>JAJGRX010001483.1:0-1200000 GCA_025461125.1 Carex kokanica | reverse complement strand
AACATGCTTTACTATGTTTCTATTTCAGGTCTTAGCTGAAAAGATGGGTCTCCCTGAAGGACATGGATTTTCTTCCAATTCTTCGGACTTATTAGGTATACTGTAACCGCCATTAGTTTCTCTATGCGACAATCAGTTACCAGTTAATTTTGACATGCTTCTTTTTAACTCAGCATGCTGTCAGTGGTGGAGCTCTAATGAGAAGCGTCTTGCAACTCTTGAGTTTGACCGTACTAGAAAGTCCATGGGAGTAATAGTGAAATCAAAACCAGGAGATAATTCCTTACTTGTGAAGGTGATATTCTACATTTTGTCTTCACTTGCACATAAATTCACTTGTTTATTATTCAAATGCGTATTTCTTTTATCTCTGCCTCCTTGCTGCCGCTGGATTTTAGAAATTATTTAAAGAATGTCAAACCAAATGACCAATAAGGAAGACTTTAGATATCATCTATGTAATCTTCTCCGTACGTTCATGTTGCAAAATGTAACATTTTTCCTCATTTTGCTGGGCTTTTAAGAGCACAAGAAAACAACGTAGAAATCATCCATCTCTTTTGATATCTAAAGTCTCTTGACAGAAATGTCACAATTTATTAGACGCACGCCAGTAACAGCATGGTGCATCTTTTTATTTAAGTTTTAGACGATGTTTATTAAGTTTTAAGGAAAAGGTACATGCAGGAAGGAGCATAGAAAGTGGACAAAATTGGAAAAAAGGTTTTTAAGCTGTCATTTATTAAATCTATTTATACTAATATCCTACTGTCTTATCAGGGGGCAGTAGAGAATTTACTGGAGAGAAGCATTTCAGTTCAGCTACAGGACGGATCGGTTGTGCCACTTGACGAAAATACAAAACGTGTCATCTTGGGTACTCTTCACGACATGTCGACCAGTGCACTTCGCTGCTTGGGTTTTGCATATAAAACCGAACTCAACCAATTTGCTACCTATGATGGAGAGGAGCATCCTGCTCACAAGCTACTTCTTGACCCCGCCAACTATTCCTCTATTGAGAGCGACCTAATTTTTGTTGGTTTAGTAGGCCTAAGAGTAAGTATTTAACAATTTGCTTGTAATACTTTAGTTTTTCATACGAGAATTACTCATTTTCCTTGGTTTCATCTACTAAAATAATTGAAGGATCCTCCAAGACAAGAAGTGTACATGGCAATAGAAGACTGTAGAGCAGCAGGCATCCGAGTCATGGTCATAACCGGAGACAATAAAGAAACGGCAGAGGCAATATGCCGTGACATAGGCGTATTTGCTCAAAACGAAGACATAAGCATGAAGAGTCTTACAGGAAAAGAGTTTATGTTACTAGATAACAAGAAGCAGCTACTGAGGCAGGAGGGAGGCCTCTTGTTCTCTCGTGCTGAGCCGAAGCACAAGCAGGAGATCGTCAGGCTACTCAAGGAAGACGGAGAGGTCGTTGCCATGACTGGAGATGGTGTAAATGATGCACCCGCACTTAAGCTTGCCGACATCGGCATTGCCATGGGTATTACTGGTACCGAGGTATTGCTTTGTTTGTTTCAATTTCCTTTTCCCTTTTTGTCTCAGGTCTAATTGTGTTGCTATCCTTCAGTTAGCACATGAATTTAGTTTAGTTGTTTGTTTTATTCAGGTCGCGAAGGAAGCCTCAGATATGGTCTTAGCTGATGACAACTTTAATACTATTGTCTCTGCTGTTGGCGAGGGTCGATCAATCTATAACAACATGAAAGCTTTTATAAGGTACCTTTTTTCCAGAAAAAAGAAAGAAAGAAAAAACACTCTTTCCCCATTTGTCTTGATACTAACCTTTCATGGCTTAGTGTTGATGCTCACTATGTCACCTTTGATTTTTGCAAAATGTTAGGTACATGATCTCATCAAACATGGGTGAGGTTGCCTCCATTTTCCTTACCTCGGCTTTAGGAATACCAGAGGGGCTGATACCCGTACAACTTCTTTGGGTGAACCTTGTCACTGATGGTCCCCCGGCAACAGCATTGGGCTTCAACCCCCCAGACAAGGACATCATGAAAAAACCCCCAAGGAGGAGCGATGATTCCCTTATAACTCCATGGATTCTCTTCAGATATATGGTATACTTCGAAAAATATTTAAACATGATGTTTTCAAATGGAATAGTGATCATCTCTTGTTGTAACACGACATACAATTAAGCCCTAATCTAGCTAAATTGACCCAAACTGACAGGACTTAACATGCATTATGAGCTGATATTTTCTTTCATTTTGCACAGGTAATAGGAATGTATGTAGGAATTGCAACAGTGGGCATTTTCGTCATATGGTTTACCCACGGATCCTTCTTAGGCATCAACCTGGCTGGAGATGGTCACACCTTAGTTACCTACTCACAGCTCTCTCACTGGGACCAGTGCCCTACGTGGGACAAATTTACAGTAACGCCATTCACCGCAGGGACCCACACCTTCTCTTTTGACTCCAACCCTTGCGATTATTTCCAATCTGGCAAAGTGAAGGCCACCACCCTTTCCCTCTCCGTACTTGTTGCTATTGAAATGTTTAATTCGCTTAATGCCCTTTCGGAGGATACTAGTCTTCTCGTCATGCCCCCTTGGGTCAACCCGTGGCTCCTTGTCGCCATGTCGGTCTCATTTGGTCTTCATTTCCTTATATTATATGTACCGATTCTGGCACAGGTGTTTGGTATAGTTCCTCTCAGTTTCAACGAGTGGCTCCTGGTTTTGGCTGTTGCACTCCCTGTGATATTGATAGATGAGGTGCTTAAGTTTGTAGGCCGGTGCCTGCACTCAACTGGTACAAGTGCACGGTCTAGGAAGAAGAAGGAAGAGTAGGATAGGAGTGGTCATGTTTTTGACTAGACCCTGTTCTTTGCACCACTAAAAGGCACTGTCTGTGAATGTGAGATGGTTGACTTTTCTGACAGCGTGTTTTATTGTGCTATTTTTAGTGATTTTCTTAGTTATATAGCAAAATTGGAAAGACATCTGTAACCATTCATATGATTGGAAAACTCAACAGCCAAAATAAGCAACAAAACCAAATAGAAAATCCAGCAAAATTTCACCTGGTGCTGGGAGGAGAGATTTGCTTTTCTTTTGCAAGTTCTTCCTTCTATTTATCAAAATAGTGGGGGTCATAGAATAGTAGATATGAAAAAAATTGGAAACTCAAACTTTGTTTAATACAGGTAAAGATGGTTACTGTTTCTTTTTGCGGTGCACTTGTATTTGTGTAAGTCCTAACTGATAAATACTGAGAAAGTTGAATTTCTGCGGACTGCAGATTGATACTATTATGGTGTTATATTATCTTGTCAGTTTTTACTGTTATGGTAAAATGATATCATGTGCGGTGCGCTCTAAAATACTACTAATTTGGTTTTGAGTTAGGCACTTCTATAGTCGTGCTGTGTTTGTACCTGACATATATTGTGTGTTATCTTGTCGTGTTTGTACCTAACATGTGTTGTATCTTGTATGTGTTTGATCTGACGTTGACCCTCGGATCTGTGTTTATGTTACATAGGCTTTGAGAGATCTTTCTTTTTATTTCTCTTTCAAGTTTTTTTTTGGGGGGTAATGGCCGATCAACAGTCAATTCATGAGATTAAAATTAACATTAATTTGTAGTGCTGCAAAATTACACGTACAGATGATAAGCAGCTCATTTTTTGTTTCACTAGTCGGTGAATTATTTAATTATTTTGGTACCAAAATAAAATGGTTCAAATTCCCAATTAGTTCCTAAAGCAAAGAGCATAGTCTAGTTGGCAGCAGTGCCCTGCACAAACTAAAATTACTTTTAAAAATTTAAAACAACGAATGTCAAAATAGTTTTTAAGGTTCACATCATGAAAGAACCAAAAGTCAAACAAGAAAGAGAAAGCAAGGAGTAGGGTTTGGTAGAAAGGCAATCAAGTGGATTACTTGATATGATACCAGAAATTTGAATGCAATTCAAAACAGTGAAACGCGCAAGCACAATCACGCAACATGACATCCAATTCAACATGCCAGTCTGTACATGTGCTCAGATGTGAGTGGCTCTTCAAATCTTGTTGTAATTTGAAATATGCTTCATAAAAAATGGACGTCTAATTCAACAATGCAAACAAAACAACTGCCTTCTTGAGGTTCTTTAGATCCCTAATAAAATCTTTTAAGTTAATTACAAACATATTCTGATAGTGCAAAGAAAAAAAGAAATGGAACCAATACAACATCTAGGGAGACAAGAACTACAACTATAGCAAAATATAATAAAAAGAACAATTAAATATGAAGCATACAAAAGAAACACTACAAGATGGTCATGCCCAAACCTTTGAACTCACCTCCCTTCGGCCTTGATTAATTGTGAAAAGACCCGGCTCATGGAAACATCAGATAAGTCCGGTTCGTTATGAGCATAAGATGTACCTGCCTCCCCCAAATCCACACTCTCCTGTGACCCCACATCATGCACATGCGAAGACAACTCAACAATCCGGTTAATGCTATTTACCTCTGAGTTCGCACCCGAGTCTGTCTCCTGCAACTGCTGCACGTACTCCAAATTCCATAAAACATCTCCCATGCTCGGTCTCTCCACCCCATAATCAGCCAAGCACTTCTCAACAGTTATCCCAAACTTCTTCAATGATTCAGGTTTGATTGTACCCGCAATCCTCTGATCTACAATTTGTTGCAATTCTCCTCTCTTTTGCCACTTCATACCCCATTCGGCCAAGTTCACCATTTCCCTTGGCAAAGTCGGGTCAATAACGGGTCTTGCACACAACACCTCTAGCAAAACAACTCCAAATGAGTACACGTCAGATTTCTCTGTCAGTTGTTGCCTACGGAAGTACTCCGGATCAAGATAACCAAAACTACCCTTGACAGCAGTGCTAACATGGGTCTGGTCTAATTCGGGTCCGGTTTTCGACAACCCAAAATCTGAAACCTTAGCCAAGAGATTTTCGTCTAAGAGGATGTTAGCAGATTTAACATCACGGTGTATTATAGCCTTTGCGGATCCAGTGTGGAGATAGTGGAGACCTCTAGCAGCCCCAATGCATATATCTAACCTCTGTTTCCAGCTCGGGGCTGGTAAATCAGTGCCATACAAATGACTCTTAACCGTACCCTTCTCCATGTACTCATAAACCAAAATCATCTCATTTCTCTCATCGCAGTACCCGATTAGAGACACCAAGTGGCGATGTCGAAGTCTTGACAACAACTCAATTTCGGTGCGAAATTCATTAAGCCCTTGTTGCGATTTAGGGTTACCACGTTTTACTGCAACCTTTGTTTCATCCCTCAAAATCCCCTTGTACACTTTCCCAAACCCGCCTACTCCGATAACCCAATTCTCATCAAAATTGTTTGTGGACTCTTGTAGGAGAGAGAATGCAAAGCGGTAACCATAACTTCCATTCGGGCCCAATGTAAGTGTGGTTCCATTGGAAGTGCGGCTACCGGTGCTAAGAGATGTGAACCCGTTAATCGAAAAAGGCATCCAAGTTTTGGAACTCTGTCTCTCCATTTTCTTTCTTTTTTTCATGCACATTAATGCGACAATCAGTAAGAAAATCAAGATGGCAACGGAACCGATAATTGACCCCAATATCACACCCAAATTTGCCTTTCCACCTGAGGATCGAACCATAAATGCAGAACCCAACCCGTTTACTATCTGCATTATCTCAAGCCCGTTAAGTATCCCATCTGGTAATACATTCTCTAGTGTCGATGGGCCTATACTGACCTGTATTGTATCTGTTGAGTCACTAGAGGATAGAACATAATCAGTGTAGTATGCAGTTGCCAAGTTGTTTTGAGTAAGGGTAGAAAGGTCCATATCGTGCACCACCCACCAACTATCGATATAAACATTAAAATACAGTTGATTAAGTGCCTTGCTAACTATATCACAAAAGTGGAGTCGGATGAGGTATGATGAACCCCCATTCACCTTGAACTGCCATGACATGTTGAAAACTGCAGTGGTAGTGTTTGACACCGCCAGCTCAGCTGCAGTGTTATACACCGAATCCGGTGCAGTCTCCTGTGTGGCTCCACCACTCATGTAATTGATCTTGCTGCTAAATACTACTTCTTTTGCGAGTTTTGAGTTGTTCAGGTAATTTTGGTCATTGACCCAAGTTCTCCAGAGGGTATCATTGTCAGGTGTCACAAGAGGGCCCCTCATGTTGACCCGGTACATTGTTTCTAGGGTTTGTTTTGACAAGCCAGAGTATTGACTGAAAGGATTCACAATTTGTGCCGTGTCGGATATTAAATTATCAGGCACTGATGTAACCTCTATGGCATTGACAAATGCAAGGTTTTGGGACGGCATGAAGGAAAGAACTAAGGTGTCACTTGTTAGGTTTAGGGAATACTCTTTGAAAAGTGTAGAAGATTTACCATTAGGTGTAAAATCTGTCAGTAAAACCACATCTTGGGTCGAGACGGTAAATTTGGCAGTGGCAAGGTCGTAGCTTTGGTATGAAAAGGGAAAGAAATGGAGGCGAATGAAGTGCCGGCCTTGTTTTTGGACTTGAAAGGTGTAGCTGGAGGGTCCAGTAAAGATACGGGCTGTACTTAGGAGAGGGGCATTTATGGTAGAGGGAATAGAGTTTGATGAGGTGCTCGCTAAAATGTCTTGAGGAGTCGTAAGAGAGGTAGAGAGAGAGGTGTCAGAAAGAAAGGTTCTCTGACCAATTGTAGTGTTTGTGCGGGACCCACAATCTATCAGGTAGTTGTCAGGTGGATTGTATTGTGCATTACAGGTGCAATAAAGAGATAAAATTGTGTACAAGGTGAAAATTGCTAGTTGAAGCTTGTGAATTGCCATTTCTGTGACCTGAAAATGAGGTAAAAGACAGTAAGATTTACAAAAAAATTACCGATTTCAACACTTGAAGCCTAATTTAGCAATTTTTCAATTGGAACCTTTCTGAAAACGCAATTCTGATATGGCCTCATTCAACTGATACCTTTTGATATCATCCATAAAATACCCACTACTAAATTATATAATTCAAAATAAAAACCATCTTTTATTAGGTACGCAATACAAGTTTTACAGTAAAAACTCAAGTAATTACTACCAAAGTAGCACTGATATACTAAAAAAGCATGATTACAGATCACGGTTGCTAATTTATAAGTACTAGCAGAGACGAAGCGAAGGTGCCCTTCTATTGTTTGTTTGTGAAGTACCTTACTTAAAATTAGTGACCTTGTCCATAGCAAGCAATAGGCCATTGTTGTTGCCATGATTTGGAAAACCTATCAGCAGCGCACGATCCGATTATCGACTGGCCGCATTTTGGGCAAACAAAGAAAGAAAAAAACTTGGAAGAGACTCACCATCCGAGTTACGCAGATTCTTCGCTCTAGTTTGATTGCGGCGCACTGATTCTTCCGATTTGATTCTTCAAAGCTGGATGCGATTGATGAGGAAGAGAGATTGGGGCAGCTGAAGTAGGTTCCTTTAATTAAAATAACGAAGAGAGAGAGAGAGAGAGAGAGATCTGGGATTTTGTTTCAGTAGAACTAGCTGAATTGCTTAGCTTTGGAGAAAGTTAAGAGAGAGAGGGGGTCAATGGAGAGAAACCGTAGATGGTGCGGCCATTAATTGCAGAGATGGTACAGCAACTGTGTGTGTGAAGAAGAGACTACAGAGAGAGAGGAGAGAGAGAGGGAGATTAATAAACTGGTTAAGATTTAATGAGTGAGGCTATGGTGCTATGCATAGCACGGATGGCTAGTGTACTACGGCTCAATATGGTACCTTTTAAAATTCTAACGGTTGATCCGACCGTTCAATGTGATAACCATATGAATATGTACTTGCAAACTAAATTTTATATTTTTTAAAATTTTTTTACTATTTTTTCGGATAGGTAGAATTTTGATGGTCCAGAATTTTCAAAAAACACTGATTTTTCTACCTATCTGAAAAAATAGTAAAAAAATTTGAAAAAATATAAAATTTAGTTTGCAAGTACATATTCATATGGATATCACATTGAACGGTCGGATCGACCATTAGGATTTTAAAAAGTACCATATTGAGCCGTAGTACACTAGCCATTGGTGCTATGCATAGCACCATAGCCTCACTCAGATTTAATAACACCTGACGCGTCCCAGTGAGTTTATAAAATAATAATATCTGTGGGATACTGTCATACTGATGCATCATACATGCCAGTTTATCGGTGGTTGTAAAGCATATTAATATTTTGTTTCCCATTTTAAGAGGCACAACACAACAGTGAGGCTACGGTACAATGCAAAGCGTACAACACGCTTCGTAGTGCTTCGTACTATGGATTAATACAATAGTTTAACCAGTCGATTTAAACGGTTTAATATGATTTTCATATAAAAATATACACGTTAGTCAAATTATACATTTTTTATAACATTTTTGCTACTTTTTAATAAATAAAAATTCATATTAAATATGTTTTCATATAAAGATCATATTAAAAAGTTTGGATCAACTGTTTGTACTTTAAAAATAAAAATAAAAATTCAGATTAGAGATTTGTACACTGTAGTCTATGAATAGTACCGTATCCTCAGGCGGCATATAAAATTCGTACAAGGCTTTACATTTTTTTTCTTATGTGATTTAGGATTTTAAATGGTGGAAGCAAAGGTCTGGATTTCTCCGTTACAGGTAAGGTGCATAACTGCATATGACCTGTCTTAGTCTCTTAAGAGTGTTCTGTAAAATTAGTTTCAAATACTGAAATTAAATAAATAAACTTAAACAACTTGTTTCAAAATTTCATTTGGGAAGGATTTCTCTTATACCTAAACTCCACATGCATGGAATCTCAGTCCGGGTCCGGATCCCTAAAGTAACCTAATTTTTGGGTTTTGGATCGGGACCGACCGTCCAATTCGAATCTGTCTCGAGATCGCTTCGGAATTTGAATCCGTTGCTCGGGATGTGTGCGCTTCACTTCGGAATGAATTGTTACGGATTCGAATCGAACGGTCCCGATCTAAAACCTAAAAATTGAGTTACTTCACTAGATCTGAATTCATCTCAGTCCCTCCTCACAGGCTACTTATATGGGGATGACAATTTAATTTATGTTGAGGTGATCTTCAATGTGATAGATTAATAAAATAGTTCTTGAAGTTTTTTTTTAGAAATTAAAATGTCAAAATTATTGAAAACATATATGATTTTTTTTCCTCCGATAAATAGGCGGAATTGTTGTTTGAAAAATTAATGGGATTCCGCTGGCCTCTCTTCAAAAAAAAGGTCCAATTATAAGAGAAAACGAAGGAGAGGAGAGAGCCGGCAGATTTCACAATCTCTAGTGAGATCGAATCAATGGTTCGATCTCAGTAGATTTTTTATTTTTGTATGAATACACGCTACAACTTTCAGAAATTATAAGGATTAAACTATTGATTCGGTTTCAACAAATATCCCACTGGGAGTGAATCATTGGTCCGGTCTCATCTATGAGTTCCAAAAAAAAATAATGAATCAAGTTTCAGGTAAATTGATTTTTGAATTTCTAAACTAAAAAAAATTCAAGAAAAATAAGAGTAAAAATATTTTAATTAATTAATTTTTTATTAGTTTTGTCCTGGTGAAATGAAATCATTCTTTTAATTACATGATAAGTAATAAGTACTTTAACATGATGTTTGTTGTAATTAGTGCTGCACAAAAAATTCGTAGTTCGTAATTCGATTCGAGTTTGATTTGAAAAAGTTCGGAAAAAATTCGATTCGAAATTGAGTTCGTTCGAAATTATTTCAAACCAAACTTAGTTCGAAATTAATTCAAACCAAACTCAAACTGGACCTAGTTCGTTCGAAATAGGTTCGCAAACCAAATTTAGTTCGAAATTAACTCAAACATGAACCGTTAATTTCTGCTGATAACTTATGTTCACTGATGAAAATATAAGCCGTCCAGTCCATAATTGCTTTGAATTCTGACTTCTGAAACAGAAATTCCGGTCCAATTACAAGCTCAAATAAAAAAATTCAACAACAAAGCTCAAATAAAAAAATTCACATGTTTATATCAGAAATTTTGATTTTTATGGTAGGATTCTGAGTTTTTCGGGTAATCCAGTCTCAACTCTCTCGTTTTTTTCTTTGTTTTGATAAAGTTATTATTAATTTGATAAATTTGTTCAATTAATTTCAGCTTTAAGAAACTATTAAATTATAAATAATAATAAATAAAATAAATATTGTACCTTTATCATTTTTTTGACAGTAATACATTTTTTGGCATTTTTTGCATTTATTTTCGGACCGTTCGTTTTACCGCGGAAATTCAACGGCCGATCTACAACAAAATCATTCCAAATCTGATCTAGAATGATCAAGGTACAATATTGAACGTAACTAACATAAAAGTTCGGAAGTTTTATTATGTATGAGCTTTGGTCCAACACGAAATGTTTATGGCCATACGATGCTTCAATTTTCGATCAACTAGATGGATGGGTAAATCAAAACAAAATTTTATCAAATTTTCATGGAAGACGATAAATGCAATGCTCTTTGATTTCAACGGCCCCGATTGGTTAACGGACGACATGTTTACGTGCGCCTTCATTAACTTAGAAAGCAAGAGTATATGTTTCATGAGACATAAACTCTTGCCTTGTGAGTAAAACGAACGGTCCGAAAATAAATGCAAAAAATGCCAAAGAATGCAAAAAAATGTATTGCTGTCAAAAAAATGAAAAAAATGCTGTCAAAAAAATGATCAAGGTACAATATTTATTTTATATGTCTAAAAAATGCAAAAAATATTGTTATTGATCAGCTATTCATTTAGAAAAAAAAATTATATGTATTGCTGTAAAAAAAAATTCAAAAAAATGCAAAAAAATACTTATTTATTTCATAAAAATAAAAAAATAAAAAAACATGCAAAAAGTAAAAAAATATAAAAAGTTTGAAAATATATATTTTTATTTTTTTCCAAATTATTTGCTGCCTCATTTTATTTTGTATCACTGCAATGCACTTTTTCACTCAATAAAATATTAACTAAGTGACCCCACAAATCCTGCAATCCGATCACCTCAATAATTTCACACCCTTAAATCTATCATCTTACCAACGTCTAGATTTCTTCCATGTCATCAATTCGCTCCATTTCCATTCAACCAATTAACCCGCTATTTTTTTCGCCACTGCCTCCAATTTTTTTTCCTCTTCCCGCTAATTTATGCCAAAACCGCTCACCCAAATTTCTCTCCCGCTAAGTACCAAAATAATCTCCCTCACGTCTCTCTCTCTCTCTGGTGGCCTCTCACAACAAAGACTCATCTCTCGCCCAAATCCCTTGTTGCGTACATTCAAACTGAGTGTGGTATTTGGTTGTAATTAATTTTGGAGTGCTTGAGTTTTTATTTAAATTGTACTTTTATTGATATTTGGGTTTTATTTAAATTGTATTTTGAATATTTTGGAGTGCTTGAGTTTTTATTTAAATTGTACTTCTATTGATATTTGAGTTTTATTTAAATTGTACTTTGAATACTTGAGTTTTTATTAAAGTGCTGTAATTTCGCACTATGGCCCAGTCAGAAGTCATAAATCGTAAGTCGTAACAAAGTTCTTAAAGGTTTGAAATTGATGAGTTCGTAAAAAATTCGGTTCAAAATTGAGTTCGTTCGAAATTAATTCAAACCAAACATAATTCGAAATTAATTCAAACCAAACTCAAACTGGAGGTAAGTTCGATTCGGTTCGGTTCGTTTGCAGCCCTAGTTGTAATTATTACTTTTATTTTTACATGGCGTTTGTTACTTACGGGACATACTATTCGTTATGCAATGACGTCCAATTTTTTACTCACAATTACTAAATTATAATATATCGATTTAGCAAGTTCAAAGCTTCGAGAATAATCTTTAGCTATACTTGAAATTGCACACCATGCATTTACTAAATAATATTTCCAAAAAAATATCATTAATTTTAAATTTCCGCTCTTTGTTCTAATATATATTTGTTGACGGTTTTTCCGTCAACCATAAATTTTTTTTATTAAATTTACCCTTTTATTTTTATTAAACATGCATGCAAGAGCCTGGCGGCATCACATTTTTTAACCTCAAATAATGTGTGGACAGGATTAAAAAAATTAAACTTTTTCTTTGTGTGTTATTGAAAAAAAAATACTTTGTATCTGAATTATTGATCTCAGTTCAAAAGTCACTTCCAGTAAATATAAAAATTATTGTCTTATTTCTATTCTGAAAATTATTAAACAAATATTATAAAATCAAACAAATTTGGGGCAATTTTTGTTTTGGCGTGTGTCACAGATTCATTTGGCGCCCCTCCGTTTTTTAGACCGCAGATTGGCTTAGCGGCCTGGGTAGTTTTGAAAATATGCAGTTGAATTCGTTTGAACGTACGTAGAGACCCTCTTGTTTATTGTTTATTGTATAACTTTTTTTTCCCAAGCCCGCAAAAATTGTACTTAATAGTCTGCTTAATTAATTATTCTTTTTCACACCTTGTTTATGCACCTCACTGACAATTATATTTATATTTTGCATGGGTCGAATTTTACGCGTGAATCAACTGAACAAGGCATCATTTGTTTGGACCTTTAAATACCTTTTTTTTTTTAAGTTGATAGGACATACAATTGATTTTCAGGTAGAACATAACTATATAATTATTTTAAATACAATTTTTTTTTAAAAAAAATTGCGCCGCAGATGTTCTTTAGTTTGAACTCTTTTATTTCCCTCCGTAGAATTACATTTCACGTGGTGTACAGCCTAATCCACAAATATTTATATCTATTTTCCGGAATCGGATAGTGATTGCTATTTTTGTATTTGTATCATATTCATACCTCACTTAAGAGTGGTGTCAACATCACGGCAATCTGATAATTAATTCATAGTCGCTAATCGCTATCGCCAAAATCAATCAGATTTGAAATTCTCTATGTGACACTTTGTAGTTGGACACTTTCTCCTCTTGGACTACTCAACTGAAGATCGTTTCTCAAAGAATAAAGAGTGAGGCTATGGTGCTATGCATAGCACCAATGGCTAGTGTACTACGGCTCAATACGGTACTTTTTAAAATTCTAACGGTCGATCCGAACCGTTCAATGTGATATTCATATGAATATGTACTTGCAAACTAAATTTTATTTTATTTTTGAATTTTTTTACTATTTTTTTAGATAGGTAGAAAAATCAGTGTTTTCTGAAAATTCTGGACCATCAAAATTCTATCTATCTAAAAAAATAGTAAAAAAATTCAAAAAAAATATAAAATTTAGTTTGCAAGTACATATTCATATGGTTATCACATTGAACGGTTCAGATCGACCGTTAGGATTTTAAAAAGTACCTATTAAGCCGTAGTACACTAGTCATCCGTACTATGCATAGCACCATAGCCTCACTCAAGAATAAAATAAAAGGGGTATTTCATATATACCCCTCCTCTAAAATTCAGAATATCTTATTTACCCTTCTAAACTTCAAAAACTTACAAATTTACTTTTTTTAATGTCTTTTCTATTAAAAATCATTTAAGATTTATGAAATACTCATTTTACCCTTCATTAAAAAATAGAGAAAATTGGTTATTTGCCACTCCAAAACTTTCAAATTGTAAAAATGCCATCCCGAAATTTGAAATTGTAAAAATGCCACTCTAAACTTCATTAATTCCTAATTTTGCCATTTATACTGTATTCTTGTACTATTTTTATTAAAAATAACAAAGGTATCGATACAAAGAAATACGTATACTGTATTTCCGGAGGGTATGAATTTTTCAGTTAATTTTTAATAAAAATAGTACAAGAATACAGTATAAATGACAAAATTAGGAATTAATGAAGTTTAGAGTGGCATTTTTACAATTTCAAATTTCGGGATGATATTTTTACAATTTGAAGGTTTTGGAGTGGCAAATAACCAATTTTCTCTAAAAAATATGTAGCGTGTTTTAGAAAAATACCAGTCTACTAATTGAACAGTTTCTAAGGGAAAATAGGTCATTTCTCTACTTCTTACGCTTACACAGTGACATTTAGGTATATGCTCGTGTAAACGTCTGAAGTAGAGAAATGATCCATTTTTCCTCGAAAACTGACCATTTAGAAAATTGCATTTTGTCTTAATTCTTAAACATGCTATATATTAATTTTTATTTTTTTAATGAAGGATAAAATGGATACTTCCTAAATTTAAAATGAGTTTTAGAAAAAAAGACAATAAAATGAGTAAATTTGTGAGTTTTGTTATTTTTATAAGGGTAAATATGATATTATGAATTTTGGAGGAGGAAATACGTAATTTTCAAGTTTTTGAAGGATACACATGAAATTCTCCAAGAAATATAAAAAATCATTGTCTTTTTGTAAGCTGTACTGTGTGACAGTTGAAGTGACGAAGAGTGCAAGCTAAAATGAATTGAGACAACTAGAGACAACAAGACAAGAGGGCGAAAGGAACCGTGTACCAAACAAACGCGTCTAACACTAATAAGGCCTTTTCTTTTGTTGGCTCAGCTGTATCCGAATTCCAATTCCCTGCGCCAGATCATCACAGCTTCAATACAATCGGTGCTACATTTTGCTCCTCCTTTTTTGAGTACAAACATGTATGTATTAATGTATTATCTACTTGTCACATATACATAATATATTAAAACAGTCATAGTTTTACCAGATAAATAAAAAAGTTTACAAATTTTACGAGCAGTACGAGATAAATACCGTGTTGTTAATTTGTGCAATTTGTGCAATTTGTCAATTTTGAATTTTTTTGTTTAGGAAAGTGTCAAAGCAAAATTATACGGACATAATACTCATATTATTTGGAAACATTGTTACTATGTTTGTCACTTGAAAGTTGTCAGATTTTTTTTTTTTTTACGGTTATAATATTAATCAGGATTCTAAATAGCGTGCTATAGCGTTTTCGGATCATAAAAACTATGGTGCTATAGCGGCACAATATGAGCATAGTGCCTTTTTTTAGCTGTTCCGCTATTTAAAACATTTGATATTAGTATGATTCAAAAACATTGATATTATATTTGTTAGTTGTCACTATATCTATAAGTGTTAAAAAATAATGAAGAAATTGAGGATCGATCTCAGTCATCAATTATTGATCGAGTGGCTTAGATTAAATCAAGCATAGCATAGGGTCTTCAGTTTATTTATGATAAAAGCAACAGTAGGTGCCAACTGTACAATAACTAGGCACAATACCAACGGGACAAAAAACTAGCCAGTTAGGCTTTGTAATATAAATAGGACTTAAAAAGCTTGTAAAGAAAAACACATCAATACAGAAATGAATTTTTACCATAAACCAATCTCTGTCTCTTCTCTAAAAATCAACATGGTATTAGAGCGTGATTAAATCCTGACTCATTTCCGCAATCAACAAGACTGCAGCTAACAAAGACTGCAACACCAACAAAAAACCAAAAAAGTTCAAATCTGAACAGAAAACCACAAATTAAAACACACAAAAGAAAAAAGGAAAAGGGAAATTGTTTGGTATAGCAGCCAAAACCAAATATGCTCTAACCGAGCTGAAGAAGGTTTTCAACCACAAAATCAAACAAATCAAGAAAAGAAAGAAGGGCTGACCTCAAGACTTCAAACCTTAGCCTCGCCTCTAGATGGGAGAAACCCAGTGACAGAGAGTGGAAGCCAGAGAAGAAAGGTGAAATGCAAACGATGGGGAGAAAATTTAAACCCGCAACACAACACCAATCTGATACAATAGGCAAGAATAGTGGTCTCGACCCTCAATCACTTAACAAGAGCAAGGTAAAACGAAAAATAAGAAAGGTAGTAGTATTTGCTACAAAACCCTATTTTCCTTTTCTGTTCTAACCAACAAAATCAGCGAAATACCATTAAAAAAAAACCCACCCAAGTACCACCCAAACTAGCAAAGCTAGTCGGTACTTGAGAACCCCAAGAGCCGTAAAGGCCATAAAAACAAGAAAAACACTAACTGGTAACCGGGGAGGAGTCGAGAGACCCAAGCGTCTACGTGGTGTGACAGCCATCAACAAGCCGAACACGCACAAGATAGCTACTGGGCTTCCAACCCTCAAACCCTAGCTGCCGAGAAATAAGGGAGAGAGATCTCTCTCAGTTTTTGAGCAAAAAAAAGAGGTAAATTTCCAAAAAAACCTCGAATCAACAAAAAAATCTCCAAATCCCCAACAAAAATCCATAATCGAAAAAGCGATCAGTAGCAACTGTTCCATTAGCCAATCAACACCCCAAAATCCAAGCTTCCCTCTTTTGAGGTCGTGGTTGCCATGGTACAAAGGGAAGAGACGAGAAGAGTTGTAATGGGGTCGCAGCCAGCTGAGAACCCGGAGAGAGGCCGCTTGGAATGCCGAACTCTTCCGCTGTGAGGCGGAAATAACAAGGAAAGAAAGGAGGCGGTGATGTAGAAGAAAGAAAAATTAGGGAGCATAAGTCCCAAACAAAAAGAGGAGAAGGGTTTTATTACCAAAGACAGATCTTCTCCATTTTGTCAGAAAATAGATACCTCCATTTAAGAGGGAGAAAATGAAAAAAAAGCAGAACCAGATTGGAAACTGGCGGGTTAAACAGGTTGAGTCCGCGAGATCAAATGAAGCAATATCTTCAAGAACCAATTGTGCTGTCAACTCAACAAAATAGCTCAAAAATGCGGTATCTTTTTAAATTTAATTAAAATTTCTTTATATGATAAATTGATAATTGATAGCGGTGATACGAACCATATGTTCATAAACAAAATTTATTTGATAATCTAAACATAACAAAAATGACCAAAGTGTATAGTAGCAAATGGAATTTTGCCAAAAATAAAAAATAAACAATAAAAAATATAATTAATTAAAAATTAAAATTTTAGAAAAATTAAAAATATTTTTCATAAGTTAACACAAGAGTTGAAATTTTACTTTAACCTTAATTTTATATTAATTTAGATACAAAGATCGAGTTACTGCAATTGTTTGAATTTTTAATTGTAGAAATGAAGAAATGAGAAGAAACCGAGGGATTGGAGCCAAAACTCTTTGAAGAAAATACTAGCAAGCTTGGATTGATCAACATCTACAATTCGAGCTTGAGGGAGAGTGTTAAAAAATAATGAAGAAATTGAGGATCGATCTCAGTCATCCATCATTGATCGAGTGGCTTAGATTAAATCAAGCATAGCATAGGGTCTTTAGTTTATTTATGACAAAGCAAACAGTAGGTGTCAACTGTACAATAACTAGGCACAGTACCAAATGTACAAAAAAACTAACCCATTAGGTTTTGTAATATAAATATGACTTAAAAGCTTGTAAAGAAAAACACATCATTACATACATTTTTACCATAAACCATCCTCTTTGTCTCTTCTCTATTTTTCTCTAAAAATCAACAATAAGCATGTCGGTTCAATGTTCATGCAACATCTTTTAAATGTAGCACCGTTATTTGTAATTGAAATTATAGCTTATATCAATATGCAAGATGAAGTACAATAGTACATTAAAATTTGTACTACAATAGTACATTAATTCGATAAATGCGATTTAGACATAATGAGATTTCAACTATCATTTGATTGTGGAAGTAGGTCCATAAAGAATTATGAAGTTTGAGTAGAACTAGGGTATCTGAGTTTATCAAGTTTTTTTTGTTGACTCAACTCCAAAATTTATTGGATTGATTTTAAATAACAAATACAAATTGTTGAAACTCATCTATCTTACGAGCGATGCGTCTACATACAAAAATTTTAACTTTCAGATTAATTTAGTATGAAGTCAAGCTGTCAAAATTTAAAGGTTTATAGGTTAATTTTAATACATTTATTTTTTAAACATTTTTTTTATCACTTGACTCTATATAAAATTAATTCAAATTTTTTAATTTTTTTGTATAGAGACACATCACTCATAAGATAGACGGTTTCAACAATTCCAATTCATTATTTAAAATCAATTTAATAAATTTAAAATTAAATTCACAGTGAAATTTGATGAACTTTAGAAACATGCCGACAACCGATACAAGAAAATTTGACAAGTATCCATCATACGAGGATGACGTCAACTGAGAAGTAGTCGACCTGTGGCCTGTGGGTATTTCACTATTTCTAAATTTGCATAGCGACAAAATTTTTTTTTGCAAAATTAAGATGTACATCTAGTTTTTTATTATAAATATACGAGGAGAACTTTCCTAAGTTTACCAAATTTTTTTGTGATTTCAATTCTAAAATATGTTGAATTGGCTTCAATCAACAAATTCAAACCGTTAAAATCCTTCTACCCTATGAGTGATGCGTCTACATATAAAATTTTTAAAGTTTCAAATTTATTTAGTATAAACCCAAGTTGTCAAAATTAGAAGGTTTATAAATTAATTTTAGGATAAAGATTTTTTCCCCCGGCTCTTATCCCCCATTCATCCCCCAATCATTAATTATGTAGGAGACCACAACTTCAAGTACAAAAAGACAAAAGAAAACGTGTATCAATCATTAATTACGTGGGGGACCACTTATATTTGAAAATTTTTATAACTGATGCGCAAGTATTCATATATAATACATCAAGTATTCATATATAATACACTAAGTATTCATATCTAAGATATCAAGTATTTAAAAAAAAACTGGACACATCACCCACCCATCTTTTACACGTTTTTAGAGGTGATTTTTTTTTCTCCGTTCACTCTAACTAATATTTCTTACAATTTGTGAAGAATTTTGCGAATCTAAAATCACAAACGTCTTCTACGCAATTTTATCTTTCAAATGAGATCCATGATGAAATACTTTTGAGTTATTCGTCGCGCAAGTATTCATACCTCGTAAAATTATTTATATCTCGTCATGCAAGTATTCATACCACGTCGAGCAAGTATTCATACCTCGTCGAACAAGTATTCATACCTAAGATAGAGTGTACTGGACACTTCCAGTAATTGAGTGGTAACGAAATTTCAATCGGTAAAAAATGAGTGAATTATGTGTCTAGTTTTTTATTTGTGAAATACTGATGAGGTATGAATACTTGTTCGATGATATATGAATACTTGAATGACAAGGTATGAATACTTGTGCAACGAACAACTCGAAAGTATGTCATCATGGATCTCATTTGAAAGAGAAAATTTTATAGAAAACGTTCGTGGTTTTATATTTGCAAAATTCCTACTAGATTGTCAGAAATATTGATTAGAGTGAACGGAGAAAAAAACCCACCTCTAAAAACGTGTAAAAGATGAGTGAATGATGTGTCCAGTTTTTTTTTGAATACTTGATATCTTAGATATGAATACTTGATATCTTAGATATGAATACTTGATGTATTATATATGAATACTTGCACTCACTGCGATAATGACACGTTTTGTTTTGTCTTTTAGCGCTGAAATTTGTGGTCCCCTCTTAATTAGCAGTCAACAAAGACAGTTATTGTAAATGGGGGATGGGAGATGGGGGATAGTTAGTTGGTCCCTTAATTTTAATACATTCATTTTTAAATACTTTTTGACCACTTGACTCTATACAAAATTAATTTACAATTTTCAAATTTTCGCATGTAGACGCATCACTCGTAAGGTGGAAGGATTTCAACGATTTGGATTCGTCATTTGAAGCCAATCCGATAGGTTTTAGAGTTGAGTTTACAAAGGAACTTAGAAACACCATAGTTCTACTCTAAATATATTATCAAAACTGGTTTAATTTCATATAACATACCGACAATAAAGTTTAAAAAGAAATATATATAATTGATGTAATTCAAGTCTGTTAAATTTTTTAAAGTAAAAATTAGAGATTCAGTCACTAACTATTTAATATTTACAAGAGATTTTTTCATTCTGATTTTGAACATGCAACCTCTCATTCAGAGTCATTTTCTTTACTAATAAATCAAAAATTAATTCTCAGATCCAGTTGATATTTTTATCCGCTTTTATTTCATAAGCTCAAAGATTTTTCTTTGATTCAGGTAATATGCATACTACAACTAGGGTCTTCCGTCATCAAGTCTCTTGGTATACTTAGCTTCAAAACTTATGAAATTAATTTTAAACAACAAATTCAAATTGTTGTGATGTGTTTACATGCCAAGTCTTTAAATTTCAAATTAATTAATTTAGTACAAAGTCAAAAAGTCAAAATGAGGAGGTTTATGAATTAATTTTAATACATTTATTTTTTAACATTTTTTGACATACTATGTACTAAATTAATTTGAAAAATTAAGAACTTTGCGTGTAAATTCATCACTTGTGAAGTAGATCGGTTTTAACGGTTTTGATTCATCGTTTAAAGTCCATTCAATAAATTTTGGAATTAAGTTCACCAAGAGACGTGATGAGCTTAAGAGCAACCTAGTTTTACTCTAATATGCATATTACCATAACCTCACTCAAACAAATACTGTTATTATTTGCTCTGGTGTCGCAGTCATACCTGATATTTACCAGCTGTGACCGTGACAAAAACGGTACACGAAATCCATTAGTGCTACTTCCGAGTGAAGAGTTTGGAAAAAAAAAAAGAAGCCAATCCAGGAGAAACTGGTGCCGCTATTATAGGCAGGAAATAATACCAAGGAATAAAATATCAAGCTACATTAGGCGCCGGCACAGCCCCATGTGCTAACTGCAAAGTGCTCACCTTATTTTCTTCATTTTTGAAAGCGGAGAACAAAATTAGTTGTACATCTACCAAGAATTCAGAATTCATATCCTCTGCATTAACTCAAAAGAGAATCTTTTAAGTTAATAAATCTCGACTGTCCAATCTGTTTCAAGATTTGTGCGAATTAGATCTGCACTAATATTAAATAGTCCTTATGTTATAGACACGAGCCTGATTGGCTCCGTCTAAAATCAGACGGTTAAAATTCATTAACTCAGATGATTCCCTTTTGAGTTAATGCAGAGGATACGGATCCAAGAATTCAAGCTACAATTAATTTTGTGGGGGCATCCTTTCCGTTCTTCAAGAATTTGGTTTTGGAACACTTAGTGCAATTTTTTTTAGAAATTAAATAATTAATTTGTTGGGACGATATATGGATTGATGATGACATCGAACTAATAATTTTATCTTATTGGAAAGAGGCAAATGAGATCGAATCAATAATTCAGTCTCATTGATTTTTACAATTTATAAAAAATACCGTGGAATGCTAATAATTCACTAAGAACATTTTTGAAAAGATTACACGGTACAATTAAATTCAATGAACCATTTTTACACTAATAATCACATAGTGTGAAAAATCAATAAAATCAAACGACTTACTTCTTCTCAATAGATGTACGTGGTGAAAAAGAGAAAAAAGAGAGAGAGGATAAGACTCGCAGATTTTATTGTTCTAACTGAAACCAAATCAATAATTAAATTTCAGTAGTTTTAAATTTTCTATGACGAAGATACGCGCATAACTTACGAAATTAAATTCTTGTAGATATCTAATCATCGGTTCGTTCCATCTAAAAATAAATAATCAATTTGATTTCTTATACTTTATTTTCTTTTATTTCTAAAAAAAAAAATTTGCGGTTATTGCTTGTGCCTCTTTGGTTTCGCACACGAAGTACGTAAAGTGCGCACACAGTCACGCACAGTAATACAGCTGTGGCGACAGGCCACAGGGGTAGAGAATTTTTGTTAATTGAGATTTATTTTAGTTCGATGGTTGGTTAGTGGTTAGTGGTTAGTGGGTTGGACTTGTATATTGACTAAACATTTGATTAGAAATAACCCTGCGTAGCTGTCCTAAGAAGGCATATACATTATTCGACCTAAAAACAGCTGTCAAATTTGAACGCTTATGCGCCAAATCTCAGCTCTAATTAAGTGCTATAGCAAACTTGGGAGCCTCTACCAAGTCCATAAAATATATATATATATATAGTGCTGGGCTTAGTAAAACGACTTGGTGTTTCACGTCTCATTATTTTCATTTTGAAAATCCAAACTACCGATCCGAACCGCTCAAGTTGTGTTCTTCATATTGAAATTTGCTTGGAGACCAAATTTTACATTTTTTTTGAATTTTTTACTATTTCTTAAGCCACTTTGAAAATCGTTGATCCATTGGTCCAGAATTTTTTACTGTTTTGCTACTGTTCATCCGGATCAGCGATTTTCAAAGTGGCTTAATAAATAGTAAAAAAATTCCAAAAAATGTAAAATTTGGTATCCAAGCACATTTCAATATGGAGAACAACTTGAGTGGTTCGGATCGGTAGTTTGGATTTTCAAAATGGAAATATGACGTGGAGTACCAAGGCACGCAGTTCAATGCAGCCAGCACTGTAGCATTCCTATCGGGGTTGGGCATCCGTAATAACTTCACCTCGGTGAGTCATCCTGCTATCAATGACTCGCTGAGGTCACGGTAAACAGGAAGAATTGGCCCGACATGTTAGACAAAGTCCTTTGGGCTTATCGGACCACACTGCGTGAGGCAACACAACAGACACCTTATTCATTAGTGTTCGAAATAAAAGCTGTTACTCCTCTGGAGCTTGTGGACCCATCGCTCCAGATGACGACTACTCCGACAAAGGAAACCAGGAAGCGCGCACTACTGAACTCGAGTTGACTACCAAGACCATAGAGAAAGCTCGGGTACAAACAATGGAATATCAATGGAGGGTTAAGCGCGCCTTCGACAAGCATGTCTCACCTCGGGATTTCCAACCAGGCGACCTGGTCCTAAAGAAAGTGAAGGCAACATGCAAGCATGTTTGGAAGCTCGAGCCCAACTGGGGAGGCCCTTTTTTCGGGTCTGACGTATTCGTGGAAAAGGGGCATACGAGCTCAATGATTCACAAGAAAAAGTGCTTCCAAGGCCATGGAATGCCGACCACCTCCGTAAGTTATATTCCTAAGGCCGAGATTTGCTCTCCTCGAAGGTTATCGAGTTATTTGTACTTTTTAACTATGTTTAACATTCTAGTTTTAAAAAAATTTATCTCTCAGCTAACATGGGGATGCATGTGTGTGGATATGATTATCAATGCGATGTTATAAGCGCTGTTCTTTGAAACATTATATGAAATTCAAGTTCACATTATGTAGTGTTATTTTCTGATTAATTGAGGTTACCGAGATACATCAACCTTATTGTCAACAACACAACCCAAAAGCATCAAACTGATGCATTTCGGATTCGGGGGCTAATGATAGGGTCATGTTCCAAGGGCCCTCACGGATCTTTCGCGGGCCATGAATTGACCGGGATTCGGACCCTTCTCAAGGGGCCAACCCGAGATCAATATGAAAAGCCCAAGATCCATCAACAGCTAGGCCCAATAAGGCCTCATAAGGTCTCATCCAATACGAGTCTAGTCCGGATTCAGCTTACAGTCACTGCCTTCAAGTCCGTACATAGCGAGTGCGATTTAGTGGCCGCCTTATGATGCGGACGTCATCGCCCTTATGCAAAGATAACCGTCTTTATGCGAGCTTAACCGCCCCTATGCGATCTCCTCTAACTGCTCTGACAACGCGGAATGACAGTTAGGAGACGACCTATTTAAGGCAGAATGCCTTATTAAACAGGGACGGACTTTTACTTAAACAAACGAGATATCATACAGACTAGAGTCTGAATATCTCCTAATCATTTTCACTTCGGGAACCAATCTCAATGACCTCGGCCTGCCTTCCCAGGGCAAGACGAATCCAACCGAATCACTTTTCTCACATACGATCTACTCTCTCCGAAATAGGACGTATCAATAACCCCAAAAATATATAGTTTGTTGTTAAAGAAGTTAGATTTTTTTTACTAGATCGTACAAGATTCAAATAAAAATCTAATAAATTATGCGAATGACCTTTAGAAATCCACGTGCGAATTCAAGGAACTATCAGATATACTTTTGAAATCTTTATATATAAATTCGGATGGAATAGTCAGAGTTATGAATATTAATGAGAGACTAACTTTAGTAGGTTTGACTGTTTGGTGCATCTCTGGGCTCCATATCATATTTAATTTGTAATGTTAGCCCAAATATCACTTACCCTCTAGGCCGAACCGAACCCAAACCCAAATCTTGGAGTTTGATGAACGTTAATTTAACATGTTATTTAATACGTGTTGTGCCTAAAACCGGTCATAATTATCATATTTTTGTTGCATTTTACTTAGTTTATGTTTACTTTTATCAATTGTTGGCCAACAAACTAATCTTTTATCAATTTATTACAAGATTTGAAGAACACAAAAGATTCCTATTGGAGAGTAAGTGAAGAGTTATGCTAATTTAGTTATTTTAATTTTATTTGTATTTGCGATGTTGATTTAATTATGCATGCTTAATTGTGTTTGTTAATCTATTACTAAATTTGTAAGGGGGTCCACTAATATTAAATTGAGACCGAAAGAAGATATTTGTATTACAAGTATTTTATGAAAGGTTATAAATTTACGAACAACCCTAGGTGGTATATTAAATGATGACTGAAAGGAGAAATTTAACTATCCGAAAAACATAAATAATATAAATAAATTTAGGTATTCGGAGCTACGAAAGTAGTTCAGTATATATATATACTAGTATCGTGCCCGTGCGTTGCAACGGAGACTTATAATATTATAAGTATAAAAAAAATTCTCATACAAAATGATATATTTTCATAAAAGCGCCCACATGACTTGAATGGTTCTGCATGCATAACCAATCCTCATTACATGACTTAAACCGTACCCAAATGCTTTTTCCCAAACAACTACCCTCCCAGACAGTATCTAGCAAGAATATATACATACAAAAACACATATACAAGGGCAATGTAGGGAAACAGGTAAAAGTACATACTATAAATAAAAAAAATTATAGATGACATCTCCAAAAACTACAGATAGCAGCAAAGCTGATTCTGTACCAATAGCAATACCGAAGCTGTTTCAGAGGGCACCAAAGTCGGTTCAGTACCAGTGGCAATACCAGTAGCCATACCAGCTGACACAAAAGCTGAAGTGTACCAAGAGTCATATCAGCAGTCCTACCAACAGACATGAATCATGTGTTGTGTGCAAGTTACTTGCAGCTCATAGCATATACACATTGATAATTAAATGGTAATAAAATATGTCAAGTCAATTAATAAAATCAATTTTGGCATGTTGCTACACATGCTTATCGATTTATGACAGGGTTGTTTTTGAGGTGTTGTATACCAGTAGCAATATTGACACTATGTTCATCTTATGACTGGGGCAATATTTAGACACTGTCTGATCATCAACTTGGGGCTTAAATAACATGGTGTGTACTGTCTTTGAGTGTTTAACCTGATGTATGACCTATAACCTATGTATGATGTATGCAAGACAACATAAAAGATCAAGAGAAACAAGGTAAGGTTTTGTTTATTTATTTTTCATATTACATGAGCTTTCTGTCAATAATTTTGGTAAGGGATTTTACAAGAATGCCCTCATATTTTCTTTTATTTGTATTCTTGCCAGATTAAGACCCTTTCTTTTTTCTTTGAGAATCATGAGACACTCATGAGATGAACTCATATGGTCATTGTGCCTTATCTCAATTTTTTACTTAGATACCCTTTATTTATTTTATTTACAAAACAGTGATTGTGATGCCTTTCTTTTAAGAATTTCCATCTTATGAGCATTGCTTGCTCAAAGATTTCAATTATTTCATATGAGACAATGAAGGTTATCATCTGATAATCAAACCTCGTACTGTCAATTATTTCATACTTACACTTAAACCCTTTTATTTTCTTATTTTACTGTTTCATTATGAAGAAAAGCTTATTTAATCAAGGGCAACTCATCTAACAACCATCATATACTGAGATTGGTGCTAAAAGGTGCTAATGCAAACTGATCTCAAGTCAGTAAAGAAAATGAATCCAAACAGTAAAAGAAATGCACTATGTATAAAAGGAAATTGCTTTTATTGAACTTAATTGATCTTTATACATGGAATTGTACCAAGTTAGCGGCTCGTGTCAAAGACCTCAAAATCCGAGCCTCTCCTAACATCTTCAATTGCTATCGCTGTTGTCATCTAAAATGAAAATGACACATTACAAATGAGGAAAAATATTTAGTACTCAGATATCCTGGAGAAGAAAAACTTGTTTTATTTTTTAGCTACCAACATGTCTTCCTGTTCCGACACAAGAATCAATGTCTTTCAAATAAATTAAGGACTCCAAACTATAGACTTAAAACTTCATTTGATTGGCCGAACGAAAGCTATCAGTGACTAAAAAAGAAAATAAATAATAGTTTAAAGCCAGAATTATGGTGCAAGCAACTGAACAACAAAGAACTGATCACTGCTACAATATTATCAGTTCCGTACCAGTACCAACTATACAATAAAATGATAATATTCAGCAAGGAAATTGTGCAAGTAGAAATTTTTTACTATAATATCTAAGTTCAGTTTCTCACAGGCCTCAATTTTAAAAAAATCGAAACCAACAGAAGCAAATAGATCGAATTATCCGGCCTGTTACTGAGACAGTACAACATATATAAACCCTATAATGAGTTCTGCAATTAGAATTAGCAAAGATAGTTATCTGAAGTAAAACATCAAAGAAGGAATTACCGTAGCAAGAGCATAAAGAACACTCCAGCAGCAAGGCATGCACCGAAACCATATGTCCTCTCCCAATAAATCATCCTGTCATATCAATTACATGGCTGATGTTATATTATAGGTGGGTCCAAAATTAAAAATTGGAGCACTCTGGAAAATAAACCACAAAAGGTTACAAAATTAGCTTCTTTCTAAGGATAAATTGTAAAGAATCGACGCGAGATCTACGGCGGCGAAGGAGGTGGCGGCGCTGATCGTTGCGCGCCTTGAGCGAGGAGTTCTTGTGGCGGCGCCTCCTCCGAAATGATTCGTCGGAGGAGGAGTTGCAACCAGTCATGGCGGCCGCGTCGTGTGGCCGTTTTCGCCGCCTCTGAGATGAGTCCGTGTGGCCATTTTCGCGTTCGACGAAGAGAATCGTCATTTCCATCAGAGTTCTAGGGAAGAGTCGCTAGAAGGCAGTTCTTTTAACTTTAATGTAACATATCGTGCGGTATCGTGTGGCCGTACGTGTAATGGATATGTTTTTAACTAAATTTATACTTCTACACATAAAAAGAATATATTTAATCAGAAGAAGACAGATTATGTGATTGGAGGGCTGATATTAAATCCGAAATTTCATCTCTCAATCGTAACCGTTGGCGGATCAGACACCCAATGTGCTTAATAATGGAATGGAGATATATAGAGATGGACTTAGCTACTTCATGGAGTAAAACGACTTTGTACTTCACGCCATATCTTCATTTTCAAAGTTCAAATAGTCGATTCGAACCTTCCAACATGTTCTTCATATTGAAATGTACTTGGAGACCAAATTTTACATTTTTTGGAATTTTTTTACTATTTATTAAGCCACTTTGAAAATCTGAAAATCCTTATGAACAGTAAAAAACAGTAAAAATTTCTGGACCGCCGGATCAGTGATTTTCAAAGTGGCTTAATAAATAGTAAAAAAATTTCAAAAAATGTAAAATTTGGTCTCCAAGCACATATCAATATGGAGAACAACTTGAGCGGTTCGGATCGGTCGTTTGGATTTTCAAAATAGAAATAATGAGGCGTGGAGCACCAAGTCGTTTTACTCCATGAAGTAGCTAAGCCCAGCACTATATATGTATGTATGTATGTATGTATGTATGTATGTATGTATTTTTAAAGAAAACACTGGTTATCATGGTTCTCAACAAGTTTATATTAAAATGATAAGCCATGGAAGTAAGAAACCAAATAAATTTAGGCATGGTATGAAGTCACCAAAGTGGATGAGTATTTATCTTAAAATGACACACCCTCTCAACAGTTACAACCAAATAATAAGAAAATTACTAAAGAAACATAAATTGAGGTATTATAACGAAACCATAACCCTGGATATTCTTAGATCACCTTGCATTCACATAATATATCCTGCATTTTAGGAATTCACCCCATTTCAATTAGTCTACAATACTGAAAACCGGTAAGCTAGCTAGTACTTCTCGTACCTCCTTGTGATTCGACAACCCAAAATATCATACGATAAGGTTTTGCGCTTATGATGGAATTGTGTTCGAACTAGAGCTTATTTGTTAAGCTACCAATTGTACATCAAGCTTTTCAACAAACTTGGTGTTTTTTTTTTTGGTTGCATGTTTCAAGCCTGTAGGCAACAATATGGTGTTAATGAGCAGTTTTGGCTAGAAACATGCTTTCAAATGGTTTCAACTCAAGACTGCTGGTATCTTGATCTGCTTTGCCGATTGATTCCGATAGCTTGTGACTGTGTACGATTTCATATACTGTTCTGTTTCAAGGTGCACTGTTTCTGCATTATATACTGTTCTATTTCTTTTTATTACAGTCAGAATAAAATCGTAGAAAGTGCCCCTTTAGCTTTTCTTTTTTGTATGTTTTGAAATGTGTTTCAATTTCTAGGCTTGGCTCTTAAATTAGTTTATAGTTAACCTTACCTCATTTCGTGATATCTTAGTAAAAAACAGAAAGAATTTTCAATTTTTATCTTTTAAGAAAGCTGAGAGGAACTTTTTTTTTTAAGAATACTATGCTTTTATTTGGTCCAAAAAACAATTCTGTTGATTGGGCCACTGAACTTCTCGTGGAAAAAGTAGTTGGGCCCCTTATTTTTTGGACCGTACGTTGTACAAAAGTTATTTGATTGAATATAATTTACAAAAGATAATGATATTAATTAAATTATGGTCGGATAAATTTGCTTGTGGTTCCAACAGACAACAAACTTTCAAGATTTTATTTCCCGAGTAATTAAAGAAGAAGAACAACTCTTAACAGATAACTTTTAGACTGAGATTTTTTGTTAGAAAATAACCAAAATTTTATTTTATCTCCAGGTAAAAGCTTTCTGGTAAGATATGTGATAATTATTCATCAGGTAAATCCGGCTTTAATTTTCATTCACTTGTCTCCGAGGGATCATTAAAACAATTACTTTGATTTAGTACACTAAAAGTAGCTACCTTATTCTGAATGAGCCTGTTCGTCTGGGAGAGAAATTGATTGGAATAGGATGTCTATTCTCTTCGAACAGATTCAAAATTGATCGAGATTAGAGGAATTAGAAAAGGCACTATTCCAAACTTTTTAATTCCAAGGGAGACTTGGAATTGGATGAGACTTTTTTAACCTTTTTTGGTTCTCACTTAGCTAAGGTGGCATTGCCTTCTTCATTTTCTATTATTCTCTTTCTTTTACCGTGCACGTTTCCGAGGAAAGAATTAACTTTCTCGTCGTCCATTCTTAGCCATTTTTTTGGCAATTCTTGAAGAAAACAACGTATCAAAGGTTAGGAGTTAGGACAAATGGACAATACCATACTCAATTTTGTCTTTCAAATGAGATCCGCAATGTCAGTTTTAGTCAGATAAATCTCTCAGTCTCATCTAATACTCTAATCTGCAGCTTGTAGTTTTCTGGGGCATTTTAAAGAATATGTTCTAGGTGTGCATATTAATGGCTTCTTTCACCACAACTTGCAAAAGCTCTCTATTGTATGATCTTCGCCTCATCACCTCTTTCTTTTTCTGAACAAATCTGTTCCCATTCATTTTCTCTATTGCTCCCTCTAAGCCGTACATTGGCTCTTCAAAAGAAATGAAGTGTTTTATCCTTTGCTCAATAAAGAAAGTTGAAAGATATATCTTGTAAATAGTAAATTAGCTATTGTAAGTTTCTATTCTTAATTAGTTTTCCTTTTTATTTGACAAAAAGGAAAAATTAATCCATAACTATTCTTTTTTTTGAGAAAAAATAAGAGTCTAGTTCATATTTGATTGATAACTGCGGTTACAAAAATTCTGTAGTTGCAAGTCAAAAATAAACACAGGTCGCTCAAAACAAAGCAAGTAGGGTATGTTTGGTTGTAAAAAAAGAATAACTAGAATAGCCAAATCAAGAATAGCTATTGTTTGTCTTATTAGAATAGGCAAATCTCAAAACTCTTAGGAATAACCTATTTTAATAAGACAAAAGATTTGAATTTACTATTCTAGCTATTCTAACTCAACCAAACACCAAATAGACTATTCCGAATAATCTTTTTCATATAATAAGTATTTATATTTTTTTCACAAAACATGTAGCAATTGCTAAACAGACCGGCAAACCCCAATTAATATTTTTTCACGTTCTATAGCGAATCAAATATTTTCAAGTTCAAAATGTGCATGAACATACGAGTCTAAACACAAGAAGCAAAAATTCATGTTCTCATCATGTGCTATGTGTTATCACATGCGTTCAAAAATATCCAATTTCAATTTCAAACAAAAATAAAGATATTCGATCAAAGGAAAATATTGGAAGCATGTGTTTTATGTCGTGAATGCATATTCAGGAAATAAACATAAAATTCTCAAACATTTAAATAAATTGTATTATTGTATACAAATAAAAATTCGGAATATACAAAAAAAAAAAAATCAACATAATGGAGGTCAACTTGACTCCTGCTTTTTCTTAAAGCTTTACCGATTTGTATTTAATTTTTGTCAGAGCAATATAACTATCATGGCAGTAAATTTTTTTTGGAAGTGATTACAAAAAAAAAAACAGTTTGTTTTGAAGTAAATTCTAAACAGTAAGCGTAACACTGTGAAGCATTCATGCAGCCAAACGATCATTTTGAGGACCATGAGATGTCATCATGACAAGCATTAAACATTTTATCTTCTACTTCACTGTTTGGAAATCTTTTGATCTGTCTATTCAGATTTTTTTTTTAAATTATACATTAATCCCATTCATTTCAACAATTCTAACTGCATGCATCATACCGTTTAATTTAAATTTACCTGAATCATAATGGAGATTCTATATTTCAAATAATTCTGAATAAATTTTTACTCTGCTGCGACTATTTTATTCACTATTATAAAATCTCAGAGATAGATAATGTAGATACGTGTTGTGCTGCTTTGAATTGGATCATGTATTGTGTTGTGAGCAAGTCAAAATTTTATCCATCTTGCTGTGACTAAATTAGAATGGACGATCACGACATGTTAGTCACGCTATGACCGGTCAAATTTAACTATAATTTTCATAATCTACGAGTTTATTGAAAATTCATCATTATTAGATCAAGATCTAACGGTCATGATTATGTGTGACTCGTATGACCACATGTGTGTTGTGTACTGATAAGACTAGTTCGTATGTGTGTCGTACCGTACCAAATTTTCAAATGATAATTACAGCACGAGACACGTGAGTCACGCATGACCAGCACACATATCGCGCTATTACTAATAGAGGATTACATAGATAGAGTGGGTGTAAATTGTAAGGGTTGATTAGCATTGTAATAGTGGTAGGTGGGAGGTAATTAGTGGAGTTGTTTAGGGTTGTATTTTAATCAAGTCTATAAATAGTCATGTCATTGTACTCAAACACAAGATCAATACAAATTCTCTCTTTTATGAAATGTTATATGGTATCCGAGCTCTAGAGATGCTGAAATAAGGCTCGCGCCTATTCCATAACTTATGCCTCTATTCCCAACTTACTGTAGCTTATAAAAAATATTATTCCAAAAATAAGGTTTTATTCCTTTCTATTCCAGTCTAAACCTTCTCTATTCCACTAATATCTCCAATACAAACTATTATATGCCACCCTTTGAGGCGAGATGGATTCTTCAACTCCCACACCTACCTCCAAATCAAAATTAAAATCCCTCAAAATTCTCAAATCAAATCACCAAGCCAAACCAATGCCGGGCTTCTGTTTTTTCTTCTCTTCTTCTCTATCTACAAAATACTTCTCAAAATTGAGACCGGAGAGTCAAGAGCCTCTTGAAACCATGTACTTGTTTCAAAGCCATGAACTATTCAATTTTCTCTTCTTTCTTTTATCAAGCCTACAAATAAATGTCATACCATTGTACTCAGATACAAAATCAATACAAATTATCTCTTTTATGAAATGTTATAGCTACATATCCGATCACCCCGTAATTTATTTATATCCCTCCTGAGGGATTCTCTCTCTGGGTGGGGCCCGCAGCCCGCTGCTTCTCTTCGCGCTCTTTACAGAAGCAAGGCGGGGCTGCAACAAACGGACTGGACCGCATCCCAGCTGTTGAAACTGGGACGTGCCTTAAGCCGTCCTATTGGATTGCGGTCCATTTATTCCAATTATTCGGTTTATGACAAAATCCATTTAACTGTTAAAATAGGCTCCCATTCTGTGACAAATTATCAGATTTTTTACTTAATAAATGTAGGTGCATGGCACCGTTAGGCAGAGATGATTAGATGGTGACTTTCGAACTAGTGGGGGTCAATCATATAAATTTTTCTCAGAGAGAATGAAGATCAATTTAACAATACCATGACATTTTACACTAAATTATATAGAATATCACACATAAATAAATAAAAAATTAAAAAATGAGGGTAAGTTGACCCCCATTGCTCTTCCTTACCTCCGCCCCTGCATCTATGAATGAGGTTGTTGTGAGACTGTTAACGAGCCGAGCTGAGTTAGGTAAAGTTTGAACTCGTTTGTGTCAGAATAAACTGAGCCACTAACGAGTCTGATTTTAGATGAGTCGAACCACGAGCCAGCTCATTAATTACTATTTCATGTTGTGAACCGCATAGAGAGTAATTTTTTTCATTAATTTGATATTGTGTGCTGCATATAGACCACAAATTGGCAAATAATTTTATTACGTGCAACGAGTTTCATCCTCTTATGATGGAAAGTCGGAAACAAATAGAGATAGTAAAAAAAGTTGAAGAATAACTTCATCTACTTCTAGCAATGAGATGAGAAACGAGCCAAGATGGATCAAGGTCAAACTCGTTAATAATGAGCCGAGCTAGAACAGAACAATCTAATTAATTACAAGCTTTTTTTAGTCGAGAGAGTTACGAGCTTTTTTACCCACTTTATTGCTGAGCTAGATTGAAATCATAAAAATGTTCCATTAAAAAATTTGACAAAAAAAAAATCAGGATACACTCAGACAATCTTTTCTGTCGTGGACGAATGTTTTTTTTTGTTTTTTTTTTCATTCCCAACTCTTTAAAAAATAAAAAAAATAAAACATAGTTCAATTGGAATAAAAAAAATTCGTGCAAAACTCTCGTCTTTCTCCGCAAATCTCTGCTAAATAAAAGAACAATCCATGCATCTAACTCATCGCTTTTATTATCAATTTCTTCGTTTTGAAAGTAATACTGATTTTTATTAGTAAAAGTTGGAGGTCAAACCACCCAACTATTTAATATCCACAAAAAATTTCTCTATCTGAATTTAAATGTTAGAAAATAGTTTATTTTTATAATTTAAATAAGATATAAATAACTGTAAATTTTATGAATATTATTGTATAAATAAAAAATTAAATAAATATAAATATTTTAAAAACAAATCAGAATGTCCGGCAACTATTTGTACATTACAACTGAGAATTCATCACGACGCATTCTCAAGACTATTCCAATACATTCCAATAAATATGGGCTTTTGTAAATTAATTTGTTTGTTCTTGTTCTCATGAAATTTCATCCTATAAAATTCCATGACAACCAAACACATCATAAAGAAATTAATTTGTTTTGTTTTTGTGTTTTCGTAGCATAACCTTTTCTGCTATCTATATAATTATGTTTTTGAGCATGATCAGACAGTCTTGACAACATTATATTTCTTTTAAAAAAAAAATCAAATTGCTGGAATTTTAATATGAAAATGAATAATTTCTATGAAGTTAGTTATTTAGTTCTAATAAGATTGTAAAAAAGAAAATGTTCTTCTGATGTTTTATTTTAATATAAAATTCATAGTTAGTGGTTCTGTACTAAATAATAAATAAATCATAGTGCTCTGCCTCTGCGGACTTGTCCTTGTAAAAATAAATAAAATTGACAAAGCCATACGATGCACAGAAGGCGAGAGTATGGATTGGGAGTCCGAATCTGCTGCGATTCTGACAGAGATCGCGGGTTCCTGAAATTTCTAGATCAACCGTTCAAACTTTTTTGTGCACGGATCTCGGAAATGTTTTCAGAAAGTAAATTTTCATGCACAGTATCTTAAGAAAGATCAACAGTTGAGATCGGAATTTCAGGAATCCTGTGATTTCCGAGAATCACAGCAGATTTATTTTCATGGATTGGAGGTATGGTTCATTGGTTTGTGTAATTACAGTTGTGTTTTGTTTTAACTGGTCAAATTAGATGTCACTACTGGTCAACAGGTCTTGCTCTTGCTCTTGCTCTTGTCGTTTAACATTATTTTTAATTGAATGCATATCTTTGGGAAACCAACAAACTAGATGTCATTGCTGGTGCGTCTAGACATCACCTGCCTTAACACAATAAAAGCCGTGATTTTTATTAATATCCAAAGTTAATTACAAAATAATAAAAATGCCCACAGCTGCTGGATTTTATTAAAAATATTCAAACCGGCTATTTCTTCTATTTTTTTTAAGAGACAAATAGCTAAAATGCTGAAATATAACACTAAAAAATTGTATTTTTTTGTAAATATTTGTTAGATTATTATTTTTATATATAATTAGCATATTTATACTAAAATACGCTAAATTACTTGAAATTATGTTAATGTACGTTGAATTACACTAAATTACGCTAAATTACAATAATTATGTAAAATTATGCTAAATACGGTAAATTACTCTAAATTACGCAAGAATAGGGATGATATCTTCAATGAAAAGGCGAAAAACAACGACGAAATATCAAACGGCCATAAAACGGCGCTCGAGTGTCCGATTTCAGCAAATGACTACTTTTCGGAAAGCTTGCGAAAATACACATGAGTTAGTGCTAGCAATGCTAGATTTCGAAATTTAGAATTGCCAAAAAAACAAAGGAAAGAACCTCAAAATTTCAGTTGAAGTTTCCGATTAAGATTTTCATTTATATTCTTCAATCTGCGTAGCTCAGTAAATTAGTTATATAATGAACTTGTAGAATACCAATTTTTTTTATTTTTTTTACTTTTTTTACTATTTTTATGATTTATGAAAGATGACACAAAATCGGCCTATTCATAAGTAATTTAGCGTATTTTAGCATAATTTTACATAATTATTGTAATTTAGCGTAATTTAGTGTAATTCAATGTCAATTAACATAATTTCAAGTAATTTAGCGTATTTTAGTATAAATATGCTAAGAGGAGGATCCAATTACACATTTTTTGGTGACACATCATGACACCGTTTTTTATATAGGTCAATTTTGCGATTTCAAAATCCAAACAGTCGATCCGAACCGTTCAACATGATCACCATATTAAAATGTGCTTGGAGATCAAATTTTACATTTTTTTGAATTTTTTATTATTTATTAAGATGGTTACAAAATCGCTGTTTTTCAATGGTCTGAAAACAACCATCTTAATAAATAGCAAAAAAATTCAAAAAAAATGTAAAATTTGATCTCCAAACACATTTTAATATATCCATCATGTTGAACGGTTTGGATAGACTATTTGGACTTTGAAAATGGTAGATGTCAAAGTGTGTCACCAAAAAAGGTGTAATTGGATCCCTCCTCATATGCTAATTATATATAAAAAAAAAAGTAATCTAACAAATATTTAAAAAAACAATTCAATTTTTTAGTATTATATTTCAGCATTTTAGCTATTTGTCTCTTAAAAAAAAAATAGAGGACCGGCCATTTAATGGCCAGTTTAGGCATTTTTAATAAAACCCAGCAGCTCTGGGCATTTTTATTATTTTGTAATTAACTTTGGATATTAATAAAAATCACGGCAATAAAAGAGCTCTCATTATGGGTATCTTCTTTTAGATTTAGCTTAAATAGAGTAAAATTTAATTATATTTCTTGACCCATGCAAAACTGAAAAAATAATAATGAATACATAAGTAAAAATGTAAAATTTAAGAGCGAAAGGAGTCTAGAGTTGGTTCCTACTGAATCAAATAATACACTCACTTTACAATTAAACTCAATGGGTTGTTTGGCAACCCTTCTCAAGGGGTGAAAGGGGGTGAAGGATTAAAAATTTAATTCCTACTTAATACAAGTAAAATATATATCGTAGTATGTAAAGACTTAAACATCCTTTTCGTTGATATACATATTTTGAGGAGGGTTCCAATATCTCATTATGCCTCATGTTTTATATTTTTGTTTCTAAATTCTAAATTGTCGATCCGAACCGCTCAACATGATATCCATAATAAAATATATTTGGCGACCAAATTTTATAATTTGGGGAACTTTTTACTATTTTTTAAGATAGGTACAAAATCATTGTTTTTGAACGGTCCAAAAACAGTGATTTTGTATCTATCTTAAAAAATAGTAAACAAATTCAAAAAATTATAAAATTTCATCCTCAAGTATATTTTATTATGGATATTATGTTGAGTAGTTCGGATCAACAGTTTAAACTTTAGAAACGAAGATATAAAACATGAAGCATGATGAGTTATGAAAGACATGAGTTATTGGAACCCTCCTCCCACTTTATGGCTCAGCTTAATTAGAGTGTTTTTCTAGTCATATAATAAGGGTGAGCCTTCAATGCATCAAAAAATATCAACGGTCGTTATTAATCTCATTGGATAATTATTATTTGAAGATAAAGTTTTCTAACACTGAAATTATTAGATTATACCACTATATATATGAAGAGAATCAAGGATGACTAAACATGAGACATTTATTTTCTAGTTAAATTTTAAAATAAAGATTTCAATAACATCACAATCAAAACTATAACATTTATTATAAAAAGTGCAAATCATAGTATCTTTGCTTATTTTATCCTTAAAAGTAGAGAAACATAATGATAATATATATATTACACCGTTTTTTGGTGACACCGGATTACATCCTACATTTTCAAAGTTCAAACAGTCGTTCCAAACCGTTCAACATGATGGATATATTAAAAATGTGCTTGTAAATCAAATTTTATATGTTTTTGAATTTATTTTATTATTGATTAAGATGGGTACAAAAATTCAATGGTCTAAAAACAACGATTTTGTAAAATGCTTAATAAATAGTAAACAAATAAAAAAAATGTAAAATTTGATCTGCAAGCACATTTTAATATATCAATCATGTTGAACGGTTTGGATCGACTGTTTGGACTTTGAAGACTTTGAAAATGTAAGGTGTAATCGGGTGTCACCAAAAACGGTGTAAGTGGATCTCTCCTCTCTCTCTCTCTCTCTCTCTCTCTCTCTTTATATATATATATATATATATGAGGAGGGTTCAAATGCACCCACATCATTTATCTTCGTTTTTAAAGTCCGAATAGTCGATCCGAGCCACTCAACATAATCTTCATAATAAAATATGCTTGGAGACCAAATTTTATATTTTTTAGAATTTATTTACTATTTTTTTAGATAGATACAAAATCACTTTATCGGATGGTCCAGAATCTCCTCAAAACAGTGATTTTGTATCTATCAAAAAAAAAGTAAATAAATTCTAAAAAATATAAAATTTGGTCTCCAAGCATATTTTATTATGAAGATTATGTTGAGCGGCTCGGATCGACTGTTCGGACTTTAAAAATGAAGATATATATTTTTTGGGTGCATTGGGAGCATATAAATTTGGGTGCATTTGAACCCTCCTCTATATATATATATAGGCATTTGCTTCGGTGGACATAAGGACCTATTTGTAAAATGAATACTATTTTCATTTTCAAAGTTCAAACAGTCGATCCGACCGTTCAACATTATCTCCATATTAAAATGTACTTGGAGGTCAAATTTTACATTTTTTTGAATTTTTTACTATTTATTAAGTATTTTACAAAATTCAATGGTCTGAATTTGACTAGTTTTTGTAAAATACTTAATAAATAGTAAAAAAATTCAAAAAAAATGTAAAATTTAACCTGCAAGTACATTTTAATATGGAGATAATGTTGAACGGTCGGATCGACTGTTTGAACTTTGAAAATGAAAATATGTTCATTTTACAAATAAGTCCTTATGTCCATAGAAGCATCACTCATATATATATAGGCATTTGCTTCGGTGGACATAAGGACCTATTTGTAAAATGAGTTCTATTTTCATTTTCAAAGTTTAAACAGTCGATCCGACCGTTCAACATTATCTCCATATTAAAATGTACTTGGAGGTCAAATTTTACATTTTTTTGAATTTGTTACTATTTATTAAGTATTTTACAAAAACTAGTTAAATTCAGACCATTGAATTTGTAAAATACTTAATAAATAGTAAAAAAATTCAAAAAAATGTAAAATTTGACCTCCAAGTACATTTTAATATGGAGATAATGTTGAACTGTCGGATCGACGGTTTGAACTTTGAAAATGAAAATAGTACTCATTTTACAAATAGGTCCTTATGTCCACCGAAGCATCCCTCATATATATATATATATAGAGGAGGGATCCAATTACACCTTTTTTGGTGACACATCATGACACCTTTTTTTATATAGGTCAATTTTGCGATTTCAAAATCCAAACAGTCAATCCGAACAATTCAACATGATCACCATATTAAAATGTACTTGGAGATCAAATTTTACATTTTTTTGAATTTCTTTACTATTTATTAAGATGGTTACAAAATCGCTGTCTTTCAATGGTCTGAAAACAACGATTTTTGTAACCATCTTAATAAATAGCAAAAAAATTCAAAAAAATGTAAAATTTGATCTCTAAGCACATTTTAATATATCCATCATGTTGAATGGTTTAAATCGACTATTTGGACTTTGAAATGGTAGGTGTCAAAGTGTGTCACCAAAAAAGGTGTAATCGGATCCCTCCTCATATATATATAGGAATTGGCTACGGTGCTACGCGTAGCATAGAGGGCCTCCGTGCTACGGCTCAATATTTGAGTTTTCAAAATTATAACGGTCGATCCGAACCGTTCAACATGATCTCCACATGAATATGTACTTGCAAACCAAATTTTACATTTTTTATAATTTTTTTACTATTTTTTTAGATAGGTAGAAAATCAATTGATCTGAAAATTTATGTACCATTCAGATCAAGTGATTTTCTACCTATCTAAAAAAATAGTAAAAAATTTCTAAAAAATATAAAATTTGGTTTGCAAGTACATATTCATATGGAGATCACGTTGAACGGTTCGGATCGACCGTTAAGATTTTGAAAACTCAAATATTGAGCCGTAGCACGGAGGCCCTCTATGCTACGCGTAGCACCGTACCACTTCCTATATATATATATATATATATATATAGGGAATGAATGCTTATGTCCTCGTCATTTTTCTTCAGGTGAAAATTAACTAAATATGTTGTAACAAAGCGCTCGTTTGAAAAATGCAAGTGCTTGAAATTTTTCATTTTTCGAGGGAATATATTGATCTATCAAGGCATGCGAATTAACCAATTATTCTTTTGATAAAAAATATAAAAAATTAGTTTACCACAATGCTTTTTAATCTTAGAAGTAATTGACAACGAGTATTAAATGAAGAGCAGAACTAAGGTGCTCTTAAGCTCACCAAGTCCTTTGTGAGCTTAACTCAAAAGGAATGACTTCAAACGACATTTCCAAACCGTTAGATGTTCAATCTATATTAAAATGTGGTTGGAGATCAAATTTTACATTTTTCGAATTTTTTTACTATTTATTAAGATGGTTTGAAAATCGTTGTTTTCCAATGGTGCAGAATTTCAATAAAAACAGCGGTTTTCAAACCAGCTTAATAAATAGTAAAAAAATTCCAAAAAATGTAAAATTTGGTCTCCAACCACATTTTAATATAGATTGAACATCTAACGGTTTGGAAATGTCGTTTGAAGTCAATCCGATAGGTTTTTGAGTTAAGCTCACAAAAGACTTGGTGAGCTTAAGAGCACCTTAGTTCTACTATTAAATAAAGGTCATATTTATTTAAGGTGAAAACTCTAAAGATCTATATCATATTCTGTAAAGAAAACGTAAAAAAAAGTATTCATTTTTTGACATAATAGCAAATAATGTCTAAAAAATCTAAACAAGTGCATCTGGATTTTTTGATGTAGAATTTTAGATCTCTATTTATCTAAACAAGTGCATTTTTTCACAAAACATTTTTACTTTTAAATTCGGACATAATGTTTGCTAACATGTTACGTGATGTATGAAGTATGAATATTGTTTCTTACAAAATTGTTGAGGGAGAAATCCTGGGATGCATCAATGGTGGCCGTTATCAGCTCCCTTAATTCATATAATACCCAATTTTAATTTACCTTTAAATTAACCCAAAAAGAAGTAGCCAAACTGCATTTATCACACTGAGGCTGAGCTCCTTATCCTCTCTTTGTCTCATTCAAACTTTAAACGATACCTCTTCTCCCTCCTTTTTGCACTTGGCCATGGCTAAAACCCTCTCTGCTTCTCCTCTAATCACAATCAAAGAAGACTACATAGACATGGATCTTAGACCCAAAATGTCGAGTCCTTCAGAAGATCTTTGTCGAGGAGATTTTGAGTTCAAAATGAGCTTAAACAATGATCTAGAGAGAGAAAGCAACACATTTCCGGCCGATGAACTGTTCTATAAAGGCAATCTCTTACCTCTACAACTTCCACCTAGGCTTCAACTTGTTCAGAAACTTCTCCATAACCATAAACCCCTCTCCAATTTCTCCAAGGATACACCCATTGAATGTCCCGATGAGAAGCCGGTGATTAAATCGATGCCCAAAAAGCATTGGCCAAAGAGGCTCAAGTTTTTCAAACAAACCCATTTGACTTCAAAATTTAAGGCCTCAAAGGGCTATCTCAAGTCCCTGTTTACTAAAACCAACAACTCCATCCAAGAAGAGAACGACCAATTTGGTGCACTAAAGAGCACCATTGCCATTGATAGAGAAAAGTTTCTAGAAGAGGGAACCACTCATAGGAAATCATTTTCGGGTGTAATTCGGAGGCGATTGACGGGTAAATCTTCGCAAGTATCGGGTTCGTCTATGTGTTCGTCAAGCGATTTAAACCGGTGGTTTGAGGAGGAGAGCTCAATTCAAGGAGCAATTGCATATTGTAAAAAGACCCAAGAGAATTTGGTGCCAATTAGAAAAAGTGTTAGTGATGTTATTTTTCCTTCATTTGCTCTACCTAGGGTTTCAGTGGGTTGTGAAAATCAAGAAAGAGAAGAGATTTCTAGAGGTTAAATTTTTTTATTTCTGGTTTTGTGAAATTAGTTGCACGGCTACAAATTTTCTAGTTGCATGGCTACAAATTGGTTTTGCTAAAAGATATTTACAATTAAGTACCCTACATTAGTTTTATCATGATCATGGATATTTATCTTCCTGTTATTATCTCTCAGTTTTACCAAAAAAAAATTTAATCAACCTGAAACTTATTGTGCAATAAATGATTCTATCTACATAAAGATTTTAGATTGGTAGTATTTAGTTGCTTGCCTCTTTTAGTCAATGTGATATTAACAGAAGTCCAGAAGAAATTCAAGTCTCAGATTAATGCCAATTAGAATTCATTTTAGTGAGACTATACGGTATAATGTGTAACGCACACCGGTCTGTACTGCGCAGATCCGTAGACCCAGCTAGAACTAATTACCAAGAGACGCGAGGAATATTAGGAATTTATTTTTAATGTTCAAACAGCAATTGAAATCACTCAGGTATGTTTGGTTAATTGATTGTAAAACAAGAAGAGCTAGAATAACTAAATCAAAAATAGTTGTCGTTTGTCTTATTAGAACAACTAAATCTCAAAAAATTTAGAAATAACTTATTCTAATAAGACAAAAAGTTTGGATTCTCTATTCTAACTATTATAATCCAATCAAATACTGAAGTACATGTTCGGCACCATGGCTTAAGGCTCCTTAGCCTTCCTTGAGGTCTTTAGCGGGCCGAACACCTATGGCTTAGACGAGCTTAAGCCTCCTCCTTAAGCCGAATTTTAAGCTTGATATTTTGCTTCCTTAGCGCTAAGCCTCCTCCTTAAGCTTGAGTTGTTGCCAAACACCAACTCCTTAGTGAAGATTAAATTGTTAAGCCTCAACCTCTTAAGTCTTGGTGCCGAACATGGTCGAAGAGATTATTCCGAATAGTCTAATCTTAAGAAGTCTATTCTCATACTTTTGTAATAATCTTTCTTGAATAATTATTTGAGTACCCTCACTCCGGTACTCCAAAATCTCTACACTCTAGTACTCCAAAATCTCTGCATCTATTTAGAGAAATTATGTACTATGATCTCCACTAATTATTATTTTAAAATATATTATATGATCATCACTAATTATTATTTTAAAATCCCTACAACACTCTTTCTCTATGGTCCCACTAATTATATAATCCCCACTAATTATATGGACCCCCCTTTTCTAGGTCCTCCACATTTGTTCCAGCGTCAACCTTAATAGATATAAATACTTAAAAGATAAAATATTAACACTAAAAAAATAAGATATTAATATTTTGATGCATAACTTGTTATGCTCATCCCTTTTCCTGTCCTCCAATCATATCCGCGTCAACCTTCCTCTAATGAAGTAGTGGGACCCCGTATCACCGCATCAACATTTCCCAATCGTTCCTGCGTCAACCTTCCTCTAACAAATATAGTTGACCACATAGGTACAAATACTTCAGTGCATATGTATAAATACTTGCAGTACTTGATATTAATACTTTCAGACGCCATCCAGTGTCATATTTGAAAAGTACTTGCAAGTATAGGTATAAGCTTGCACGACGAGTTATAAATATTTGTGTGACGACGAGCCCAAAAGTATGTCATCATGGATCTCATTTGAAAGAGAAAATTACATAGAAGACGTTCGTGGATTTAGATTCGCAAAATTTCTCACAGATCGTCAGAAATATGGACGAGATTGAACGGAGAAAAAAAATCACCTCTAAAAACGTGTATGATCCTCCTATATAGTTTGAGTGGTCCTCCACAGATATTTATGGTGCGGGTACGTTTTAGAGATTTAGTTGGGGAGACAATTATTTACGTAAAACTTGTTTACCTCGTAGGTATAAATATTTCCGTGCATAGATATTAATACTTTAGAAAAAAATTCCATGTTATAGTTTTCGCGCGCGCATGAGATTTCTTTTTGTCGTCTAGAATTTAGGTTAAATGATTTTGTACGTATTTAGAAAAAATAAAAAATAAAAGATGTAAAATTTGGTCTGCAAACTAGCCTTGCTCTAGATTTTTTTTTTTTTTTAATATGCAATAGGTAATACAATGCAGACATGTAATTAGCTATACAGGCTTACCAAAGCCTAAAGAAAAAAAATGGAAAAGAGTAAATTTTTTGGTGCTGCCAGTCAAAACTCAAAAGCAACAAATATTTTTAGCTCAGTAATCAATACAGTCTTAATAAAAAAGCAACAAATCAGAGGTCAGTCCGTCAGTGATTACAGCAGCTTACATGTAAATTACCGAGGAAGAAAAAGGCAGTCAAAGCTGCACTAATTACAAGCTGCAGGACTGATATATACCAGGCTACCAGCAGCAATTGATTTTAGGCAGAATCTCATGCGCAACCCTGTAAAAACAGTTAATACCATATAAACACTGTTAAATTTGTAGAATGCTAGTTATTAGAATAATTTTGTTATGATCTCCACTCCATAGAGGAAAACCGGTGACTATGTTTCTCTTTTCTTCATGTGGAAATCAAAGAGGTCACATCAGTATATAAAGACGACTGTTTTACTAATATTATTTAGGATAATGCTTCGGTTTACTTAAAAAATGAATAATTATAATTTAATTAGAAATATAAGATAGAAGGATTTATAATTACAATCTGATTAAAAAATTATGATGATTATAAAATATACAGAATTTTTCAAGATTTAACCTCTCCATAATCAATGAAAGAAATATAGGATGGATCCATGATGAAGAATTCGGATCACCCCAGGTGCCTGACTGCAAATTACAAACAGATGGTTCAGATTAGTTGTTTTAACTTGGCACAAATCTCAAAACAGAATCCCTATAGTTTCCATAGGCACCGAATATACTTTGATTCAACTGGAATTAATCTGGGCCGTTCATCTGTAATTTGCTTAAGTCAGATACCTGGGAGGATACTAATTCCATGATCAAACCCAACATGTTTCTCAGTTCTCAATTTTCACAATTCAATTTATTAGAGTTATTACTACATAGGTCAACAATCAAATAGTTAATATGTTGTATTTTCTTGATTAATGAAACGCTTAAAATCAATTATAAAATTTTTATATTAAAAATCATGTGCTGGAATAATATTCTATTATTTAACACTGTTTATAATATGTAATCTCTATGCGGAGAGTATTGTTTTTGTTACTAGATTAATAATTAGTTCGGATAAATGACAAAAATTTAAATTCCAGCTGAAACACAAACCAAGTCTCGCTTCGCCCAGCGCGTATTAAGTTTGTATTTACGTAAAATCCGAGTTTTCATTGAAACTGTGCTGATTTTAAATTTTTTATTTTTGTAAATGCTACATTAAAAAAAAAAAATCGGAATAGTCTGACTACATTGACACTCTAGACATACTTTCAGTGAAACATGCCAAAGTAGCTCGTAATTCTACTTGTGCAAGAAAGGACTGTGACTAGCAGACTAGCGATTCATTTATTGACGATAAATACTCGGCGGAATCAGAGTAGGTCCGATGCCCATCGGACCTACCTTGGTTCGATGGGTGTGATGACCATTCGATATGCATCAAGATCCGTGTACTTTGTATCAATATCCGTGCAAGTATGTATCAATGCCGTGCGCATAGATCTTGATGCTAATCGTACGGTCCTAGAGCTCATTAAACCTAAATGTAGGTCCGATGCCCATCGGACCTACTCCTATCTCATACTCGGCACCTCACCGTATTTACCAACTGTTTTTTTTTTTAGGTGACGTATTTATCAACTGCAATTTAAAAGCCTGGAGGGTATTAACTGTTCAACAACCGACCGATTCTGAATTTCTGATGAATCAGATTATTCAAACTTGTGTAAGGCACTTTTGCCTTTTGTTCTTGAAACTTGAACCGGTAAATAAATTCGTTCGCTCTGGGACGGTTAAAAAACTCGTAGTTTGTGATTTGTTTTGAAACAAACTCGAACCGAGTTTAAATTTAAATTCCCCGGTTAGTGTGCCTTCGTTTCTTCTTAATTATTTATCTCTTTGTTTTCTCCTTTATGTTAATGTTTGCAATTTCTTAAAATTTGGTTCGAGTTCCAGGTTCTAGTACTAAAATGTTACTATTTATTTTTCTTTCTTATTTGGGAATTTAGGTGTTTAAGCAGCGAGCCAGCAAGCAAGACTGCTCAATAGGAGTCGAATAAAGGTACATTTGATAACTTTCTTTACATTCTCTTTGCAATTTTTTTTTTTTAGATTGAATCATAAAATCTGATTTTCTGAGATTTACTCAATCGTTCTCAATTTTGCTGAAGTTTGAACTCAAGATAAAATTTCTCTTGTCCACCTGGTATGTTTGAATGAAAAATAAATTCACAGGTTCACAGGTCCTTTCTTGTTTCTGTTTTATCTATCATCTTCATATAAATTTTAATGAAAAATAAATTCATTATTTTTGTTAGAACTTAAAAAGGGCCAAGAAGCCGCTGTTTCTATCTGATTAAAGTGTACATAGAAAACTTAATGTAAGAAGTTCCAATTTGTTATGAAACGGAAAATGAAAATAATTTTATTATTTATGCTTAGTTTAGATTAATACTAAGATTTGATTGTAATTTCAGGTTTTTTAAGTAAATTGTTGTGTGCTATGATTTTACTTATATAGCATATGTAATGTTTCAAGCAGCTGTTTCTATCTAATGTTTGCTGATTTGCATCTTTGTTTATTTGTCTAAAATTTTTATAGGATGTCGCGGATTGAATTTTCTCATACTTCCACTAATGAGGTGGAAGAAGAAGAATAAGAAGAAGAAGAAGATGAAGCTATAGATATCGACAGCGGCCTGGAGCACGAAGCCAGCTTGATCCAAATTTTATGTGGGAGACAAGAGTATGTATTGGATAAAAGAGAGAATAGTATTGATCTTGTGTAATTGATTATAATGACATGACGCCTATTTATATGATTAATTATGATTAATTCTGAACAACTTCACTAATCATCTCCTACCTATCACCATTAGATTGTTAATCAACTCCTACAATTTCCACCCACTAACATCTCCAATACGAGATAGGAGTAGGTCCGATGGGCATCGGACCTATATTTAGGTTCAATTAGTTTTAGAACCGTACGATTAGCATCAAGATCTATGCGCACGAAAATTGATACATACTTGCACGGATTTTGATGCAGAGCACACGAATCTTGATTCAGATCGAATGGTCATAACACCCATCGAACCTACTCTGATTCCCTCCAATACAATCTCATCCGAATTATGACTTTATATTCAAGCCCTCAGTTCATGCAATTATGATTAATTATGACTTTATATTCATCCGAATTATGACTTCATTTTTGTTCAGAGAATTGGAATCTGAACCGAACTAAATAAATTTGTAAACTCAACTAAAAAATGCAAAGTATCTAGACCTGTATATTATGGTGTACCAGGTAAAATCAAAACATGGTTTTTTAAAATCAATTTATAGACGATAATATGAAAAAAAAAAAAACTGCTATTTACTTTGCTTGTTGTCTGTAAATTGATTTTAACAAAAACAGTCAAATCAATTTAAAAAAAAAAAAATGCTACTCATGCACAAACCACATACTGCACAAGAAATCCATCAGTACCCAGTGATGCTAGTAGTTGATTTTGCGCGTGTACATGTTAGGTCTGATGAAATTTTTCTTTCTTTTTTCAAGTTATTTTAAGTTTTAGTTCCAGGTCATTGCTTAGAGAAATTATTTTTAGAATATATAATAGACAGCAGATGTGATCATTTCAATAGTGCAATTGTGTGTGTTCTATCTTTTTCACATTTAACTTTTAAGGACAATATTACCCTATGGCTTTCTCTGCCATAGAGATAATTCTTTACTCAATTTTTGTATAAATTTTATTAGAGAAATTGAGAAATATAATTTTATACAGTGCCAGCATAATTTTTCTTAGAGAAATTGAGAATCCAATGATTTCAGCCTCTGAGACATCAGAATTGACACCAAGAGGTTGACACTTGAAGACATTCTTCAAGCACGAAGCCAGCTGAGTGATCTTCTTTACCAAATGCCGTTTGGGGACGTTCGGCAAGAACGGATTAAGAGTGAAGGATTAAGAACTTAAGGAGCGCTAAGGAACCGATGTTCGGTTGTTTTAATCCGTAGGTAAAAGCTAAGGAACTAAAGAAGGGGTAGAGGTGCCTTAAGGTCCGGATAGAGAATTAAGATTCGGGCAAAATGAGACTAAAAGAGGTGATCTTAATCTTACGCTAAGGAATTGGTGTTCGACTGGATTAAGCGGCTAAGGAAGCTAAAGAAAGCGGATTAAGCCTTAAGAAAACTTAATCCCTTGTTACTGAACAGCTCCGTTGGGATCTAAGTATCAAGATAACTCTGATCTTCTTTTCCATTGTCCACATGGACTCCTGTTCCAGAGAGGGGAGAGAGAGAGGATGTTTATTTTTTTTAATAAAGGGTAAAATGAGTAATTCATAAATTTAAAATGAGTTTTAATAGAAAAGTTAATAAATTGAATAAATTCGTGAGTTTTTGAACTTTAGAAGGATAAATATAATATTATGAATTTTAGAGAGAGAAATATGTAATTCCAAGGTTTTTGAGAGGAATACATGAAATTCCATCTAAAAAAATATATAACTGATGCTGTGTACCTGTGTGAGGTAAAAATAACTCTTGTTAATTCCTTTGCCCATCACTTTGACATTGCTTAAACTATTGAAAATAGGGGCCCAAATTGGTGGCCGTAGTTGTCTTTCAAATCAGCAGAAACTTTGCATATTGGGCCGATTCTATTTCTGTTCATTCTATTGCTCTCTAATCCCAAACGAGAATAGCATGACATCACCGCATTCGCCAGTGTCTAGTTCGAGAAAAATATGCCATGTCGTAACTAGTAACTAATACGTGATTTTGTTGAAATCTAAGTTGGGTCATGCCACACACAATATTTTAAATTTCTGTGTATTAACACATGAATTTCTTCACTTTGTGAGTTTAAATTCATGACCTCTTACATGAGAATTATGTGTTTTTGCTACTAGATCAAAAACAAGTTCTTAACACATTGTGATTTTAGTTCTGTTCCGTGTTTAGTTCAAGGAATGGTTACATCACGCAGATGTTCACGTTACGTGAGTCACGTCGTACCTAAACGTACTGTGTCCAAACGTGACTCCAATTGATTAAGATCTAACGGTTCTAATTACACGTGACTTGCATGACCACGTGCCGTGCCGTGATCAGATCATTCACGTGACATGTCATGCCGTGTCAAATTTTCAAAATATGATCATAGAACGGAACACTTGAGTCACAACACGTAACCAACATGCGTGTCGTACCGTTCCATAACGAAACTGACTCCGCCGGGCCATTTTTCCCACTCTACCAGTGCCACATAACAACCTACTGCAATGTAATGATTACCGAGCAGCGGAACGGAATTCGTATCCTCTGCATTAACTCAAAAGAGAATCTTTTGAGTTAATGCATCTCGATCACCAGATCTGTTTTAAGATTCGTGAGGACTAGATCTGCACTAATATTAAAGAGTCTCTATATTATAAGCAGGAGTCGAATTGGCTCCATTTAAAATTAGACGATTGAGATTTATTAACTCAAAATATTAATTTTGAGTTGACGGAGAGGATACGCATTCAGCGGACAGGACCTGTCGGACCCAAATTCGTTTCGATTGATCCAATGTCGATGTCACAACCCACAAATCCACAATCCCATCAGTTTTTTGAATAGCTTCTATAATTTTCTTAAAAGTTAAACAAAAACAAAAAAACAAAAAACAAATTGAGAAAAAAATAAGGCCAACGAAGAAGAAGAAACAAATAACTTAAATGATAAATTTGTAATTTAATGAGTACAATTATTCTCTCTCTTTTTATTATGAATATAATACGGTACGCTGGAGGCTGGACCACTCTAGCAAGTACATCTATTCAAAAAATACATAATTAAAGTAAAAAATAATAGTAATTAATAAATAATAAATTCCAGAAGAAGTTTTTTTTTTATGAAATGCGCTGTTCTACTTTTCTTTTCTAATTTTTCTCGGTCCATAATAATTATGGATCCAGATCATCAGATCAGAATTCGAATCAATTCGGTTCATGTTAGAATTTACGAAACTAGTACAAATTTTGATCGGATGGTCCTATACAAATTCAAAATGTGAGCTACTCGAATCTGAATTTCTGAATCCGGATCTCTTAAATTAACTTGAGTTTTCATCCGGACCGTCAATCCGATCCAATTCAAGTTAGAATTCACGGGCCAATCCGGGTCAATCCGACCCGAAACGATATAGCAGTATAGCACCATTTCTTTCTTCACTTCTCTCTTTGCTCCGCGCTTTGTGTCTGGAAGGAATTCGGAGTCGTGATCGGACCAAAATGGATGCGGAACTGTTGGAGCTGATGAGGCAGCTGGAGGAGGCGCAGCAGGCCAAGCCGAGCATGCGCCTCTCGGAGAGGAACGTGGTGGAGTTGGTCCACAAGCTCCAGGAGCACCAGTTCTTCGATTTCGATCTGCTTCATACCGTTACTGGCAAAGAATACATCACCCCTGTAATTCCGCCCCGTATTTTTTGTTTTTAATAGACCCCTGATCTTTTTAAAACATAATTTTATTTTGATCTGAGACGTTATTTCAGTAGAACTGTCCGAATTTTTACTTGCAATTCATCAGAAGCTCTAGCGTATATTCAAAATAATTTTCAATTAACTATGCCAGTTCAGTAAAAAAAATTCAATATTGGAAAAATCGGAAATTTTGGGTAGCCTGGAGGTTTCTAAACTGAACTCAATTTGCCAAGGAGGAGACATTTTATTAATAATTCGGAAAGGTTTTCATAACTTGCCCAACCCGACTTTTTTGAAGTGTACAAATGCAATTTAATAGATAGAAAAGGAGGAGAAGTTGCTCAGAATGTGAGTATATTGAAAATGTCAATTTATTTACGAAAATATATTTTATGTAGAAAATGCCAAATTATGTAAGAAAATATATTTTAAAAATGCCAATTTATGTAGAAAAGCCACAATGCAGGAGGGAATTGCTCAAATGCAAACCTTTGGAATACAATTCATACAAATTAACCCTTTTTTTTTTTTTTTTTCCTTTTATCATCACAGGACCAACTGAAGCTAGAAATGGAAAAAGAGATAAATCGATCTGGCCGAGTATCCTTAATTGATCTAGCTGATATAATAGGAGTTGATCTGTACCACATAGAGAGGCAAGCGGAGAGGATAATTGCCGAAGATGCGGGTCTAATGATGGTTCATGGAGAAATTATCTCTCAATCTTACTGGGATTCAGTTGCTGAAGAGATAAATGAAAAGTTGCAAGAGTGTAGTCAGATGTCTCTAGCTGAAATTGCGGCGCAATTACATATTGGTTCCGAGCTTGTTGTCTCGTTTCTCGAGCCTCGTCTTGGCACCATGGTGAATAGTGTTCAATCCATTACTTGATGACGTTAAATTGCAAAACTAACTCACTGTTTGCCCATATCTGTTTAAAGAATAGTTATTTTTAATCTTTCCCGAAAGCACATATTATTTAAATGGACAAGAACAATTTAACAGAATACCATCTTTCCTTGGAAGTTTATTTTTTCCCAAAACAATGATAGTTTGTTTTCGGTTAAACAAATTGTCAGATTAGGGTTTTACAGAAGATGAGATAGAGAGTTAAGAGGGAAAGAGTTTCTTGTTAAATTACAGTGATTTTACAAATACTATATTGGTGGATGTGGATCTCTTTTGCAAAGTTCTCTTATTTACTTTTGTGAACACTGAAGGATTACTTTATATATATTATATTTAAAATCAGGTGAAAGGAAGGCTAGAAGGTGGGCAGATATACACACCAGCATATGTGCAAAGGATAACTGCCATGGTGCGTGGGGCAACCAGGGGCGTCACTGTCCCAACAAATTTGCCTATTGTTTGGAACTCTTTACAACAACTGCTTCAAGATATAGACGGCGCCAGTGGGGTATCAGTAGAAGGTACCTTCTTTCAATCCATATTCAATGGGTTACTAAAGGATGGAGCTGTTCTTGGTTCGCTCCGAGCTGGTGTGCAGTGGACCCCAGCTGTAAGTGACAACTTTTTGTTCGTTTGTCCTGTGTGGAGTCAGCTTCTTCTTCTTCTTTTTGTTGTACTAATGAAAAATGGTTGTTGTCAGGTTTTTGCACATGCTCAGAAGGAGTGCGTAGATTCCTTCTTCTCACAGGTATAAACAAATTTTAATTATTGTTTTTCGGAATCAAGCTTGTTTTATCCATTTTTAATGCATTTTTTATGGATCGCAATCACAGAATTCCTACATCAGCTATGATGTGCTTCACAAGCTTTCTATCCCACAACCTAAACAGTACTTACAGGTAAACCACGAAATCCAACATATCCAGCTGTAGCGCTTCAAATCAAGACAATTGGTATGATATTTTTTTAATTTTTTTCAATGTAGACGAGATATCCAGATGGTATTCCACTGGAGGCCGTCTTTGTTCACCCATCTATGGTGGATATGTTAGATGCTGCTGTCAGTGATGCTGTAGATCATGGCAACTGGTATGAAATTTTTCTTGAATCAACTAAAATCCCAGTGCTGGTGGAAATGTTTGGTACTGTACGGAACACTACTGTGATTTTCTTTTTATTGTTAGCAAGATTATTGACATTATTTCGTGATAGGATCGATTGCCTTTCTGTGCTGCCTTCATACATTGTGGATGCGGATGCTTCTAAGATTTTGTCTCTTTGTCCATCTCTACAGAAGGCGACCAAGGTGTTCTTCGTTCGTTCTTTCTTTAATTTGTTTTCTCTGAATCTACTTTTATTGGTGCTAATTATGGTTTTATGACAGTCTTCATCTGCAGTCATTCTACAGGATTCGTGTGTTTTCAGCAATGCTTTTATCAAGGTAAGGTCGCTTTGTTAACCGTGATTTGATATGACCAACATTTCTTACGGAAAAATCTCTTTATGCAAATTATAAATTACAATTTAAATTTGCCTTTTACAGGGAATTTTCGATCAACTAGAAAAGGAACTAGACTCGTTTATTTTTGCAACCAATCAAACAAAAAATTTCAAGACTGCGCCAATTTCACAACAACAAGCGGAGTCAAAAGATGTAGACGATGACGAGGTTAGCAATGCAAGTGTGCCTGAAAAGGGAAAAAAGAGAAGAGGCAAAGCAGCAAAAGGTGGTAATCATGACAAGGACGAAGATGCACACGAAATTGTCCCTGCTAAAGGAAAGAAAAATCAGAGAAAAAGTAAAGATGTCGGTTCAACCGGTGGTAAAAAGGGTTCTGATAAAGTAAAAGAGGAGAATCCAAATGTTCCGGTAGAGTGGGTTGCGGAGAAAATCACATCTCTTACGCCTGAGCTAGAGGAAATGGGAGGTCAGAAGAGAGTATTTTTTTTATTTTGAAGGCATTTTATGCTCTCTCTACTTTTGTCCTATGTTGAATTTGCTTTTAGATTTTTGAATTATATATTTGTATCATATATCTGAGGTTTGCTAATCTGGTGCGAATGCACCCGACCCTCTCCCCACCTCAGCCAAATAATTGTAGGGTTTGTTTTTTGGTTGCTTAAGACTTTATAATTGGTAATTATTGGTAAAACCTGTAAACTTCTTTTCTAAGAATTTCTATATTTTGCATTTATTATGTTGAAACCGAATTCAACTTATAAACTTTCATGTTTTATTAATGATTGGTCAGCAGATTCGGAAGAGCTAATTAGGCAATTGGCCATGCACTTGAGACCGATGCTACTTGATTACTACAAAAGGAGGAAAAACACGTTATTATCTGAGAATGCTGAGAAGAGAAGGAGACTGCTTGATTCTCTACAAAAGCATCTTGATGAGGTACGTTTCCTCAGGAGGCCCTTTCAATCGTTTAACTTGCCTCAGTATTCCTCCATAGGTGACACTTCATGTTTGGTTGTGGAGTAAGAGATGGAGTAAACCCCTTACTCCACACTTACACTGCCAAACGAGAAGTAAAATAAAAGGAGTAAGATGGAGTAAGAGGTGAGTTAATCCGGAGTAAGTTGCTTCACCTCTACAGGTAACTTACTCCACACTTACTCCTTCTGTAGGGCCCACTATCAGGGTAGAGATTTATTTTCTAACATCTTACTCAGGCAGATAATTTAAGCCATGACTTAAGCTGCCAAATGAGATGTAAATGTGAGTAGTAAAATGGAGTAAGCAACTTATCCTCCTTAAATTTAAGTACCGACCAAACATGATTGTGTTTTCTTTTAGCATGCTAATCCTCTCTCACATGGGTAATTTTGCCCTTAATTTCTGGGTCAAAGGATAGATTCTCTAAAATCATTCTCACCATTTAACACTTGAATTTTCTCCATCTTATTAACTTTTTTCTTTATGTGTTTTTGCAGGCTGTGCTAGATTTGCAAATGTACGAGAAAACACTTGACCTGTTTGAAGATGACCCCTCTACCTCTGTATGCTGCACCATTCTCTATCTATTATTTAATTTATATGAATTTATCCTTTTTTAAACATGGAGATCTTATATCCTCAAAGAAGATTATTTCAATGGAACCTGCAAATGATTACACCCTTAAAAATGCCATGCATCATCATTTTGACTGGTTTATTAACAGTTACATGCTTTCTGGAAAACAAAAATCATAATAGTAACAATTAGATTTTCAATTAAATTTTACCTTATGTCGCATGCTATCTAATGTTAAAATTACAATTGGTTTTCAAATAATTGTAGGCTATCTTGCACAAGCATCTTTTAAAGACTATGGCTGCTCCTGTTGCTGACAAACTTCTCCATACTCTGGTGATCTTTCTTTCTTTCTTTCTATGTTTTTTTTTTTTTTTTGCCTCCATAGTTGTCAAGAAATAATGTGAATCATTGATTCTTGTAGGATATGGACAATAAATTGAAGAATGGTGTAGAAGTAGACGATAGTCCAAATAAGACCTTGCAACTTAGCACTGCTGATCGTACTTCTCTGGTATTTCTTTTTCTCTTAATGTATCAGCTTCCGGTTCTTGGAAAATATCTGATTACTAAATTATTTGTTTGATACCTATTTTTAATGTGTAGGCAAAAACTTTGGCTGGTCTACTGTCAGCTAAGGTTCAAATCTTAGTCGAAGCATTAGAGGGAAAGGTTCATTTATGCATCCCACAAAATTTTAATTCTCATATTTCAAAAATTTATATTACCTAAGAGGTTTTGTGTTTATGTGACAGAGGGTTGATGCCTTTATGGATGCATTAAGAGCTGTAGCAGAAGAGAGGTATTTTCTCGACATTTTCCTTTGTATTATCTGTTGTTGTTGAATTGACCCTTTTTTTTTAAAATAAATCTATCTTGTAGCGGTTTGCTAGTGAAAAGGCTTGATAAAAGAGTAGAAAGATCAATGCTGCATTCCTACCGTAAGGTATCTATTAACAAGTTAAAAAAAATGAAAATCCATCATATTTTGCTTTTCTATTTGTGTCAAACCTGTAGCATGTATCTGTTATCTAACACGAGTTGTTAATTATAACTGTGAATTTTAGGATTTGACAACACAGGTTTCTTCGGAGACTGATAGCATTGCTCTCCTTCCAAAAGTTGTTGCCCTACTCTTTTTGCAGGTTTGTTTATTCTGTCTTTCTAGATGGTGTGTAATTTTATTTTAATATTTACAATTTAAATATAATGTAATTATGTTTACATTTTTTGTAGGTACACAACAAGGCTATCCAAGCACCTGGAAGAGCTATATCTGCTTTAATTTCGCACCTGAAGGTAATGAAAATGGAAAAATGGCTCCTTTTATCTTTAGGCTTTAATTTTAAATTTGGTCACGCACTAGGGATATAAATACGTGCGGTGCCATGACCACACGTGTCTTGTCCAAACGGGACCAGGTCACATGTTAACTATTTTTTTTCATAATTTAAGTTATTTTATTCAAGATTTATCATTCAATCAAAGATCTAATGGTCCTAATCACGCGTGACTCGTGTGACCCCAGTTGACGTGCTATGTCGTGCCGTGCCAATTTTCCGAATGATGGTCACGTCACGCGAATGGTCACAGTATGGGACACACATAAGTCACGGTACGTGAACGACACATGTGTCGTGCCGTGACATATCGTGTGACTTTTTTACATCCCTATATGGCACTTGCCTGGACCAGAAACTTTCTCAAATACTCCAGGCTGCAGTGAAGAAGCCAATGATAAAGAGAAATAAAACATAACATTGATAACATCAGAAAACAATGAGAAGATATCAAATTGAGACCTGATCAGTAGCGCAGACTGCGCAGTTACATTTGGGTACATTATTGGTTTTTGGAGACTGACATGCTCTCTTTGAAAATTTGTAACTTGACAATGACAGGAGAAGTTACCTGATACAACATGCAAGCTGTTAATAGACTACCACAATGCTACTGTGGCTCTCTTATCCTTGCAAGCTGCTGCAACTGGAGCTGTGAGTTGAAAAACATATTATTTTTAAACCCTCCATTTTTGGTGCCTCCAGTTTTGAAACTTATATAACTTCAAATTTTACAACTTAAATGTCAAAATAAACCATGAGATATGATCTATATCATTTTCTCTATGCACGTGTAAAAGATTATGACATTTTAACTTTGTTTTGATTATTATCAAGAGCTTGCAAAAATACAATGATATGGATAATTTATGGACGTTGATTTTTCAACTTATTGATATTATATAAAAACAAAAACAAAAAGTGATAATTTTTTATGTGTAGAGAAAATAATTTAGATCATATCTAATGACTTTATTTTAACACTTAAGTTTTAAATAAATTGCTATTAGGAAATTAAAGGGTGGATGCATGATGGAGTCACAAAAAATGGAGGCATTTAAACTCTTCTCTTTTTGCATTTACACTATAGTTCTTTAATGGTTTAATATTTGATTTTGTGTTACACAGGAAGGTGAAGATTGTTTGGATGATAGAATTCTGTCAAAAAAGGAACTTCTAGAAGAAAAGATGCCGGAGCTGAAATCACTGATTTTGGGTTTGACAAACTCAGAAAACTAAGGTTGCACTAGAAAATTTTTAAAATAAAAGATTATCTATCATGTATATTTTTTATGAGCAATTATTATAGGGGAGATTTCAAAAGGTTGTAACAGCTCTTGCGGTGATTCTAACGATAGTTTTGTTGTGCTATTTAATTCAAGTTGATATGAATGTTAGGCATTGAGAGTTTTGCAGCCCTAGGACTAATACCGCTCAATGGAGGCTTTAATATGGGTTAAACAGATACAAATTTCATTTTAGGCCGAACAAGTTTACAGCAATTCCATTCTTTCTATAACAGCTGAGTGGTGCTTGCTTGACACTTTCTTTTTGGTCGTAATTTCAAATGGAGTGGGGAGCAGCCTGATGCTTGATAAGAGCTGTTCGATCAATATTAAAGTTTGTGTGCTTAGGGGTGTTCAACCGGTCGGTTCGGGTCAAACCGAACTTTTTTTGCTGAACTGCGGTTTGAACCGAATTTTGAAAACTCAACCGAATTGACCGAATTAAAATTCCAAACCGATCTAAAACCGAACTGATTAAACTGATTTAAACTTCTGTTTGTTCGGTTGAACCGAATACAAATATTTCAAGTTACAAATAAACATTTCAAAACCAGTTGGTTCGGTTCAAATTGATTTGGATAACATTTTTTATAACTACACAAGCCGGTTTTTGATAAACCGATCCATTATAAACCACACAAAATAAACCAAATCATTTTTATTAAACTAGTTGGTTCGGTTCAAACCGATTTAGAGATTTCAAAATCAAACCGAACTATTTAAACCGAACTTATTTAAAAACTAAACTGAACAACCGATCCAATTAAATCAAAATTTGCCGGTTCGGTTTAAAACCGAATAAACAGATCCATTTGAACACCCCTATGTGTGCCCTGTATGTGCGAACATGATGCAGGTCAAACGGCTCATCAGATTGAATTTGGTCTGATGCTCATTGATCTGCCTCCGATTCTGTTTAAATACCCTCCTACATTTGGAGGCACTTTACATTTTCTGAGGAGTCACAAATATCTTTGCATATAATATAGCTAATTGGATGAAATAATGTGAGATCGGCCTATATAAATGACATAGCTGGCATAAATAATTATTTAAAAATTAAAATATAACTTAGCATTGAAATGTGTTGGTCATGATAGTTTGGAGATGAAATTAAGTGAAACTACGAAAGGTTAACTTAAATGCTGTCTATGTGATGTCAAATAATATGAACTGTTAATTTGTTGTATTTGATGAATCAATGATTTTAGTTCCGAATGTCTTGAAATTTTGAGCTTGTTTTGTATTAGACTGAGAAGTTGAAAAATGGAAATTATTAAAATTGAGCACACCAAAATAATTTATTTTCCAACTTCTCGATCTTATACTACCTGAACTTGGAAAATAAATAATTTGAATTGTCAAGTAGATCATGATTAAAAATTTAAATGGATCATTTGAGCAAAACATCACAGACTCCTTTTGTTTAGCATAAGTTCATTCTAATTTTACTTGAGGGAATATCAGGGCAACTAAAAATGCGTTAAACACTGCATTTTTCATTCAATTTAATATAAGAAATTGAGAGGGTATATTTGCAACTTTCTAACAAATATATTTGTTCATTGTCAGAATATGGAGAATATTTTAACCTAAGGTGCGAATATAGAAAGATATTTTAACCTAGGTTGCTCTTGCTCTACAAGGCATTTTCAATTTGGGACAGCAAGTCACTATTAAAACTAATGAAAAATGAAAATATAAATATCATAAAGAAACCTTAGATTTGTCATTCCTCATATTTTTTTTTATGTTTATATTTTGCAAGTTCTTTTGTCACCTCTTTTTTTTATTTACATTTGCTCCCAAAAATCCTACACGCTGGCCCCATCCTCTTTCTTTTTCTTTGCAGTTGGGATTTATTGTGACGCGCTGTTAACTGAATAACGAAATGGATCGGTTCTTATCCGTTGCCTTTCCATTGTTCGACCTGTTGAACACTGGAGTTTTAACTATTAGTAAATCAACGGAGCTAAGAGGACAAGTGAAGGCATGAATATTCATTGAAAGTACATGTAATAGAAGTGTCTATTCTACAATTATTACATGTACTTTCAATTCCTCACCTTCAAAACAACTCTCAACGATACCTGATCAATTTTTTTCTTTAAAAAACTGAATAAACGTACATTGACACAATAATCAACTACATATTGACGTAATATTAAAATATGCATTGAACAATAATTAAGTATGTATTTTAAGAGGTTTGAAAAATAAGTTTAAAATAATAAGATAACTATTGACAGCTCTCTTATTTTATTAGAGTGATGATAAGACTGTTTGATTTAAGAGTAAAATGTATTGATAATGAGACAATTATTATTTTCACTCTCACTTGGAACTTATATAAAGTTAATAGATAAAAAATTTATGTTATGTCAGAATTATGTTTGAGAATGAGATAAAGTGAAGGAATAAGAAGATAACTCTTATTCTTATAAGAGTGATAATAAGATGATGTTTGATTTGAGGATAATATGTATTGAAAATGAGATAATTTTTGTTTCACCATCACTTAGAAGTTATATAAAGTGAATGGATGAAAAATAATTTTTATGACTTGTCAGAATTATGTTTGGGAGTGAGATAAAGTGAAGTGTTAATGACACAACTCTTATATTTTATGAAAGTGATAATAACACTATGGTTGGTTTGATGAAAAATGTAATGATACTGGATAATTCTTAATTTCAATCTCACTTGAGAGTTATATAAAGTGAATGAATAAAAAATATTTTTTTATGTCTTATTATAATTATGTTTGAAAGTGAAACAAAGTGAAGAGATAAGGAGATAACTCTTATTTTATGAGAATGATGGTAAGATTATGCTTGATTTGAGAATAAAATGCACTGATAATAAGATAATTCTTATGTCTACTCTTACTTGAGAATTATATAAAATGAATAAATAAAAAATAACATTTATGTCTAATTAGAATTATGTTTGGTAGTGAGATAAAGTGAAGAATAACTCTTATTTTTTATGAGAGCGACGATAAGAGTTATCATCTTATCCTCCCATTTATCTCCAATCAAATAGAGTTGAACAAAAAAGTTAGGTCGAAAGTAATGTTGAAATTACCACAATAACAAATTTATGGAGATAAAATATTATGGAAATGATCGATATAGTTTGTGGATAGATTTAAAAGAGATAAAGAGAGGTGCTTTTTGGTGACTGGACCAGAAATGAGTATAGCTAGAAAGTAGTGACTGGTGATAAATTTGTAAAAACTGTTTTTTTGATACTTATAAATAATTGATACTTTATTTTTACTCCTCAAAAATAAATCGGCAGAGAAATGAATTGATTTACTTTTTACTTGAATTACAATAGAAGCAAAGATTGTTTTCATAAATCTTAATCTTACACAGAAAATTTATTAGACATTACTTTAATATAATTTTACATTACAATAGAATATGCAAGCACCTGACTCGACGGACAGTCGAAGGTAACCGAAGGAAGGGAACATTAATCTTAAGATTCGCAAGTTGACACACATTTTAAGATCATCCGGATATGTGCGTTCGAATCTTGATGCAAATTAACGGCCCCACTCCACAAGATGTCAAGATTACGTGTCCAGTAACGTGTCCTCTGATCTCCAAAGCTTCACTAGAAGTTTCTATCTCCTCCTCAACTTTCAACGTTCCTGGTACTCGCTCTCTCTCGCTCACTTTGGTTTGATCGATGCTACTTAAAGCCAAAAATTACTCTTGCAAACAATTGACCTATTTTTGTTATTAAACAATAATCCCAGTTCAAGCTCAAATTGGTGGGTTATTTAATTGCTGATTAAATTGGGATCAAATTCAATCGACAAATTAACTTGTATTCGTTTTTTTTAGAAGATGGAGAACTCATCTGAAAATGCTGAGAAAAGGAGGAGGCTGCTAGATTCTCTACAAAATAATCTTGATGAGGTACCCCATTTTACGCAGTATTTCCTTGCACAAGTGGTTAATTTTGCCCCAATAACCACAACTGGTACCCCATAATTGGTGTTCTTTAACATGCTCACTAAACCCACTTATGGCAATTAAATACGAGGTATTGTGTGATTAAACTTATTCTGTAGTGGACTAATTTAACCTAAGTTCATTTTTTTTTTTGAAAAAATAATAATCCCATTTTCCTCAGTATTTGATTGCAAAAGTGGTTAATTTTGCCACAGTAATCCAGAACTGGTACATTAGTGTTCTTTAACATGCTCACTAAACCCAATTATGGCAATTAAATAGGAGCCAGTGTGTGATTATTCTAATTCTGTAGTGGACTAATTTAACCTAAATTCAGTTTTATTAAAAAATTAACCTAATTTCTGTTACATTTGTCTTTTTCTTTAACAGGCCATGTTAGATTTGCAGATATATAAGAAAGCTCTTGCTCTATTTGAAGATGACCCTTCTACATCTGTATATTGCAAATTTACATAAAATAATATTTTATTTTTTAATATGATATTAATTTTCCCTTTTTAACATAGTATTCTTATTTTCTCAGAAACAAAATATTTAATTTTAATTTAATTGGCTTCAAACAATCTCTAGGCTGTCTTACACAAGCATCTCTTGGAAACTGTGGCTGCTCCTATTGCCGACAAGTTCCTTTACACTTTGGTAATCTTTTCTTTCTCAAATCATTTTTGGTTGTGTATTATCAGGAAATGATGGTAATTTTTAATTTTTATAGGATATGAGTAACAAATTGAAAACCGGTGTTGAAATTGGAGGTAATCCAAATGAGACCTTGGTACTTAGCGCTGCTGATCGTGCTTCACTGGTATTGTTTTCTCTAAATGTATTAACTGGTAATTCTCGGTGAATATTATTATTTGGTTGGCACATAATGCAATTTCATTGTTTAATTTATCTAGGCAAAAACTTTGCCTGAGCCACTATCAGTTAAGGCACAATCCTTGGTTGAAGCACTAGAGGGAAAGGTTGTCTATATAACCCAATCTAAATTTTTAATTAGTTCTGATCTCTAAGTTTGTTACGAATTGCAAACTTTTTTTTTTCAATTTATGTAACAGATTGTAGATGCCTTTATGGATGCATTAAGAGCTTTAGCAGAGGAGTGGTATTGCCCATAATTTTTTTATCCGTTTATCTATCATAATGACATTGAACTGATTTTTTGTGTTATTGTTTATTATAGTGGTTTGTTAGTGAAGAACTCTGATGAGAATTTGGAACTGTCAAAATTGCATGCCTACCATAAGGTATGCCCTAATAAATTAAAGCGATTTTTTATGGCCCTTTTTCTATTTGTTTTTAAACATTAGCTATTGCATATTCCGGAAATTTGTGATCTACTAAGATGTGCAAATTGTTACCATGCACTGTAGGATTTGACAGCTCAGGTTTCTTCGGAGACTGATATCAATGCTCTCCTTCCAAAAGTTGTTGCTTTACTTTTTTTGAAGGTTTGCATTCTTAGATAACATGCAATTTTTGTCTACTTAAAAATAAAAGATGTGTATCATTTCCAACATTTACAAATTGTAAATATTGGTTTCACTTTCTTTAGGTTTACAACAAAGCTATCCTAGTACCTGGAAGGGCCATATCTGCCATAATTTCACGCTTGAAGGTAAAATAAAAAGAAAGAAAAGGGAAAAAAAAATAGTTTCGTTTTGATTGTCTCCAAACAATTGTGTTTATTCTAGTTCTCTAATTGCCGGTCTGGCATCACTCTGACCAGTACCTTTCATATATAAGCATGGATGAAGCAAATAAAAAATAAAATCGAACAGAACAGCAACAAGTCGAAACAAAATATTAGCAAATTAACAAAAAAACATCAACTCCTTTCCTGACAAACCAATTTTTTATTTACTAAAAGTAAAAAAGTTCCTAGTGTGGGGTGGTACATTCAGGTTCAATATTGGTATCAGAGTATGCTCACCAGTAAAACTATGTAATGTAAAATTGCAGGGTAAATTATCGGATTCTGCATTCAAGTTGTTAACAGACTATCACAATGCTACTGTCACTCTCTCAGCCTTGCGGGCTGCTGCAACTGGAGCTGTGAGTCAAAGTGTATACAATTATTTACCATTTTATTAAAAATTTGTTGCCTTTTTTGATATATCTGATTTTATACCATACAGGTAGATGAAGATTGCTTGGTCGATAGGATAATGACAAAAGAGGAGCATTTGGAAGAAGTGATGCCAAAGCTCAAAGCATTGGCCTTGGGGACACCAGAGAATTAGGGTTTAGCAGTAAACAGAGTTTGACAGCAAAAACTATTTCATGTGTCTGTGACCAAATGGAGTGGGGTTTGGAGTGTTTTAACAGCTATTGTGATATATCCAGTAATTTGTTTTACAACTTGTGGAAGTGAAATTTGTAAGTGAATGAAAGTTTTAAATGTTTTCTAGTGCAGTTAAAATATTTTGAAAATCCTTTAACCATGCTTGTATCTGAAAGATGTAAGATTCAGTTAAAATAATGAAGGAAATTAGTCACGCTATTACCGGTTTTGTCATGGCATATCATGTTACGCGTGTCGATTACGTGACGTGCGTGTCACATGACGTGTTTACCTTTAACTAAAAATGATACATCATGCAAACCAATTCAAACATGTTACATGACTAATTTTTCTACCATTATTTGTTTGTTTTAATTTATTTTACATTAGTTTCTTATTTTTTAGAATTTTTTTTATAAACCAACTTAAAACTACACGTGGTCATGATCGTCGTGGTCTTAATCGTGTAAAGTGACTGTTTTTCACCATTTTACATATTATTCACTTTACGTTTTTCTTCATTAGATTCAAATGGTTTAAAAGTTTTAACGTGACTATGCATAATGTAATTGTCCTTCACTATTTTAGTCACGTTATATTTTTTTTTTAAACTTAGCCAAGTTCAAATGGTTTTAAACTTGAAAAGAGAAGTGGTGAAGTTGGACTGTTGGAGTGGGAAATGATCAAATGAAATGAGTTGGGTTAGTCACGTCAAGTCGGGAAAATGAAATGGGATGGAGGAAATCATTAATCAAACGAGTCCAAGTTGAGTTGAACTCGAATTCAACTCGTGAGTTAAACAAGTTACTCAACTCGAGTCAGACTAACTCGAATTTTAAATGAACGAGTTGTTAGCGAGTTCGTTACCGAGCTGAGTTCGAGCGGCTCATGAGTCACGAGCTTTTTGTACAGCCCTACAATGCTAATAAAAAAAGAGTTATCTTCGTTTCTTGTCCTCCATTCGTCCATCTATGGTCATGGGCCCTTGGGCCGTTCTAGTTTTGCGGGCTTCAAATGGTTCGCCAATTAGACTCACATGTATGTTGACCAAGGCTTAAGTGGCCCTTTATTTCAAAGTAAGAGCCCGAACAATCCAATAAAAACCAGGGAATAACAAAAAAAAGCGACCACAGTGGGAGTCGAACCCACGACCTTCTGATCCGAAGTCAGACGCGCTAATCCACTGCGCTATGCGGTCATTTGTTGATATTTCTCCACCATCTTTAATTATAAAATAATTACAACATTCTTCAAATCAACTTTTAAAGTACCTAGTATCATTTGATTTTCTATTCATTACTGTTAAATGTAGACGATGATAAATTAAAAATTATTTTATGAGCAAGAGTATTTGTATAAATTTTCATAATTTTTCATTGATACTATATATGATGTAGATCACGTTACAACTGTCTATGTTAAAATAATAAATACTTTTGACGGTTATAAAAATGGAAAAATTGGTTATTTGCCACTCCAAAAACTTGTAATTCTAAAAATGCCATCCCAAAATTTGAAATTGTAAAAATGTCACTCTAAACTTCATTAATTTCTAATTTTGCCATTTATACTGTATTTTTATGTTATTTTTATTAAAAATTAACTGAAAAATACTGTTTTGGCAAATAACTTTGAAATTGTATGAAGGGTATAATCGGAAATACAGAAATACGTATACCAAAACAGTATTTTCAGTTAATTTTTAATAAAAATAGCATAAGAATACAGTATAAATGGCAAAATTAGGAATTAATGAAGTTTAGAGTGGCATTTTTACAATTTCAAATTTCGGGATGGTATTTTTAGAATTATAAGGTTTTGGAGTGGCAAATAACCAATTTTCTCTATAAAAATTATCAAATTACTTCATTGTGAATGAATCACACTATACTCCTAGCTATACCGTTGATAAAACTAGGAAATATGCTAGCAGTTGATATCCACTGTTCCATCATAAATTGTTCTCTTTTTGACCAATGAAAAAAAAAAATTTGAAAAATCATTCTCTTGTCTAATAGAAAAATCAAGAATGTTCACCACTCCGCTCAGATAAAGTTTGGAAGCCACTGCACTGTCACACTGTTTGTCTCCTAATTGTGCTATGTTTATAATAAATTAAGACATTTCAGGCTTTTCAACTGTTGTTCTTGTTTCCACTAATTTTGTTTTCTTATTCTTGTTTACCACGCACTTGTTTTATTATATATATATTTTTTGGTTTGTGTCTGGTCTTGCATTGGTATTCTCTTTTGTCTCGTGTTTCGCTATATGCTGCTGACTACAGAGTTCCTGTTCCTCACTTTATATGGGCTAAATTAAACTTTACTTTTGAAATGTTTGAATGCGCATTTTCAAGAAATAATGTAAGTTTTCCATTCAATTGAATTGGAGGGTGTACTGTGTCTGCTATACATGCAATGGAAAGCTGATTTTGTGTATTAATATTTTAATCTCAATATGTGAGCCAACTTCATTCCAATGAAAATGTTACTTGTACACATTTTTGAATTGAATAATTTAAATGTTAAATTAGAGCTTGTTGATTTTGGAGAGGCCCAAAGGACATGGGTCCGGATCCCTTAAATAACTCGAAATTTTGAGTTTGAAACTGGATTGTCTGATCAGAATCTGAACCGAGTCAATCCGAGGTGGAATTCACCGGCCCCTTTAATATTTGTGCCACAAGAGAACAGACGGTTGGGATCTAAACTCAAAACTCGAGTTACTTTAGGGATCCGAATTCAGACATTGCACTATGAGGTGAGAGGGGAGTCAGGGGACAGGGGCACAGGGCTTGGTGGTACTGGATATATTTTCTTTTCATTTTATTATCATATTTTGTATGAATATGTTTCTAATGAATGGATGCTAATGATTCCCAACTGTTTTAAAAAAAAAGAAGAAGAATATTTGGAATAACTGATCAGGCGGTTTTAGCGTGCTCTTTTTCTCAACCCTCAGAACAGACTAAAAAGGTACTTTGTACTTCAAAAAGATGAAAGAGGAACAGAAAAGAAGAACATTAATTTCACAGTTCATTGAAAAAGTACATATGATCATATTCAATTTCTCTATTCCAAATGACAGTACCAAACTTAAATTAATTCCTCCATATGTAAATCTCCTAAATAAACCACATGCTCCAACCCAATTCACATTTCTCAATTTTATCCTTTCTTTTGCTCATGCAATTACTTGCAAAACCTGAAACACTGCATCATTGCTGCTCATTACTCAGCTTTTACAAACTTTGCACAGTGCATCTTTTTCATTTTTCTAGAAACTTGATCCTTGAACAACCTCACCATAGTAATACATGTGTATGATTAAAATGACACAGAGGCACGAGCTGGAGATGAATCCCAAAACTGAGAACTTTTAACCTTGGAAATACTGCTAAGCACACCTAAAGGTGTCACATCTCCTATTACCGTCACCTTTTTTGAAGCCAAATCTATATTAAATGATGTCACCCCTGTTTAATTACAACAATTAACAAATTAAGTACTGTCAAAAAGTATAATTAAGATACAAAAAAATCTGAATTATATTCTAAAACCCTATTGAACAAAGTGAAATGGTAGGTGTCATGTGATCAGTACTTGTGTAGAAGCAAACCGGTATAGAACGGGGAAAACATTTTGACATAGCAGTTTTTGCTTCATGCAGCGCTGTTTGGACTTTCTTGTCTGTGTGCTGCATTAAGCAAAAACTACTCTGTTAAAATAAAATCAACACAAACACACTCTTTCAAGAATTGTGTTTGTGGGGACTGGTACTGGTATTGTAAAAACATGGAAACAAAATTTAAAATAGAACAATTCACATTTATACCTTCCATCTTGGAAATGTGCTTCTTAACCTTATCAGCACAGCCTTTGCAATGTAAAGACACCCTTAATTCTACTATCTATATAAAATAGCCGACTCAAATATTAGTTAGAGATTTATTTAGAGAAAAAAAAAGTTTTAATTGAACTGTACCTGATCCTGAGTTCTAGTAGAACATGACCTCAACATAACAGGCTTATTTTCCATTTCTGACTGAACCTTGGTACAAGAACTTGTCACCGGTACCAACTCAGACACTGGTACCGGTGCTGGTACGGGTAGACTCACGGGACCGGGGCTCTGGAAATATATCAATAAAAGAAGGCGTGGATTCATCGAATTGTAGCCGTGACGATTTCAGAAGATATCTAGAAGAGTTCACAGGACTGATCAATTTTTTGCTAGGTTTTGTCAGATTTTGTGGCGGGCTTTTGGATTTTTTGTTTGAGTCGACATCAGATTTTTTCCTTTTTGGGTCTCTTAAATGAGTCGCATGGCGAATGATGCTGTCAGAAATGGCGGCCGAGGCAGAGGAAGAACAAGAGAAGCTAACTCTTTTCATGTCTCTAAGGAGAACAAGCACCATTTTTATTTTCTCTAGTAGTTTAGTTTGAAAAGAGAATGCAGGCGCAAGAGAGAGAGAGAGAGGTATCAACAATTGGTGCTCTTTTTATACTTGGATGATAGAGAGATAGTGGGGTCTAATTACCAATAGGTATCAAACTGTTCTTTAATTAAGCTATCCAAATTATGGATATATAAAAATCTAGGCTCTTTTCTAAGGATAATCCCACCTTGTGTATTGAAAAATTTAAATGGATGCACGGTGTGCTAATAAGTGATATATAGTTTTTGAGTAAAGTTGGAGATCAAGCCACCCAACTATTTAATACTCTTGTTATTACAACAAATGAATTTCTCTCATCTGAGTTTCGAACCCATGACCTTTCACATAGAGACCATGTGCCTTTGCCACTAGACCAAAGGCTTGTTCTTATAAGTGATATATAGTTAAGAATTTTTTCTTGCTAGAATAATACTATAGAAGCTTCATGTCAGTGTGGCACATGTTGCATCAATGAGGGACGAAACTAAAAAATTTAAATTGAAGGGTAACAATATGATCATTGCTACAGGCGGTATTGAGATCATGTATTCAAGTTTTCTGTTTCTCTCGAAAACTGACAGGCTCCTCTTTATTTTCCTTGTGAATTTCATCCCACAATTTTTTTCACTGATGTTCATTTCCTATTGGGCCTTTTTACAACTTCTCCTTTTCCTACGAGTCAACTTCGGAAGATTTATAGTATTTTTTTTATGGATTTTGTATATGTTTGAACTAACAAAATGGAGATCATTATTCTCTGACTGGAGGAGAAGCAAGAAAGAACTTGTGAAGCCTCTTCTCCCATTGCACCTTCAGGTATTTGCTTTGGCCAAGTTCGTCAGTATCAGGATCTTACACAGCACAGAGATATACAACTCCTTTTAGTACCAGTTGTGCAATACAAAAACTCCCTTTTTGTTGCTATGAGGGCAACATAGTCACACTTTAATAAAATATACAAGTTAAAATCAAAAGTTACATCGTAACCTTCCGTCCCCTCCCCAACCCTCCCTCTCTAACATAATTTGTCCAGTTCTTTGTCTCTTCCATCTAACCTTTTATCTCCTTCCCTCTCTTAATTTTTGACATATTTGCAACAGCAGTAAGAAGCCCATGATTTTTTAAGGCATGGATTTATATACAAAGCCCACTAAGTTTGTTATGATTTATATCAACTTATAAATAAACCTAGAAACAAAACAAAAGGGAAAATGCCCACATTTAACAAAAATAAACAAAATTAAAGGGGCGCAAAAAAAAAAGTTCTAACTCCTAAGATGATCTTCATTTTGCCTTTCCTCCATCCTACTAACCTGGAAGAAAATACTCAAGAAGGAAATGAGGGTCAATAGCCTCCCATTCTCCAGCTATATATCTATCTCGACATCTAACCTGGCACTAAATGGATGCTTACACCGAAGCGGTGAAGCCTCAATCCATAACTACCCTTGCGTGGCCCCACCACCAAAGGGCTCGTCAGCTGAACTGCTCTGTATCAAGCCCGGGAAACCTCCTCCGGTCGGGGATCCCACAGTGGGCCCCATTCCAAGCCCAAGAAAGTCCACAGTTGCAGGCTTTGACACAAAAAATGACGACGGGCCCATCATCAGATCTGGCAAGTTCATCGCACTATTATCATAATGCAACCCCAGACCAAGCCCTGCTGATAGCAACGGCACAATCTCGGGTTCCAGCTGCTGGCCCCACTTTTGAAACCCACTCTCTCTAATCCCTTGATCCTGGTGCTGTTCGCATGCCGATGGTGATGATATGTCAAGGCCGAAACCTTTGAGAAAGGATGAACCAGAGGATGTGGCACCCATCTGTGCAGCCTTCTGCAGAAGAGCTGTTGCCGACATGTGCTGGGTGGGGATTGATGAAGTGAATGAGCGACGGTCTGTTGGAGGTGGTTGCGGGAAAACTGAGGTTGTTTGGGTAGTTGAGAGGCAGAGGGCAGGTGGCTCGGGAACATGCCTAATCAGGTCAGTATATGACGTGGGCTGTGGGGTTGGCCCGGTGGGCGTGGCAGAGGTAAATAAACTCGCAAAAAGACTTGGTGTTGTAGAGGTGGTAGTTCCACTGCTGGCGCTTAGCGTGCTTGTGGATTTACCAGTGGTGGTGGTGGTACAGGTTCGGTTGGTCGGGGTTGGAGAGGCAGGAGGTGGCGGAGGCGGGGCCGGGGCAGCTACAGGGGGATGCTGTAGTACATTTGGTGGATTCTCAGCCTCTGCAAGGAAATAGAATACAATATAGAATATAATACATACAAGGGGTTGAAAATTGAAAGTGAGATGATTCACTTTATTGGGCATTGGGGATTAAACTAATTGAGAATTATGAAAACTAAAATAGGAAGAGAAGTAATCAATTTTCAGATTAACACATTATCTTTCTCACCATCGTTTGAGGTTGCAGAGGGATGGGGAAACTAGCTTACAAGAGAGGGACAAAAGGCAGATGGAAAGTCTAACTGAGAGAACTCCTTTGAAATAAATCTCAGAAAAAAAACGATTAAAAGGAACTCGAAATTCAAACCTCACAAAATGAAAAATCCTATAATTGAAATCAGGTCTAGTTTTTTTTATTGGCCAGATCCGACAAAACCTTGCTGAAATTTTTGAGCTTTCTCTTGAAACAAATTGCAGCTTAAGTCCAAAACACAATCTAATCCCACGCCAAATAAGACAAACAGTATCCTAAAAGACAATTAACATACCTTCTTCCTCGGTTGGCGCCACTTGTTGCAAAGGCATTGCCAATTCCACGCTTCCACAGTCAGGTGGTGGTGGTGGTGGTGACGACATCACCGGAACTAAGCTCTTCTCCTCTTTGGACGGCTGACTCAGCGGTGCCACCACCACCTTGGCACTCTCCTCTACCAGAGCATCACAAAAGGCCCTGTGTGTGATGAAGCTATCCCTCCTACGAAACCGGGAGAACTCCAAGAATCAACCAATGCCAAATTGGGTTACATCAGAACTAAAATTTAATCATAACTGTACCTGGAGAATAGAGTGCCACAGTCACAGCGATACTCACGGGTCCCGCATGTTTTAGTGTGAGCCTTCCAGTCAGACTGGACAGCATACCTTTTGGAACATTTTTCGCACTTCCATTTCTTCTCGCCATGCTTGCGGCAAAAGTGCTTCTTGATCCCGGTCAGGTCGCCAAGCGCCCGGGATGGGTCATGGTGCACACAGGTCGCCTCAGGACAGACATACACTCTCTTTCTCGGTTCCTTGCCGGTGCGCTGCCTCAGCTTCCATGGCAGATTGTGGCCTCTCCTGTGCAGCTGTAGATTCTGGTCACGTTGAAAACCCTTGTTGCATATCTCGCATACAAATCGGTTCGTTGCTAGTAAGGATTTTGGCGAGAGTGCTATGACCTCTGCATCCGGATCTAAATGAGCAAGGAAACATTCGAAAAAGTAAAAAGATGCAATAATTGGGGTTAAATTGGGTGCAGGAGAGTTAATAGAAGAAATAATTACCAGGCATTCCAGGGAGATTTCTCTTTTTCTTTGCTGGGGGGCCAGTAGGCAGTGGGACTGACGGAGGAGGGCCAGAGGAGGAGCCACTGACCTCGGCTGATCCAGAGTTGGAGGCGGTAATGGCTGAGGAATTCTCAACTTCCATAGGCATGGCGCACACCTCTAAAAGCTCTCTCACAACAGCAACAGGCTCGAGTTTCTATCTTTCTTTCCGACTCCGATTCCAAACTAACCAGAGCTCATAAAATATTGGGGGATAAAGCGGGATAACAAACTACTTTCAACCACCGGTCCACTCGCCAAATATCATTTCTTATTAGATCGCCCGTGATTGAGACCCAGAAATCACCGATTGAGAAATCCAGTTTACATTCACTCACAAAGCTAAATTGTGAAGGTTCTCTGTCTCTTTCTCTCTTTCTCTCTACCTCTTTTCTCAAGTGATGAATCTCCGAATAAGCCGAAGCAAAAGTGGACAAAAGACCGATACGGTACGCGGTGATACGGTCATCTTCTCCGAATTAGTGTCTTTAGTTGAGCGCACTCTTCATTTTGCCGTAGCTTCTTTTCTAAGATAAATCAAAAGTTCATAGTTGGAATTAATTATAAAATAATTGAAACTAATGGGCAGATCAGCTTTTAAAAGGTATAAAAATACTGGGACCGGGAAAATACCCAAAGCTTTACCCAAACCTGGATTGTAAAACACATGGTGGTATCAGATATAAAATGTTGGGACAACCATGTAAGGTAGAATGGTAGTTTGGACCTACTATTTCATTAATGTTCCTCTTCTACAAACTATCAAATGTACTTTCTTCTTCACTTCTATGATTCTATCATACAAATTTGCTGAATCATTCAAGTGTCAAACTAAATACAAGACACACGATAAGAAAAGATAAAATAATAAAGCTACAATTGTCTCCTGTTGCTTGCTTATTGATCAATTAATATTGGTGACTCTCTCTTTACCATACCAGCCAGGTTCAGTATCAGTATAATTTTGACATAGCAGTTAAAAGTTGAAACCACAATTTAGAGCATACGGGAAAAAAATTAGAGGAAAAAAAATAATTAAGTTAAAGAAAAACAGCACTTGCTGCTGCTGCTAATTGATCAACATACTGTGATTGTGTTGCAAATAGGCGATCAGGAGCTCAAAAATAATGGAACTACTAAATTAGATTGCACGATGGTTGCAACTTAATCAATTTGCTCTAGTTACTTTTTATTCAAATGAAATGCAACAGATTGCTCAGTCTCAAAAAAAAAAAAAATGAACATATTGCAACCTAAGAGACGAACTAAGATCGATCAAAACAGCCGAAGTTATCGATTCAGAAGTGGTTTTAGTGAAATGTTCAATTCTATGCTGTTATAATCGCATCACAGATTCTAGCAAGTACGCATGCTAGGAGAAGAATCATAGAGAAGTCGAATCAAGAGAGAGACCTGGAAACGAAGCGTCAGGTCGCCGCCTCTGTCGCCGAATCAGTGGAATAAGTCGTGCTGAGGCTGAGGCTGGCATAGAGAGGACATTGTAAAAAGGAGAGCTGTAAGAAAGGAGGGAGGTGTTGACTGTTGAGGTGAAATGATAGAGATGGCAGCACCGCAAAAAGACAGATACAACCAAAAAGCCGGCAAGCGTTTCGTCCACCCTTGGCCATCATTGCTCTCGTTGACTATTGCTTTGGCTTTATCTGCTCCCCTCCCTTCCCTTTTTTTATTCTATATTTCACTTAACAGTTAACACTGCCGACCTACGTTTTAAATGTTTTTTTATTATATAACTTGGTCATGGTGGGGACGCATTTAATTGGCCGGGGGAAGTGTTGTATTCAAGTTGATTATTAATAGTGTTAGTGTGTACTCTTATAACTCTTTGCTTGGAAGAAACATCACGTTGCTGTCTATTACAATATACTGTAGCAGTTATAGGTAATCTAAATAAAGTATACTCCAGCAGTTATAAATATGACTCTTTTTATTGTGTCATATAATTTTAGTAATTATTCTCGATCAATTTCATATATTGGTTTATATCATTATATGGCCTTGTGCCTTGAACTAAAAGTCTAAAATCGGTACTAATCTTTCCAGTAAATTGGGTCTATTCCTCAAATGAGAAAAATTAAGCCTGTAGCCCAATAGTGCACCGGATTCACGAGGAAGAAAAAGGATTTAATATATACCTCTTATTGTGTAATGTGGTATTTACCAGCATTCAACCTTAAATTATCTTGGTATTATGGCATATTGGGAAAGCACCAGTTTCCTACAGATCTCCTAACAGAGCAACCAATAATCTTTCACTCTTGATTAAATTGAAGTCCCACATTCTCTTCCTGTACAGCTCAGCTTGTACGAGACACCAATGCTGTATTGATTTGAGATTCTACCCAATGTTGAACTCTATTGATTTATTTTCATGCTTTTTTTTATTGTTTATTTGAATTTTCTTGGCTTTTGAATGTTGTGTTAATTGAAATCTCATGGGATGTGACAAATATACCCTGGTACCAAGGGGTAAATGGTGTGACCAAATTTATATCTGGTGGGACTTGAGAGGAAACCAGCATAGCACACTCCACAATGCATTCTTTACTGACAAATCATCAGTCCTAATCTCCCTGCATCAGTACACATGATTGATTAAGATTTGAAAATTAAGATATAAAATTCAAGCTATAGTTATATTTTATAACAAACAACAGAAATAGATAGCAGAAAAAAGATGATTTCGTCTGGGATATTTTGTTATTACATGGTAGCAATATACCTTCAGAGCATAGCAGAAAAAAAATCATTATAATAACAAATAATTTTGACAAGAAATTAATTGTTTATATGGAAATCACATCTTCAAAAAAAAAAAAAAAAAAAAACTGTAGCAACCGCCCAGAATCTAGGTGGTTGGGGCATTTCTAAAAATAAATAAAAATTGAGGATATTGTTGGAATTTTTTTATTAATGGAGGATATGAATAAAAATTTCGGCTTCTTTTAGCTCCCATTCCTTTCCTTGTTTAATTTTTTTATTTTGGAGAAACCCTACGGATAACTAAATGCTACGATTTTTTGAGACAGTTTGGATTCAACAAATACAGAATTGACCTCGTCTCATCTATGAAAATGACAAAAAGATCATAAATTTTCCGATGCCAATGATATGTTTACCACTTTCTTAAAAGAGACTGGGATTAATTTTCTTTGCTCTTCAAATCAACATCCGGTTAGATTTGTGCCTAAAAAGACTAATATAAGCTACTTTTGTGACAGACCAGCAAAGTAATATCTAACCATTAGTCAACAACCATTTTGATTCTTCAAGGTTAAGCTATCATTACAATTTACAAATTTATACCTCCATTTATACATATTTAAATTTAAAAGAACAATGCTTACAAATAAGATTATTCTTCATCTTCTTAAAAGGACAATGCTTATAAATAAGATTATTCTTCATTTTCTTAATGTCAAGCTGGTTTAAAATTTGCCATGTTCGACATTGGATCTATAAAACACTTCATAGACAGATTAGACATATCATATACATATCTACCACTACTTTTTCACATAAAAGAGAGAAAAGAAACCTCTATGAATCTGGCATGGTGGCCCCAACAGAACAAAAGCACATTGTCCAGTTCTTCGTCTCTTCCATCTAACCTTTTATCTCCTTCCCTCTCTTAATTTTTGACATTTGCAACAGCAGTAAGAAGCCCATGATTTTTAAGACATGGATTTATATACAAAGCCCATTAAGTTTGGTATGATTTTTATCAACTTATATATAAACCTAGAAACAAAACAAAAGGGGAAATGCCCATATTTAACAAAAATATACAAAGTTAAAGGGGCGCAAAGAGTTAACTCCTAAGATCTTATTTTGCCTTCCCTCCATCCTACTAAAAAGAAAGAGCAAAATAATTGCAAGAAAATAGTACTCAAGAGGGAAATGATGGTCAATAGCCTCCCATTCTCCAGCTATATATTTATCTTCAAATCTAACCTGGCACTAAAAGGATGCTTACGCCGATGCGGTGAAGCCTCAATCCATAACTACCCTTTCGTGGCCCCACCACCAAAGGGCTCGCCAGCTGAACCGCTCTGTATCAAGCCTGGAAAACCTCCTCCGGTCGGGGATCCCACAGTGGGCCCCATTCCCAGCCCAAGAAAGTCCACAGTTGCAGGCTTTGACACAAAAAATGACGACGGGCCCATCATCAGATCTGGCAAGTTCATCGCACTATTATCATAATGCAACCCCAGACCAAGCCCGGCTGATAGCAATGGCACACTCTCAGGTTCCAGCTGCTGGCCCCACTGTTGAAACCCACTCTCTCTAATCCCTCGATCCTGGTGCTGTTCGCTTGCGGATGGTGAAGATATGTCAAGGCCGAAACCTTTGAGGAAGGATGAACCAGAGGATGTGGCACCCATCTGTGCGGCCTTCTGTAGAAGAGCTGTTGCCGACATGTGCTGGGTGGGGATTGATGAAGTGAATGAGCGACGGTCTGTTGGAGGTGGCTGCGGGAAAACTGAGGTTGTTGGGGCAGTTGAGAGGCAGAGGGCATGTGGCTCGGGAACATGACTAATCAGGTCAGTATAAGACGTGGGTTGTGGGGTTGGCCCGGTGGGCATGGCAGAGGTAAATAAACTCGCAAAAAGACTTGGTGTTGTAGAGGTGGTACTTCCACTGCTGCCGCTTAGTGTGCTTGTGGATTTACCAGTGGTGGTGGTGGTACGGGTTCGGTTGATCGGGGTTGGAGGGGAAGGAGGTGGCGGAGGAGGGGCCGGGGCAACTACAGGGGGATGCTGTAGTACATTTGGTGGATTCTCATCCTCTGCAAGGAAATAGAATACAATATAGAATATAATATGTACAAGGGGTTGAAAATTGAAAGTGAGATGATTCGCTTTTTTGGGCATTGGGGATTAAACTAATTGAGAATTATGAAAACTAAAATAGAAAGAGAAGTAATCATTTTTCAGATTAACAAATTATCTTTCTCGCCCTCGTTTAAGGTTGCAGAGGGATGGGAAAGCTAGCTTACAAGAGAGGGATAAAAGGCAGATGGAAAGTCTAACTGAGAGAGGTCCTTTGAAATATATCCCAGAAAAAAATGATTAAAAGGAACTCCCAATTCAAACCTCACCAAATGAAAAATCCTATAATTGAAATCAGGTCTAGTTTTTTTTATTGGCCAGATCTGACAAAACCTTGCTGAAATTTTTGTGCTTTCTCTTCAAACAAATCGCAGCTTAAGTCCAAAACACAATCTAATCCCACGCCAAATAAGACGAACAATATCCTAAAAGACAATTAACATACCTTCTTCCTCGGTTGGCACTACTTGTTGCAAAGGCATTGCCAATTCCACGCCTCCACAGGCAGGTGGTGGTGGCGACATCACCGGAACTAAGATCTTCTCCTCTTTGGGCGGCTGACTCAGCGGTGCCACCACCACCTTGGCACTCTCCTCCACCAAAGCATCACAATAGGCCCTATGCGTGATGAAGCTATCCCTCCTACGAAACCGGGAGAACTCCAAGAATCAACCAATGCCCAATTGGGTTACATCAGAAATAAAATTTAATCATAACCGTACCTGGAGAATAGAGTGCCACAGTTGCAGCGATACTCGCGGGTCCCGCAGGTTTTAGTGTGGGCCTTCCAATCAGACTGGACAGCATACCTTTTGGAGCATTTCTCGCAATTCCATTTCTTCTCGCCATGCTTGCGGAAAAAGTGCTTCTTGATCCCGGTCAGGTCGCCGAGCGCCCGGGATGGGTCATGGTGCACACAGGTTGCCTCAGGACAGACATACACTCTCTTTCTTGGTTCCTTGCCGGTGCGCTGCCTCAGCTTCCATGGCAGATTGTGGCCTCTCCTGTGCAGCTGTAGATTTTGGTCACGTTGAAACCCCTTGTTGCATATCTCGCATACAAACTGGTTTGTTGCTAGTAGGGCTTTTGGCGAGAGTGCTATGACCTCTGCATCCGGATCTAAAAGAGCAAGGAAACATAAGAAAAAGTAAAAAGATGCAATAATTTGGTTTAAATTGGGTGCAGGAGAATTAATAGAATAAATAATTACCAGGCATGCCAGGGAGATTTCTCTTTTTCTTTGCTGGGGGGATAATAGGCAGTGGGACTGACAGGGGGGGGCCAGAAGAGGAACCACTGACCTCGGCTGAGCCGGAGTTGGAGGCGGTCAAGGCTGAGGAATTCTCAACTTCCATAGGCATGACGTGCACAATTCTAAAGGCTCTCACAACAGCAACATGCTCAAGCTACTTTCTATCTTTCTTTCCGACTCCGATTCTCAACTTATTAGATCGCCAGCGGTTGCGACCAAAAAATCTCCAATCGAGAAATCCAGTTTACATTCTCTCGCAAAGCTAAATTGTAAAGGTTCTCAGTCTCTTTCTCTCTATCTCTTTTCTGAAGTGATGAATCTCCGAATAAGCGAAGCAAAAGCGGACAAGAGACCGATACGGTACGCGGTGAGATGGTTGTCTTCTGCGGCGGGAAGAAAATTTCCAGGGAGAGAGAGAGAGACAAAAAAAAACAATAAAGTTATACCTTGACTTAAACTATTCCTTGTTTGGTAGGAGTTTGGTGGCTTAAGGCACGACTTAATTTGTTTTTATAATGGAATTGAAACTATTAGACCCCTTATTTTTTAAAACCTTTACAAATTGGTCCCTGTCATTTTCAAAACCCATACCAGTACTCCAAGCTCACTGGTACCGACCGGCACTAGTAACAGTATGACTCTATCAATTACAAGGGGGTCATTTGGCACTGGTACGGTGCATTTCCCACTAGGTACAATCATCAAAAGGGTAAATGAGAGGTACAAGTGGTAATCGGGTTTGAACCCGATAAGGTATAATTGTCCAAACTTTCAAGCAGAAATTCAAGAGTTTCAAAGAGTGATTTTTTAAGCAAGCAAGCCCTGATTCAGTTCAGCCAACTTATCACGCATGTAAGCAATCAAAACAATAATAGACCTAAAAATAAATGCACTCGGCAGCTTTAGTAGCTTAAGTTTGGAACCCTTGACTCTTGATCAAAAAAGGGAAAAAAAAAAAACTGAAGGTGAAGAGAAAAACTGAAACTATAAAAGACACATACTTTGAAGATCTTGAATTAGTTTCTTTAGTTGAGCGCGCTCTTCATTTTGCCGTAGCCTCTTTTCTAAGATAAACCAAAAGTTCATAGTTAGAATTAATTACAAAATAATTGAAATTAATGGGCAGATCAGCTTTTAAATGGCACAAAAATACTGGGACCAGGAAAATACCCAAAGCTTTCCTCAAACCTGGATTGAAAAACACATGGTGGCATCAGATGTAAAATGATGAAAGGAAGCGTGAGGTCGCCGCCTCTGTCGCCGAAGCCGGAGCGCGAGAGGAGGCGTCGGTGGCGCCAAACAGATGGAAAGGATGAGAAGAGCATTAACTCGTGCTGTGGCCTGCGGTGGTAAGATTACCGGGATGCCATCCCGGGCCTGGAGTGTTTTGGAATCTCCGATGAACCTTCTTCTCTTGTCGTTTTCCTCTAAGCTACTTACCTATATTGTTCTTTATTGTAAAGGAAACTTTTTCAATCCCAACACCAACAGTATATTGTAAAGGGAATTTTTTTCATCCCGAAAAGAAATAAAAGGTAGAAATGTCATTTTCACTTTTCACAGCGAGGGGCAGTTAAGTAATTTATTGACTGTGCTGTACAGAACAGAGAACTGCTGCGCAACGGCAGGCTTTGTTGACACGCACCGACTTCAGCTAAATACCCAACCAGGATTTTTTTTTTAAACCATAATTAAAAAAATTAAAATTAGCAAACCAACATGATTGCCTGGCTATTTCGAAAAACCATAAGAACCGAACAGCCTATTCGGTCCCCAAAATTTTTTTTCCCTGGGACCGAATAGGGATTTCGGTCCCCCCCAAATTTCACATTTTTTTGACAGAGCCGCCACAGAAAATCGAAATGGGATGGGGAACCGAATTGGGATTTCGGTCCCCATTTTTTTTTCCTGGGACCGAATAGGGATTTCGGTCCCTTTTTTTTTTTTTTTTTTTTAGAGACAAATAGCTAAAATAATGAAATATAATACTAAAAAATCGAATTTTTTTTCCTTTGTCAAATTATTTTTTTGATAGCATATTTATACTAAAATACGCTAAATTACTTCAAATTATGTTAATTTGTGTTGATTTACACTAAATTATTTGAAATTACAATAATTATGTATAATTATGATAAAATACGATAAATTACGTTAAATTACGTATGAATAGGGCCGATTTTGTATCATCTTTCATAAATCATAAAAAATAGTAAAAAAATTTCAAAAAATTTCAAAAAATTGGTATTCTACAAGTTCATTATATAACTAATTTACTGAGCTACGTAGATTGGAGAATAGAAATGAAAATCTTAATCGGAAACTTCAACTGAAGTTTTGAGGCTCTTCTCTTTGTTTTTTGGCGATTCTGAAATTGGAAAAATTAGCAAAGCGAGTCCGGACGCATGCGCATTTTCACAAGCTTTCCGAAAAGTGGTCATTTGCTGAAATCGGACACTCGAGCGCCGTTTTATGGCCGTTTAAAGTTTTATCGTCGTTTTTCGCCTTTTCAGTGAAGATATCATCTCTATTCATAAGTAATTTAGCGTAATTTTCCGTATTTTAACTTAGCATATTTCTACATAATTATTGTAATTTCAAGTAATTTAGTGTAATTCATTATAATTATTGTAATTTAGTGTAATTCTACATAATTATTTTAGTATAACTATGCTAATTGTAATAAAAAAAAAGTAATCTAACAAATATTAAAAAAAAATTCAATTTTTTAGTATATTTCAGCATTTTACCTATTTGTCTCTTAAAAAAAAATTAACATAATTTCAAGTAATTTAGTGTAAATCAGCATAAATTAACATAATTTCAAGTAATTTAGCGTATTTTCATATAAATATGATATAAAAAAGTAATTTGACAAAGGGAAAAAAATTCGATTTTTTTAGTGTTATATTTTATCATTTTGTCTCTAAAAAAAATTGGGGACCGAAATGCCAATTCGGTCCCCACTGAAAATACCCTGGACCGAATTGGGATCTCGGTTCCAGGGTACTACACGGAAGGCCGCACAGTTTTTTTTCTAAAAAACTGTGAAATGGGGGGGGACCGAAATGCCAATTCGGTCCCAGGGGAAAAAAATTTTGGGGACCGAATAGGCTGTTCGGTTCTTATGGTTTTTCGAAATAGCCAGGCAATCATGTTGGTTTGCTAATTTTAATTTTTTTAATTATGGTTTTTAAAAAAAATCCACCCAACCACTCTTTTAATGTATTAATCGAGTGTAGTTAGACATGGGACAGTGTTTATAAATAGATATAACGAGGTTAGCATGTTGGATTTTTTTTTATAACCATAAATAAAAAATAAAAATTTACCAAATCAACTTGAATGATTTGATTTTTACAAAAAACCACAAATACCGAGATGTCTTCCTGTGCCGAATTGGTATCTCGGCTTGAGAGTTTTCACAAATTTTCAATAGAAAACGGTGTGGCTTTGGTGTGAAAAATTGCGGAAAGCTAAAGGGTCGAGATGCCAATTCAGTACAAAAAAAAAAATAGTTCGTACTGAAATGTTTCAAGTTGATTTGATAATTTTTTATTTTTTATTTATAGGTTTTAAAAAAAACCTTAGCATGTTACTTCACGCAAGATATTTATGGGATGAAAATTTTCAGGTGCTCAACATGTCCGCTCTTGGTATTTTTTTGTTTGTTTCTAGAATTCTAGTGTTAACTACCAGGTAGGGCTGCAAACGAACCGAACTGAATTGAACTTATCTTCAGTTTGAGTTTGGTTTGAATTAATTCTGAACTAAGTTTGGTTTGAATTAATTTTGTACGAACTCAATTTCGAACGAACCCAATTTCAAACCGAATTTTTTACGAACTCAATTTCAAACTTTTACGAACTTTGTTACGACTTACGATTTATGACTTCTGACTGGGCATAGTGCGAAATTACAGCACTTCAATAAAAACTCAAGCACTCCAAAGTATTCAAAATACAATTTAAATAAAACTCAAATATCAATAGAAATACAATTTAAATAAAAACTCAAGCACTCCAAAATTAATTATAACCAAATACCACACTCAGTTTGAATGTACACAACAGGGGATTTGGGCGAGAGATGAGTCTTTGTTGTGAGAGGCCACCAGAGAAAGAGAGAAGACGTGAGGGAGATTATTTTGGTACTTAGCGGGAGAGGAATTTGGGCAAGCGGTTTTGGCGTAAATTAGCGGAAAGAGGGAAAAAAATTGGAGGCAGTGCGGAAAAAATAGCGGGTTAATTGGTTGAATGAAAATGGAGCGGATTGATGACATGGAAGAGATCTAGACGTTGCTAAGAGGATAGATCTAAGGGTGTGAAATTATTGAGGTGATCGGATTGCAGGATTTGTGGGGTCACTCGCTCATTTAATATTTTATTTAATATTTTATTGAGTGAGTCTAAAAGTGCATTGCAGTGATACAAAATAAAATTAGGCAGCAAATAATTTGGAAAAAATAAAAACATATATTTTCAAACTTTTTACATTTTTTTTACTTTTTGCATTTTTTTTTTATCAAATAAATAAGTATTTTTTGCATTTTTTGAATTTTTTTTATAGCAATACATATAATTTTTTTTTTCTAAATGAATAGCTGATCAATAACAACATTTTTGCATTTTTTAGACATATAAAAGAAATATTGCACCTTGATCATTTTTTTTACTGCAATACATTTTTTTGTATTTTTTGGCATTTTTTTGGCATTTTTTTGGCATTTATTTTCAGACCGTTCATTTTACCGCGGGAATTCAACGGTCGATCTACAACAAAATCATTCCAAATCTGATCTAGAATGATCAAGGTGCAATATTGAACGTAACCAACATAAAAGTTCGGAAGTTTTATTATGTATGAGTTTTGATCCAACACGAAATGTTTATGGCCATACGATGCTTCAATTTTCGATCAACTAGATGGATGGGTAAATCAAAACAAAATTTTATCAAACTTTCATGGAAGATGATAAATGCAGTGCTCTTTGATTTCAACGGTCCCGATCGAATCATAGACGATATATTTTCGTGCGCCTTCATTAACTCACAAGGCAAAGAGTTTATGTTTCATAAAACATATACTCTTGCTTTCTAAGTTAATGAAGGCGCACGTAAACATGTCGTCTGTTGACCATTTGGGGCCGTTGAAATCAAAGAGCATTGCATTTATCGTCTTCCGTGAAAGTTTGATAAAATTTTGTTTTCATTGACTCATCCATCTAGTGGATCGAAAATTGAAGCATCGTATGACCATAAATATTTCGTGTTGGATCAAAACTCATACATAATAAAACTTCCGAATTTTTATGTTGGTTACGTTCAATATTGTACCTTGATCATTCTAGATCATATTTGGAATGATTTTGTTGTAGATTGACCGTTGAATTCCCGCGGTAAAACGAACGGTCCGAAAATAAATGCAAAAAATGCCAAAAAATGTATTGCTATCAAAAAAATGATAAAGGTACAATATTTATTTTATTTTTTATTATTTAATAGTTTCTTAAAGCTGAAATTAATTGAACAAATTTATCAAATTAATAATAACTTTATCAAAACAAAGAAAAAAACGAGAGAGTTGAGACTAGATTACCCGAAAAACTCAGAATCCTACCATAAAAAACAAATTTTTTGGTATAAACATGTGAATTTTTTTATTTGAGCTTTGTTGTTGAATTTTTTTTATTTGAGCTTGTAATTGGACCGGGCTTTCTGTTTCAGAAGTCAGAATTCAAAGCAATTATGAACTGGACGGCTTATATTTTTATCAGTGAACATAAGTTATCAACAGAAATTAACGGTTCACGTTTGAGTTAATTTCGAACTAAATTTGGTTTGCGAACCTATTTCAAACGAACTAGGTCTAGTTTGAGTTTGGTTTGAAATAATTTCGAACTAAATTTGGTTTGAAATAATTTCTAACGAACTCAATTTCGAATCGAATTTTTTCCGAACTTTTTCGAATCAAACTCAAATCGAATTACGAACTACGATTTTTTTGTGCAGGTGTGTGGATATTTATATGTACCGAAAGTAATATATATATTTCCACTTTTATAAACCAATGGAAAAGAACTTGGAATTAACTATTTTATTTTTTTTCTTTCCGTAAATAATTTTGTCGACTCTTGAACTAACATAAATGTGTTTGTTATTTAATTTATCTTAGCGTGATAAAATAATATCTGGTAAAGTATTTCAATTAGTTAAGAGTATTCCAATCGATGTAAATATATCATACAGACTGATGTGCACGATACCAGTAAATTTTTCATTGAATAGCTTATTATTACATTTTTTTGGAATTTTTTTACTATTTATTAAGCCACTTTGAAAATCGCAGATCCGGATGAACAGTAAAAAACAGTAAGATCAGTGATTTTCAAAGTGGCTTAATAAATAGTAAAAAAAATTACAAAAAATGTAAAATTTGGACTCCAAGCACATTTCAATATGGAGATCATGTTGAGCGGTTCGGATCAGTTGTTTAGATTTTCAAATAAGAATATGAGCGTGAAGTAAAAATGACATCTTACTTCGCAACTCACCATAGCCCAGCTCTACACACACACACACACACACATAGAGGTTGGCTAAGATCAAAGTGGTATGACTAAGACCTTGGTACTACCAATTCGTTTTTGTGATTTTCAAAGTTGAAATAGTCGATCTAAAGTGCTCAACGTGTTCTCCATATTAAAATATACTTGGAGACCAAATTTTACTTTTTTTGAAATTTTTTTACTATTTTTTATGAATATTTGAAAATCACTGTTTTCAGATTTTGTTTATTTATTTTTTATTATGAAAAAAAGTGATTTTCAAAAATTCATAAAAAATAGTAAAAAAAATTTAAAAAAAATGTAAAATTTGGTCTCCAAGCACATTTTAATATGGAGAACACGTTGAGCATTCAGATCAACTATTTAAACTTTAAAATCGTAAAAACTAATTAGTAGTACCAAGACCTTAGTCATATCACTTTGATCTTTGCCAACCTCTATATATATATATATAGAGAGAGAGAGAGAGAGAGAGAGAGAGAGGGAGGGAGAGTGACTAAGGTCAAAGTGGTAGTTCCAAACCCCTGGTGCTACCAAGTCGTTTTCAGATTTTCAAAGTCCAAACGGTCAATCCGGATCGTTCAAGTTGATCTTCATATTGAAATGTGCTTGGAGATACAATTTTACATTTTTTGGAATTTTTTTACTATTTATTAAGCCACTTTGAAAATTGCTGATCACATGGTCCAGAATTTGGTTGCACTGTTTTTACTGTTCACCCGGATCAGCAATTTTCAAAATGGCTTAATAAATAGTAAAAAAAATTTCAAAAAATGTAAAATTTGGTCTCCAAGCACATTTCAATATGGAGATCAACTTGAACGGTCCGGATCGACCGTTTGGACTTTGAAAATCCGAAAACGACTTGGTAGCACCGGGGACTAAGAACTACCACTTTAACCTTAGTCACTCTCTCTCTCTCTCTCTCTCTCTATATATATAGTAGAACTAGGGTGCTCCTAAGCTCACCAAGCCCTTTCATGAGCGCGACTCTAAAACCTATCGAATTGACTTCAAATGACATTTTCAAACCGTTAGATGTTCAATATATATTAAAATGTGCTTGGAGACCAAATTTTACATTTTTGGAATTTTTTTACTATTTATTAAGATGGTTTGAAAATCGCTATTTTTCAACTAACGGTTTGAAAATGTCGTTTGAAGTCAATTCAATAAGTTTTAGAGTTGAGCACACGGAAGGGCTTGATGAGCTTAGGAACACCCTAGTTCTACTCTATATATATATATATATATCTATCTATAGATATAATTTGGAATCCCCGGTTACTGTAGATGAACAGTATCATCTACAGTGCCATCCCATTTCTTCACTGTTTGATTTATTTTGGACGGTTGGTGATTTATCTCCGTAGATAGGTTCATCTCTAGCAAGTGGGCTCCATTTCCACCGTTGTTGATTTCTCTAGAACTTTCCACCGCCTTCTTCATTTTCCATTTACACTGCTCTAAAAAATTGCCCTATTTTGCTTTTGTCGTGGTCTCAAAAAATTACCTCATCTTCTCCATCTCTCTTCTTTCGATTCTAAATACGATCTCCTCTTCTCTGTCTCTCTTCTCTCGATTTTTGCTCGCCGCTCGCTTTTGTCGTCATCTCTTTCCTCCAATCTCCGTGTCATCCGAAGCTTCTTTTTAACGACAAGGTTGGCTTTCTTAATTCCGTTCTTCCTTCTTTGAATTTCTTGCAGTTTTTAAAATATGTTTTTTTTTTATAATTTGTCAAGTGAAAAGTTAATTAGGATACATAGATAACGGTAATATTGTATTAATTAAAATAATGGTTGATAAGATATCAAAGCGAATATCCTGCATGCCTTTCCAATAAACCACGATGTTCTAAAAAAAGAGAAGGAATGGATAGTCGGTATATCAGTTATAGCAACAAAAGTAAGCAAAAAAGGGAAAAAAGTTTGTGAAATTCTGTTCATTCGGTAACTTGAACTTGCGGAGACTTCTTCCACTGTGAGTTCCCTTTACCTAACTGGTTTAAGATATCAAGGCTAATTGTCGCCCCCCACCTCCCTCTATTTCTGTTGTCATATAAGGTTTTACTCTTCTTCTAAATGTAGAAGCGTAAATTAAGAAAATTTATTTATGTAGGTTACTCCTCTTCTCCTAACTCAGGATGGATATAACGCCCGTTGTACAGTTTACCTATATCCTACATCTCTGTATCGAAGAACAATAAGGTATGAAATTGATCTGAATTTTTCTCATTTGCTCAAATTAGCCCTGTTAAGTCTCAACCAAAACCCCAACTGACCTCACTAAAATTGATTTGACTTTCCATCATCTGAAGCTTACACTTAGCTTCAACTAATTAAAAATGAAATTATAGGGAGCAAGTACCAGTACATGCCAGTAGTGGACCTGACCGGTACTGTACCAAACACAGATATAGCAAATTAAGTTGGACATATCATCTTTAACTCCAATTAGTTTTTGTTCTTAAACTTTAGAGGAGTATTTTTCAACATGAAAGCACACTCAATTATAACTAAGTCAGTTTGAAATGGCAAATCAATACATTTGTTTTATGCAAATTCTCTGCTCACTGATCTTTCATGGTGTTCTAATTGTAATTCTTATGCAATATAGAGTCAAGAGACTCATGCATCTTTTTTTAAATATTATTTTTGCATGTGCGTTTTATAGTTCATCAATACAAGAATTTTATTGTTTTTCAGTAAGCAAGTGATCCCTTTTTTAATATATTTTTTTTAGAAAAGGGAATTAACTTTCTTTTTTGTGCCAGCACAATTCATATGTGTAACAATTTTTAATCGTTACAAATACTAAATGTACACAGACTTATATTGTATAATTCAAAACAAGTACGAATATTGTTCTGATAATTTTTCTATAATTGTGGCCTAACTAAACTTATATGTCTGGTGTTATATGGTGAGTAAAATGAGTTTTCAATAAACATCAACAGGAAGGGTGATTCTTCACCCTCAGTAATTTCTGTGATGTTTTCCTATTATATAAATAACTTGATGATTGTCATTGCATTTTTTTATTACAACCATGCATAGTCTGATTGGCATTGTATTCTTCACCATTTTTTTAATTAACCTTTGTAGTGTAACAGTCAGATGTGGTACTGATAATAACCAAAGAGGTATTCAATATTTTACATAAACTTTCATAACTCTGGTTACAAACATTTCTCAGCTTTCTATTCTTACTAAACAACTATCCTCATTTGTTCAGCACTAATGATCGACACTCAAATATCGTCATGCTCAAACAACTACAAGAAACGACTGCTCGAAAGCAACTTCCCTCCTCCCACCACACTCCACTGCCTCCAAAGCCACTGTCCTGCTTTTTTATCTGACCCCAAACTCCTATCCCTTAATCAAATCTGCTACAAAAACTACTCAAAGCTAATAATGGACGATCTGGTAGAAGTACTGGTAAATCTGCTACAAAAACTGTTTTAGACCTGTTTGTGAAAAATAGCTACCAGAACTGTTGATAAGCTAAGGGCAGCACCAAGTCTAAATTGAGAAAACAATATGAATTCCAAAGATGAAATTGGTGAAAAGATGAGGGTTTTGGATTTTTATCTTCATACAGGAAGGGTTTTCAAGCTTCATAACTCATAAAGCTGCTTGTCTGGTTTGCGCCAAGCGCTTGACCTTGCACCATATTTGTTCAGGTAATTCTTCTTCTATGATTTCATTTCTTTCCGATTTTGTTTTATGCAAAATTGGATTTTTTTTTTTTTGTATTTGTTTATTTTTTCTTTTACATTTCTCACTACCTATTCATGCTCAAAAATCGAACGAAAAGTAAATATTAGCATCAGATAAAAAACAATTCCTTTGTTGATCATATGCTAATAGCAATGCCTGGTACATTAATATGATGTCAATGCATACTTTATGATTAATAGTAGCTATCTCAAAAGTTATATGCCTAACAACTGAGTTTATTTTGGTACAGATGCATCCTAAATTATTTCAAATTTTCTCAACTACCATTTCGAAGAATCAAAGAATGACAATTATGTACCCCTGCTTTAAAAAAGGTATTGTTTGCACACTATTATTGTTACAAATTATTTTCATTAATACTTTCATACATCGGATGGGCTCAGGGAATGCAAACTCATGAAATTAACTAATTATTTAAAGCCACACGATTGTCATACTGTTATCTCGCCATGGATTGAAAAGTATTTTTTGAGCTATAGAACTGGTCATGTTTTTCTGGATCTATTGCAAAACTTGGGGTGATTGTAATTCAGCCGCAACCAACCAATCAGATGAAGAATTAAAAGTAAGGTGGCATACAATATAAAATTTTATCTATTATTTTTAAATGCAGCAATAGGATTATAAAAAATCTCGGCATTCAAGTAGATGAAGCTTTCATGTACTATAAAAGGTTATGTTGTTATTACACACCTTTTTTCATCTTTTATGATAAGGTTATGAAATCCACGATTGAAGCATTTTGTACCTGGCTACCTTGAGCTTTGGACCTTTTGGTAAGGTTATGAAATACACTATCCTGCACAGGACATCTATAACAATATTGTACATCACAACTTTTAATGACATATGTTTCTTTCAACGTCAAATTAATTTTTTAAACATTAGTGCACAAGTTGTGAAACAATTTAAAAAACTCTCTCTTTTACAGTGGTGAGAACAACAAAGGAAAGGAAAGGAGGAATAGCTGAACTGCAACTACATAAGGAGTTGGAACATAGTTAGTTGTCTGCCAAGAAAACACTTCAACGCATTTTACTAAAACAAAAAACTGTGTTTGTAACTATTGCCAAAAGAAAAGAAATGCTTTTATAAAACTTTTATTCCGATATAGTCCATAGACCAATCTTAGCTTATTCTACTTGAGACTATAAATTGTACAACTTTCGTAGCTTTCGAACAGACCTATGCCAACTATCCATGTAGTTCATTTTGTTGTACAGTTTTAATTATGATTTTACAACTTATTCATTGTCACTGTGAGTAAAAGGTATTTTATGCACTTCTATTGTATAATATTTTATATGCTTTTCTCTTGGCATTGGAAAAAATTGCCGAAGCGTAGCGAGGCCACTGGCTAGTATTAAATGAGGCTGAAAGCCCTTCCATTGAATAGCTTATTTTGGTCATAGCTAGACCATTGAATAGCTTATTTTGGTCAAGCTTGCTTACATTGCACCGTGATTTCCCTGACATTTTTATTAATATCCAAAGTTAATTACAAAATAATAAATATATTCATGTTATCTGGGTATTTTTAAAAATGTTCAAATCGGCTAAAAAATAGCAGGTCAAAATTTTTATTCCAACTGGTCATTTTTTTGCCGATCAGGAATTTTTTTTTTTTAGAAAAAGTTATGATTTATTTATTTTTTGTATTGAAATATTAGAATATTTTTTATATTTATTTGAAAATAGATAGAATGCTATATAATTTGATTTCTTTTTATTTCTTTTAAATGCATGCTTTGTTTCAAATAGAATTGCCTAGATGCCCTACTTTTTTCAAGCTGACAACTATGTTACTTCGCTATCTTTGTATGATTTGTCATTCTAATGAGATCGGTGACATTGTAAAGCACGCACCTAATTTGGAGTGCATATCCTCTGAGATATCTCATATTTTGCTTGACCGACGAGTCCGGTGCCTATTCGGGGATAGCGCAGGGGCCAGTATTATTGGAGATTTGAGATTCGTGCAGGACGTCTTTGAACAGTTGAGATTTTCTAATAAGTCACGCAAAATATGAGATATCTCAGAGATATGAATTTCCTAATTTGAAGAAGCTTACTTTATGTAGAAACAGTGATGATAAGGTATTTAGTTTTCTTACAATTTTTTTTCTCTGGTCAGACGAAAGTGCAATGTGTCAACATTTTCTTATTCTCCTGGAAAGTGTACATCAAAGTCACACATGTCAGTTGCTGTGGTCAATTTCCGTAAAAATACCCTTATTGAAATTCTTAGGGGAATATTTATAATGATGAGAACTTGTTTGTCAACATTAGAATCTCGCAGACCAAAATATTTTGGACTTGAATTGAATAGACTTTAAGAATGTATAATACCAACTATTCGACCAATAAATCCAACTAAGCATCAGAGTTGTTATGAACTTGTATGCAATACTTCTTGTTTGGTATATTCTCTTGGTTTGTGCAGCAACAAACTTGTTGTAATGCCTACTTCATGATGATACCTTTAAAATAGAATTGATACTAGGTTAAACAATGCACAAGATATTATGAGACCATATTAGGATAATGGGTGGTCTTCAATGTTTTCCAAGAAATCTGAAAATATCCTGGATAACTTGGAAAAATAAAATTCTAGCTTAATCAAAGATTACAAGTGCAAAACTGTATTAAATTTTGGTTTAGGGCAATCTAGGAACAAGGACATGTTGCCATGTCAGCTTTCTTTTTACCGTCATTTTGTAATCCGGGTCTTGTTCTTTGCCATGTCAGTCTTGTTCTTTACAGAGATTAATATTTTGACTAAAAGCAGGCTAACGAAGGTGACATTGACCGATGTATAAAAATGTTAAGTTTCTGAATTACAATAAATTGAGTTCCTATTTCTCGAAGAATGTAGTTTCTGTGTCAATTAACCAAGTAATGTCTTCCGTGACATTTTTCATCTCTTTAAAACCCTAGCCGCCAGCCCACATCCCCCCCTCCTCTCTCTCTCTCCGTGACTCTGTCCACCCATCTCCGTTTCTTATCCACGTCTCAGAGTCGTCCACTCTGCGCCAACACAACACCCCTTCTTCCACTCACGTCTCAAGTTCTCCACTCCTGTCAGTACAATAACCTTCGTCTTCCTCTTTTCTCTCCGGTATCTGTGCGCGACTTGGTAATCGGAGGCTTCGACTTCGAGAGAAAGAAAAAACCCTAGATCGGCACCTCCTTAGCTCTAAACCGGTTACACCCAAACCCTAGGAAGGGTTGGGGGAGGCTGCGGTGCTTGCCGGCCTCCCCCACCCGCCACCATACTAAAAAAAAAAGATGCCTCATCCAGCTGATGCATTGGATGGCAGAGGAGATTGGCGACCGGTTGCAGTGGGTAGCTAGATGCTGTGAGATTAGATTTTGTGTTATGTTGTTAGATGTTTTGATGTATTGTTAATGATCTAGATGATGGGTTGTTAGATGTTGATGTGTTGATGTTGAGATTGTTAGATGTTAGATGTTGATGTGTTGATGTTGTGGTAGATGTATTTTATTAATGAATTATACTTGACTTCAAGATTTCAAAAAAAAAAAAGAGAGACAATTTTCATCTCTTTTCCAGAAAATTTTCCTTAGTAGAGGAAAATTGTTGAATAGGTTGTTTTGTGGCATTATATCTCTAAGGGTATGGGAGGACTGGATTTGCGTAGCTTAAAGGAGGTCAACAAGGGTCCGACTCTGCTGCTTTTCTGAGAGAAAAGCAGCAACCAGCTTTTTCAAATTCAACCATTCAAATTTATTGAGATTTATGCATGAAAAAGTTTCTTTATCGAGATGCGTAAAATAAAAAAATTTGAATGGTTGGATATAGAAAAGCAGGACCCTGCTTTTCTGTCGGAAAAACAGCAAAGTCCATTCCGGTCAACAAGGCTCTGGTTTTATGTCTGGAAAAGAAGCCCATTTCATGAAATATTGTAGAAATTGTCTGGCCTGTATGAGCTTATATATAAGCTCCTACTTAATTAGGTTCCTTAATTCAGAGTTTGCAGTCTTAGCGTTAGGTTTCATTGAAGGTTTAATTTATGGAATTCCTATCCTCTGCATTAACTCAAAAGAGAATCTTTTGAGTTAATGAATCTCGACTGTCCAATCTATTTCAAGATTCGTGCGAACTAGATCTGCACTAATATTAAAAAGCCCCCTATGTTATAGACACGAGCTGGATTGGCTCCGTTTAAAATCAGACGATTGAAACTTATTAACTCAAAAGATTCTCTTTTGAGTTAATGCAGAGGATACGGATCCTAATTTATGCTTCCTATATTATTATAAAAAACCAAAGCACTAGTTCGGAGAGGAAAAATAATAATATAATAACGTTACTTTCTGCTTCGGCCCAAAAATAATTTGGTTAACATGCATTAAGGCCCAATTACATTGGAAGTAGTTGACATGTTTGAAATCAATTAACCTTGAAAATTTTGGGGATCAGAAACTTGATTAGTATGTTGAGTAAAGCTAGCATGTGTTATACTCATTAAGAGAGTGGTGAGCATAGCTCTAAAATCTATCGAATTGGCTTCAAACGACGTATCCAAACTATTGAAACCGATCTACTTTACAAGTGTGTGTGTTCATGCAAAATTTTGAAAATTTTGAATTTATTTAGTATAAACTCAAGCAGTAAAAAAATGAAGTACTATAAATTATTTTAATGCTTTCATTTTTTATTATTTTTTTACCACTTGACTTTGTACTAATTAAATTTTAAATTTTCAAAATTTTGCATGTACACGCATTACTCGTGTAGTAGATCGGTTTCATCAGTTTGGATCCGTCATTTGAAGCTAACCTGATTAATTTAGAGTTACGCGCGCTCACCAAGTCTCTTAGTGAGCATAGCATAATTAGCTAGCTTTGCTCTAGTATGTTTGTTCATCAATTCAAAATGTTATCTTTATACTCAGTTAAGATAATTATAGTGTATATCTAATTTTTATGTTATATTTTAACTATTATGGTACATATATTTGAAAACAATATTAGTTAAATTATAAAAACTGTAAATGTATTTTCAATTTTATATTAGATAAGATATGTCTCAAATTTGAGTCAATTAAAAATTTAATTAATCATTCATTTTAAATTTTTTATGGTTACTCAGTTGGATAATTATAGCATGCATCTTACTTTTATGTTACAATGAAAGACAATTTCTGTGAAACAAGAAGAACAAATGCTCAGTAACATATATATAACGAAACACAAGACAAATTAAGAGTACCTAAGTTCTTGTTTCCACTAATTTTGTTTTCTTATTCTTGTTTTATTATACATATTTTTTGGTTTGTGTCTGGTCGCGCATTGGTATCCTCTTTGTCTCGTGTTTCGTTATATGTTACTGAGTTCCTGTTCCTCACTTTATATGGGCTAAATTAAATTTTACTTTTGAAAAGTTTGAATGCGCATTTTCAAGTGATAATGCAAGTTTTCCATTCAACTGAATTAAAAGGCGTACTCTGTCCGTTATTCCTAGCTTGTTATCAGTGGTTTAGTCTCAATATGTGAGCCAATATCATTCCAATAATAATGTTACTTCAAAACATTTCTAGCTTGGTGTCAGTACCTTTACAGTTTACACATTTCTAGGGGTGCTCTTTACCTCACCAAGTTATTTGGTGAACTAAATTTCCAAATCTATTGAAATTACTTCAAACAATGAATCTAAACTGTTAAAATCAGTCTACTTCATGAGTAATGCGTTTACATGTTAATTTTCCAAAATTTTCAACTTATTTTAGTATAATGTCAAGCGGCCAAAAAATAAAATTTATAAGTTAATTTTAATGCGTTCATTGTACATTATTTTCTGAATGCTTGACTTTATATTAAATTAACTCGAAAATTTATAAATTTGACATATAAACGTATCACTCGTGAAAAATATATCAGTTTTAATGGTTTAGATTTGATGTTTGAAGTCATTCTAATAAATTTTCAAGTTAAACTCACAAAGAACTCATTAAATGAGGTTAAAGAGCACTGCACCCTAAGTTCTACTAATTTAAATGCTAAATTAGAATTTGATGATTTTGGAGAGGCCCAGAGGACATGCACTATGAGGTGAGAGGGGACAGGGTTTGGTGGTACTGGGTATTTTTTATTTTTTTATTTTATTATCATATTTTGTATGAATATGTTTTCTTCATGAATGGATGCTAATAATTCCCAACTTTTTATTTTTTATTTAAAAAAAAATTGGGATAAACAGATCAGTGTGTTCTTTTTTCTCAACCCAGAAAGGTACTTTGTACTTGAAAAGAACCAAAGAGGAACTGAAAAGAAGAACATTAATTTCACAGTTCATTAAAAAAGTACATATGATCATATTCAACTTCTCTATTCCAAATGACAGTACCAAACTTTAAATTAATTCCTCCATATGTAAATCTCCTAAATAAACCACATGCTCCAACCCAATTCACATTTCTCAATTTTATCCTTTCTTTTGCTCATGCAATTACTTGAAAACCTGAAACACTGCATCATTGCTGTTCATTACTCAGCTTTTACAAACTTTGCACAGTGCATCCTTTTCATTTTTCTAGAAACTTGATCCTTGAACAACCTCACCATAGTAATACATGTGTATATTAAAATGACACAGAGGCACGAGCTGGAGATGAATCCCAAAACTGAGAACTTTTAACCTTGGAAATACTGCTAAGCACACCTAAAGGTGTCACATCTCCTATTACCGTCACCTTTTTTGAAGCCAAATCTATATTAAATGATGTCACCCCTGTTTAATTTACAACAATTAACAAATTAAGTACTGCCAACCGTATTTTTTTTATTTGTTCTAAAACCCTATTAAACAAAGTGAAATGGTAGGTGTCATGTGATCAGTACTCTGTGGAGAAGCAAACGAGTATTGTAAGGGGAAATATTTTAACAGAGCAGGTTTTGCTTCATGCAGCGCTATTTTGACTCTATTGTCCATGTGCTGCATTAAGCACAAACTGCTCTGTTAAAATCTTTACCATTAATGCATGGTACAGATAAAACCCAAAAAGCAAAAATTAAAATAGAATTGTGTTTGGGGCCTTGTGGGGACACGTACTGGTATTGTACAAACATGGAACACAATTTAAAATAGAATAATTTACGTATATAGTTATATACCTTCCATCTTGGCAATGTGCTTCTTAACCTTATCAGCACAGCCCTTGCAATGTAAAGAGACCCTTAATTCTACTATCTATATAAAATATAGCCAACTCAAATATTAGGTAAAGATTGGTTTAGAGAAAAATAAAATATAAAATGTAATGCATTTTAATTGAACTTTACCTGATCCTGTGTTCTAGTAGAACATGACCTCAACATAACTGGCTTATTTTCCATTTCTGACGGTGCCGGTACCAAATCAGACACTGGTACTGGTGCTGGCACGGCTAGATTCACTGGTCGGGGCTCTGGAAATATATCAATAAAAGAAGGCGCCGATTCATCGAATTGTAGCCGGGACGATTTCAAAAGATATCTAGAAGAGTTCACAGGACTGATCAATTTTTTGCTAGGGTTTGTCAGATTTTGTGGCAGGCTTTTGTTTTTTTTTATTGAGTCGACATCAGATTTTTTTCTTTTTGGGTTTCTTAAATGAGTCGCATGGCGAACGATGCTGTCAGAAATGGCGGCCGATGCAGAGGAAGAACAAGAGAAGCTAACTCTTTTCATGTCTCTAAGGAGAACAAGCACCATTTTCTTTTTCTCTAGTAGTTTAGTTTGAAAAGAGAATGCAAGCGCGAGAGAGAGAGAGAGAGAGGTATCAACAATTGGTGCTCTTTTTATACTTGGATGATAGAGAGAGATAGTGGGGTCTAATTACCAATAGGTATCAAACTGTTCTTTAATTAAACTATCCAAATTATGGATATATAAAAATCTAGGCTCTTTTCTAAGGATAATCCCACCTTGTGTATGAACAATTTTAAATGCATGCACGGTGTGCTAATAAGTGATAGTTAAGAATTTTTTTTTCTTGCTAGAATAATACTATAGAAGCTTCATGTCAGCGTGGCACATGTTGCATCAATGAGGGAGGAAACTAAAAAATTTAGAGTGGGAGTTCAAACGTGAAATACATAATGGGTAATAGGTAAGATTTGAATCAAGCCTTCATAATCATAAAGTGATCGAAATTCTAATCACTAAGCTACAAATTCACATTTAACATTTTACGAGAGAGTATGAACTATATAAAAAAGGAGTTCAGATTTATTTCGGCACGTACTCTACAGTGCAGAAGGAGCTTCCAACCGATCAGACACGTTTTGTAACGCGAGCCCTTACAGTAAATAGACACTAAATTTATTTTGATTTGGCTGGAAGCTCATTCTATCAAGTGCAATATATAAGAGGATATACACCTTATAAAAAATTGGAAAAAAAATTCAATTAAATTTTAGTATATATGATTAAAAAACTTATAAATTATGCAGATGACTAAGTATCTTTGGACTTAACTTTAAATTCGCTTTTAACGTCGACCCTGTACTTTGAAACATTTTTCATTGTTGCCTACAAACCGTTGCCTTGGGCAAAATTAAGGGCATGTTCGGCAGCACAGTGAGCTGGGGAATGGACACGGAAAAAAAAAAAAATTTAACTGATTTTTACTGTTCACATGGGAAAAAAAAAATTCAGTCAGAGTGAATTTTTTTTTTCCACGTGAACAGTAAAATTTAGAGAGCAGCTGAACAGGCCCTAAAAGTGAAGATATGGGGTGGTTTACTAGTTTATAAAAAAATTGATTAAGTTCTTGAAAATCCAGAGAGAAGCCAGAAATAATGAAAAATGCAAGAGCGTGATGCTCTGATGATTAACTTGCATTAGAAACTTAAATCTTGTAAACAATACAGAGGAAAATTGTGTCTTTACTTAAATCTTATAAACACCAGAGAAAAATTCTTATCAATTAGTATGTGTAACTCTAAACTATTAAACTGAAATAAAAGAGATTAAACCAAATCAAATAGAAAAAAACCGAAGTAATTCAAAAATTCAACCGAACCAAACTATTAAATCAAAAAACTAAACTATTTAATCCAAAATTTTATGGATTCAGTTGGAAATCAAATAAATAGAATCCATAGAGCTTTCAAATTAACCTTAGTTTCAAAAGTACAATTTTTCACATAGAGAATAATGGAAATGAATATGCTGTTATTTCAATGGAATAATAGCAACATGTTATTTCAATTCTAACCGTTCAATTTTTTCATGCACGAATCTCGACAAAGATCAACGGTTGAGATCAGAATAACTGTTATACCTTTCAAATTTTTACTTTTTGATGATTTTACTTGTCTTTTGTTACTTGAATCAAGGCAAATCTGGGGGGTCCGAATCTGCTGCGATTCTAAGGGATCGCAGGGCCCTGCGATTCTAAATCTAACCATTCAAATGATAAAATCCATAATCTTTTTGAGAAATCAGTTTTTATGCACAAATCTCAAAGCATATGAACGGTTGAAATTGGAATCGCAGGGACCCTGCGATCCCAGAGGATCGCAGCAGATTTATTTCCAAATCTGGGGGATGAAACGGTTCAAATAACTTCTGAGTTCACATTCTTTGAGCACATTTGAATTCAATAAATGCCGCGGACTAGCCAGAGATCAATTTTTTTATAATCTCTATATCAGTTCATACTTCTTTAAAATCCCCTTTTATAGATAAGTTTGATTAATTTTAACTCTATATAGGTCCCAGTAACGGATTTGAAAAATTACAGAACAATATAGGTCCCACAATTCATGGAATTCATGGAAAAGAAATGAAAAAAATTTCAATGATTTTTTGACCCCCCAGCAAAAGAGCAGCTTTGGAAACTTTCGGCATTCTGTGCCATTTTTCAATGTAACTTTGGATCAAGGTCTTTAAACTTACCCCATATCATGATTAGAGCTTAGCCTTTTGTTGACTTAATTATGAATTTATGAATTTGATTGATGTTTCTTTCAACCATCTGGATCCCCATTTGGTACTTCTTTGGGTTTTTTTTAATATTGTTCATTATTTTGTTGGCCTTATAAGAAAATGAATTAAGATACCATTATATGCAGTAGGGTTCTATCTTCATGTTCTACTCATTTTGATTCCTTAAAAAAATAATATTAAAATAGAATGTACTGAAATGGTCAGAAACAAAACCATAATTTTTTTTAGTACATAAGTATAATTGAAATGTTATATTGAGGATTTTAAAGTTTCGTCTACTAAATTTTATTGAATTAAACAAAAAGAGTTTATATGACAAAGTTAGATACTCCTAGGACTATTTGGTCCCTCAAAAATCTTGAAAAAAAATGTTAATTTGATTATTAAAGTTATTATTCCGTATTTTGAAATTATTGAATAAAAAAATTGACATAATTATTTTAGCTTCATGCAATACAATACATAATTAATAAAGATAAAATAAAATAACTGATTATTTTTTTTGCCAAATTATCGATGCGGCCCAGTAAGAAAAAGGTGCAGGATGGTCAAATTTGGTTTATGTGATTGTAATTTTATATTAACTGTTCGGCCCCTGCTTTAAGCCTTGATCAAATTAATTAAGCTAAAGAGCTTCTTAGTTGTTTTCTTTTGCGCTGACGGTATCCTCCAGTTTCCCATCAATGCAAAGGAAAAGCGTTCAAACACCTCTCCAGTAAGACAAAAACTGGAGACACATCATTACGTCAATTAGACAATTAATGTATTACTAGTATCGTGCCCGTGCCCGTGCGTTGCAACGGAATATATGATAAAATAACAAAAATAAATTATCATACAAAATGACAAATTTTCATAAAAAAACAAAATTAGAAATATATTCTAGATTTATCACAGTAATATGTATAGAAATAAGGAAGTAGATAAATAAGGAAGTGAACAAAAAATTAATTTGCATTGTGATCCGCTGTATAGAAAATTTCAATTGGAGAGAGAGAAATAAGGAAACAAATAAATAAGAAAACACATAATTATATCGCTAAATTTTAAAGTGTTTAATTTTAATTGTAACGCATCGTGTGGCGAGTATGTTTGTAGCTAAATTTAAACTTCTACACATAAAAACAGATGCATTTAATCAAATGAAGATAGATTATGTGATTGGAGAGCTGAGATTAAATCTAAAAATTAATCTTTCAATCGTAGCCGTTAGCGGATCGAACACCCAACGTACTTAATAATGGAATGGAGATTTATTTTGACATGAAATTTTCGGTACAGATGATTTTGTTAAGATAGTTTAGCCTCAATTCAATATGAAACTTAATCTTGATAACAATTAAAAATAAATTTATTTTAATTGACGGAAAAAATTTCGTCTATCACTTGTCCACCATTAACAGAATTTGGATCACCCCCATGTTCAATTACTAAATTCAGATTGTTCTTTTAATTGTGGCACGAATCTCAAACACATATCCCCTATGTCTAAGATTCTAAATAGACACCGAATTTCAATCGCACGGCTGAAAGTTAATCTCAGTGAATTGGATTGAGTGTGGTACCGTAGAGGATACAAACTACCATTAACATACATGTCATCAAATACTAAGTTGTTTGTATTAATATGAATTATTATAAATCTTAACACAAATAAAATGAATAATTAGCGTTTATTTTCCTTAAAATTTAAATGAAATTTTGCTTCCAAAAGAAATGATGCATCATTATTCATTAGCACGTGATCACTGTGGTCAACGAGGAAATTAAGTTGGAGCAGTTAGTGGATTTGTTTTATCTTTTATTATACTTGATTTCTATGAGTAAAACAAGCATCTCACATGATACCCACAAGAGGCACTTTAGTTAATTTGTCTCAAATATGATTGCAACTTGTAGCCTTTTTTTCTTTTAAAAGAAAAGATAGCAACCTCTAGGTTTGGTATTGCCTATTACTATTAGAGAGTATAAAACAAACTAAAATCAGTAAATTAACATTGATTGATTTAATTCACTGTACTAGATTGATTGAGTGTATGTTATCCTGGTTTTTTAGTAGGAGATGAACTGCCCACTAATATATGTTTCACTAAAAGTATAGAAAGGAATATCAAAGCACTTTATTATACGGTGCAGCTGGGTCTGTAATTTTTTTGAATTTATACATATGCAATTTTCTTCTGGCAAGCTTACTTTAACTAATTTATAATTGAATGAGGTTATGGTATTTTGCAAAGCGCGGGTCGGTCCGTGCTAGATTTGAAGGTCTAAACTGTTGATTTAAACTGTTCAATATGATTTTCATATAAAAATATACTTGGAGATTAAACTTTATATTTTATTTTTTTTGAATTTTTGTACTATTTTTTAGACAAGTAGATAATCAAAATTTGGTCTCTTAGTACATTTTCATATGAAGATCGTATTGAATGATTCAGATCAACTATTTAAATTATAAATATGGAAAATATTGATCCATATTATGGACCGATCTGAACTTTGCAAAGTATCATAGCCTCACTCTTTATAATTTTTTTTTTTAAGATGATAACATTTTTTAGAAAAAAGAGTGATCGCTTGGATCACCTACTATGATTAATCAAAACATTTCACACCCTCAATTTCTCTGGTGCATCACAATTTTCACAATCCAATAAACAAAACAAAAAAAATAAACTTGACTCCTATCTTATTTTTAAAAATAATAACAGAAACAAAACAAAAAGGCAAGGAACCAAATCCGCTGTTTTTTTCTCTCTCTAAAAACAGAGCCCTGTTATTCCACTATTAATTCCTACTGAAATAACAGCGAATTTGAATCCAAAAGACAAACAAAGCAACGAGACACTAAATTTGTGTGATCATTCTTTATCCAACCCTCAACAAGTATAAAAATACCTTCTAAAATCAATTAAGATATTAATTAAGCAATTGTTATCTGAAATCTAAGCAAGTGAAATTAAAATATGATAGACGCATAGGGATGAAGTATGAATTGTGGGGATTTCCTAATTTTCTTAAGACTATTTTGTGTTCTGAAAGAAAAAGTAAATGCTTTCTTAGTTTAGGTTTAAGCATGAATTGATGGATGTTCATAATTTTTCTTTGAAGAATAAAGGTTATTCATTATTAATTTCATGATTTTAATTTGATGGGCAAATGAGAAAAACAACCAAGAATTGAGTGACACAAATATTAAATTGTGGATAGAAATTGAAATTAAAAATTATAGGGAATCGAGAGACAACACAAATTAACATCTCAGTAAAATTTAAGACTACCACCAATTGAGAACATCAAAGATGTAACAAGTGACGAAGTCACATAAGGTCATTTTTTATTAAAAAAAAATATGTTTTTTGTCATGTTTTTTTTTTCAGAAAAAATTACAAAAAATATACTTGTGTTTAAAATAATTATACAAGTATGTCTTATTCTGTAAATTTTACTTCATTCTATTATATTTTTCTGACTTTGTCCCTGTATATAACTAACATGACAACAACAATAGAAACATAATTTTAAGACCTTTATCATGTTTCGTCAAAGGCTAACAAAGAATCTCCATGAACTTTTCTATAACAAAATCCTTCTTTTGAATGACTTGATTGTATGAAAGACTTGAAGGGGGCTAAAAGCAATGAATGATGGCTATGTAAATTACTTTATATTGTTCAGATTCTTTCACATAATGAAAAGGGAACCATAGTTAAAGGTTGCCAATTTTAATTTCTAGATTCACACTCTTTTAAAGCTTACAAATCTTTCAGTTCACGATTAGAATTAGATGCTTCTTCCAGATTTTAGCACCGTTTCTCTGACTGGCTGGGTCAACCTAGTGATGTAAAAAGTTATCTTGTCATCCGACACATTATGGCTTGTATGCCACGATTATTTTTAGAAATAAATATCATGTCACGATACACAAACTAGTAAGATTATGATATGACACAACACAAGATACGACACAAAATGTGACTGAGTGTGACTACACGTGATCAAAATAACTTAAAATTATGTCATTATTTATCCAAAATAACACTGCTTCAAATTCTGTATAATATATTTATCTTTTATACATAGTTATTTTACAACATTGTTTCCTTAGCTTATAATGATTACAATATTCCTTATTTTTATTTTATGTTTTATTTTTTCGTACTTAAACTAATTTAAAATTCAAAAAATAATTAAACGATCATGCCATGTTTAATCACAGTGTGACTAACGTATTGTATTCATTCTCATAATTTTAATCACGACAAGACACAACATATGACTCTAAGTAACAACATAGCACGATACGACACGACACGAATTTACATCCCCAAGTCCACCGCATACTTTTTTTTTTTTTTCTTTTGCCTCTTTTGACAACAAATCCCTTGGTAATAATCAAGTGGGCATATATATTGCCGATATTTTTATTAATACCCCAAAAAAAGAAAAATATCAAATATAACATCGGGCTCGATTTATTTTTAAATATGCCCTAACCGCCCACCATGGGGCGGTCCACCCTGCCTACCAAACTGCCCCCTTGTGGGGCGGTCAGCCAGTGTATACTGAATCGCCCCCCTTTTTTTTTTAGATTTGAGAGACAATTGTTAGTGTAATAATCTAGAAATCAATCATAGGATAATTGTATTATATATATATTTGTTCATGTAATTGATGATTAATCATTTTGTTTCTTGAGATTTATCGAATTTATGAATCATTTCAAGTTCATGACTTGAAATTGTAAAACTTCATAATATAGATGATAAATATTCTTGATAGTCTCTAACCGTGGTAATTAGCAAGGAGCACTAATTGATCGTTTAAAGGTTAGTGTGTGGATTAAATGATGGTTAAGTTTTACAAACCATAGACAAAGAGTTGTCATTTTAATTACACAGATATATGTTAGAGAACATGGTATTAGACAGACCCTAAATGAAACGTTAAATGGATTGTGTTCGTGTCATTAATGTTTTCATTCAGTGTTAAGTTCTAAAGTATGAGGTATTCATCTTTCCTACATAAGAGATGTGTATGTGTGATTGTTATCTAACGCTATCCGTAAAAAGTAGCTATAACGGTAGCACTTTGGTATACATAACTTATGCGGAGGAAGAAATGGTTTACCAAAAGTGCTATTGTCCCTCGTATCTCTATATGAGTTATAATATCACTGGGTCCCTTGATAGAATAAGATTATCTGCATGCGGTATGATTACAAGAGTAAACATATTTGATAATCTGTTCAAGATTAAGAAAATATTAAGTTTGCAAGGGTGACACACACCTACCTTGAAACTGATCTGATAGCTATGAGACAAAAGGATTAACACGAGTAAATAGTTTACTGGATCGTGATATTGTATAGTACAGCATCATCTGTGTATTTGGATGGTCATAATGCATTCTGCCAGGTGCCTCCTATGATTTGTAGAAGTTAAAACAGTTTTAATTCTATTTACCAACATAACACAGATCCTATTGGGTCACACCATATAGGAGCTAATTGGAGAATCTTATTGATTAATTATAAATTGATTATGATTAATAATAAGATGGTTATAATTAATTATACGTGATATAATTGAATTATAAATGTCATAATAAGTTGACAAGCAGAAACAATGGTTAATTTATAAACGTGCACGACACGTTGTATAAAAGTTACCGAAAGAACAACCGAGAGAAATATAATTGTTCAGAATAATTATATGGATATGAAATGGATTTTAAATGTTAATTATGGATTAATATTTTGGGCCTAAAGCCCATTAGAATTAAAGCCTTAATTAAATTTAAAAGCCCAAATCAATTCAATTCATATTGGGCCAAGGGCATTTTTGTAAATGCACTTGAAAACACTGTAACCCCGACCTATGAGGGTATTTTGGTAATTTTGGGCCATATCCATTTCCTATAAATAGAGGGGTAGGGGTAGAGAGAAAATTACTAATTCACTTGATATCGAATCGATCTGATCGATTGATAATCTAATTTTCTCTCTTTCTCGGTTTCATTTATGGGATTGGAAAATAATATATTTACGAAAGTCGCGGTATTTTTGTTTTGCTTATTTAGTGAATCGGAATAACTGCGAGTCGTAAATATTGTTATTTCATCTTTTCTCAGTAAATAGTGTTTTTGCTGAAGTCCGCGGTTTATGGTATTTCTGGCAAAAGAAATAAACCACTCTCTGGTTAGTCCTGGTGGATAATTGATAGAGGCATCAGACGTTTGGTGCTCCGAGACGAATCGGTCTTCATTCTAATCAGAATTTGAAAACGAGGTATAAATGTTATATTAATTTATTTAATTGTTAAATAGATTTAATTTTTAGATAAATCAGACTCCTACTATCTACTTACTATCTATTTACTATCTACTTACTATATACTTACTATCTCATTACTATCTACTTACTATATAATACTCCTACTCTATACTTTTATGTGTCAGCCCAACCTCATACTATATACTTATATTAGATACGAACTCTAATAGGATTTCAAGATACATAATAATAGATACTGACTATAATATTAGGTGGTGTAGATACGGACAATAAAAATGAGTGGTGTAGAAACGGGCTATAAATTTGTTTTTAATATTTGTTAGATTACTTCTTTTGTCAAATAGCTAAAATGATTACTTCTTTTTAATATTTATTAGATTACTTCTTCTTTTTTTAAATTCGAATTTTGTTTTTAATATATTTTTTTTAGAGACAAATAGCTAAAATGATGAAATATAACACTAAAAAATCGAATTTTTTTTTCCTTTGTCAAATTACTTTTTTGATAGCATATTTATACTAAAATATGCTAAATTACTTTAAATTATGTTAATTTTTTTTAAGAGACAAATAGGTAATATGCTGAAATATAACACTAAAAAATTGAATTTTTTTTAAATATTTGTTAGATTACTTTTTTGACGTATAATTAGCATAGTTATACTAAAATACGCTAAATAACTTGAAATTATGTTAATTTATGCTGAATTACAATAAATTATTTAAAATTACAATAATTATGTAGAATTATGCTAAAATATGGTAAATTACGTTAAATTACGTATGAATAGGGCCTATTTTGTGCCATATTTCATAAATCATAAAAAAATAGTAAAAAAATTCCAAAAATAATAAAAATTGATATTCTACAAGTTCATTATATAACTAATTTACTGAGCTATGTAGATTGAACAACAGAAATGAAAATCTTCATCGGAAACTTCAACTGAAGTTTTGAGACTCTTCCCTTTGTTTTTTAGCGATTCTGAATTTGGAAATCCGGCATTGCCAATTTTGATGCACGCGTATTTTCACAAGCTTTTCGAAAAGTGGTCATTTGCTGAAATCGGACACTCGAGCGCCGTTTTATGGCTGTTTGAAGTTTCGTCGTTGTTTTTCGCCTTCTCAGTGAAGATATCAGCCCTATTCATACTTAATTTAGCGTAATTTACCGTATTTTAGCATAATTCTACATAATTATTGTAATTTAGTGTAATTCAGCATAAATTAACATAATTTCAAGTTATTTAGCGTATTTTAGTATAACTATGCTAATTATACGTCAAAAAAGTAATCTAACAAATATTTAAAAAAAATTCGATTTCTTAGTGTTATATTTCAGCATATTACCTATTTGTCTCTTAAAAAAAATTTAACATAATTTCAAGTAATTTAGTATTAATCAGCATAAATTAACATAATTTCAAGTAATTTAGCGTATTTTAGTATAAATATGCTATCAAAAAAGTAATTTGACAAAAGGAAAAAAATTCGATTTTTTAGTATTATATTTCATCATTTTAGCTATTTGTCTCTAAAAAATATATTAAAAATAAAATTTGAATTAAAAAAGAAGAAGTAATCTAACATATATTAAAAAGAAGTAATCATTTTAGCTATTTGACGAAAGAAGTAATCTACAAATATTAAAAACAAAATTTGAATTTTTATTGTTAAATTTCATTCATATTGTCTCTTTAATTTTAATTTTAATTTTGACCCCTGTACTTGATAAGAGCTTTTCTAAATTGGTAGTTTGTGAATTGGTACCAGTACTGTACCGGTACCTTAGTTTGGGCCTTAGTTTTTCTAGTCGGGTAGGCTGTGAATTGGTACCAGTATAGTACCGGTACCTTAGTTTGGGCCTTAGTTTTTCTACTCAGACGAGAGCGGGACAGGTTCAATTCTGGGATAATAATGGTGTAATGGCTCAAAATACATAATTTGTCACTAAAAAATAATTTAAATTATTTGATACCCCAGAATGATTGATAAGAAAGGTAAAAAGTACTGGTGCTTACAATCACAAATTCACAATCTAATTAAATCGGACTGGTTTGATATCCTTTCTTTAATTGTTGCACTTCTGTATTCTATTGTGCTCATAAAGGTGTTCGATGAAATAGTTATATGTACCAGTACATATTGTATTTGACACATAAGTAACCTAATGCATTTTTTAAAAATATTGGTGCTGTGGTGAGTTAATTTTACCTTTTTTTTTAATTTTCAGTTTGTTTTTTCTAATTCCAGCTTGAAAAAAATTATATTATTCTCAGGATTAACCTAATGCATTTTTTGAATGTGTTGTGCAGGTCGGTTGGGCATGGACATGGTAAATATTTGTTTGAACTAGTTTGTTGAGGAGATAACTTTTTTGTGATAAAAGATATTTGTATTTGTATTTTGGATTTTTGTTAGCCTCTTTTACCTAATCAGTGTTAATCAATTGCTTGAATTATTTGTTGTGCAATTATGTTAATCTTTTACCTAATCAATGTTAATCATTTGTATTTCTATTTCGGACTTTGGAAGAATTGGACAGGGCCTTGACTTTATTATATAAGTCGGACTAAAACAGACTAAAATTTCTGAAACGGACATAAATGGACAGGGCCCGGACTGTGGAAGAAACGGACAAGGCCCGTTTATGTTTGGACAGGGCCCGGGCTTTACCTCTTACCATTTAATTTGGACAGGTCATGGTTATGGTGTTCAAATTTATGAACAAGTTATGGTTTGGGTCAAATATTAGCCCATTAGCAGCCCTCAGGGTCGGAACAAAAAAAAATGAATTGGTAGCTGGCTAGACTCTTCTCCACCAGTGGAAGGATAATATAAGATGTGTTGTTTTTAGCTCGGCTGAACTCTTCTCCAGCAGTGTATTCACCAATTGCTTTGTTCTGAAATTTGTTTATGGGAGATGTTTCTTTTTTAATGCTAAACTTGAATGTTAATCTGATTCATTATGATTATGACAGTTGTCTATGCAACGAAAGGATAAGATTGGATTTTATGTATCTGTTTAGACTTTAGAGAGGAACTCATTTTCAAAAGCTAGCTAATTTATGCATGATTCACTTGCAATAAAGAATCCAACTGGTAGACAGCATATCCTGTAATAACAAATATGTCAAAAGTATTATGCATAATATACTAAACTAGTATCGTGCCCGTGTGTTGCAACGGAATATATGATAAGATAACAAAAATAAATTAAATTTTCATAAAAAAACAAAATTAGAAATATATTCTACATTTATCACAGTAATATGTATAGAAATAAGGAAGTAGATAAATAAGGAAGTGAACAAAAAATTAATTTGCATTGTGATCCGCAGTATAGAAAATTTCAATTGGAAATGGAGAAATAAGGAAACAAAAAAAAATAAAAAAACAGAGAATTATATCGCTAAATTTTAGAGTATGTTTAATTTTAATTGTAACGCATCGTGTGACGGTATGTGTGACGAGTATGTTTGTAGCTAAATTTAAACTTCTACACATAAAACAGATGCATTTAATCAAAAGAAGATAGATTATGTAATTGGAGAGCTGAGATTAAATTCAAAAATTAATCTTTCAATCGTAGCCGTTGGCGGATCGGACACCCAACGTGCTTAATAATGAAATGGAGAAATGGAGATAGGTGTTTACATAATGCATAACTATTCCAAATATAGGTTGGACAGCTGTAGAATAGTCACCTACTATGCATCTTTCTGTTTTCTGATAACAGAATCCTTCTCAAACTTTTCTATTAATATACTTACTTTTTATATACTGATTAATGGGGTATTGCACAACTACTGTATTTTAATGCAGGGGTCAATACAAAGTTTGGATACTACCCTGCATAATGATATGATCCAATAATATATATATATATTTTTAATAATTTTACATTATACATAGAAGCTATTTCCATCCTGCCTAGTGATGTTCAAATATGAAAAAAAAATATATATACATATATATTACAGCCCTTTCTTTTTAAAATTATCTAGTTGATGCATGAAATTTTTTCTTATGACCGTTTCTACTCACCTAACTATTTAATACTAACAAAAGATTGCTCTCTCAGAATTTCGAAATTGCAATTTTTCATACAGAGAATATTGTTTTTGCTATTAGACCAAAGACTGGTTTTCAGAATTTAAATTTTTTGTTGATGCTAATTCTGATACTGTTGTATTAATGATCTCTTAAAATATGCTCTGTTAATGATCTCTAAAGTAATAAAATCTGTAGCATTCGTATTTTGGATATCTAATTATAAAATATATAACGATTATAAATAAATTAATCATTTGGAAACCTAACTATTGGGATCTAAATTTCAGTCCAAACATTTTGGACCGCATGAACTGAACTGTCTGCCTGACTGCCTGAAATCTGATCCAAACCCGTTAAGCCGGATAACTTTAAATGTGGCACTACTTAGTACTTACTATCATAGTGACAATATTCGCGATTTATTCGCGTTTAATTCGCAAATAAAATGTTTTTGGGGTGTTTCCGAACCGAATGGCGTATTATTCGTTGAAAGAATAAAACGCGAATTTTACGAATTTTACGAATAATACGCGTTTTTCTCACTTTTTTCGGAAAAAAAAATTAAATTCTCGCAGTACTGTGACGCTGTGCGCAGTTTCCCCAGGCTGCCAGGCTGTCCATTGCGCTATCCCCAGGCACCCCACGTGACTTGAGCTCATTTCCCCATTTCATTTTAATATATTTTTTACTATATTGATCTTCTGTGGCAAATTCTAGCAGTATATCGTATAGTAAATCATCGGTAATTAATTAAATATGTACTGAGGTCTCGTATTGTAATTCTGAATTATTCTCAAATTATACTCAAATTATTTCCGAATCACGAATTTTTGATCCTGAACCGAACCCAAATTATTCATTTGTTACTGCTATGAAATTGTAGGACCAGTTTTGACTTTTTAAGCCTGATCAATGCTCAGATGTCAGATCTTTGTAAGAGCCGGTCCACGATACACCGTCAGCAACGACGTGTCAATGAGTGGAATGTGGTGTACCGGGGAATCAGGGATTCCCAGGGGCGCTCTAACCGTTCGATTCGCATCAAGACGCGTGCCAATAACTTAACGATTCGTGCGGATCAATTGCAGACGAATTTATATAAATGAACGGCTCCGATTGAGTTTGCATCGGACTGCCCCCAGTCCGGTGTAGGAATCGCCAGCCATAGCTGCAGGCAGGTGCCGTTATAATTTACAAGTCACTCCTCCTGTCTCCAGTGTCTCCTCCCTGACTCCCTCCTTCTTCTCCTTCCCAAAAATGCCCCCGCACAAATTGCCAATTTCCATCCATGCCCTCCTCTTCCTCTTCCTCTTCTGCCTCCTCGCGTCCACTTCGCATGGTCGCCGAATCTCAGTTACGCGCAACTCGACTTACCACTCTAACACCTCAACTGCTGTGTACCTCTGGCCGCTGCCCAAGCATTTCACCCACGGTGACCATACCCTTTCAGTTTCCCCTGATCTCACTCTCAACTTACAGGGAGTAGCCCATCATTCCAGTATAGTACAAGAGGCATTTGAGAGGTATCGAGATCTAATCTTCAAGTCCTGGGCCCATGCGGGGTCCACTTCGGAGTATGACGTCAGCACGTTGAATGTGCTCGTTTCTTCCGATAATGAGACGGTATGTGCTAGTTCGATTTTGGATAATTTTGTCAAGTAATTAAAATGGTTGTTTAGGCTATTGGATTTGAAAATTGAAATCAATCAGTATGTCTTGTTTTCTGATACTTTAACTTGCTTCTTACTTGAATTTACTTTTATTAGCTACAATTGGGAGTGGATGAGAGCTATACACTTTATTTGGGTACAAAGCAGAGTGGATCTATTGTTGGTGGAGCTACAATTGAGGTATTATTCTCTATTGCTTCTGCTTATTTTTCTATTTATTGCCTTTCTTAAAAGATCATTTCAAATTATAATACCTGGCATTTGTCAATTAATTTTTTTCCGGGCTTCTTATCTCGGTCACACTATGTTGCATTAATAATCTTATTTTCTCTTCTTTGTAAAAACTTTTTTTTCTTGTTTGTAACAAAATACAACTTCTCTTCACAAAAAAAATAATAAGAATAAAAAACTACTTTATTCTACTTTTTTTTTCCAATTTTAAACAATATTGCTCTTCTTCACGCAGTTTATAAAGAATTATTCAATACAGTAAACTTTTGTTAGCTTTTATTTTCGTACTTGAATTCTTATATTTCCGTAATTTTTAGGCAAATACTGTTTATGGAGCACTTCGGGGACTGGAGGTATGCATTTAACCCTCTATTTGTTAAGCTTGTCGTTGATCTTTCATATATCCTATATGTTTTCATTTTTATATCTAATTTTATAATTTAATCGTACCAGACATTCAGTCAATTGTGTGTTTTTAATTATGACACTAAAGCTGTCGAAGTATATAATGCTCCATGGTACATACAAGATGAACCACGCTTTGCTTTTCGTGGATTAATGCTTGGTATGTGAGGTTTCAACTTTTCTTTTGAATAATTTCATGTATGCACTTACAAACATAGAAATACAATGTACATCCCTTAACAAAAAAATAATAATCTCATTTGCCCTATCCTGGTTTCTGTAGAGTAGTAGATATACAATCTTCACCCACTATGCTTTCCAATGCAACATAATTTTAATGTTACCCTCCAAGTTTAACATCATATTTGTGCTTCTTGGTGTGCATGATGTTTCTTACTTTTCAAATTATACATGATAATTCCAAATTTTGTAGCAGTGTACTTAAAAAATTAACCACTTATTTTTATAAGAAACTCTTATCAGAATATGACATAGCAGTTTGCAATATATTGATTTCATTTTCAGATACCTCACGGCACTATCTTCCAGTACATGTGATTAAGGAAGTGATCGAAGCCATGTCGTACACCAAACTGGTAAAAAAATGTTTATACCAAGTATAGATTTTCAGATTTTGGTCTTGAATCTGACATGGTGACGTGTGTCCAGTAGAATGTTCTTCACTGGCATATAATAGACGCACAGTCATTCCCTTTGGAGGTGCCTTCATATCCCAAATTGTGGAAAGCCTCATACACTAAGCAGGAGAGATATGCAGTAGAAGATGCATACGACATTGTTGAGTAAGTGCATTTATTAATTATTTTTTATTTCTTTTGCCAAATCTTTTTGTCATGCATTAACGCTTTGTTTTCTCTAACTGGTGTTCTATTGCATTGAATTCTTATGGTGAAAAGCTTTGCCAAGAAACGAGGTACACTTGTCAACTATGGTCATATTTCTTGTTATTCATTTTTTTTAAAATTATATTGTTGTATAAGCACCTACATATTTTGTATATCACTTCCATTATATGATTAATGGAGAAGCTCATGTGTCTCATATCCATAAGTTCCGTAACCATACTTTGTGCCCATTTATCAGGTGCATATATAATCATGTTGCCTTTTGATTTGTTGTATATTTAGGTATTCATGTTATGGCGGAAACTGATGTGCCTGGTCATGCAGAGTCGTGGTATTTAAATGATTTATCTACCAAATACACCTTATATTCTACTTGTGTTGCAATAAGAAGCAATATCTCTCTTGCAATTATCAGCTTAATGTCTTGATTTCTAGAAACCCAACAGTTGAAATGCAATAAAATTAAAAAGCTTATGACCAAATCAACTATTTGCTTGATTGTGTTAAATCTGGGCTTACTACAACATAACCAGAATTTCTCATTCAGAAATAAAAGAGAAAACTGTAAAATATCAAGTACCATATACCTGGTCCAATTATATCACTAGTGGCTGAGGATGTTAATTACAAAATGTGACAACTGTACTGCTTTTGTCAGAAAAAGAAAAAGAAAGAATGAAAACTAAGATACTGGGAGTTAGAAAACCTTACAATTACTGAGATGATTGAAATAAAGCATTCTGTATAATTTTCACAGGGGAGTTGGATACCCTGATCTATGGCCTTCTGAGAATTGCACAATGCCGCTAGATGTTTCCAAAGAGTTCACTTTTGAAGTTATCTCGTCCATTCTTTCTGGTCTCTCTCTCTCTCTCTCTCTCTCTCTCTCTCTCTCTCTCACACACACACACACACACACATGCCACAAAACAGATTTCATGCACATTCTTCTTAGACTGTTTAATGTAATGTGAATATCCTTGTGAAATTTCAGATATGAGAAAAATATTCCCTTTTGGGATGTTTCACTTGGGTGGTGACGAAGTCAACACAGGTCAGATTATATCTTCTTTTCCTCTACTTTATGTACTGCACTTGTGGTCATCGTAGGATATCGTGTGTTATTGGTCTTGAATATTTGTCATAGAAGACTATCTTGAGGTTTAAGACTCAATTGGGTTAAATTTGAGCCTTGATAAAGCCTTTGATAAGCATTTTTAATCAAAAGGAAGTGCAAAAGGGAAATTTGAACAACCTAAATGATATATAATGAATAAAATAATGAAGAGGAAAACAATAGCAGTTTAGTGCAAAAGGGTAATTTGAGCAACCTGACAGTTGTAGAGTACACCCGAACCATAATTAAAGAACTTAAATTAGGCTAGTTTAATTTGTGCAATTTTCCCATATTAAGAAGTGCCATTTGACTGTTTACATTCATATGTCCATCAAGTTATAGTCTTTTTTTTTATTTTTGGGAACGCCTTTTAGATTGCTGGAACAATACAGCACATGTGAAGGAGTGGTATGCTTTCTTTTTTCTAATCATAATTATTATGAAACTATTGTAAAATCTTAGAATGAATATTTAATATCAGCCATAAGCTAATGACTTTTTTTTTTCTTGAAACAGGCTTACTGAACATGACCTGACTACAGAAGGTGCTTATCAGTACTTTGTGCTGAAGGCTCAACAAATTGCTATCGACCTTAACTGGATCCCTGTCAATTGGTAAAGTATTATCTTTACCAATAGCGGCCGAATTAAAGTTGATTAAATACATTTGAGAGACTTAATGTTTATTCATCTCTGGCATTGCAGGGAAGAAACCTTTGACAACTTTGGAGAGAACCTCAATCCTCTAACAGTGGTACATAACTGGTACGTTTTCTATGGAAATGAGCATCTAATTGTAGTACATGACTCATTTATGTAAAATTGAGCCTTCTACTGATGTTTTGGTGAACCATTGATTTACTTTTCTTACCTTTTTGCAACAAAGAAGAGATCCTTGAATGTTAAATGAACCGGTCAAAAGAAAATCATGTAAGACACACCGACCATAAAATTAAATATAAAATCTAGGGAAAGTATCATATAGAAGAGAATGAAGAAAAATAAAAAGAACTAGTTCAGAAGATAGTTCCAAATGAGCACAAAATAGCTTCTAGATAAACAAAATATTCTACTGTTATACTACATAAAATGGCATAATGTATTTTTCTATACCCACTACTCAGTTTTAACCTGAGAAATGCTTTACGGAATCTTGCTGCTGTGCTGTTCAGGTCCTGTACTTGCACATTCAACCAGTCCTCAATCCGTATCAATCTGGGACCCACCTGAATATCTCTTTGTTATTCTCTTATCTTTTTACCTTGCTTGGTTTTATACTTTTTACTTTCCCTTGGGATCTCATCTCTTACCCTTTTGGCATAGTCTTGTAGATGCATGAGTTAGTTTACCAAAACTCCAGACCTATAAAAATATGAGTGTCAAGTATCATATACCTTATCGAAGAGTTCGGCTAATATGTCATCGGCGGCATTTAAGCCTAAGTGCCACCAGCTCCAAAATCTATCGGATAGGGTTCAAATGACAAATTCAAATCGTTCAAACTGATCTCCATCACAAGTTATCCGTTTACATGCGAATAAATTTTCAATTCATTTAGTATCAAGTCAAGTGGTCAAAGAAAAAAAAGGTGGTTTTTAAGTTAATTTTAATGCACTCATTTTTCATTGTTTTTTTACCGCTTGACTTGCTACTAAATGTCATCGAAAATGTATGAATTTTGCATATAAACACATCAATCGTGAAGTACAACAGTTTGGATTCGTCGTTCGAAACCTATTTGATAGATTTTGGAGGTCAGTGACACTTAGGCTGAAATGCCACGGATGGCATAGTAGCTGGACTCCCTTATTGAAATGCTTACTCTATAAAAGTATACATATATTTAAGCAAATAAATAACCCAACAAATAGTTATATGTTTGTCATGCCGGTAAATTATAGGTTGGGTCCCGGAGTCTGTCCAAAAGCAGTAGAGAAAGGATTTAAGTGCATTGTGAGTAACCAAGGCGTGTGGTACCTCGACCATCTCGACGTACCATGGGAAAAGTTCTACACGAGTGAACCATTAGAAGGAATAAACAACACAGCACATCATAAACTGGTGCTCGGTGGAGAGGTTTGCATGTGGAGTGAAACAGCTGATACCTCTGATGTTCAACAGACTATTTGGCCTCGTGCTGCTGCCGCTGCTGGTATGGTCACACATTTTAATTCTGGTATTGAGTGAGGCTACAGCACTATGCATAGCGCGGATTGGTCCGTACTATGGGTCGATATTTTCGTTTTCAAAGTTCAAACAATCAATCTTAACCATTCAACATGATCTTTTTATGACTATATACCTGTAGGTCAGTCAAATTTTATATTTTTTAGAATTTTTTTTACTATTTTTTTAGATAGGTAGAAAATCACTTTATTTAAAGATTCTTGACCATTCTAAAGTAGTGATTCTCTACCTGTATAAAAAATTAGTAAAAAAATTCTAAAAAATGTAAAATTTAGTGTACATTTCATATGAAAATCATGCTGAACGGTTCTCAGATTGACTATTTGGACTTTGAAAATAGAAATATTGATCCGTAGTAGGGACCAATCGGCGCTATGCATAGTACCATATCCTCCTGTTATTTAATGGCAAAAAATTTCATGTATACTGTTATAAAACCTCAAGAATGACACGAGACCCTTGAAAGACGAGAAAAAAAGAGTCAGTCAGTAACATAATAATTACAACTATATCCATCCTAGTTTTTAATAAATTCCCAGAGGTTTGAGACTGTCCCTCACTTCTCCCACATTCTACTAGAGAAGAAGTAACGGAGGTAAAAGGACAATTTTATGAAGGGCGCATACAAGTGGTAATCCTTACCAAGGGCATTAGTGAAAATTTCTTTTGATCAAGAAGTTTCATTATATTTAATTTGTTTTTCAACCGACCCCTTTGGAAGAGCATGGGTACGTTTGGATCATGCAAAGATTAGTGCAAGAATAGTGATTTTTGAGTTAGTGGTTGAGAATAGTGTTAACCCGAGTGATTTGAGAATAGCAATAACTTTGGACTATTCGGGTTAGTAAAAATGTCGTTTGGATTGTATATTTGAAATAGCGATGGAGGAAATGAATAAAATAATAATTAAAACTAATCTAATATTTAAACTAATATCATATTACATTTAAACTAATATTTTTTAATACTAATCTAATCTAATGTAATATGAGTTGGGCTACAGTACTTCACGAAGTAAGGCGAGTATTTTACTTCACTTTAATATCTTCAATTTCAAAGTTCAAAACGTCGATCCGAACCGTTCAAGTTGATCTCCATATTAAATTATGCTTGTAGACCAAATTTTACAATTTTTAGAAAAATTTTACTATTTTTTTGGAATATTTTAAAATCACTGATTTTTATGGTCCACGATTTTCTGAAACTCAGTGATTTTAAAAAATTCCAAAAAAAACTAGTAAAAAATTTCTAAAAATTGTAAAATTTGGTCTCCAAGCATAATTTAATATAAAGATTAACTTGAACTGTTCGGATCGACGTTTTGAACTTTCAAATTAAAGATATGGACGTGAAGTAAAACACTCGCTTTACTTCGCGAAGTACCGTAGCCCAACTCATGTAATATTATATTATTTAATACTAATTTAATATTTTAATTAATACTATTCTAATATTTAAAGTAATATTATATTACATTTAACATTTAAACTAATATTATACTACATTTAATATTTAAACTAATATTATATTATATTTAATATAATCTTTTATTTAATATTTAAACTAATATTATGTTATATTTAATACTAATCTAATTTGATATTATATTTATTTAATACTAAATTAATATTTACACTAATAATATATTACATTTATTATTTAAACTAATATTTAAACTAATATTATATTATATTTAATATTTAAATGACTACAGTATGATATTTAATCTAACATTTATTTAATATTAATCTAATTTGATATTATATATATTTAATACTAATCTATATTTTAAATTAATATTATATTCCATTTAATATTTAAACTAATATTTTATTTAATACTAATCTAATCTAATATTATATTTAATACTAATCAAATATTTCATTTAATACTATCTAATATTTAAACTAACTCTAATTGAAAGGAATCAAATATTTTATTAATATTATTAACCCCACTAACTCTATTCTTGCTAACCCACCTATTTCTATGGGTTAGTAGAATAGAGCTATTATTAAGCTAACCCAATTTGCTAATTTGTGTTTGGATTATCTAGGTTTGAGAATAGTGGAGCTAACCCAAGGTTAGCTCTATTCTTGAGTGATCCAAACGCACCCTAATGAATTTTGCTTTTGAATGACAAGTTTCACTATATCCAGTCTGTTTTCAGACCAACTCAAATTGTCTTTGGGCTATCCGTTACTAAGGCTCACATCATAATTATTTCACTAGGGCTATCCTTTGCACTTTGTTAGGAATTTACTACAGTGCTAGTTCCTTGTTTAATCAGTGTCCAATCCATCCATTGGTTCCAAATAAACACATACAGTCACACACAAGTACAATCAAATGAAAAGGCCATTGTGCATTTACTGGGGACCCTTTTTCTTTGAAGAAGAAGAATCTGAAAATCTTATTTATTACTGTTTTTGTAGAGAAATTATGGAGTCCATTGGAGGCCACTGCAGTATATGACCTGAACCAAACCGTATTGCCAAGGTTTCAGTATTTCAGATGTCTCCTCAACAATCGCGGCATTGCTGCAGCACCTGTCACCAACTTCTATGCAAGGAGACCGCCAATTGGGCCTGGTTCATGTTTCGATCAGTAGTGCTAAGTGTTTGTCAAAACTTGATTTTCATGAGGTCTAAGATGAGAGATTTTTCAGTGTGTTCCATTTCAAAGCAATTGCAATTCCCATTAGTAAGTACCATGTAATTAATTGAAACAATAAATGGTCTGTTATTTATAATTTAGATAGTGCTTTGCTCTAATTTATACTGTCCTTTTCAAGTGATGCCTTGCTCTAATTACTGTTCTAGTTGTGAAGGTAGGCAACTGATTGGGTATCATTGCTTAGGTCTAGTACCAGGTCAGCACCAGTTTGCACCAGCTGGGGAATTGGAGGAGTAGTTTTATTCTCACGGGGCAGTTGTACCTACTCCTACTCCTACGGCTGATGTAGTAAGGTTGAATATGACGTAATATACAAGAAAAGAAAAGAAAGCACGCAGTCAATGGGTTTGGTCTAAAATCGGTACTTCATAAGACGTGCATCGTTTTGTAACTCGTAGAATAAGTTTTATGAAATTAAAAACTATTTAAGGTGAAATGCAAAAATTGTTCTAGACGGAAGTCTGTTGGCACACAATCTTTAAAATTAAAATTCAATCTAATTGTCGCTGGAATTTAATTCTTAATTTTTACGGGAAAAGGGATATATCACAAAAATTGTCCCTAAATAGTTTTTGTGGATTATGTGACTATATATAATTCACAATAGATTAAGCAATATTTTAGGATTAAAAACATGATGCATGCCATTGTGCATTAATTATTAATTTTAAGAATAATAATTTGAGTACCCTTAATTTAGTACCCAAAAATTCCCGCACCCTATTTATAGAAATTATGTACTATAGTCTCATTAATTATATGGTTCCCGCTAATTATATGGTCTCCACTAATTATTATTTTAAAATCTCTGCAATACTCTTCTTTTATGGTCCCCACTAACTTATGGTCCCCATTAATTATATGGTCCCGTTTTCCAGTTCTCGCACTCGTTCTCGTGTCAACCTTTATTGATATAAATACTTGGAGGATAAGATAGTAACACTTAAAAAATAAGATATTAATACTTTGATGTTATGATTATCCTATTTTCAGTCCCCCAATAGTCCTCGTGCTAACCTTCCTCTAATGAAGTAGTGGGGATCCTGTATCACTGCATCAACCTTTCCCAATTGTTCCCGTGTCAACCTTCTTCTAACAAAAATAGTTGACCACATAGGTATAAATACTTCAGTGCATATGTATAAATACTTGCAGTACTTGATATTAATACTTTCAGACGCCATCCAGTGTCATATGTAAAAAATACTTGCAAGTATAGATATAAATATTTGCACGACGAGTTATAAATACTTGTGTGCCGACGAGCCCGAAAGTACGCCATCATAGATCTCATTTGAAAGAGAAAATTGCGTAGAAGACGTTCGTGGTTTTATATTCGCAAAATTTCTCACATATCGTCAAAAATATGAATGAAATTGAACGAAGAAAAAAAACTCATCTCTAAAAACGTGTATGGTCCCCCATGTAGTTTGAGTGGTCCCCACAGATATTTATAATGCAGGTACGTTTGGGAGATTTAGTTGGAGAAATAATATTTACGTAAAAATTGTTCACTTAATAGGTATAAATACTTCAATGCATGGGTATAAATACTTCCTTACATATATATTAATACTTTAGAAAAAAAAATTCAGTGCTGGAGTTTTTGTTGTTCCCTCAGGTAGTTATGGTAGTTATGGTGCAAGTAATGTTATAAGCTTTCTAATTTTAAAGGGGATATTATAGATTTTAAAGAAGAAGTGAAAGATGAATCAACGTGATTGTAACATCAATTATGCTATCATTGGCATTGATCGCTTTGGAGTTTGGAGACCAAGACATGCCAAGTTTGACGGGAATTTTAATAAAAAAAAATTCTAGTGCATGTATCATTGTATCCTGTGTTACCGCAGGAGAATGAGATTAGTTTCCAGCCGAATCAAGTTAAAACAATATAATTTTAAATTTACATAAGACTTGGTTTTAGAAGGAGTTATCCGAATCAAGTCAAAACAATGCCAATTTCTATTCTTTAATGAGATAGTTCCGGAGCATTGTTTGGGAAATAAATCTGCTGCGATCCGTGACTGATGAACAGTAACTCTGAAATTCCTGTTTTTTCAAATCCAACCGTTAACTTTTCTCTGCACGTATCTCGGAACAGTTAATTTTTCTATGCACGCATCTCGAAATAATTCAACAGCTGATTTCGGAAAAGCAGGAATTGCAGGATACTGTTCACCAGTCATGGATCGCAGCGGATTCTGATCCGCATTGTTTGTGAGTCATGTCGAATATAAACGGATGTTTCAGATCTCATTCTACGAGTTGCGGTATCTCACTGAATCCGAATTCCTTCTTCCCTTCGTTTCAGCACGAATTAAATAAAAAAAATTGTTCAAATATTTTGCAACAAAATGGGACCTCTCAAGATTACGATGAACTAATGAAGCATGCACACAAATTTTGGTACGTAAACCAATGCAGAGATGTGAACAGGTACAAAGGATTGTATTTTGGGCTTAGTATATCCAAACTGCTCAAAATTTTCAATTCGATAAGGCTTCATTAAGCTTAAAGATTAAAGAAGTTTCTTTTAGCTTTTTTACTCTTAATTATGTCGAATATTGGTTCTTTAGCACATATTAAGATCACCTTCTTTTAGTCTCATTTTGTCCGGATTTTAATCCTCTGTTCGGATCTTAAGGCATCTCTACCCCTATCATTAGTTTCTTTAGCTATCATCTACGGATTAAGACAACCGAACATCGATTCCTTCAAACACGAACAAGTACAGTGATTATTTTTAAAATTTAATGAAGACTGGTTCCTTCAAACTATCAAAATATTAAATTCTGACAAATGATTTTCCTCGCTTTAAAATTTGACAATTACTTGCCTGTTTAGAACAACCATCCCTCTTAACTTTTGTACTTAAAAATCACTAGTATTGGAATGAGAAATTACCATAATGCCTCTTATAATAATGTGTTGCAAAATGGAATTTTTTGTGGGCGTGGGAGCATTATCCCTTTTAATAATAGCAGGAGTTGTTTTCTCCTCCCTGTCTCGGTCTAACATTGCAACTCTGTTACAATCCGATCTATCAATTTACTTGACTTTTCTAATACAAGCAGTCCGAAAAAAAACAAACATAAGAAAATATTGAAAAATCGGACGCAATTTTCCTCGCTGGAGATGGAGAAAGGCTTGGAACTGGTATTTTATTCCAATTTGAATTTTAAGTGACAATTTTATTTACAATTGAGAGGTGCTATTTTGAGAGCACGATTTTAATTATTAATGAAATTTGATGTCAATTTTACTGTATCAAACTATTTTGATCTTGTAAGAAAGACTGAGGCTGACATAGTTTGATGTCTGGGAACGGGGTTTGGGTTAACTATTTTCCTCTTGACAACATAAATTAAAAGAGGGATAAATTTTATTTCTAGGTAAGTAGATAGAGATGCATTTTTTTCATTGTGGTTGTGCATTAATAATGGTACATATTCAACTTGAAGAAATTATAAGTCAATTGAGATGCATATTTTTTATGAGTAGGGTTAAAATACATTATTGTATTGGTTTTATGTCTCAATCATACTCTATATCTTTATTTCTGTTTTCAAAGTTCAAATAGTCGATCCAAACTGCTCAACATGATCTTCATATTAAAATATGTTTAGATATCAAATTTTATATATTTTGTAAATTTTGTAAAATTTTACTATTTTTTAGATTGGAACAAAATCACTGCTTCTGGACTATCCAAAAATAGTGATTTTGTATCTATCTAAAAAAATAGTAATTTTTTTTCATAAAATATAAAATTTGGTCACTAAGCACATTTTAATATGGAGATCATGTTGAGCGGTTCGAATCGACTGTTTGAACTTTGAAAATGAAGATATAGATGTAAGGTAGGATTGGGATACAAAACCAATGGTGCATTTTAACCCTACTCATTTTGTATATATCTTTTTGGAGATCTTATATTGGAATAATGAATAACTAAAAAATAAAATAAAATAAAAGTATGATTTATGTATAGTTATAAAATTTGTACTCGTTTGGTTCTAAACAAAAATATATATATTGCTTGCAATTTAATATTGATTGTATGCACTTGAGAAAAATGCTTCATTCTAGCTTGCAGATCCTAGGAAAATAGGAACGAAAAAATCAGGTATTTTTCTATTTTTATAAATTTGCAGATTTAAAATGATTTTTTTTTTGTATTTGATCTTCAATATTTATCCAAGAAAACGAAAAAAAAAAGCTATTTTTTTCTCGATATATAGATCCTGAAATTAGTTAATTGTTATTTTTAAATGACTTATTTTGTCATCTTAGATTGAGATGATAAGAATATTTATTAGATTTGAGATAATGATCTGAAATGCCAACTTTTTTCTTAAAGTAAGCGATGGAATCATAGTATTTGTAAATAAATGGCACCTATTTATTGATCGCTCGTAGTTTTTTTCCTTCTTATTTTAAAATAAACTTATGTTAAATTTACGGAAATTAAACATTTATATTTTCCAAGAAAAAATAATCATTATTTGTATTAGACTTGAATTCTGATTTTTCCTCTAGTTTCGCTCTTGACACGTTGCTTCCAATATTAGAAAATGCAAAAAAAAAAAAAAAAAAGAGTTGTTCAAAGCGGTAAAAATATTGAATGAAATTTGTGATGAATGTAGAAGTCCAGCTACCATGCCATCAGTTGTGTATTTCAATCTAAATATCATTAGCTTCAAAATATATCAGTCAGGCTTCAAGCGATAATTCTAAACTATTCAAATTGATCTATTTCACGAGTTATGCATTTACATAAAAAATTTATAAATAATTTATTTAGTATGAAATCAAGCAATAAAATAAAAAATGAACACATTAAATAAACTTAAAAACATTATTTTTTTACTGCTTAATTCATACTAAATAAATTTGAAAAATTATAAGTTACATTAAACGTTAAATTTAAAAATTAATTGTGTTATGATTACTGGACGTTTTCTTTTAGTTATAAAAGTCACTTGAACAAGATTTCTGTTCCCTAAACTAAACACAAGGAGTGAGTGAAGGTGCAGGGTTGATTAGTACACCCAGTGCATTTACTAGTTCACTTCACTATGCTATCATCTAGTAGGGACCACAGTACCGCTCTTCTCGTCCAAAACGAAGACCAGTCAACATCCGGCTCCGGTCAAAGAAGGGACCCACTTACCAGTCAAAGCAAGTTGCCCGCTCCTCTCTTCTTCTCCAGCTGTCTCAGCCATTCAATCTTTTTCTCCACGACTGACCGTCAGATCATGCCTTTTCAACCCACTGTGAAGCCTATTAGGGATTCATTTAGGAGTAAGGACGGTTAGGATTTGACCTCAAGGGATTCTCATACAGTTGTAGTTACGGTGTGTGAGTATGACTCTGCATTCCCTAAAGTAGCTCAAATTTTGAGTTTATATTTAGACCGTCCGATGAGAATCTGGGCCAATCCCGCCTAGGTGGAATGAACGGGGCCCTTTAGTATTCTTTTCAAAATAGATCCGACGGTTCCAATATAAACTCAAAATTTGAGATACTCTAGGTGTTACGAGTTCGTGTATCCCACCGAATCACAGTTAAAGAAATAAGATAAAATGAAATTTCCGCTCTTTATCTTCTTCAATAAAACTCTCTCTCTCTCTCTCTCTCTCTCTCTCTCTGATCTGCGCAAGTCTAATCTTACTCTAAGCTAGCCTCTCATTTTTCAGCTTTCTTTATGCCAACAAGAGGGGAATTAAATTCGACGTGCTCAGAGTAAAAGGTGAGAATTCGATTCCTTTCCCCTTTGCGGCCTTTTATTATTTATTATTTTTTGTGTTTTTTCTGCTTTAGTAACGACCTAAGATTGCTTCTTTTAGCCTTGCTTACTGTTGTGCTTTACTTCATTGGATTTTTGTTGCTTCGATGCAGGTTTAGGTGGTCCGATCTAGGGTTTGATCGATTGAGCACTCGAGGTACGATTACTTGTTTTACTGCTTATTCATTCCAGTTCTCTTCTTTGAGTAGCTAAATTTCATTTTCTTTTTATGTTAAACTTTTTGTTGATTTGCTAGGTTCTACTCATACCTCGCTCCCAAAGCAGATAATTTGTTGTGATCTATTTTTTCATTGATCCTCTCCAGTGAGCTTAGCAAGGTATTGTCCTCTGATTTGAAAATTTATTTATAAATCTAAGCACCTTAAGTTCATCTCTGTCATCTCTTTGTGCGGCTTTGCTATATAGGTAAACTTCTGAGAGATGAATTGACGATCCTTGAATTTACTTGCTAAATCTAATAGTTCTGTGACTAATGGTGGGTGAAGAGAACAGCGCTTCTGCGACTCCACCTGTTAGTTCCCGTAAAACCTACTGGAGATCAGCATCATGGTCTTCGTCCCGCACCTCTGACCCACACAACCAGTCAGAGGACAACAAGTGTCTACCAGTTGGACCTGGAAACTCGCGTCGCTGTCCCGGCCCGCCTCTGACGCCCCGTTCTCTTAGTGCCAAAGTAAGGCCCCTGCCCCCTTTACAACCGCTCTCAATTGCTCCCCGCAGCCTTGATGAATGGCCAAGAGCTGGTTCTGATGACCTTGGTGAGTGGCCCAACCCACCAACACCCAGTGCGACCAATGGTGGTGCTTCACGTGGAGGCGACGGCTTGAAACTCGATCTCTCCTCTATTCCCCGCCCCTCTCATGGGGGCAAAAAGGAGCAAATTGCATTCTTCGACAAAGAGTGTTCCAAAGTGGCTGACCACATATACTTGGGTGGTGACTGGGTTGCCAAAAACCGAGAAGTTCTCAGACAAAATGGCATCACTCATATCTTAAATTGCGTAGGTTTTGTGTGTTCCGAATATTTCAAATCCGACTTTGTTTACAGAACCCTTTGGTTGCAAGATAGCCCAAGTGAAGATATAACGAGTATTCTGTATGATGTTTTTGATTATTTTGAGGATGTGAGGGAACAAGGAGGTAGGGTTTTCGTGCATTGTTGCCAAGGGGTATCCAGGTCCACTTCATTGGTTATTGCATATTTAATGTGGAGAAAAGGACAGAGCTTTGATGATGCATTCGAGTATGTCAAGGCTGCGAGAGGCATTGCAAACCCTAATATGGGTTTCGCTTGCCAACTCCTACAGTGTCAGAAGCGGGTTCATGCAATCCCGCTTAGCCCCAATTCGGTGTTGAGGATGTATCGGATGGCGCCACACTCTCCATACAACCCACTACATCTTGTGCCAAAAATGCTGAACGAGCCTCTAGCAGGAGCTCTGGATTCAAGAGGCGCTTTTATTGTGCACTTTCTCTCTTCTATCTACGTCTGGATTGGAAGAAACTGTAACCCAACTATGGCTAATGATGCCAAGACTGCAGCAATTCAAGTGGTGCGGTATGAAAAGGTACAGGGACCGCTTGTTGTGATGATAGAAGGGGAGGAGCCAGGGGAGTTTTGGGAGGCCTTTTCCAGCCCGGAACCCATTAACCCTGATACTGTCGGTAAAAGGATAGTGGATGCATACAACTCTGATTTTGAAGTTTTTTACAAGGCAGTTTCTGGTGGTGTGGTCCCACCATTCTGTTCATCAGATCCCACAGGTCAGAATGAGACCCGTTTACCTACCAGAGAGAGTGAATGGAGTGCTCTACGCCGCAAGTTCATACCCGATTCTTTACTCTGGGCTTATTCTGATTCTGCACTTAGGACAGGCACATGCAAACACAGACAACCAATAGCAATCTCCCCTCCCTTTTTATCTCCTAGTTCTATCTCTTCTGATTCCAGCGCTAGTTCAAAGTACAGTTCTGATTCGCCAACTGACTCGCCTTCTACCAGTTCACCTCCTTCATTAATACCGTCACCTGTTTCAGGTACAGTACTGGACCCATTACTGGTGGTACCTTCATCTAGATCCCCTTTGCAAAAATCTAGTAGTTGCAAAGAGGGCAGCTTTTCTCCTTTGAAGAGCTTATCTTCTAGTTCAATTGCTGAGAGGAGAGGTGGCTTTTCACTGATGAAATTGGCAGCACTGGGTAAAGAATCTACCAAGGGTATTTCAGTCAATTCTGGTCAATCCAGAATAAGCACTAATGGTTCAGTGAATAATAATGTAGAAACTGTAATCTACCTGTGGCCTGGTATGGAGGAAGTAGTGGAATATTCAAGGGATCATTTTGACCTGAAATCAGTTTATATAATTTTAGTTAGTAATGGTAGTAAAGGAGATGCTGTTGAGAGGAAAGTATATTTGTGTATAGGAAGAGAGTTTGCACGTACTAGAAAGGAGACTGACTCAGCAGGTGTTTTTGACTGGTATAAGATTGCTCGTGATTTTCTTGATTCTAAAGGTCTCTCTTCTGACCTTCAAATCGAGGTACATACTCTCTTGCATATTTTTTCTCTTCTTTTGGGGCATTTGAATTTGTACCCTAATGCTTTTGTGTATGTTTTCTTTTCAATGTTTGTAACAGGTTGTGAAGGATGCGGAGATGCCAAATCTTCTTGAAATTTTGAATGCTAAAGTTTTATAGTGGGAGTATTGTTGTGTCTATCTAATTTTTTTGTTTTGAAGCAAGGATATAAAACCAGCTAGTGTTCTAACTCAGTTGGAATCAGTGAGGTATGACCATCAAACCCAATGTATATTTTATTGTTTTCCTTATATTCTTTTTATCTTGTAATGAGGTAAAGGCATATCCTGTGTAAATATCACATATACCTTTGCAGAGAGATGACATAATCAACCCAATTCCCATTTACAGCCAAACTTAGGTGTAATTTGTGAATTTTATTTAAACACGGGGAAAAATAATATTTCTTTCTTGAGTAGGGTTCAAGTGCCTCCATTTTGTGTGCTTTCATTATGCCTTCATTTTTATTTAATAGAAGTTGAGAATAAAATTATAAAACTGAAAAGTAACATATTAAAACTATTAGATCTGACCTAATGTCATTTTATCTGCATGTGATTAAAAGACAATGGTATTTTGGCTGTCTTGATGGGTATCAAGAGGTCTGTATAAATCAAATTTGGTTTCTATGCATTGTTTTTCATGCTACTGTTGCTCGTCAAATTAACCAATATACAACTTTTTGCATGCACATAAAGTGGTATAGATCATATCTAGAAGTTTTATTTTGTTACTTCTGAGTTATATATTTTTAAATTACAATTAACTTTTTCGGAAGTTGAGATACAATTAAGGCACCAAAGATGAAGCATCTCCCACATGTTGTAGCTGTTCACCAAATTTTCAGGGCAATATAAAAATTTATGTTTGTTGATATTTTCATTCCCATCTTATTTTACTACATTTATTTAGTTGAAGCATCTCCCACAATATTAGGTATCCGCAGCAAATTGAGAAATATAATTCATGCATGTAAAAAAAAATGCCTCTGGAACCCCATTCCATTATACTCAGAAACTCTTAATTTTTCATTCCCTATGTCTACGAGTAAAATAGAATGAGTTGGATATTATTGTTTGAGGAGTTTGCAAAAAAAACCTTGTCATCTGATTAATTATAGAGAGGCTTCATTAAAGGAAGAAGCCAATGATTTTTTCTAAAAATTCCAAGATAGTCCCTCCATTCTCCATCCTTCAACAGAGTTTGACAAGTCGCTGATATGACATAAAGAGTAAAATTGTAGTGCGAATTCAGATTAGCACTCTTATCTCCTTTAAGCCGATATACTACCTCACAACTGTTAAAAGTTAAAACTATTTATAGAGTATAGACTTAAATCAAACCCAGCTAGTAGTTGAACTGTTGAAGTGGTGAGCTACTAGGATGACTTTCTAGTGGTCTTGAGTTTAAGCCCCTATGGGCACAGTATGGAATTCAGAATTTCAGATCCAGTGCAATACCTGACTGTGTAGAATGAGATCTGAAATGTCCGTTTTAATCTGGCACGAATCTCAAAATGGACCCCTTTATTCCAAATAGTCTCTGAATTGATTTTGGCCATGATGTGATTATTCTATCCTCTGCGGTACCACAGGAGGGGATATTCACTCCTACAGTATGGTGATGTAGGAATTGTGCTTACTGAGTCAGGCTGATCTAGTTTGTGGTGGTGGGCCCAGCAAGTCGAAGAGGCCACTGGAGAGGATTCTTCATTAGTGGGGTCCAGATGGGGATGGTGAGGGAGGGGTGTGGTTGGTAAATGAGGCAAAAAAGGGGGAAGAGAGAAGAACATATAGTGGATTAGTTAAAAGAGGTAGGTGGGAATTTGAGGGTGACGGAAGGGGTATTGATAAGAACAGACAGGGCTTATCCCTTTCAAGAATAAGTAGATTGATATCTGTTGAAGGATTAATAATAGTATCACTTATCCTTTTCAAAAATAAGTAGATTAATCTCTGTTGAAGGATTATCCTTTGAATCTCCTGAAGAAAATATGAATCTTTTTGCAATTTTATGTAAAATGGTGCATGCTTTTAGCATATATATTCTGATGTTTGCATGCATGAAATTATTCCTATAATTACTAATTTTTTGTTTTATTTTTTTTAGGAGATTGCCGGAAACATTTGATTGTTGATGAAGCAATAGTCTTAGGAACGGCTGGATAGGATATAAGACATCTTATCTGCTCCCCTGTTTAAGGCATCGTATTGGACAAGTAGAAATTACGTTTCTTGTGCTTTTTTATTTTTTATTTTCTCATTAAACCCTTTGTAAATGATGAGAAACTGATTTAGAAGATATGGTAAGATAAGTTAGGTTTATGGGATATTTGTTTGTGGTTCTGGTTTCAGTATATTTCAGAGGGTTTATTATTAATTGCTTCGAACTACATATTTGTGTGGTACGTGTGCCTAGCTCTAGCTGATTCTTGCAATTATTAAGGGTATACACTGGTGACTGGTCTATTATTTTTTATAGGTTTTCACGTTTAAATACAAATGTAGTTTCTGTAACGTACAAGTGGTAACTTGCAATTATAAAGGGTGTATACTGTATACTGGTCTATTGTTTCATATTTTTTCACGTTGAAGTATTAAGTATAAATGTAGTTAATGTAACGTACAAGTGATAAAAAGTTTAAATGGAACCAGCAGCAGCATGTTGATGCTTTCGTAGGTTGTCAAAAATCAGAGTCATTGTCTCGAGCTCGTCACCTTGAGCAGGAAGATTTGTTTGTAATTGATCGGTACAAGTAGAATCTTAAAGTTGTTTGTGCGCATCTTGATGTGAATCGGACAGTTTTGATTTTTGACCTAGGTTGATGCCCATCGGAGTATCCATTGAATTGTTAGGCACTTGTATATACTGGTGGAATTTCTGAGAGAGAAAATAGGCTACAAACTGGAACGTAAGCCGGCACAAAGGGTAAATGATTTTTGCAGTTTAATACTATTTTAGTTTTTAGATCAAACAAATGTTCATTATGCTAACATCGACATCGTAATATGTATTTAGAAATACAAAATAATTCAGTGTCTATTTGAATTGAATTATAGGAGTCTGCTTTGAGATTCGAGCAAGGTTAAAACTGACAATGCAGCGCACTCAGTAGGGTACATGCACTGGATCTGAACTCAATAGCTAGCGCACTCAGTAGTAAATCTCAAAAAATAAGATCAAATGAAGAGACTATTAGATGAATTGAAGGAAATTAAGCAGGGCTGGATAACAAAAAGGGACAGGCAAGTCGATGCTTTATGCTCTTGACAATTGTGGATTGTATTCTTTAGCAAATAAATTTACATCAAGCTAGTCGCACTCATAAAAATAATTGCAAAAGAAATTTCTTTGTATATGAATGAACAACCTACAATAGTACAAGTTGTAATCACAAAAAAATAGTTCATTCTCCAAAGGGTTCCGGTGGCAGATCAAACCGATGAAACGAAGGACATCGCAGCGACATTTCATCGTCACCACGTAACCAGCTCAAATTTCTTGCATCTTCTTTCATCAAGAAATCATAGCGACTGCTCTCGAAGATATCTGAAAGAGGCCTCACTGATCCTTCCTCTGAAATGCCTCGCTCTGACGATGTACTGTCATCAGTAGGAACTATATTTCCGCTAGACCGAGATGCGACTTCGGTTCGGTTTCTTGTTGCTGGTAATCGGCTGCTGTTGCTTCGAGGATAAATTGTTGTTCTTCGGTGGTCCCCACCTCCTTGTTGTGTCTCCTGTAATAGTGAGACATCTTTTTGTGAGCACACAAAATCAGCTAAATCATATTCACCTGAATTTTATTTCAACTTGTATTTCTTTTGAGAAAAAAAATAAACTTACTGTTTGTTTTGTATTGGCTTCAAGTGATTTATTTGACCTCGTCCTACTGATTGTTCTCTGATCAATTGGCGGTACATGTTTCATCGATGGCTTTAGTGTTCTAGTATCTGTCGGTAAACCTGTTTTCCTGCCCTGAGACGTACCGCCTAGCCGACTCTTTCCCAAATTCTCACCGAATTGACTCCTAGCCATATTTTTTCTTGGAGTTGTCACCGGTGAAGTAGTCGGTCTTTGATTCATGCTCGCACTTGGTCTTGCGCCCACTAGCCGTTGCCTGGCGGTTGACACTAACCTTTCAGGTGGTTTAGAAGTTTTTGTATTTTTTGTTTCGTGTGATGGAAGCCGGTTAAGAGAGCTGGAACGATGTATAGGAGGTTGAGCTGCTGATGACGTGGCACGACGTGGTGGCGTCAATGGTCTGGGGCTAGTTGTGGTCCTTTGTGTGTGGACAGTAGTAGCATTTGATGATGAATTGGGTCTTTCTGGAATCGGGGTTTGGTTGGTTCTTGGGTTTCTAGTTTTTGCCGGGCTAGGGAGGCGGGAAGCGCCGGGTCGAGACGGAAGCTTGGAGTTGTATGGAGCTGAACTGGAAGTTAGAGACGGCTTTGCGGCATTTAGAGAAGATCGGTTGGTGGAGAGTGTACCTGAGCTGGACGAGCGAATCATGATCGTGTTGGGTAACGAAGATCGCCTTATATTGTTCGACATTGAATTGATTGACACTGCAGAGCGAGTAACCGAGCTGCTTCTTGCCATTTTTGTGGTACCTGTTGAGTTGCTGGTTTCTTGAGATAGCTGTGAGAATTTTAGTTAGGAGTACCAGAGAATATATGTTAGTTTGTTGAAAGGTACAACCTAACCGCTACTAATTGAGGGCTGAGGTTTAGAGTAAACTTCATTAATATACATTTAGATAATATACATTAAGACCATGTGCATAAAATATAGCAGTTCTTATCAGTATTTATGAGATTAATAGACTAGTTTGGTCAATTGGAATACAGGCCTATGTATGCTTTACCAGTATTCCAGGCAGTTGTAAACTTGTTTTCATGTTTAGAGTTGAAGTGCCAATCATGGGTAAAGATTTTCACAGAGCAGTTTTGGCCTGATGTAGCTCATCGACTATATAATTAAATTTGGTTCGGGGGCTGCATGAAGCCCAAACTGCTCTGTTAAAATCTTTACCCCCAATCATTAATCAAGGTAATTAATGCGTAGTGGTGCAATGTTTCGATCGTACTAATAATGCATAGGATAATGATAATAATACTCAGCTCTATATTAAAGTATCAAATTGAAAATGTAAAATTAACATACTCGTGACGGTCTAGAAGCCGAGACGGACCGAGGTTTGATTTTCAGAGTACTTTCTTTTTCTTTCTTAACAGTTGAAGAAGGTAGTTGGTAAATTGGATGGAGAGGAGATGCTGGTGGTGTCATTAGCCTGCTCCAATTTCAAAATTTTAACCAAATGTGGGACTAATTTGCAAACTATAGACAACATAATATTGAAAAAAAAATGAAACTTGAAACTAAAATTCATAGGAATCAGTTACCAATTAAACTCATTCTTTCCAACCTCTGGAGAAAGCAGATCATCTGTTTCGAACTTTCCATACGATGTACGCTTCGTCTTACCCTGTACTACACCTAATAACCAACTTGTAAGCACTTACTCAAAACATCACCTGATTTCTGTACCGTTCCTGGTCATGATTGGTACCGGAAAGTTCAACATGCAAGTGCAATTTTATTGTGTGACTTGTGCCAATGTGCCTCATTTAGAGACCTCAATTAGTACTGTACTTATGCACCATTCTTTTCTGATTTCCTATTGCAATCGAACACAATATAATCTATAAAATGAAAAAAAGGCACAAAATTTTAGTTCTCACCGTGTTGACTTGTTACATTGTCATTTGAGGGTTGCACCGGGTTGGGACTTTTTCGGAGCCAAGAGAAGAGATCCAAGCTCTCATCTTTAATTCCTTTTCCTTGTAGAATCCGAGATGCAAATGACGGCTTTCTTTCACGCATTGGTGATTGCCTCGAACTCCGACTCCGACTCATTTCTTCTGAATTGAAAATGTCCTCTTTGTTATAATTGAAAATATCTTATGTTGATTTTGACTATATTGGCGTTGGATGAACAAGAATTGAGGGTCTTCCTTTGGGATGAGAGAGAGAGATGTATTATATGAAACAGAAAAGAAAAGAAGACTTCAACCGTTACTGCCTCTCTGCTTTCCCAGTTAAATTTATGATACCTTCATGTTTTCTTTCTCCTTTTAATTTCTACTGTTCCATTTATATCCGGATCCTCTGCAACTCTTTGACAATGCACAAGTCTGTCCTTACCCAATCCACAACATCCACTTATAATTAACATAAGGACCGAATCTGATTAATAAAAAAAAGAAAAAGGAATACTATTATTTAAGGCACCGAAGCATATATTAGTCTTCAATGTTGTAAATTCCTGCCTTATTTTGTACAAATCACAACTCTAAAGTTTGAATAAAGATATTGACAATGCAGTTTTGATATTATGGAGCACACAAGTCATATGCAGTGTTATTTCGACTTTATTGTAAGTGCGTTGTATGAAACAATTTTATGCTAACTCTTAAGAAATATCTGGTACAATTGTATTGCATATATTGATTAGGAGTTAGGACATAAAACAGCATGGTGATAAATAAGTAAAATTTGCTAGGAATTTACTAAATTAAAGAGGGATGTAAAATATTTGCCAGGAATTAATGACATTGAACAGGGGGGGTTTTGTAAATATTACCTTCATTAAATATCTTTTTCCCTTTTTGCTCTTTTCTTCTCAGCCATGCTTTTGCATTGGAGGAATAAGCACGTACGAATATTAAATGTAACGTGCAGGGACTGAATCCCATTTCCTTTCAAAAAGAAAAAACTTCAGATTACTGGCCTTCTTAAATTTGAATATGCCAAAAAAATACTAATTAAATATAAATATATAAAAAGTAAACATCCAGGCCCGCAAAACAAAAGACAAGTGCAATAGAATTTTCGACGTGGCAACCATGACCTTCGCTTCGCAACATACCACGGTTATTTCATTATTTTATATCCCACAGACTTGTCTTTCCATTTGACAATTCTTAAATTATTACTAAATTCTCCTTTAATACCACAACTTCTACTAGTTCTAGCTCTTGCCAGAGCCCAAATAAAGATAAACTACTGATACACTGCACAAAATCAAACCAGCTCTGTCAATATCTTTATCCAAAATACAAATATACAATGGAAGAAAACGAGTTTAAAATTTGGAAATTCTCAAATTAAAAAATGTTGCTATGTAGTGGAGCCCATGTAACAAATGTAATCCAATAGCATCTTACCTTTGATTTAGCCAGGGCCTAAAAATCACGGCCTAATTTCCTTAGAACTATGGGCCCATTAAAGGAAGCTTAATGGAGACTAAAAATAATCAAAATTCCGGCCTCAATTAATTTCCTTCTCATTTTCTTCTTTTCTTAGTCTATGCAATTTTGGACCTTTTTTATGGGCCTATGGGCTGAAATTTATTTATTTTCTTGAAAACTATATATGCATGCAGTATTTATTCAACTCTAATATAAGGAGGCCGGTTCGAGACGTCGGCCTTAGTACTTAAGTTTGGGCTCACTGACAGTTCGAATCACAACTAAAATCTATCTATTTCTTGGAAACTAGCCTTTTTCAATTAGAGAAAGAGAAAGACGGATAAAGAAATGGTAAAGATTGAGAGAAATAATAATAACGAACTTGTCAAATTGCTTGTTCCTCCAGATTAATTTAAAATTGATGAAATAGTCATGCAATGACAATGTACATGTTTCACATCATGTTGTTTTTGAGACATTTAATTAGGGAAATTTGACCTCTTATAATAATTGGTCCGTATATTAACACATTTAAGAGAAACTAATTGACTCATCGAGGGCATATTAATTTCGTTGTTGGCTAGAAATAAGCGATTTCAGTGTGTATTAGGTCGAAAAGTGTTAATCACGTAATTTAAGTTGATAATTGTGTTTGGCTCTTAATGCTTTTTAAGGCATGTCAATTCATCCAAATATTTGTAAATTTAATCGTGTGGTTGAGAATTATCTCATTTTTTGCTCATAATTATTCATCAATTGATACTCTGTGAAGATGGTTGAGATTTAAAACCTTCAAGACATGTCAAATTATCAAGTATTTTCAATGGCTGGATCAACCATCAGTTATCGTCAAATTTAATTGTATGGTTGAACAATATTTAACTTTTTACTAATAAATATTTACCAGCACATATAACATATCAAATATAAAATGTATGAAATTAATTACTTTATTATGTAATCATCTATCATAATGCTTATATATTTTTTACGTTATATTTTATTTAATATATTTGTCTAAATTTAAAAATTAACTTATTTCCAAGATATATATTTTTATTTCAAGACCAAGTTCCAACAATGATTATAGTTTATGTAAAGTTTACACTTTATCATAATAATCTAAAATTTTATATATATTATACTCAATTTTATATAAATTATACTGTTGAACAAATGAATCTTTCCGGACCTATTATTATAAACCGTAAATTTAAACATCTTCAATTTTATACAAAGCAATACAATAAGAAAAACGAACAGAAACTTCTAAGCAAGACATACATGTTAAATTTCTTATTGGACCCCTCTCATAATATTGATAAAAATATTGACAGAGCTAATTTAACTTCTCACAGCATATCACCTATATACTTTTTTATTTTAATTATTAATTATATTGTTGATTTGTTTTATAAACTCAAATTAATTCTATCAATACCTTTATCCCAGAACTAGGGGTGCAAACGGATTGGATACGGATCGGATAGTGATAAAATTATATTCATATTCGTTTTATTTTTCGAATACGGATACAGATCGAATATTAAACGGATATGTACAAGTACAGATCGGATATTGGAGATCCGTAGATATATACATAAATATTTTTATAATATATATTAAACTATATGGTATACATATAATATTCGAATACGAATAATTAAAATTCAAAATTATATTATAGATATTCGAATATCAGATATTCATATCTAATTTTCAGATACGGATTCGAATACGAACATATATTATCTAACCCATTTGCAACTCCACATTGAACCGCACTATCCGTTATTACTGCTGGTCTCAGTCGTCTGTGCGTGTTCACATACGACTCCAACTCGCTGGTCGTCGCTGCTTGAAAGCGGTTTCTCAAAACCAGGTTCCTCTTAATTAACGCAAAAAAAAAAAAAAAAAAATTTGAAAAGAAAGCAAGAAGAAAAGAAAAACCAGGTGCTCTTCTGACGGAGGCGTGCGTGGCCTCCGCCTAACTACAGGCGCCAAAATACCGCGTTCCCCTTCTGTGAGCTAAATCTCTCTCTCTCTGGCATTCAATTTAATTAATACAGGGACCGCATTTAATTAAAATTGGATAACTAAAATCAGTGTAGGGTTTATTCCTTGGAATCTCTCGATTTGTCCCCGCAACGATTGGGAAATATCCATATCCACACATTATCTCCTTTCGAAGAATTTTGATAGGGGGAAGCTGCTGTTATTCGATTCAATTTCGGCTGCTGAGTGCTTGGGAGCTGAGATTCGGGTAATTATTTATGACGCGTTTTCTTTTATTTCGTGATTTGATTTGAGAATATGACTTGAAATTGTGCGAATTAGCCTCTTTTTTTATAAGTTCTGCTTTCAATCTTGCGCTAATTTTGTGTAAGATTCAATAAATGATAAATACACGATGAGTCGCTAATGCCCTAATATCTTATCTTTCAGCTCTTTAACTGGAAGAAGCACAATTGCTGAGATCTAATTATGCGCCTGATCCTGAGCTCTGACACTCTGCAACAAATCTGAGGTCTTAGACCATAATCAGAAAGGACTTGAATTTTTCTTCTATATGCTAAGATAATGCTGAGATCACACAACTAGTGAGATCACACAGAGATAAATGGCTCTAAGAATCGGATCAATTCTTCTCTGTACATACCTACTATTACTAACCGCCACTGCTCTTTCTGAGTCAGATATCAAAAACCCACAAATTACCCAAACTGCTCCTCACAGAGACCTAGAAAACAGAATTAGGGATGGCACTGTCACAACCGAGCTCAAAGATTATGCCGATAATACTATAGGAGTAGGTGGGACCACCGGCAGGGTGTCTGTAATTACAGTTGCATGGCTTACACTTGCAATGGCCGCCGCAACTGGACTAGGTGCAATTCCTTTCTTTTTTATAGAATTGGAGGCCCAGTGGGCTGGGGTTTGTAATGGACTCGCGGCAGGTGTTATGTTGGCCGCGAGTTTTGATCTGGTGCAAGAGGGGCAGGAGCATGGCAGTGGCAGTTGGGTTGTTATTGGGATTTTGTGTGGCGGGATTTTCATCTGGCTGTGTAAAAAGGTACCTATTGCTGGTATCTCACATCGTTTTGCTGTTTTTTTCTTTTTCTTTTTTGGAATTGCATTCAATGTACTTCTAGTATTTGCATGTAATACATGAAAGTTAACACAAAATTGCAAGCAAAAAACCAATACTTTGTCTGTAGTTGCAAATAATACCGAACCATCAAAACCAAGGTTAATTTTAGTCTACGAATCATTCTGAATTACTTATCTTAGTCTATGAGTCTCATCATTGCACTACATCCAAAGTCGGAGTTCAGCGGCTAATTCAACTTGGGTTGGCTTTAGTACAAGTTAGCTTAGAAAAGAGAGATCTTACCAGGGTAAATAATGCTGTAGACATTTATTGGCCCTGCTTATTTTACATTTTTTGTATAGTTGGTTTGTAGTGAATTCAGTAAAATAAGCAAATTACCCTGATACAGTTCGATGTAATTTGCAACAGAATAGAGAGAGCTTTTTCTAGGGATGCTGTCATATGAATAATTGAACAGTTCTGTAAGTATTTATTTTTGAAATAATATTCTGCAGATTCTAATTAATAGTCTTCACTTGTAGTTTCTTGAGCAATACGGGGAAGTGAGCATGCTGGACATAAAAGGCGCTGAAGCCAGTAAAGCAATACTTGTTGTGGGAATAATGACGCTTCATTCTTTTGGAGAGGGGTCAGGGGTAGGAGTGTCATTTGCGGGCACAAAGGGGCTTTCGCAAGGTATTTTAATCACCCTTGCAATTGCCGTGCACAACATACCAGAAGGTCTGGCTGTTAGCATGGTTCTCGCATCTAGAGGGGTTTCACCACAAAAAGCCATGCTTTGGAGTTTTATTACATCTCTGCCCCAGGTATCTCCACACTTCATCTCTTGCTTTACGGCCCACATGGTACTTATTACCATGTTTTTAAATACCATGTTGCATTACCCTGCATTGTCGCAAATGGCAGTAAAACATCATGGGTACCCATAGAGACAAGGGAAAATATCCCGGTTTTTTTATCGGTAGCATAAAAGAATAATAAAATTAAACCCATAACATATTTTTCAGCAAATTTCGTTTAATACCAGGGCTGCTGAATAATTCAGTAGTTGAAATCTGTGCTAGCATTTTCGAAAAACTGGCTCTCTCATAACTCAGATTTCAACCGCTAAATTATTCAGCGGGCCTGGTATTAAACAAAATTTGTTGAGATTGATGGTATCATTTTAATTTAATTATTTTTTTATGCTACCAATAAAAAATCGGGAAAATATCTCTTATAACTGATTAAAGAACATAAAAAGTGTCCTTGGTATGGATATCATCCTCTTTTACTTTTAAAAAATCCCAAATTGCCCCTCCATTTTTCCTGTTATGGCTTCAAATAATGAGGAAACACTGCTAAAGAGGGATTAGATCTGAAGTTCGGAGAGGACGGATGTTTGAATTTTTTATTTTATTTGGGTAGGCATGATAATTCCAACTTCAAGGACATGCATGAACTCTTATTTATTTAAATATATAATGGTGAATTTGGTCCTTTGTGAAATGTAGCCAATTGTGGCTGTTCCAGCTTTTCTCTGTGCGGATGCATTCAATAAGGTACTTCCCTTTTGTACTGGCTTTGCTGCTGGATGTATGATTTGGATGGTTATTGCTGAGGTTCTTCCTGATGCCTTCAAGGTAACTCCTTTATTTGAGTGAGGCTATGGTACTATGCAGAGCGCAGATTGGTCCGTACTATGAATCAATATTTTTTTTCAAAGGCCAAATAAGCGATCTGAACATTTCAACATGATTTCATATGCAAATGTACTTGCAGATTAAATTCTATATTTTTTAGAAATTTTTTACTATTTTTTTAGATAAGTAGAAAATCACTACTTTTGAATGCTACCCAACTAAAAAAATAGTAAAAAAATTCTAAAAAATGTAAAATTTGATCTACAAGTACATTTTCATATGGAGATCATGTTTAACGGTCCAGATCGATTGTTTCAACTTTGAAAAGGGAGATATTGATCTATAGTACGGACCAATATGCACTATGCATAGTACCGTAGTCTCACTCCCTTCATTTTGATATTTTGATGCCATCATCCTATATAATGTCTCAAGAGTTCATTCAAACTTGTTAATTACAGGAAGCAAATCCCTCTCAAGTTGCTTCTGCTGGCACGATTGCGGTTGCATTCATGGAATTGTTGAGTACTGTACTTCTCGGATTTAGTAACGGATTCCCGTAAACTCCACATTCTTATTTTGACTTTTTTTTAAGCTATCTTCATTAGAGATGGGCTAATGTACATCGCGAATTGAAGCCCATGTTTTACTTCACGTTAATATTTCCGATTTCAAAGTTCAAACAATCGATCCGAACCGTTCAACATGATCTCCATATTGAAATGTATTTAGAGACCAAATTTTACATTTTTTGGAAATTTTTTACTATTTTTTTAGATAGGTACAAAATCGCTGTTTTTCAGAAAATTCTGGACCATGAAAAAACAGTGATTTTGTACCTATCTAAAAAAAAGTAAAAAATTTCTAAAAAATGTAAAATTTGGTATCCAACCACAACATTATATGGAAGCACGTTAAGGGGTTCGGATCGGCTGTCTGGACCTAGAAATGGAAAAATATGGGCGTGAATTAAAACAGGGGCGCTTTAATTCACGATGTACATTAGCCCATCATCTCATCCTCATTATACCAGTTAGTTTTTAAAAAGAAAAACAATGAAGTAAATATTGAATATTCCATGAATGTACAGTTCAGAGGGCGCATCAGGGTTTGTGGTCTCTCTCTTATTCGGCCTGGGCCCACTTCTCGGTGGTTCCATCTTAGTTCTCTTTTACACCACCTTCTCCTTGCCGCAACCTCTTCTAACAGGAATGGCATCCGGCATTGCTTTAAAACTCGCCGCATGGCGGCCTACCCAACTACTCATTTCCTCCAAAATTGGTCTCTTCCCCCTTTTATTCGTTCTTCTTCTTGGCTCGGCAACCTACCATGTCTTCATCACCAGCTTCCTAAACCTGGTCCAGCGCAAAAAGGGGTCCACCCATAGCCACCTCAGCTCACCATCTACTCTCTCTGTAAGCAACTTGACTCTCCAGTCTTTCTTGGCCTGTGGAGGAGTGTTTTTACATGGCTTTGCCGAAGGCCTTGCACTAGGGGTTGCGGCCCCAAAAGCCTACGGCCTCGGCCGTCACATGGTGCTTCCCGTGTCACTCCACGGGCTGCCACGTGGTGCGGCTGTAGCAAGTTGTGTACTGGGTGCAACTGACAGCTGGCGGTGGGCCCTTGCTGCTGCCACTCTTACCGGGTTTGCGGGTCCCACGGCAGCAATTGGGGCAATTTTTACGGGAATTGGGTACAATGGGTTGGATTATTGGATGGTTTTTGCATGTGGGTTGTTGCTGCCGGGTTTTGTCCGGGTGTTTAGGCGGGCACTGAGATTAGATATGAAGAAGGGTATTTATGGTTTGTTGATGGGTTTCGGGTTTGCTTCGGTTTGCTTAATGTCAACACGGCTGGTTTGCTTGCATACTTCTTACTGTAATTCGGCACCTGAGGCAGTGACATAAAAAAGAAGAAAAAATTTGGAAGGTGTCTGTTGGTTTATTTGTTGTTGTACAATACAATTAATACATGCGTATTTGCGAAGGAATACGGGGCATGATGAAATAAGAAAGCATGTTTAGCCCTTCTCATATACAAATCGTGTATGTAGGTATGTTTTTTTCAAAACAGAACTATCAGGTTTAATTAATTTAGATCATAGATGTCAAGATGTGTCAGGTTCAATTGCATTTATAGTTAATGCATTCGATCATTAACTTTGCATCAGCTAATCCATAAATTCATGCTTTATTAATGGGCGTGGCACGCAGCGCAGCATTTGACGTTTAACAACCCCAGAAAATGATTGATTAAATGGTAATGATGATCTTGGTTATATCGCCTCTCTTTTTCTTAATCTTGGAAGAAAGAAAGAAAACGCAGCGTTTTCCGGTTATAGTTGTGGGACCCTGTGTGCACTTTTGGAATTGTGCGTGTTTAAATTATTGACAGCTTTTAGTAGGGGAATATACTTGAAAGAGGTAACAAGAGATTTATTATGATGCCTATAACTATAAATGCTGTTGCTCTTCTAGTAACATTTGTTAAAATGCTCAGTATTGTTCTTATAAAATTCAAATTTTAAGTTCATACCATCAAGAAACTGTCATAATTGTAATATTCCTAAGTTTGAAGGGTCTGATGAGAATGTCGTTATCACTTGGCTTGCAAGTCAGCGCTGAGAATAGTGTGCATCAATAATTAATAATTTGTTTCTTCTAAAATTTGGATGCTGTCCACATTGGTTATAAATAATGCAAATTATGTTATGGTCTCCTCTCCGTATTTATTTTGACAATTAATTTAATTTATTATTAGGACTTGGTCCTTGAGATTCAATTTGATTTACGTTGTTCAATAAAAAGGAACACAAGAAATTAATAAAATGAAAAGGCAAACAATTTATAAAATAATTTACTCTCCCGTTCTTCTCTTGCTTTTAGCTCCCTCAAATATTAAAATACTCCAGTGCGCACAAAGGCATTGATACATATCAAATTATCAACTCCACATAAACAAAAGCGGTATATTGTTGTTGACATGCACTTGTAACAACTTACGTTGTGTATAATGATTTTACATTGTTGCTGCAGTTGTTTTTCTGAATTAAGGATGTCACTAGGTCCATTTGGCAGAGTGCGTATCCTCTGAGATATCTCAACTTTTGCGTGACCGACGTGTCCGGTGCCTATTCGGGGATAGCTCAGGGGCCAGTATTATTTGTGCTTGAGATTCGTGCAGAACTATTTGAATGGTTTTGATTTTTCATAAAAACACGCAAAAATTGAGATATCTCAGAGGATGTGAATTCCATTTGGCAAGGGGGAGTGGGCGTGCATGATGAGTATCAAATCAAATCGGTCCGATATCATGTCAGAGTCATCCAAACGAATTTTAAAGTTGTTTGCACGAATGTTAGTGTAGATTAGACAGTTACTACCAAATATCAGACCGAAATTGGTCCGATGTCCATCAGACCGCCCCTGATTCCATTTGGCAGACGCCATAATACAATTGCAACCAAATTTCACTAGTAGAGAATAGAAACTAGTATGCATTCGAGTACACTTGCTATAGTTGAAGCTTGTTTTCTGTTGTTAAGTTGAGGTAAAAGTTTTCTCTTGCTGTAGTTGAGGAAAAAGTGGGGTGCCGATTAAGCAAAAACAATATCAATTTGATTTGCTGTAGCTCAATTTTAACGACTCCAGTAAGAATACATCTTGCACGGCAAATAAAATTTCCCCTTTATTTAAAATAGATGAGATTATTAATTGTAAGACATCATTTTCTATGAGCATCTACATCTCTGGTATTATTAGAGTTTCTAATCTAATGTGGTAGTTTCTAATTCAGTTTCAGAGATGTGAGAAAATTTCTTATTTAGAAACAATGCAGTAAAGCTTTATTAAGAAATTATTTATAAACTTCATGTTGGTCAAATGATTGACTCAAATTATTTCTCTTTTTAATTTGTTGTTGACGTGATTTAATAGAAACTTTAAAATTAATTTTAGAATATGAGAGTTAGAAACTTTAGATATCTTAATTTCTAAAATGTGGTTAACAGTTATTTAGAAACTCATTTGAGTTGCTGAGATGTAGATGCTCTAGAGTGTAGACGTTGATGATTTATTTTATTTTGATGCATGAATTAACATTTAAAAAAACATACCTTTGTTATTAACGAATGAACCATTTCAAACCCGTATATCCACGGTACTGTAGTGTAGGTCTATGCAATGCACTGTAGTCAATTATTTCTGTGTCTATTTCAGAATCAGTCTATGTTTAACAGAGCAGTCTTGGTTTCATACAGTTCACGGACTATAGAACTAACGCAACGCCTCATATGGTTCTCGCGCTGCATGAAACCAAAACTACTCTGTTAAAATCTTTACCCCCATTATACCTCGAGTCCCTGACAGAAACAAATTGCAAAGACATAGCAATAGCTACCCTTTCTCCTCATTCCTCAACCTCCCCCGTTCGTTTAATTACCTCCATTAACCACCTAAAGATATAATTTAAACCAGAATCAAGATTTAATCTTAAAAAGAAAGCGAAAATTTCCAGTTCCAGTTCCCCACATTTGCTGATTTGCCTCTCTCATTTCTCAAACCTATTGCGCTGGATCCTCAAGGCCTCAATTAGGGTTTCCCTTCCTCTTCCCTACCCAATCGGAGAAGCTTTCTCCTAAAGATGGAACCTTTGGATCGGTCCGGTACGGGCGGTACCAATAGGCGTTATGGGTTTCCCTTCTCCCCCTCGAATATCATTCAAGCGCCTCTCGTCGCCTTGTTGGAATACTCCGGGATCTTACGGGTTCGTCCGATCCAGCGCCAGGAACCCGACCCACAATCCACCAACCCGGTTCGGATCGGGCCCGATTCGTCTAGCCCGGAGGTTTCGATCAGAATCGTGGGAAGCGGCGATCAGGATGGCCTTTTGAGAGATCATACCATTGGAGATTCAATAGAGGTAGGCCTTAACGGAGGAGGAGAAGTCAGCGAAGCGGAAGCGGGCGGGGAGGCCTTAACGGGTTTGAATTCCCCTGTGGGTTCGTCGGGTTCGTCATCTATCGGGTCGGATGTGGAGGGGCAGGGGAGTGCGACGGCCAATGCTACCGGCGACAGGACGTACCAGCGCTACGATATCCACCATGTCGCCAGGTGGATCGAGCAGATATTGCCTTTTTCCTTGCTACTTTTCGTGGTTTTTATCCGCCAGCACTTGCAAGGTATTCCTCATCTACTGCTGCTGCTGCTGTTTACCAATTCTTTCTTCAACTAAAACACTTAAGTCACCCTTTCTTTAATCTTCTGATACTTTGATGTAGGTTTTTTCGTCACTCTATGGGTTGCAGCTATTATGTTCAAGTCCAATGATATTTTAAAGAAGCAAACTGCTCTCAAGGTGCCATATTTATCTTCTCCTTTTATCTACAACTAATGCATGCAATTTTTACGTAGTCAAATAAAACCAAATCAAGACAATCTTTAAATGCTATGCAGGGTGAGAGAAAAGTCTCGGTGCTAATGGGCATTACAATTCTATTCACATTACATGTTTTTGGTATATATGGGTGGTACCGCAAGGAAGACCTTAGCAAACCGTTGATCATGATACCTCCCGAACAAATACCCCCCTTCTGGCATGCAATTTTCATTATTATGGTCAATGGTAATAACCTTTTCTTTTCTCTTGAAACATTCATTTTAAAATTGCTGTTGAAGAAACATTACCCAAAATTTTCAAATTTATATTGCTTTTGATGATATCCTAATTTTATTAGTAATGCATTGCAGATATTATGGTGCGGCAGGCAGCTATGGCTGTCAAGTGCCTCCTCTTAATATACTACAAAAATAGCCGTGGCCGTAACTACCGTAGGCAGGTATATTGTTTTTTTTAATGATTTTTAGTCTGAGTTATTCAAGGGATTGTAAATTGTTACCACTACGAATAAATTGTTAATTCTCTTTATGTCTTGATAGGGTCAAATGTTAACTCTAGTAGAGTATCTTTTACTTCTGTACCGGACTCTGTTGCCGGCGCCGGTTTGGTATCGCTTCTTTCTCAACAAAGAATATGGCAGTCTCTTTTCTTCTCTCACTACTGGGCTGTACCTTACTTTCAAGTTGACGTCAGTTGTAGAAAAGGTACATTCATTAAAAAAGACACTACAAGTTAACTAAAGGACAGTTAGTTGTATGTACAAATCAAAGTCAAAATGTTAGGAATATCTCTACAAAGTGAGGCTATGGTACTTTGCACATTGCGGATCGGTCCATGCTATGGATCCATATCTCCATATCTCCGTTTTTAAAGTCTAAACAGTCCGATACGAACCGCTCAATGTGATAATATGTACCCAAGGCCAAATTATAAGAATTTTTTTACTATTTTTTTAAATAGGTTGAAAATCACTACTTTCGGATGATTCAAAATCTTTAGATCGGGTGATTTTCTACCTGTCTAACAAAATAGTGAAAGAAGTTCCAAAAAATGTTAAATTTGGTCTCCAAGTACATTTTTAATACGAAGATCATTTGAACGGTTCGGATCGAATGTTTGAACTTTTTAAACGGAGATATTGATCCATAGCACGATCCGCGCTTTGCAAAGTACCGTTGCCTCACTCTTCTACAAATATATTGTTCACTCATATCAGTGAAAATTGCTTTGTTCTGAGTGGTTGGATGAAATGCTTTAAATAACTAGTATGAAAATTGCTTTGTTCTGAGTGGTTGGATGAAAATAGCTTTGTTCTGAGTGGTTGGATAAAATTGCTTTGTTCACTCATATCGGATTGCCTCACTCTTCTACGAGTACCGTTGTTTTGTTCACTATTATCACTCATATTGTTCACTCATATCACTAATCTTGATTTAACTTTTGTGGTGACATTCAGGTCCAGTCATTTTTAGCAGCGTTAAAGGCATTGTCACGTAAAGAAGTGCATTATGGCTCTCATGCAACAGCAGAGCAGGTATGTAACTTACCGGAAGTGTGCCAATTTTAGAAGTCATGCATACAATTCATTTTGTCCCATTTACTTCCAATTTTCCAGCATATTATTTTGTTGACAAGATACATTATTTTTGTGGATTTTTCAGGTACTATCGGTTGGAGATATGTGTGCGATATGTCAGGAAAAGATGCACACACCCGTTCTTCTTCGGTGTAAACACATATTCTGTGAAGATTGCGTTTCCGAATGGTAACACCCTCCCCAACCCACTCTTATGGTTCCCTTTATTTTGTGGGTTATTCAGATCAATGAGCCAAGTTAGGCATTGTTGAATTTTTTTTATTCACAAACTAGAGATGTCAATGGGTCAAGATAGGGTTTTCATGCTGAGACTCACCATAAACCACACACCTTTAGTTCAGATCGTTCCTAGGTCGGGTTCAGTTGAGTCTGCGTGGAATCTATGGATACTCCATTTCCATTGATGACTTTAATAGAATTTTTTTTCCGTAACTTCCTATTGATTTAAACTGAGGTAAGAACAGAATTATCTGACTTCCTATTTAGGGTGGGCATCTATTGACAATGTGGTGTTCCATATTGACAAGGGATAGGTCAGGTTTTCAGTTCCTTGCCTTTAGTCAGGGACCACGCATCAGATTTGGTCTGATAAAAATTTCATGTAAAAATAAGCCCTTTCCCCAGTCTTTTATATCGGATTTATTGTGTTTGTATTACAGGTTTGAAAGAGAGCGGACGTGTCCATTGTGCCGGGCTCTTGTAAAACCAGCAGATATTCGATCATTTGGCGATGGCTCAACTAGTGTATTCTTCCAGCTATTTTAGAAGATACAAGAGAAAGAAAAAAGCTTGTTAGATTTAACCAAAGGTTAAATGCATTGGTTAACATATTGCCTTCAATCAATTAGGAAATGCTTTTCTCCTCTTCTATCTTCCCTGGAGCAAATGAATTGGTGCTACTTGTGCGCACGCAGGATCAATCAGTTGAAAAGAAATTGGTACAAGTTTGGAATTGTTTATACAGAATCTGTTACTTGCACTATATGAGGACCATAATTTAATGGGTCCAGCAATATATAGTTAGTTTTTAAAAGAGGATTTGCCCGAATTTGTACAGATGTGAAAATATAGTCTTCAGCTTGTCTGTTGTAGAAAGCTTTTGCAATTCATGAATGAAGATACTGTAAAATGAAAACAGCTTTAACTCAGGACCCTTTTTTATTTTGCTCTAAAAACTAAGTTTAATAATTACTCCAATTCCATAACTTTAAATCAAACGAAGAGAGATGAAACCTGTGCCCACCAGCAAAGATGTGTCAGAACAGGAATAATACTGAAATAAGACAAATGCCTATTCTAAGAATTATGCCTCCAATTCCATTATATTCCATTCCAGCATATTAAAAAATGAAAAAAAAAAAAAAAAGCTCTATTTCCAATAGCCTAAACCTTCTTTATTCCCGAATAAAACTCTCCATTACAGGTCTGTTCCTCTCTATTCCAGATTTAAACCCACTATTCCACCCTCCTATACTTAGAATTAACTCAATAATAAACAGATCTCTCCTCCTGTTCCCTCTATTCTCCATGACCCTCCTTCACCAAAAAGAGGAATGACTGCTCGGCAGAGAAGCCCAGCCACTGGTCACCCCTGCAAGACACACACCGATACACGTGTACGTAATGCCTATGTTTATACCACTAGGCATGAATCATTGAAAAACACTAATTATATAGGATAAAGAAATTATGATACTGAAAGAAAAACATTTCAAACTATTTTTATTTCATCTTATGAAAAGTTGAGCTGCAATTGTTGTCTACAACTACATATGGGGGGCAGTCAGCAGACGATAAACAAACAAAATAGCTCGTCCCCAGAAAGCGATGATAATTAAACCACCAAGTAAAATACAACAACAATAAGCACGGCGATGACATGCATTCTTACAAATTACAGGATATACTTGAGCATGAGAGATGCACAAGCACATTATACATGACATTCAGATTTCCCAAACACAAACAAACTACAATGCATCTTTAGGTGAGGTAGGTACAACGGGGCAATCATCTGATACAACCGAGGGTGTCGGTTGGCCCTTTTGACCCCTTTTAGATGCATTTGGGGTAACAGGGGGTAACACTTGAGTGGGGTACACCTCGGTGACCTCTTCTATACCTTCATCAACATAGATAACATCTTGCATCGTGAGTTGGTGGTATTCCACTATTTCTCTAAGGAATCGGTTCTCTCGTGCATATACCGAGTTTTCGTGAGCAAGTCTCGATTTTTCGGCTAGTAAAGTCTCCAGTTGAAGCCGTATCTGCAATGAAATGAACTTTTTACTAAATCTGAAAGTAAAATTAAATAACAAAAAACAAACACAATCTGACGGTGCACCCACAATATCTCAATAAGACATATAGGTCATTATTTAGAACTATCATCTAGCCTTCATTGTATCTCTCCATGAGTATAGCTTAACTACGAAGAACATATCGAAAGGAGCATAGCTGAATTTCTGAAGCTTGTCAAGGTATATGAATTATTTATCAGCTTGCAGGGTAAGCATGAGGATTTAAGGTATTAAGAGGCCCGCAATGGAATAATTCTTACCAGATCATCATCTTCAGGACCACCTCCTTTGTCATGTGATTCACGCAATATTTTATTTTCGTCTTCAAGTTGAGCACACCTTTCCTTTGCAAATGCCAAGTCGGCCTTCACTGTCTTGAGCTCCCTCAACAGAAGCTTTGCTTTGGCAGCCATTGCATTAGCAACCTGCGGTGTTTTCACAATTACGCATGATTATATAACAGAATTGAAAAAAAAAAAAAAAATGAGCTGTAGTTGCTTCAACAAATAGACCTGAATAACTGTACTAAGATTGACAGAAAAAATTAATGGAAGGCCCTTGGAAAAGAGCTACATTTTTTTCCCCTTGGGAGTATCTACATCTTTGAAATTGTAAAATAAAAACTTTTTTGCCACATACAGCAATTTTAGCATTGCTCAACAAATTTCATTATTATCTCCATTTTAAGTTGTACATTCCTGCAAATGTTAATTGAAACTAAGTGAGGCTATTGTACTGTGGATTAACATCTCCATTTTTAAGTCCAAACAATCGATCGGAACTGTCCAACATGATCTCCGTATGAAAATGTACTTGTAGATCAAATTTTACATTTTTCAGAATTTTTTTACTATTTTCTTAGATAAGTAGAAAATCACTTGATCTGAAAATTCTAGGCCATTCAAAAGTAGTGATTTTTTTACCTATGTAAAAAAATTTAAAGAGTACGAAGTTTAGTCTACAAGTATATTTTCAGATGGAAATCATGTTGAACGGTTCTGATTAACTATTTGGACTTTAAAAGCGAAAATATTGATCCGTAGTACGGATCAATTTGCACTATGCATAGTAACATAGCCTCACTCTTGATGATGTAGCAGCACTTTTAGCAATATTTCTAAATTAGCAATCGCTCCACATTTCTGCAATTGAAATTGTAATTGCCACATCAGCATTTCAAATTGCTTTGCAGGTGGAACAAAGATGCTCTTAATTACACAGAAAGACATAACTGTTTGGTGTTTGGGCAACTCAAAAGAAAAGAAGCACATGCTAAGAGGGCACCTTACGTCGCGAGATGCCTTGAGTTGAGTCTCATAGTCGGTTTGGGTGCGGGGAATATATGGTTGGCCCCATTTTCCAGTGGCCTCATTTTGCTGATTGGAATTTGGATTTGACCCGCTTCCTTTTCTCCTAATATTCAACTTACGTGTTTCTTGGATAATATCTTGTGTTGTGCTCCCTACAATTGTTTTTCCCTCCTGTGCAAAAAATCATTACAATTTGCATCATGCTTGCAACAATAATATGGAAAAGAATTCATCTGCAAATATTCACAAATTTGGTAGTAGCATGTACAGTATAATTTTAGGTTCCCATCGGTTTTGGAAGGCATCTTGAAGTTAAATGTTACAAATTGTTCCAAAAAAAATGTTAGGAAAGAAATGTATACCTCAAAAGCATTCTTCAATGTGCCACCGATGTAACTGAGGGATGAAGCAATTGCTTCTGTGCTCTTCTTCTGAACTGGTGGTGTCTCACTTTTTGGTAGTTGATATGTATGATCGAACTACATTTTCAGAAACAAGAAATAATATCAAGAGACAAAGCTACTTGGATATTGATCTAACTTTGCTACATTATGAAGTAATAACATTAGTACACTGAAAAATGTAAATTATCTCATATGCATCCTTTCTAAAAGAACATCATGTATAAGATACAAAACATATGGAACACCACATGCATTAAATGTCCTACAGAACCTTGTTTCTCACTGTGATGTAGGTTTGGACATGATTTATATGAAAATCTGTTCATTTGATAACTCAATATAATCTCACCTTGTTATTGCCGGTTGAAGTGCTTTCAGTACGTGAATCCATCGGTTCAAACGGCTTCGGTAAATTTTCTTCATCAAGAAATGCCTTTGCTTTTCTAGCCAGATTTCCAAAGAACCCATATTTTGACTCATTAAGGCTCTTCATTGATGTATACTCAGGAGCATTATTTACCTCCTACAGTTGAAAAATTGAAAAATATTCATGTTTGTATTGATAAGCTTTATGATAAATTAAGGATTATTATTGACCCAGTTTACAGACTGTGTTCCTCGCTCCCTTCATATTACCTTAGCTGGTCTTCTCTCCAAGGTTTAAGTGCCTTAATTTGTATATAGTCTACTTTGAAATGGCAAATTACACTTAACTTTGCTATGAAATGCCTGAAATCACCTCCAATTTCATAAACTGAAATTTAGGACAACTAAGGATAAATTCTACCAACAAGTGAAGATGTATTTTTCACAATAGTTCAACCATGGATCCAACAAAAAAAAAAGAACAAACAAACAAACAAACTCTTCGACTCTCAGATCCTCCCCACCCGGTATCAAATCTCACCGATTTCCACAGAAAATAAGAAACAGGTTAAAACAGATAAAAGCAACTAACCCGAGGGCGACGAGAGGAAGAGACAGTGGCGCGACCAGAATCATGGTGAAAAACGACGGAGTCGCCATATGCGGAGGAGAGAGAGGAATCTCGGTGCGCAGCGGAGGCTCGGATCGCCTGAGCTGCCAGCGAAGGTGGTTCGCCCTCCTCCGGCGCCGTCCCCACCACCGGAGGAGGAGGTGAGGCTAAGGAAAAAGGAGACTCGAAGGTAGAAGGTGCGGTCGTCGGGACCTGTTTCCTCCGGTATGCCATGTGGCACGCGCGGATTGGCGCCTCCCCGGCGGCGCAAGAGTTTGGTCTGATCTGGTGAGGAAATGTATCAGCGGAGTTGGTCGACAGAGTGGAGAAACGATTTCGGAATGGAATGGGGTTAAATTAAATTCAGACTTTGGAAAAAGGAGAGCAATGGGATATTGCCTCAGTTAACTCAAATTTTGAGTTTAGATTCTGATCGGACGGTCAGGATCTAAACTTAAAATTTGAGTTATAATTATTACACAAACTGGAACTGATCACTGGAGAGGTCCGTTTGGATTACGTGTAACAATCCAATCTGGTCCTTTGTGGCGCCAAACCATCTAACTGGCTACTGCTATACTGTTTTCTGTTTTGAGAAAAAGATACGGAATAATGCAAGTTTTGTTAATTAACAAACCCACCAATTTTACGTAATATCTGTATTTACTATTTATGAACCTCTCTCTAATCAAATGAATAAATAACATAACAAGTGCTATCTAATGATTGCACAATCTACTATTACATGGAGAGCTAATTGCAAAATGACCTTTCTCTTCTATCAATTTATCTTTTTATGATCAACTTACTTTTCTTTTCTATCAAATTTTTGAGATCATACATAATTCATACCAAGCCACCAATCAATCTTCTTTTATAAATGAAGTTGAAATTTTAGCCATTCTACACAGAATTGGCTATTACCTTTTAATGAAATAATTTATATATATATTTGGCTCTAATTTATATATATATATATAATATGGATCTTGTTATCAACATTCGTTTCTTTTAGATTGTTCTTGTGGAAATTAAATCTTCTTATTTTTTTTTAAGAGAGACCATATCCATCACCATTCGTACTAGATTTATTATTTATGAACTCAGCTCTGCTACTAAAGTAGTTCCTGAGAGAACATTATTTTCAATAAAAAAATATAGTATTTAAAACATTTTTCGATACTTAATAGATATTATTAATGTTAGACCGCCTCTTTTTTTTCCATCTGTATATATTAAAATAATGACTTTATAAAACATGTTTGTGTGATATGATTCAATATATTTCAAGGACTATGATAAAGAGGGAAATTGAATGTTTATCATTATCTTATTAATTGTAGAAGTAAAATATGATAACTTGTTAAAAACCATGTTTTTATTATTTTATTGAAACTATAGAGCAACAATACAATAATGCTAATGAAAATCATCACTCTCGTGTATTATAATTCCTCTATGACTATGTTATTTTGACGGCTCAACATGCCACAACATCTACCACACAAACAGCGCCACACTTTTATATGGAATTTTATAATCTGTCATGACCTCACCACAAAACAATAGGCTATTAGTTAATCAGTATGCAGTACTTGCGTGTTGCTTAACATTTGTATGACCAATTAACTTCACGTTTATAGGACATAACATTATCATATCTGGATATTTGAAAGATCCTAAACAAGCAACATATTACATACAAACAGTCGATCTGAACCGTTCAACCTGATCTCTATATGAAAATGTACTTATAGACTAAATTTTCTATTTACTTTTTTTTGGAATTCTTAGATGAAAATCACTTGATCTAAAGATTCTATATCATTCAAAAATAGTAATTTTCTATCTATCTAAAAAACTGTACAAATATTCTAAAAAATATAAAAGCTAGTATGCAAGTACATTTTCAGATGAAGATCATGTTGAACGGTTCAGATTGACTCTTTGGATCAATTTCTAAAGTATGGACCAAGTACGCTATGCATAGTTCCATTGCCTCACTCTACAAAATAAGCCATACAAGTACAACACATAAATGACTTGTTCAACCGATAAAACTGTATCAGTGCTTAAACTCTGTTCTTTATATAATAATAGTATTTTTAGCACATTTTACCGGCACCTATGACAACTCAGTCATTTATTTGGTTAACACAGTTGCCAGAGATAAAATTAAACCTAAAGTTTTGCTTTTGGGGATGCACCCATGACAAGCATGACCTTTCCTAGCACCTTCCTGTCTTTCAATGTAGCAAAAGCAAGATTTGCCTACATGAGAAAGAACAAAAAACAAAGGTAATATCCATGTTAGCATTTAGTAGCCATTGGCAAAAAGAAAAAAGAAAAAAAGATAGCAGTTTAAATTCAGAGATGTCACTTGTCAGAATAATATACATAGTAGCTTGTCATTAACATGTAAATCAAACAAAATAAGGTTCTGTGCAAATCCAAACTTTATACGTCAAATTGCAAGGCAATCGTAGGTCTATATTTCTTTATGATTAAAATAGATAAAAAAAAGAGAGTAGTGTTTAAGAAAAATGAATGGGAACGCATTGTATATCTTTCAACATTGACAACTCACATTTCTCACACCTAACTAAAAAAAATATGAGCTCAACTTACATAAACAGTCATTACATGCGCTTGGCGTTAACTAAACCCAAACAAAATAGTTCTTTGACTCTTTTTTTAAGTGGTAACATAAGGTCAAAAGAAACAAGAGACATACACATTTCACATAGTCAATTTTTGATATACAATTTATATAAGGGCATGACTGCAGCACTAATTATGGAGGCATTTGATCTTTCTTCTATAATAAAGCAAATGGAGTGTATCTGTGTTAATAGATTATGCAATGACTTGAAAAATATTACGATCATGTTTGAACAACACTACATTGATTGGTAACTGCATTTGACTACAATTACATTTAATGAAAATAATTTGAGGTTTACCTTGGATAAAGGATAGGAGTGAGAAATATTAACAGAAATCACTCCCTTTGACAGCCATTGAAGCAGTTCATTGAGTGAGTCAATAAGAACATGGGGCCGGTGAATTCTATGGCTACCCCAATAAAGCCCATGGACCGTCCAGTTCTACAGTGCATAAAACAAGAACATATGATGAATGCTAAATTAATAAAAGAGGCAACATCACACAACACTAAACTACCAAAAGTTGGTGATGAGCGCATTAATTAATAATCCGCTCATACCACATCAAACCATCTATCTACTTTTCGCAAGCAATGATACCCTGACATTACATTTTTATTCGTTTGAAGTTTCTGCGCACCTCATTATTTATTAGTTCAGTATATGATTAGAAACATTAATTGCTTTTAATGAATATTCTAATTCAACAAGGATATTTTAGCCATTACTGGGATGCGATTATAAAAGCATAAAGGATGCTAAACTGCTTATTGGTACTACTAGACCTTTGAGGTTGTGTTCTTCTTTCTGAAACAAGGTGTAAAATCTATAAATTATTTAAACAGTTACCTTGACAAGAGCAATATTTGCTGGTACAACAGGCACTTCACCACTAGCAAATCCAATGATTAGTATCTGAGCTCCCCAATTTAAGACCTTCATGCTTTCCTTGGTCAACTTGCCTCCAACCGGATCATACAATACATCAACTCCCGCAAGTTTTCTTGTTTTAAGAAAACTCTTTACACTATCTATAACACTCTCTTTGCTTGAGTCGACAATATGGTCAACCCCCATTGACTTGAGAAATTGTAGCTTTTCCGTTCCCCTAGAGGGTAAAATATAATTAAATTTCACAGCCTTACTCCATTTTTATAAAAATAAAATTAAAAAAATAATTGATGTCAGAGTTTTTGAAAAGTACTGGTTGGAGCAACAACCATTGCGCACATAATTTCATAGCAATTTCGCTTTCTATTGCTTACCTTTGGCTTTTCTTGTCTGGTAAAAATATTTACCAGTCTGACCTGGTACAGCTACTGCCTCGCAAATCAGACAAATTTCAAACTTAAGTGCATTACCTTGCAACAGCAATAACCACAGCACCACATACTTTTCCAATTTGTATGGCCGAGAGACCAACACCACCAGCGGCACCAAGAACTAGTAAAACCTGCATATATGGTTTTGAAATATAAATCAATTGAAGCAACCAGGGTACAATTTAATCAAACCATGATGTTGCAAAATCGAGATGTTTAAAATTAATTAAAAATGGCAGTTGAGAATGGAGAGGTGACGCACTTGACCAGCCTTGAGCTGGGCTCTATGAACAAGAGCCACATGTGAAGTGCCAAATGCCACTGGTAAGGCTCCAGCAGCAACTAGATCACAGCCGTCAGGCACCAAAAACCTTGTTCAAGAAAAAAAAAATTAAACAGCACATTTATTATTAGGGCTTATAGAGAGGCGTCAGCATGCAAGTTATTTTTTTTCTTCTTCTTAAAATAGGTATTTGAGGATATCATGCTAAGAATTCTTGATGAAATGTTTTTTAAATTCTATCCTTGATTAAAAAAAAATGAAACCTATTGGAAATTTATATTTTCATCTACTACATAAAAGTAGTATTGTTAAGTTTAAGGGGTAACTTGAAGAAAGCTTAAATTACTACCGTAATAGGATTTACTACTTCATGAATTGAACCAATTACAATTTTATTATACGCATGGTAATTTTTAGCAAAGCCAAAGATATATGCTTACTTGTACCATATTTTGGTTTCATGTTTGAACAAAATAGGAACATGCATTGAAACTAAACATGGGAAATTGTTTTGGGAATAGCAAAATAAAATGAGAAAAAAATGTGGGGAAATGCTCACAGGTTCTTCTGATCAGTAACAATAAATTCAGCAAACGAACCGACATCCGCAAGAGAGCAAACTCTGTCCCCAACCTTAAAAGAATTCACTGAATCCCCAACAGCATCAACTATACCCGAGTAATCGGAGCCTGGAACAAATGGAAGAGGTAGCTTCTCTTGGTATTTCCCCAGAATTTGCAAGTAATTGGCGAAATTTAGGCTAGTCGCAACAACGCGAACCCTAACTGAGGTAGCGGAGGTCAGAGGAGGGATTGGGTGGGAAGAAGAGACGATGATTGGTGCGTCTTGATCAGTCAAGGGAAGAGTCGGATCGCCTAGCTTGGTGCATACAACTGCCTCCATCGATAGAAACGGAGATTTCAAGGATTGAATAATGAACTAGGGTAGAACTAGGGTGCCTCCATAGAGTAGAACTAGGGTGCTCCTAAGCTCACCAAGCCCTTCATGAGCGCGATTCTAAAATCTATCGAATTGACTTCAAACGATATTTTCAAACCGTTAGATGTTCAATCTATATTAGAATGTGCTTGGAGACCAAATTTTACATTTTTTGAAATTTTTTTACTATTTATTAAGATGGTTTGAAATCGCTGTTTTTATTAAAATTCTGCACCATTAGAAAACAGCGATTTTCAAACCATCTTAATAAATAGTAAAAAAATTCCAAAAAATGTAAAATTTGGTCTCCAAGCACATTTTAATATAGATTGAACATCTAACAGTTTGGAAATGTCGTTTGAAATCAATTCGATAGGTTTTAGAGTCGCGCTCACGGAAGGGCTTGGTGAGCTTAGGAGCACCCTAGTTGTGCTCCAAATTGAGCCGTGATTTTTATTTTTACCCAAAAACAAAATTATTTTAATATAAATAATCAAGTTTTTGAAAAAAATTCATTTCTGCCCAAACCGTACAGAATTTTTACGGTTTGAATTAAGAATTCAAACCGTAAATATTCTGTACGGTTTGAAATCGGGTTTAAACCCGCCCGTGTTCTTCTCCCTCTCTGCCTCTCCGCCAGAACAAAAAAAAAGGCTCCGGCCCTCCGCACCTCCGCCCGAAGATCGGCGGTGACGCCCTCTCCCTCGCCGCCACCCTCTCCCGCCGCCACTCCCTCTCCCCTCCGCTGCCACCCCTTCCTCCTTCACCGCCTCTCCTCCCTTCTCGCTCGTGGTCCTTGCTACCTCCGTCGCCTCCTCGATTTGAAATTTCGGGTAAGTTTTTGTATTTCGATTAAAATTTGATTAGGGTTTAGGATTAGAGTTTAGGGTTAGGGTTATTGGCACAAATTAGTGTTGCGAAAGACCTCGTTGATAGTGTTGGTTTGAGATAATTGCACTTGAATTTTTGAATCGTATCGAGTTGTTGATTTTCCCGAGCGATTGATCGATCGTTTTAAATATTTATTGTAGGTAAAGATTTAAATATTCTTTCTTTATGTATTTTTTTTCATATAATGTACTCATTTTCTTCAAAAGAACACACACAATTTAGTGTAAATAATTAAATTCACCCAAAATTAAACAGTTAAAAAAACATATGATAATTAAAAGTTTTAATCACAGACTAAATTGAATTTACTCCAATAAGTTTTGCAATTTTTTTGCTAATTAAAAAGTTTGAATTAATTAAAATTTACCAAAAAATAGTTTTCCAAAAGAATTTACTGTGAATCGGAAAATTTCATTGTTGTAAATTCACAAAGAATGTGTAAATAGATGTTCCAGATTTTAACATTTCTATACTTGATAAAATAGTTTAAATGTTTCAGATTTTAACCAAATTTTAATTTACTCCTATAATGTATTGTACACATTCTTTGAGTAGTTTCATTGTTCCTTATTTACAAAACTTTTAATTATCTTCTGAACAGTGAAACAAAATATGGAGACCACATTTTATATTTTTTCAAAATCTTGTACTCTTCTAAAAAACAACAATATTAGGTATCTATTTAGAAAAAAAACTAAAAAATTGTAAAATTTGGTTTTCAACCAGATTATAACATAGAAATCATGTTGAACTGTTTGGATAAACAGTTCGGACTTTGAAAACAAAGATGAGGATGTCAGGCGTGATTAACACAAAAACAACATAGCATTTTAATCACACTCATAAAAATTCATGGAAATAAATATGGAAGAGTTGCATTGTTTTAAATTTATTGCACATGTCATATATTAATTTTTAAGAATGACAAAAAAATTGTGAATATAATATTTTTTTTGAATAAATAGGCGACAAAAGAAAAAGAAAAATACGTTAATTTCTAAAGAAGAAAGTTAATCTTATTATTTTTTTCCAAAAAAAAGAACGGATAATTAATTATCTAATTTAACATAATTATTAAAGGATTCTGTCTTTATCTTTCTGTTTTGTTAATGTCGGTTACTTTTCAATTGCTTAGGACGGGAGATGAGTATTGATTTTGTCGGTTCTTAATTGGGCTCTAAAGTGTATTTATCTTTAAGGTTGATATTTAAATGAAGCTATTTATTTCTACAGTTTTTTATGTTGTTAGAAATTAGTATATAACATTATAACTTAAATGTATAGAACTAAATTTTTTTTTACTGTCCAATTTTTTAGATTAATATTTTGAAAAATAAATTTAGCTCTTTGATAATAAAATTATAGTATGACATAAACAGTAAGAATCACACAAAAAAATATACTTGAGAAATGATTATAGAAAGTATAGATGCTGATATGAACAGTAAATACATATATGAACAGTAATGAACAGTACATACGTATATAAACAGTAAATACGTATGTGAAAAGTTACAAAACTAAAATATCTGATTCAGCAGACTTCTCATTTTCGGAGTCCTTCCTTCCTCTTCTCTTTCTTTCTTCCTCTCTTCCTTCTCATTCTTCTTCTTCCTCTCTCCTCTCTTTCTCTCTCTCTCTCTTTCTCTGAGGAAACTCCCATTTTATAGCCAAAAAACAGTTTTAAAAAAAAAAATTCAAGCCATAAATATTATTTACGGTTTGAATTCTTAATTCAAACCGTACAGAATATTTACGATTTGAATTAAGAATTCAAACCGTAAATATTCTGTACGGTTTGGGCAGAAATAATTTTTTTTTCAGAAACTTGGTTATTTATATTAAAATAATTTTGTTTTTGGGTAAAAATAAAAATCACGGCAAATTGAGGTAGTTAACCTCGTAAATGCCGTCATTTTTCCAAAGTTAATTAGAAATTAATAAAAATGTCCAGATCCATTTAAATAAGGTACCGGTTTATAAAAATAAAGTTAATTAGAAATTTATAAAAATTTGGTTTTATTAAAAATGTCTATATCGGTCATAAAATTACCGGTTTTCTATTTAAATCAAAGTTCTAAATAGCGTTTATAGCGTCATAGTGGGAAGGCTACAAAAAAAGCTATAACGAATAGCGTCGCTATAGCGGAAGCTATGCTACATAGCATTTTTTTTTTTACATTCCGTATATTCAATATTTGTACTAAATATTAACATTATCTAAAGTCTCATAGAACAATAAATAACACCAAAGTAATTAAAAATTATAATATTCATATTGAACCAGTACAAAGTCCAAATTGCGGTTCAAAATATCCATAGTAATATAAAAAACTATCGATTTTTCCTATTAAAAATATCTTAAGCATCATGATTCATGACATAATCTATTTTTTTTCTATTCAAATTTCTATTTCTATTTTCAATTTCAAATTGATTTATCTGTAGCAACTAGCAAGTAGCAACAAATTCAATTTTGGTTTGAGCTTTTTTTGGTCTTTATTTAAAGCCCATATAAATTGCTTAAAAAAATCCATATTATTTTTTTTGAAAAATTTGGCAGTGGCTGCCAAATAAGTTTTATTTAAAAAAATAAAAATCCATATTGTATAGCGGCCGTAGCGCAAATAGCGGACCGCTATCACCGCTATAGCGCCCGTAGTGCAAATAGCACATTTTGATGTCATAGCTTAGCGTTTGGGGTCCAAAAACGCTATAGCGAGCTATTTAGAATACTGATTTAAATAAGGTACCGGCCAGAAAATGACCGGTACCTTCCTTTTTTTTTTTAGAGACAAATAGCAAAAATGCTGAAATATAACACTAAAAAATTAATTTTTTTTAAATATTTGTTAGATTACTTTTTTGATATATAATTAGCATATTTATACTAAAATACGCTAAATTACTTGAAATTATGTTAATTTACGCTGAATTACACTAAATTACGCTAAATTACAATAATTATGTAAAATTATGCTAAAATACGGTAAATTACGCTAAATTACATATGAATGCCGATTTTGTGCCATCTTTCATAAATCATAAAAAATAGTAAAAAAATTCCAAAAATAATAAAAATTGGTATTCTACAAGTTCATTACATAACTAATTTACTGAGTTATGTAGATTGAACAATAGAAATGAAAATCTTGAAGTTTTGAAGCTCTTCCCTTTGTTATTTGGCAATTCTGAATTTCGAAAAACGGCATAGCCGTCATTGATGCATGCGTATTTTCGCAAGCTTTCTGAAAAGTGGTCATTTGCTGAAATCGGACACTCGAGCGCCATTTGAAGTTTCGTCGCCGTTTTTCGCCTTCTCAGTGAAGATATCATCCCTATTCATACGTAATTTAGCGTAATTTAGCGCATTTTAGCATAATTTAACATAATTATTGTAATTTAGCGTAATTTAGTGTAATTTCAGCGTAATTTAACATAATTTCAAGTAATTTAGTGTATTTTAGTATAAATATGCTAATTATATATCAGAAAAAGTAATCTAACAAATATTTTAAAAAAACAATTTTTTAGTGTTATGTTTCAGCATTTTAGCTATTTGTCTCTAAAATCTAAAAAAAAGGAAGGTATTGGCCATTTTCTGGCCGGTATGGACATTTTTAATAAAACCAAGCGGATCTGGACATTTTTATTAATTTCTAATTAACTTTGGATATAAATAAAAATGACGGTCGTAAATGTTTTCATATTCAATCTCTCTCATCAAATTTCTCAATTTTAACTAATTTTTTTATCAGATCACTGTTTAAAAAGTTCGAGTACATTTTAAAAAAAGAGAAAATTTCTACTGTACCCATCAAAATTTTCAAAATAGCCAATATCCCTATCAAAATATTGAAATTTCTTATTTCCCCATTATAAGTTGAAATCATTTCTTATTTCCCCATATGTTAATTAAATTTGAAACTTTAAGTCTAATTTATAGTTTAATTTTATTTTAAAGTTGAAATGTCCATTTTGCCCTTCTAGAACTGAGATCTCTTTTCCCCTTACCCCATGTTTTATTGAGAACCAGTTTCGTTTTTGAAGTGGTGTCTTGTACAATACCCAAAGAAGTGTATCTATCTTCAGTTCTCTGTTCTTAATCAAATTGCAGCGCATATGCAACAGATAAGAGTTTGCTTGACGGAGAAATAAGTCTCCCAAAATCAATGCTCCATTTTATATAAACAAGGAAAATTAGATCTTTTATACGACTTAAGTGCAATATAATAAGCTAAATCATGCTCCTACAGATATATCATCAAGGAAGAAGAAATCAACTTAAAAAAACTATTCATTCAAATCTACCAGCTCCCACCACAACAAAATAAAATGCATTAGTCATTCCTCTTTCTTTTATAGTTTATAGTTTTATAGGCTCGCTCATGCTTCGTCCAGTTATTGGTCTCGTCTCACAACTTCAAGGGGGGAGTCCAACTCAAAAGATATTAAATCATTGTAGAGCCAAGGGTCGTGGTACGCCTCCTGGAGCTCTGCATAGTGCTCCACCATTTTTCTATGGCCGAGAACCACGCGGTGAATTGCGGTTCGACCAGTTCCATCTCCTTCTTCTCTGCAAATTTACGGTTCGATTCTAGCTCCAACCTCAGTTTCTTGGTCAAAGATATCCATCTGCTCTCTGACTTGGTCCACTTTTGTCTCTCCCTTTCTAACTCTTCCATGTATTTTTCCGTGTTTGTTCCCCATTTCGTATTTTATCATGAAGGCAATCTCCCCCTTCCTCGTCGAGCAATTTCTCACCGCCTTGCTTTGCATTTTCATTTGATGCCGGCTTAAAAAACCGTAAATTAAGAAATATAGCTAATGATTATGCCAAGTAATAAAACAAAAGGTTGTCCCAATTTCGTATTTTTATCCAGAGCAATCAAGGAGTTAAGACGAAAGGAGCAGTTTTAGAAGAGGGGTAAAATGGACATTTCAACTTTAAAATAAAATTAAACTATAAATTAAACTTAAAATTTCAAATTTAATCAACACACGGGGGAAATAAGAAAAGATTTCAATTTAGAACGGGGAAATAAGAAATTTCAATATTTTGATGGGAAAATTGGCTATTTTAAAATTTTTGATGGGTACACCAGAAATTTTCCTTTAAAGAAAAATCACAATTGCATTTACTGCTAGTGTTAGTTAATGCGTGCAAGTTTTTAAACTGACACGTGTACATTTTTAAATCTAACATATGAAACTTTTAAGTCTGATATATTCAATTTTTATATATAGCATATCAAGAAAAAAAATTAGCAACACAAATATAACTCAAAATACTTCATTATAATCTCAATTAAAAGAGAAAATCGAGTGTAAAACATTCGTAGTTTTAGATTCGCAAATTCCTCACATATTGTTAAAAACAATGAACGAGATTGGTCGGAGGAAAAAAAAAACAGAGTGAGTACAAGTCTTTAAAAAATTTAAAGTGTAGTATTTATACATAACATATGAAGTCTTTAAACCTAGCATATCAAGTAGCATATTAAGTTTTTATACATAGTATATCAAGAAGTAAAAAATGACGACTCGAATATAACTTACTTTTTTGAGAAACCAGACAAAAGTGAACTCGAATATAACTTAAATGTATTTCATCGTTGATCTTATTTGAAAGAGAAAATCGAATAGAAGACGTTCATAGCTTTAGATTCGTAAAATTTCTTACATATCGTTAGAAAAATGGACAAGATTGATTAGAAGAAAAATAAAAGAGAAGTGCAATCTTTATACATAGCATATGAAATCTTTAAACCTAGCATATTAAGTTTTTATACATAGTATTAAGAAGAAGAAAAAATATGGAGACGGATATAACTCAAAAGTACTTAATCATTGATTTAATTTAAAAGAAAAAATTGAGTAAAAGACCTTATCATGAATTTCATTTGAGAGAGAAAATTGAGTAGCAGATGTTTGTCATTTTAAATTCGCAAAATTTCTCATATATCGTTGAAAAAATCGATGAGAATGATCATAGAAAAAAAAAAGTCGGTGAAAATATTTTTTTTATTATTGACCGGTCACTGAGACGAACTTGCTGGAAGGACAACAGTGGCAACTGTTCATGCAATTGCATGAAATATTATTGAAGTCAATAACTTCAACAATTATTCATTAATTACTTTCAAATTATTTAATATCTTATAATATTATTATATTTAAATTTTAAAACATATTAAATATTTTGATATATTTTCTTACATTAATTTGTAATTTATTTTTCATTCTTGAAATTGACATTAAGATGTAATTATAAATGATGATAGAGTATTTTTAGAAATATTTTCAATTTAACATCGTTGTAAAATTAACAATTGATGCATATTTCTTAGGAGTGAAAACGGAGTGGATAATATATGATACGTATTCAAAAAATTAGATATAAATATCCGAAATCAGAATATCTGTGTGGATACGAATATTGATATGGTTTTATGTTTCAATTATCCGTATCCGAATAGTAAATATATATCATATATTTTGATATATATTATGAAAAAAATATGTTATTCATCAATAATTAGATAAATATTATGAACTTTGTATTTTTTAATAATATTTATATATATACTTTTAATAAATATCCAATCCGATCTGTATTTATATCCATATTCGTATTTGAAAAAAAACGAATCTGGATATAGTTTTATCACTATCCGCTCCGTATCCGATCCGTTTTCACCCTATATTATCTTTGCAATCATAGGCGGAGCCAGCATGGATCAGGGGTAGGCAATCGTCTACCCCGTATAAAATTTGGTCATTGCCTACCTCTATTTCGGTCCATTTCCTACCCTTACCGCGATTCTCTTCTAGTTGTGGCTTGATTCGGTCTTTTTTTGTGTCAATTTCGAATTTAACAAAAAGAAGTTTTGTTGATTTGGAAAGAAAGTGAACGAAGACTCTTTGGAGAGGAAAGATAATTGGATACTTATTTCTAAATAAATTTGGTGTATTGGTTCATTAAGTATAAAAATAGAAATAATTATTAGTTCACAGAGAACCATGAGCATCTAGAAATTATTTGAACCTTAACATTCAATTCAGACTATTGTATCTTGCTATTTGACGATTTTAACATACAGTAAATCCATTTATTTTTAAACTTCACAAAATTATCTTAATTACAAAGTATAGTGAAAAAAATTAATTTTTAATCTGACTTTTTTTACCAAATTGTTTAGAAATAAAAGAAAATTTCATTTTTAGTTAAAACTAGCTAATTTTTAGTTTCTCTATCTGATTCTAACGAAAATAAAATTATAAAACAAACAAAATTCAACATTCCAAAACAAAATTAAGAATTCTAAAATTTCAAAACAAAACAGAACATAACGAAGATGATGTACACCAATCTGGTGGCACACCCCCAGCAGGGGCACCAATCTGGTGCACGCCCCCAGCTAGATCACTAAATTGGTGCCCTTCCTCGGAGTGCTAACTAAAAAAAATTGGGAAATGATTGTTTAATTTCGAATTATTAGGGTGCTAACTAAAAAAAATTTGGAAAAAAAAACTGCTAGGATCTGACCGGATTCATTTAGTCCCACAAGTAAAAATAAAGTAGAAGGGAACTATATATATCCTGGACATACTTTTTCAAAGTCACGTGTGAAGTAGATGGAAAGATGAGAGACCGAAATTTTTAATTATGTCATTTTTTTCAAAAAAAAAAAAAAAATCAAAACACCTACTTTCTGGAAAAATTTATTTCTATTCAGGTCGTAATTGGAGTCCGTACAATGCCGATGCGGCCTGTCAGAGGCTGCAGAATATTGGTGCCCTGTTCATTTTTGTTTGTTTTAATTAAGATGTGGAATAAGCCACAAATCGTTGACCGGGGCCGCTTTGGAATTCAATTTGTGCACAAGCCCCAAAGCATTAAATTCTAAAGCACAAATTATAAATTGATTTAACAGCTTGAACTAAAATAGCAGCTCAAAAGAAATTCTTTGCTTGTGCATATTGAAAGCACAAAGATTCGGCTCTGGGGCCGCATCGGCATAGTATAGGGCCGCACAGTTGTTTTGTGGCTTAGATAGAATCAGAAAAATTCAAATTTCGAGATATTTTGGTTTTTTTTTTTTTCAGAAAATAGTATATTTAAAAATTTCGGAATGAAAGAGAGGAGAGGTACAAATAAAATGAGATTGGGAAAAACACAAATCAAGTCTGAGTTAATATTTTTCCCATCAAATTGAATTGAACTGGGAACCGATATGGGAAATGAAAGAAAAAAAAAGGGAATAAATTAGTTGTCCGAACAGGTGTTGGAATAATCATAAAAAATCCAACTAATTCTGACGTGATGAACAGGCTTATTCTTTGTAAAATCACCGTTTTATTATCGTTCATAATTTTTGGATCCAGTGATTTTCTACCCATTTGAAAAAGATAATAAAAAAATTTTAAAAAAAATGTAAAATTTAGTTTACAAGTACATATTGATGTGAAGACTATGTTGAACGAACCAATTCATGCTATGTATAGTGCCATGGCCTCACTCAAGTCACTTTATTATTTATTATGTTCAAAATACTAACAAATTATAAGGTGACATATAGGTGGATGAGTATCTTCCATTAGTATTTTGAACGGAAAAAAATAGCGGAACAACTTGATTGGAACACGTAAAAGTTCAATGGTTCCAAAAAGACACATCAAACCCGAGTGACTAATTTGTGATAAAGAACGAGATTTAGTGACATCAGACAAAATTTATCCAAAAAATATGAGATATTTTACCACTATATTGTTACGTAGCAAATTAGCAACATAATATATCAAAATTAATATTTATAATAGTTCAGAAAAATAATGATTCTGTTGTGCATTGCAATATTTATAACAAAAAAGTATACATATTTGTTCTTTCAAGTTTGAACCAAGTCTGGATTCGGTCTTGCAACTTTTTGTGAACATGGTTACATCATTGCAATATTAAATTTTAAAAAAATTAAATGATGAAAAAAAAAAAAATATTTTACCAGCAAATTCATGTATGAAAAATTAATATAAATGATTAAATATTCGAAAAACCAATGGATGATTATAATTAAAATTATGTGAATTTATTGTCTTCGTCTTCTGATTTCGTAATAATTGAACTCCAAATTGAGAATTCAGAAAGAGTGAGGCTATGGCACTATGCATAGCACGGATGGGCCCGTGCTACGGCTCAAAATTTGAGTTTTCAAAATCCTAACGGTCCATCCAAACCATTCAACATGATTATAAAATGAATATGTACTTGCAAACCAAATTTTACATTTTTTCGAATTTTTTTACTATTTTTTTAGATAAGTAGAAAATCACTGTTTTTGGATGGTCTAAAATTTTCAGATCAAGTGATTTTCTATCTATCTAAAAAAATAGTAAAAAATTCGAAAAAATGTAAAATTTGATTTACAAGTACATATTCATTTTATAATCATGTTGAACGGTTTGGATGGACCGTTAGGATTTTAAAAACTCAAATTTTGAGCCGTAGCACGGACCCAACCGTGCTATGCATAGTACCATAGCCTCACTCATTCAGAAATGAAAGTTCTTTTTCCAAATAAACAAAGACAGATTTAACAGACAAATGCAAACCAACCCAGTATTACCCAATGAATCCAATTCGTCGCTCCATTTAGGCCCAATTTCTAAAATGCAAATCTAGAGCCGCGTGAAGTAGGAATTAATCCCATCATTCAAATATTTTCTTAGGAATATTGGGCCATAATTTGGCCCAATTGACCTCTTTGATTTCCGAATATAAAATAATTTTTGCTTCTTTTCACCTTTACGTGAGGGGCACCATCCCTGCTGTGTACCACAGGCTGACAGGCTCCAAAAGTATTACAAAGTGAGGGGCACCATATCTGTTGTGTCTCTCCTTATCTCCATTCTTATATTAAGCACTTAGATGTTCAGATCTGTCAATGGTTTTAATTAAAAGATATAATTTCAGATTGAATATCAGCTCTTCGATCAAATATTCTGATTTTATGTATCTTTTTTATTTTTTTTTTACGTGTAGAAGTCTAAATTTATTTAGAAAAGTACTCGCCACATGTACGTGCCACATGTAAATTGTGTCATCATTCTAATTGGTCTTGATTTCTTTCTATTTTTTAAATGTCATTTAAGGAATTTTGAATTGAATGATAATTGATTGGTCATCATGTCTTTATTTTTTTTTTTTCATTTTTATATATCATTTAAAGAATGTTATTTTTCATTTGATATGTTATATTGTATTTTTTTTTATGAAAATATGTCAAAAAGGTAAAAAAAAATACATATATGTCATTTAAAGAATGTTATTTGTTATTTAATCAATTTTTTTATGAAAATATGTCATTTTGTTTGAGTTTTTTTTTTCTTATAATATGTTCTCGTTGTAACGTTTGGACATAATACTAATTTTAATATAAATATTTTTGTACGCTTCGTGGAGTCATTATTAAGCCAAGTCACAAGAAACCAGGCTGTAACATGTAATGTTGTATGCTAGCAGGAAACCAGGTTGTAAAATGTTGCATGCTCACAGATTTTGCGCCTCTTCAATCATCACGAAACCAAGCCTTGTAGGCTTGATATAATCAACCATATTCATCGCAATACAATAAATGTATATAACAACTAAAGTCACACATTGGATGCATCATTATGTTGAAGAAATATGATTTGGAATCATGTCTCTAGACTCCAAATATAATATATTTTTTTTCAATCATGCCTAATTTCTTGAGTATAACATATAGTCTTGTAAGGGATCCGAATCTGCTGCGATCCTTCGCTGTGAACAGTAACCCTGCGATTTCTGTTTTTCTCAATCTAGCTGTCGAATTGTTTTGAGATGCGTGCACAGAAAAATCAATTGTTTTGAGATGCGTGGACAGAAAAATTTAACGGCTGAATTTGAAAAATCAGGAATTTCAGAGTTACTGTAACACTTCACGGATCGCAGCAGATTTATTTCCGTCTTGTAAGTCATGTCCGAAATATTTCACTCACTATTTTAAGTTTTTTTTTTTGTATCGCTTCAATTTGCTCATTTTACTTGCTTTTTTTTGTTTTTTTAAACAAGGCATATAGCCTATTTCATGACTGAAATGCTTGAATACATCAGAGAAATTGCTCATTTATTTAGTTAATAAATCAAAGTTATCATGATCATTGATTTCTACAATAGTATGAAACTTTTAGTGTTGTCAACATTTAAGTAATGATTTTTTTATTAAGTAACAGTAATTAATAGATGAAACTAAATCATACAATAAGTCTACATGGCTGTTTGCACTAAGAGAAAGTTCAGATGCTCGATTGAACTGTAAAAATGTCGTAAATCACCGTAGAATGCTTGCAATTGAGGAATCAGAATCAAGTTTTTTCTCTGTTAAATTTGTTACCCCATGATATTAAACATAATTGCATTGCATATAATGGGAGTTAAATTGTAGAATTAACTAATAATTGGTGTTAAATAACTTGTAAAAGTATACAGTAACGTGCCTAATAAAGTACACAATGCGCATTTTTTTTAACTTAGAAAAATAGGTTGTAATTAAAAAACGTGATAATCACCACAAAGCTTATTTGAATGAAAATGATTATAAATACTATGATTTAGATAGGTTGTATAATTAAGTTAACACAATTTGAAAATCAACTTGCCATCCAGCAAGCTGTTGAATCTTTATAAAGATCAAATATACATGTAATTTTATATTATATTTTTTTGATGAACTCTTGACTTAGACGATGGGATGTCACTTGTCAGATATCCCTTCTGTACTCGGTACACTCCCTGGAATGTATAATTCGTTAGAAACGAAAAAAATATTGTAATGCGACTGAGGTTACATTACTATACACAGCGCACATTGGTCTACACTATAAATTTATATGTTTATCTTTAAATCAAGTGTTTTGTTGTCTAACTAATATATAGTAAAAAAACTCTAAAAAATGTAAAATTCTGCATTCAAATACATTTTTATCCAACAGTTCGAATCAACTGTTTGAACTTCGAAAATAAAAATATACTGAGAGTACGAATCAATATGGGCTGTGCACAGCACCGTAACCTCACTTTGTTGTTGCAAACGAAAGTTGCTCTACATGTGCATTCTTCGGTTATATCATATCATACCATCATATGTGATGTGTTTGGTAGATAAACGACAGTATGGCCCACCAAAATTCTTTATCCCTGAATTATTCACATTTCCTAAGATATTCGTCAATGGGGAATATAAAAGTTGAACTTGATTGGAGAAATCTTCCCCAAAAATTTCATCAAAACGGAAAAAAAATATATTATCAGGAGATAAATCCATAAGCCAGAAGATTCCGTCATTGCTTAGCCAAATGGAATCGTGATAAAAGAATCTTGATTTTCTGTGGCTGTTAACCCTATCACTTCAAGTTGTATAGACAGTATCCAAAAAAATTAATTACATTAATACTAAAATTTCAAACAATACCATCTACCAGAATTTATCCGCTCCTCTTTAGAAGTTAGTTTGTACAAATTTCAAATATACTAAATTCTATATTATTGTGCATTGGATAAAGCATTAACGAGAATACAGAATTTGAAAAATTAATTTTTAACAAGGCAATAATGATTCTAGTATGAATCATGCACGTTAGTTTTATGTGTATATCTATGATGGATTTATGTGTACAACTTATGATATATATTCACTTGATATTTTTGGCAACAGCGTTAAAACTTGCATTTTCAAAGTATAAACAATTGCTCTGTCATTTAAATACAATGTAATGTTATATCAAATTGGAGCTAATTTAAAAATCTCTCATTTTTTAAACATCCAAATTAGAAATTTTCAATAATTGAGTTTAAATGGATGACCAAATACATTTTGAATTAATCTAAATTGACATTAAACCTTATAGACATGATACATCTACAACATCAATTATAATTTGAACAATTGGCAATAAATGTAAAAAATACCAAACATATTACACGTACCAAATGCTAATTTCTTATAATGTAAATTTGAAAAGTTGTATGTTCAGATTTATTATAAAACATTTGTTACCTTAGCATCATTACTCATTAGTGATGTCTTGTATTCGCTCTTGGTTTTGATTGCACTGTTGCCATGAATGGTTCCTTCATAAAATGTTTTACCACTGATTTTGATACGGTATTGACATGTAATTTGCCACAGAGGATCTTGGTTGATATGTTGATGGATCTCCATTATAGAAAACCGCGTATTACATATATTATATATTTTTAAATTTTTTCTAGACATTGACATCGTGATCGTGAAGCCATTACATCAATTTGGATCGGGTTACGCGGTTTCCTGTCACTTTTATTACGCGGTACCAACGGCTGTTGGTCAGAAATTTTATGTGTAGAAATTAATTAAAAATAATACATGAAAATAGATGGATGAAGGTTGTATTTTGATATCATAGAAAAGACAGAATCATTAATTCCATTTTTTTAGGCATTAAAAAAAACAGAATTAATAATTCACTTTCATTTAGAGTTATCTTATACAAATATGTCCGAATCATTCAAATAATATCGGTTTTTTATCTTTAAAACTTCCAGGAATTTCGTTTTTCTACGTAGAACAAGTTTTGGTTACACTTACATCTTAATACCTCGGACCGTTTCTCAAGTAACTTGCCAAGTTTTTTCTTAATTTCCTGCAAGATGAAATGAAAAGTGATAAAACCTCTTCGCTGGTGGCAGTTAAGAAGAACCACAACCATACAAGAACAGAGGTAAACAATAGTAACAAGACAGTAACTTTTTTTAAAGATATACAACTAATTACCATTTTCTCTCTCACAATAAGAGACAAATTTATTGTCTCTTGAAAACTACATCCCTCTAAATTAAAACCTTCTACATCCATGTTGCTTTTAATTTTGTACGTTCTCTTGCTTGCTCGTTGATTCTCTCATTCTTTGTTATATCCCTCTGGAGGAATCGGGTTAATGATGCAATTAACATATATCGGGAAGAAATTAGAGGTATAGAGAGAAAGAGAAGGAGAGAAATATTCCTATATTTTAATCTCTCTTTCTCAATCAAATGCAAAATAGGTTATTCCGAATAGTCTAATTCTAAAAATAGTTTATTCTCAACCCAACAAAACTAACCCTTATATAACAAATGGTACGTTGAATTAATGTATCATATATCTGCACCAGGAACGCTGAGCCTGTTCAATTGAGACATGTTGAGCCTTAACTGACTATCAAGTTATTAATAACTGGCCATGTACATTACCATCTAATTTCAACTTTTATCGCAAAGCTACACTACACATTTATTTCTAATATTAATTGGGTCATATGGTTACTTCAAATATTAATTAAGGGAATCCTCAATTTTATCTGATTTTCTTTATGTGGTGAAGAAATTATAAACACATGATAAATCTAACCAACTTTAGCCACTTGCACATGTACTGACCGGTCAACTAGAAATTATCCGAATTTGAATCGAGATCTTTTCTTCTTAGTCAATAATTATCCGAATCCGTTTACACCCTACTCCAACTCCATACATACGGTTAGGGGCAGAGCCAGACTTTCAAGTTATGGGGATCAAACATGAATGGAGTCAGTCATATAAAATTTTTATACTACGAATGAGGATCAATATTACCGTATCTATAGCATTTTACCCTATAATATATAGAAAATCGTGTATAAGTACATAATTTTCAAAATAAATGGGGGTCAATTGACCGTCATTCCTTGAATGTAGCTTCGCCTCTGCATACGGTGGTCCATATGTATGACAAAACTATATATTATTTACACCACATAAGATCTTTATTAATTAATTATTCTCATCTAATTCTTTTTTGTTGATAAATGCATTTGGATTTTTGACCTTTTTTCCATTTAGGAGGCAAAAGTAACATTGACAACCATAAAAAGTAACTTATAATTTTTGAAAAAAAAAAAACACAACTTACATTTTTTTTCAATCTATTGTTTAGTTTTGCAGGTTAGTTGAAAATTTGAAATAGATAGCCTATGTTACTTACATTTTGATTGATTATTTATCACGGCTTGAAACTAAATAGCGATGATAAAAATTATTTATTAATCTCTCTGTGTAGTTAGGTTGCTGATCTCTCTTAAAAAAAATATAATTCAATTTGCGAGAAGATAAAAGTATAACTTTTGAAGTCTCGGAGATTTAGTTCTTGTTTATTTAGAATTTTTTATTTTTGTCTACTTGAGTTCAAGAACTTTTAACAATAATATTTTATTTAAAAAATTTAACGGCTCTGTAATATTTTTTTAACACATTCATTAATTATTTTGATTAACTAATATATTTAGAAAGATGAATATATTTTAAAAAAATACAAAATAAATCTACAGTATATTGAATGCATCCTTTCAGAAAATAAATACAGAGCTGTTAAAATTTTAAAATTAAATATATTATAAAAAGTTTGTAAAAATCAAAATATATCAAAAAAAATTATATTTAATAGTCTCATTTGTAATTCACCCATTACAATTTGAGAGAGTAAAAAGAGGAGATTTTTTCCGAGGTAATATGAGGATCTACTTTCCATTCTCTCGTCTTCTTTCTTCCAAGCAAAAAATATCTGGCTAGATTCGGTCTACTTTTTTTTAACAATAATAATTAATTTTCTAGATACTGCTCAATGCTGATCACATGATCATCCACATCCAGTCTATGGATCATATAACGAAGTCACTGAAATATGGGTCCCTCCCGACCCACTAAGCGGTATAATTGTACACTACAGTAGTCTCTTGGCAGTTGGCAGTTGGCAGTTGGCACTGTACTCGTACTGGTTTGGCAACAAAATTAAAAGTAAAAGAGATTTTTGGAGGTTTTATTAGACTTTTAGCAGAGCTACGTTGTCCCTATTGATGTATCATCCCATTCCACATGTACTGTCACAAAAAAAAAAAAACTTTCTACTTCCATTTTTTTTTTTCTAAAGGAATTTAAGCAATAATTTGAGTCCTTCTACGAAATAAAAATCTCCAAACAATTTATCTATTTTTGTATATATTCTCTTATGAATTTCTATAAGTAAAAAATTATGTCTGTTCATTCACCGCTTTAATTAATTAATCAATTATTTTAGTGAGGTAGTAGTAGTAATCGATGTAATTGGATAAGCTATCCCGGTAATATAATCGATAAGATGCCTGGGGACGGTAGTTTAGAAAATATGATTAGTTTATAGGTCGTATTTTTTTAAACTATGAGGTCCTGGTGGATACCGATAAAAAATATTCTACATTTGTTTTTCAAGTTTTAAATACAGATTCGGGTACGATATTTTTGCCATACATTGACAGATTATATATTAAACGAGAATATAGACACATAATGCATATTAAATATACAGAACAGTATGAATATAATTTGATATACAAAATTATGATAATATGAAATATTATGGATCGACATATGCTATTATTCTATATTTCTATTTATAAATTTTAAATGATTGATCCGAACCGTAAAACATAATCTCCATATGAAAATATACTTGAAAATCAAATTTTATATTTTGTACAATTTTATTTACTTCATTTTTATATAGATAAAAAAATATTACTTTAGATAGTCTATAATTTTAAATCAAGTAATTTTTATCTATCTAAAAAATTCTAAAATTCTAAAATTCGACCTTCAAATATGTTTTCATATGAAAATCATATTTGAGGTTGATCGATTGTCTAATATTAAAATATAAATCCATATTGCGCATCAATCCGTAATATGAATATTACCATTGCCTCACCTTTTTTTTTTCAGTTGATTCTTTCGTTATGACTTCACTGTCTCATAAACTTGGTTCACTGTTTTTATGTAAAAAAGTCTAACATGCACCATCTGTCTGCTTATTTAACAGAAGTGAGACTGAAACATAACTAAAATAAAAATTCAATCGCTTCCAGTGAGCATATTAAAGAAAAATGTTCGTTTAAAAATGAGAATAAAATATATTGTCATTTATTAGTTAATAAAAAATACCATATGAGAATAATAGTATTTTTTATTAACTTAATAAGTTGTTAATAAATGAGAATAAAATATATACTTTAAAACGAATACAAGTATGAAAAACTTTCATCCCATTATGTGCTGAATATAAATAGAAAAGATAATGGAAGATGGATATTGGTGACGGGGCATGAATAAACTAAAAAAAGATAAAGAATGCATTATTATTTCTTTTTTGCGATGAAACATCGTGGGGTCCATTTCTATTATTGAACTGGATTGGACGGACAACTGGACAAGTATCCTCTCTAATATTGTAAAAGATTTCCTTCATTTTACGGTTTGCGATTAACTCCCAGCCGCTTCGAGATTCGGGCTAGCTCAGGGGCAGTATTATTGGGCTTTGAGATTCGTGCCAAGTTAAAAAGAACGGTCCAGATCCAGTAATTCTAAAAGATTCCCTATTACGGTAGCCGTCATCTGGGGTCGCTGACATAGTACCCCCACTTGGAAGTTGGAAGTTGGAAGCAGTCAACTTTTGTTTTACTAGATGCAGCTGACAGCAACTGGGACCCACTTTGCAGTTCCCCCGCTACATTTTTTGAATATAGTCAACTTTAAAAAGTTGTTCTATGACTTCTATCCCGCGTCTACTCCGCGGCTGGATAGATGTACCAGCAGCTGTAGCCTGTAGCTCACCATTGACGGCATCACGCTGAGTCGCTGGCCTGTCTACAAGTAACATAAAGTAGAAAGTCAATTGTTGTTCTCTTTCTTTGATCGAGTTTGGTTTGGACTTTGGAATCAAACCATATGCTTCCATTCCATGGGCGGAACTAAAAGATAGAGATTGGAGCTGAAGAATTAAATATAGAGTAATTTTATTTTATAGAAGAGATTAAAAGATATTAATGTATATAAAAATTATAAAATTTAATGGATTAAATTACAAATTTTTAAACTTATAGAAGGTGCTTAGCACTCTTTTCTCACCACTGTGTTCTGCCCATGATCGGATGTCATGATTTGTAAAAATTAAAAAAAATTAAATTACGAATGTGTTATTTATATATTATTTATAGATTGTGTATGGAACTTAACTACAAATGAAGAATTGTTTGGAAATTGCTTTGATGTTGACCACTTAACTGCTAATTGTTCAATCTCAACGTTGCTGTCCCATTAATTATGTATTAATTTGGACCTGAGGTAACACAAATTTTGGCACCAAGCTCTCTGCATTCCATCTCGGCTCTAAATCCAAAATTAGCAGAAGAGAGATGCTTTCTTTTATGTTGATTTTTAGGATTCCGTCTCTTGAATTCCTGAAAGTCGGAAAGAGTGTTGACCGTTCTTAAACGAATTAATCCGCAAACGTTTGCTTCAATCTAGGCAAGTTAGGTAAAGTTTGATTACGAAATTATCGAATTAAAGTAAGAATATTCTGCTTTTCTTTTCTTTAAGAAATTGCAGCCAAATAAATATTCTATTAATCAAATCAATGCTTCAAACAATCGGAGAAAAATCATTTAAACATCATGAAAAGAAATTGAAACAAAGGTGACAATTGCGCCGTTTTAGCAATGAAAACATGATTACATATGTTATTTGTGTTATTGATAGGGCTGGTAAAAAAATTCGTACCTCGTATAATTTGTTTGAAATCATCTCAAAAAGCTCGTAATTAGCTCTTTCAATTCTCATTCAGTTCATCATTAGTGAGTTTCAACTTAACCGAGCTCTGGTCGTGTATTAGCTTGTTGTAATAAAAAAATGAAACTATTTTTCAAAACTTCTACCATCGGTTTTTTTTGCTCAACATGATAAGATGAAGCTAAAATGAAATTGTCTATGCACGACTAAAAATATCAAATAAACGAAAATCTTTGATTTATGTACGACTTACAACACAAATGAACTGATTTGGTAAAAATCTGACTTGACTTGAGTTCAAAATTTATGTAGTTCGACTCGACTCGACTCAGTTCGGTTTTGTCACAGTCCTAGTTATTGCCATCTTACATGTAATAGCCAGTGCTCCTTTCAGAAGTTCTGTGGTGTTATACATGCTTTGGCAGTCCCTTGTATTTCTCCTTCAACGCTAGCTGTTTAAATTAGCACAGATATTGTAGAACAGCCTTCTTGCACTTTATTTCACTTTTCTTTCACATGGGCGCACGCAACCAAATTGTAATTTTTACAACTATTTAAACAAAAATCAACTTTAACATCCCAAGGAACAAATCGTTTTTATTCGCATTTATTGCGACACCGTAGCAATGTAGCATGGTAGATCTGGTTCAAATTTTCGCGGAGTTCAAAGGATTTCATTGAGATGGCGTACCTAATTTATTAGATATTAGGGAGAATTTCATGTATACCCCTCAAAAAATTCAAAATTACTTATTTCCCCCTCTAACCTTCATAATATCATATATATCTTTCTAAACTTCAATAACTCACAAATTTATCCATTTTATTACATTTTTTATTGAAACTCATTTTATAATTTATCAAATGTCAATTATACCCTTCCCCTTATGCTTCTCCGCTTCTCTTCCTTCGCTCACCTTCGTTAAAATATAATTAGTCCAGATAAAAACAACTGAAAAATAAGAAAAGAAAAGCGTCAAATGGAGCAACCAAGGGTTTGGTGCGATTCCCGTCAAAGGTTCGCTACACCTGCACCTTCAATTTCTCAATCCCGCCCCTGTCCTCTACCTCCCTTTTGAGCATTTTTACAAACACCTAATGCTCGTTTGTTTGTAATGGTGAAAACTCGTTTTATAATCCCTGTGACGTATGTTTTTTATCTACTTGATATGATGCTTATCAACCAGTGTTCTAAATAGCGCGCTATAGCGTTTTTGGACTCCAAACGCTACGCTATGACATCAAAATGCGCTATTTGCGCTACGGCCGCTATAGCGCTATACAATATGAGTTTTTTTTTTAAGCAATTTATATGGGTTTTAAATAAAGATAAAAAAAACTCAAACCGAAATTGAATTTGTTGCTACTTACTACAGATAAATCAATTTGAAATTGGGAATAGAAATAGAAATTTGAATAGAAAAAAAGTCCAAACCGAAATTAAAATTTGAATAAAAAAAAAAATAGATTATGTCATAAATCATGATACTTAAGATATTTTTAACAGGAAAAATCGATAGTTTATGATATTACTATGGATATTTTGAACCGCAATTTGGACTTTATACGGGTTTAATATGAATATTATAACTTCTTAATTACTTTGGTGTTATTTATTGTTCTATGAGACTTTAGATAATGTTGATATTTAGTACAAATATTGAATATACAGAATGTAAAAAAAAAACGCTATTTGGAATAGCTTCCGCTATAGTGACGCTATTCGCTATAGCTTTTTTTTTTCCATCCTGTTATGACGCTATAAACGCTATTTAGAACCTTGTTATCAACACTTTAGAAGTTTGTATTAACCTTTAAAATAAAAAATTGTATTATTTTTTTATTTATCTTTAATAATTTTTTTGTCTCTACTAGTAGCAATAGTCGGCCATAACATTGAACGGTATGTCGGTACCACGTGATCTGGACCGGTACAAGTACATATTGGTTTTTGTTGGCCTGAAACCCTTGGTTGCTCCATTTCAATTTTTGTTCAACATTCCTAATATTTGAGATTGAAAAGCAAATCAGAGAGAAGAACTAACAGAGAAGTTTTGAATTACTGTTTCATTGATTTATCACAGAGAGCATACATAGAGTTATATAGGCTTCTCAATTATTGTAACTAAGGTTTACAAGATGAATTATTATCTAACCACAGTATAACCAGCTGCTGACAATGCTGGTAAATGATTCTGTAGTCTAACAAACATCTTCTAAACAAACTATATTGAAGCTCTCCGGTTGTGTGAGTGAATGGACATCTCCATTGGAGTGTATATCGCCTAATAATTCCTTCCGAATACTAATCTGTAGTTACGAATGGAGGCCTCAATGTATGAAACCAGATACTCCTAAAAATGGGTATGTTATTCTTAAGGCATGACTAGTTTACTTTTCTTCCTTTTTAGTTGTTTTTTCTTAAACGAATTTATAATTTATAATGAATGTGAGAGTTGCTGGGGAAGAGAAGAAGGGAAGGAGGAGAAGGGCATAACTGACATTTTATAAATTTAAAATGAGTTTTAATAGAAAATGTAATAAAATGGGTAAATATGTGAGTTTATGAAGTTTAAAAGGGTAAACGTGATATTATGAAGTTTAGAGGGGGACATACGTAATTTTGAATTTTTTGAGGGATATACATGAAATTCCCCCTAGATATTAATTTACAGAGACCTCAAGTCTTCATGAAATAACTATTCTAGTTTCTAGAGAAACTTGTCACCATGTCCAGAATTACAATTACTTACACAAACCAATAACCATCTCTTCTCTTATTTTAGAAAAGGTGGATTTTTTGTCCAAATAGTTTTGGACAAAGTTATGTCAAAAGTTGAATCTAAACCATCCGATCAGTATCAAAATTCATGCTAACGGTTTTAGATTTTACAAAGCTGTCCATTCGCACGAATCTTGATGCTAATGGAATGGTTTTGTTGCGATTTTGGATAAAATTTTACAAAACCTTTGGACGAAACCAACTTCCTTTAGAAAGGCTATTCAACGCCTTCCCTTCTCTCTCCCATTTCCTATAAAAACCATCCCAACTTCCTCCCAATTTATTAAACACACAATACAATCCATTCCTATTCCAACGGCATAATACAGTTACAAAAATGGTGTCTGACGAGATCAACCTAAGTGCCAAGCCATCCTCCTCCTTCCGCCTCCGAAACGACAGCCTCAATGCAGTGCGCCTGAGGCGTGTCTTCGATCTCTTTGACCGCAATGGCGATGGTGAGCTGACGGCCGAAGAGATTGCCTCAGCACTCGACCGCCTCGGCCTCGGTGGCGAGCAGTCTGAAATTTTGTCAGCTGTTTCCTCCTTTGTTCCAGAGGGCCGTACCGGTCTCCTCTTCGAGGATTTCGAAAGACTCCACCGCTCTTTCGGTGATTCTCTTTTCGGAGGTGCTGATGTGGAGGCATCGAATGAAGAAACCGATGAGGAGGACATGAAGGAGGCGTTCAAGGTGTTTGACGAGGATGGTGATGGTTTCATTTCAGCGGCCGAGTTGCAGTCGGTGCTATGCAAATTGGGGATTGCCGAGGCGAAGAGCATGGCCCGGATAAAGGAGATGATCTCCTCGGTCGACCAGAATGCCGACGGCCAGGTCGATTTTAGCGAATTCAAAGTCATGATGCAGGGCATTGTTGTTCAAATGTAAAATGAAATTATAAGTAATTAGACTTCAATTGTATTTGTGAAGTTTGTTCGTCTTTTGCTGATCATTACATGGATTGCAGCAGGGATGATGCCACAGAGTATCTGTGGTTGGTTTATAGGTATGTGTTTGATTTCTTAATTTAGGAGGGGAATTTTTCACTTTCTTTAATTTGCCAACTTTTCCTTGGTTGTTCATCTGACTGGTTGTAAAATTATTAGCTCAACGCTGTTATAATTTAATTGCTTTACTCTTTCTTTTTTTAGCATTACTCTTCTCACAGAAAAAATGAAAAATAAAAAGAAGGTTCAAATGCTATCAACCTTTTGTCTTCGTTATGCCTCATTTTTAATTATTTTTAATGAGAAAGTTATAAAATTTAATTGTATGTCAAAATAAAAATGTTAGATTTAATTTATATTCTTTTATAAAAATAAGTTAAAAAATAAACGTTCAAAATTATCTGTGTGGGTGAAACTTTGCAACCTCTTGATACAAATAAAAATAAAGTCGAAATTTTGTAATATCTTCTATGTGCATATTGAAAATGATATAAATTATTTGTAACTTTTCTTTTAACTTTAATATTTATATTTTAAATTAATAAAGTTTGAAAAATAAAGGCATAACAAAGACATAAAAGTCGAGATATTTTAATGAAAATAATACGCTAAGTATTGAATTTAGCCGAATAAATGTACTCTTACTAGCGTTTTAAAATTTAGTTTGCTATTACATAACACAAATAATATGTTGTAGAATAAATATAATTTTTGATATATTAAGTGATAGATATATGTTATATTAACAATTTTTATATGTTTATTAAGATGATTCTTTTTAATAAATTACAGTTTGCTATCAAATATACTATGGACGTATGAATAATTAGTCTTTGATATAGTGGTTACAAATAATATTTTGCGTATGGAAGATTATAAGTTTGAAATTCAAATGAAAATAGAGATCCCTTATAAATAGTTATAGCCTTATAGGCAATATCTTCCGAATTTTTTATTAATATCCAAAAATTAAATAAAATTATCAAAAATGTCCATGTCAGATCTGAAATTCGAAAAATACCCATTCCGGAAAAAAAATTTCCGAACTAAGCCTCTAACTTCGGAAAAAAATTTTCCGAACTTAGCTCTCTATTTCCGGAAAAAAAATTTCCGAACTAAGCTTCCAATTCCGGAAAAAAATTTTCCGAACTCTAAGTTCGGAAAAATTTTATCCGAACTCAGCCCTATAAAATCCGACCCAGCCCAGCCTATTTCGGTGCCTCTCCTCCCTCCCAGCGCAGCAGCCCGCAGCCGGCCCGAGGTAACTTTTTTTTTTTTTTTTTATATTATTTAATTATTTAGTTTAAATAGTTTAAAATTTGTAGAATAGTCCAGAATAATTTAAAATTTATAGAATGGTCCAGAATAGTTTAAAAAATATCAGAATAGTCCAGAATAATTTAAAAAATTACAGAATAGTCCAAGATAGTTTAGAAAATACCAGAATAGTCCAGAATAGTTTAAAAAATACCAGAATAGTCCAGAATAGTTTAGAAAATACCAGAATAGTCCAGAATAGTTTAGAAAATACCAGAATAGTCCAGAATAGTTTAAAAAATACCAGAATAGTCCAGAATAGTTTAAAAAATACCAGAATAGTCCAGAATAGTTTAGAAAATACCAGAATAGTCCAGAATAGTTTAGAAAATACCAGAATAGTCCAGAATATTTTAGAAAATTACAGAATAGTCCAGAATAGTTTAGAAAATACCAGAATAGTCCAGAATAGTTTAGAAAATACCAGAATAGTCCAGAATAGTTTAGAAAATACCAGAATAGTCCAGAATAGTTTAGAAAATACCAGAATAGTCCAGAATAGTTTAAAAAATACCAGAATAGTCCAGAATAGTTTGAAAAATTACAGAATAGTCCAGAATAGTTTAGAAAATTACAGAATAGTCCAGAATAGTTTAGAAAATACCAGAATAGTCCAGAATAGTTTAAAAAATACCAGAATAGTCCAGAATAGTTTAAAAAATACCAGAATAGTCCAGAATAGTTTAGAAAATACCAGAATAGTCCAGAATAACTTAGAAAATACCAGAATAGTCCAGAATAGTCTGAAATGATTTAGAATTTTTTCAGGAACCTCTTTTTTTCTCGGATCCCTTTCGGAGCTCTGACTGTCTGATCACTCGGCTCTTCGATTGAGGTTTTTTTTAACTTTTTTTATTATAATTTTAATTTATAATACAATTAATTAGTTTATTTTAAATAATTTAGAATATTGTCCGAATAATTTAGAATTTGTCAGAACCTTCCAAAATGACCCTGAATATTTTAGAAAATACCAAAATAGTTCAGAGTAACTTAGAAAATATCAGAATGGTCCAGTATTATTTAGAAAATAGCAGAATGGTCTAGAATAATTTAGAAAAATTAAAGATAATTTAGAATATTGTTCGAATTTTGTAGTATGGCAGACTTAGTACTGAAGCATACATTTAGCCCTTTGTTGTGGATAGCTCACGGCAATCATAGGGTATCTCAGGCGTCGAAGGAGGTAAACATTTACTTATTTTGTTTTTCATAACTCGGTTAGTAATCAAATTATATTGTAATTAATTTTTTTCTCTAATTTAGAGCAAAGAAATTTTAACGGTGAGACACTATCGACACAAATTTTAACGGTGAGACACTATCCTCCATTAAAAATCTTCACATAAATAGTTGTCATTTTCAGTTCGATTGGTCTGGCAATTTAAAAAAGAACAACATATAAGTAATTACAAATTGTCCGGACCTCTCAAAATTATTTCATAACCATTTCATAATTTTCTAAATTATTCAATACCATTTCTAATATTCCTAAATTATTCTACATCATTTTGGAATTTTTTAAATTAATAGAAAAAAATTCTAATTTTTTTGGGAATTTTATATATTATTCTAAACCATTTTGGAATATGATAAAAAATTCTAAATTATTTGGACAATATTCCAAAAAATAAAAAAATATTTGGAATGATCTAATTAATTATAATATAAATTTTAAAAAAAAAATCAACCTGAATCGAAGATCGGATCAATCAGACAGTCATAGCTCCAGAAGGGATCCAAAAATGAAAGAGGTTCCTGAAACAATTCTAAATCATTTTAAAATTTTCAAAATTTTTCTATACCATTTTGATAATTTCTAAATTATTCTACACCATTTTGAATTTTTTTAAATTAATTTAGCAATATTCTAAAAAAATTTGAAATTTTATAAATTATTCTAAACCATTTTGGAATATTCTAAAAAATTCAAAATTATTTGGACAATATTCCAAAAAATAAAAAAAATATTTGAAATGAACTAATTAATTATAATATAAATTAAAATAAAAAAAATAAAAATAACCTGAATCGAAAATCGGATCAATCAGACATTCAGAGCTCCGGAAGAGATCCAAAAATGAAAGAGGTTCCTAAAACAATTCGAAATCATTTTAAAATTTTCTAGACTATTTTGATAATTTCTAAATTATTCTACACTATTCTGAAATTTTTAAAATTATTTTAATTAATTTAAATATTTTAAATAATTAACAAATAAATAATTATAAATTTAAATAATTAAAAAAAACTTACGGAGAGAGCGAGAGAGCTGCGAGTTAAATTGAAAGCGAGCTCAGTATTTATAATCGAATTCGGTACAAAACCGGATAAAATTTTTCCGAAAATTCAATCTGAAACCGGATTAAATTTTTCCGGAAACTTAGTTCGGAAAAAATTTTTCCGAAAATTTGGCCTAATTTCGGAAAAAAATTTTCCGGACTTAGAATCCGGATAAAATTTTTCCGGTTTTTCAATTGAATTTTCGGAAATTTTTTTTCCGAAGTTAGAGGCTTAGTTCGGAAAATTTTTTTCCGGAATGGGTATTTTTCGAATTTCAGTTCTGACATGGTCATTTTTGGTAATTTTATTTAATTTTTGGATATTAATAAAAAATTCGGCAATATCTTATATTAAAAAGTCAGATAATTATATACAAACTTTATCTTAAAGGTGTCTCATATTTTGAACGTGTCTGGTGCTTATTCGGAGATAGTGTAGGGACCAGTATTATTTGAGTTTTGAGATTCGTGCAAAATGTATTTGAACGGTTGAGAGTTTCTAAAAAGTCATGCAAAATATGAGATATCTCAGAGGATGCGAATTCAGACGTGATCTCCATTTTTTTTTTTTTTTAAAGAAAAAGAAAATATATATACAATGCATGCCGTTGTGCAGTGATCCCCTACCATGTGTCATCAAGTTACGCTTTTATGTACTCTAAGATGTATTATTGTAAGGAACATATTTTGAATCATTTTGTTGTAGATCTTGAAACTGTATCTTTTTTATTAGTTGAGTATTAGTTAATCTCAAATTATGCTAGTGGTAATTAAAAGAACGATAATTAATTTTTTATGCTAAAAGTTGACATGATTTAATTGTTCTTTGATTCTGGTAAGCACGAATGATTTTGGTTGACTTGACAGGTATCGTGATGCTTCATGGTGTTATAAAATTTATAACGTGCTCTGACACTAGTTATTAACAATTTCTTTTGCGGATATCAACCCAATTTAGAGATTTGACAACTAATGGATATCTCATAAAAGGTGGGATTTTGTTGTGCAACGGCTTTTAGACAAAAGTCTTATTCAAAATCGGATTAGTGTCAAAATTTATGAAACCATTCTAACATGACATTATTGAATTTAGACGACTGTAAAACAAAGTCAAGGAACGATGGCGTTAGTAATTGCCAATATTCGTGTCACACTCACACGTAACAGCAATCAATATTCAAGAAAAAACCCAATTACAAAATTAATTGTTACCAAGTCCAATGGGCTTCGGTGCCTCGAGAAATCCACAACAAAGGACCCATACAATACAAAAGATAGTAGAATTGAAAAGCCCAGTGAGTCTATTTTAACTAGGCCGAATGAAGAGTTAGTTAATCATACTCGTAATATTTGGTTGTCAAGTATTAAATTGTTTACTTTATAAATGCTTATAACTTTTGCTAAGAGCATTTACAAGAGCATCTATAAGAGCATTTACAAGAGCATCTATTTAGGGGTGTGGTGGGAAAATTTCTTATTTAGAAACTATGCAGTAAAGTTTCTTATTGAGAAATTGTTTATAAACTCCATGTTGGCTAAATGATTGGCTCAAATTAATTCTCCTTTTTAATTTGTTGTTGACGTGGCTTAATAGAAACTCTAAAATTAATTTCAGGAATGTGAAAGTTAGAAACTTTACATACCTTAGTTTCTAAAAAGTGATTAACAGTTATTTAGAAACTCATTTGAGTTGCTGGGATGTAGAGCAAATTAAAAAGCAGAATTAATTTGTGATCAGCATGGAGTTTATAAACAGTTTCTAAATAAGAAACTCTCCTACATTTCTAAAACTGGATTAGAAACTGCCACATCATATTAGAAACTCTAATAGTACCAGGAATGTAGATGCTCTTCATAAATACATAAAAGTTTGCTATTCATCTGATGCTACCTGAGTTTGCTAATCAGATGATGATGATGCTTTAATTTGGTTACCTAAGTTTTCTGTAAGCAGCAAAGTTTCTAATTAGGTGCAACAAAAATCATTTTGTCTGACATTTTTTTTATTAGTTATTTCTATACAGTTTGATGCATTAATTTGGACTAGTTGATGTCATTTTCGTTGATTCGAAATTCACTGGCTTTAATCAAGTTAAAGAAAATATTAAAAAAAAGAAAAAAAATGTAAGTTAAAGAAACCCAATTAAACTTCTGATTAAACCGATTAAACAATTTTTAAAATCACGAAGAAGATATAAACATATATATCAGAAAGGCTAATACACTTTAAATATAGGCATATGCAAAAACAATCCCAGCAAAAATCAAGTCAAAAAAGCCCTCTTCTAATTTCTAAATCGCTCTAAAGAAACTCAAAATTTGGTTCTATACCGACAGTCGGAGCTCTCCAGAGTTTTATTTCTCACTCCGATGACCACCTCACAGCTGGTGTAAGAAACCATGTGGTGCTTCAAAACCCCCAGCACAGTAACCCGACCCGGTATCTCAGTCTCAGTTGTGAAATCCATCGACCCAGCAACCACATCCGCATACGCCGCAGAGTACTTACTGGCCAATCTCCCGGCCATGACAGTCAAATCCACGACACAATTCACCGACCCCTCTGCTTTGACTTCTCCTGGAGGTATCTCCGCCAGGCCGACGAGTTGGCCTTGGTAGTACATCTGAGCACTGCCCTGGCCGAAGCGAAAGCTGGCGTGGTTGGGGTTGTTTGCGGTGATGTCGAGGGAGAGGGTGAGGTTGAGGGACAGAGAGAGGGAGGGGGATTCGATGGAAGCGTCCAGGCCGGAGAGACGAACTGAGTTGACGATAGTGGTGGCGTGACGGGGACGGAGGACGGTCAAGCCGAGGATGAGGAGGAGTAGAGTGAGGAGGAGGACGAAGGAGAGGGAGACCAGGAAGCACCGCCGGAGCGGAGATGCTACGGAGTGGCAATGAGAGTAAGGTTTGCATGTGGGGTCCATGTTTTTTGGAAGGGAAGAAGGGGATGTTGGTGTGAACTGTGAAGTGTGAAGCAGGGACAAGCAAGGAAGAAGTGAACTGGTTAAGGAAACTCGGAAGGGATGATTGGAGGTTGATTTGGGGCCTGGCCGCTTGGGAACGCGTATCCTCTGCATTAACTCAAAAGAGAATCTTTTGACTTAATGAATCTCAACCGTCTGATTTTAAACGGATTCAATCCGGCTTCGGCCTATAACATAAGGGGCTTTTCAATATTAGTGCGGATCTAGTCCACGCGAATCTTGAAACAGATCAGACGGTTGAGATTCATTAACTCAACTCAAAAGATTCCTTTTTGAGCTAACGCAGAGAATACGAATTCCCCGCTTGGGGGTTCTGCGGTGAGTTGTCCATGCGGAACATTTTAACATCTCCTTTCGTTTCTTTCTTCCAGAGTTGCAGGAGCAGGATAAATGAGCGTACGTAGTATCGGGAGGAACAAACAATCAATCAATCTAGTAGGGGTCGTTGTCAGGAAATCAGGAGTCGCTCTGCAACTGCATCCGTTGGAAGGTTGTTGAGCTGCATTGCTTCCTTACGTACTTGCCCTCCTCCGCCCAGGAAAAAAAAAGGGGAAGTTGGTATCCGTCGCAGAAAATGTCTCTCTCAACTCTCAAGTCGAAAGAGTTGAGTCAGCTCCACAGTAGTACTGTACCGGTTTTATTGGGACTAAAAATGGTAAAATCGGATTTAATACGAAAAATCTGTATGATTAATTCGACTCAAATTTAAATTTAATCAGAGTTGAATTTATTTAAATAAACGTTTAAAAAAAAAAAGATAAATATCAAGTCTTCATATTTCATACTCATGTTATTACAACAATATATTCTTCTATCGGATCTCGAATCCATGACCTCTCACATTAGATAACATGTATATTTGTCACTAAATCAAAAGCTATTTTTTTATAAAAAGTTTAACTAGTTTGGTTATAATTTGAGACGATTTAAAGCAAGACAATATGGAATTTAATCTAATATATATTCAAACAATTCAAAATGCTGTAAGAATTAAAAATCAGTCCACAATTGCATCTTCAAAATTTGATGGAAACTTTTCTTGTGGATATTTAATATCTATCTCAACCCGAGCATAACAAGCGAGACCCGATAATGATATGGAAGTAGAGAAATTCAACCCGATCAATTGTTAGTTTGTCACCTTTACACTAGATAATTATAGATAAAAGTAGACCGACCGTTTAAGATTGAGCGATGCAGATAAAGTCTAATGTCTTAGTCTTTTTTTTTTCTCAAATCTTAGTATTGAATGTAGGCGAATCATGTCTCCTATGCAAACGGTACAGAGCACCTGGGATGAATCGCACGGGCTGGCACGACAGAATGGCCTCAAAGCTGAAACATGGTTCTCTAAGTTCATTTGTGCATGCTGGCACATTTGGAAGCACAGAAATGGTAAAATTTTCCGGAATGAATCGGTACACCCAAAAGTACTGGCGAGACGCATCGTTGAAGAAGGAACCTTATGGGAGAGCCTTGCTCTGTAGTGTAGGGGTGGAATTTGTCGTTAATTCTATAACATCCAACATAAACAATCAGGTTTAAGGTAGTTTACATGCGGATGCAGTGGTATGTGGAGACCACGAGATGTAAGTGCCCTGTTGTAACCTTTTTACAATTATAACAACACCTTGGCTGTACCAGCTAAGTTTTCAAAAAAAAAGAATGTAGGCGAGTCAAGCACCGGCCAATGAGAACGAGTAGGTCGGAGAGGAATCAGATTTACTTTGAGTCTGATGGGTTTTAGAACCGTTCGATCTGTTTAAAAATCTGTGCGTACAAAAATGACATGAGTGTAAATAAATATTAAAGCAATGCGCACGAATTTTAAAGTGAATCGGACAATTTCGGAGTCAATTGGACTCAAAAGTAGGTCCGGTATCCATTAGACCTTCTCTGCAGTCCTAGTAAATAGTTGCACAAGTTAATTTAATTTATAAAATGTTTGATTTTAGCCCACTGATTGGAATGGAGATTTATGTTTGAGAGAAAATTGAAAGCCTCTTATTTGTTAGGTGACAAGTAAAAGTTTTAAATGGGCCTCTCTTGATTGTGAATTTGTGAAATCTATCTGCTGAGAAAAGAATTTAACAGTGTTGGCCCACTAACAACGATTTTAATTCAGACCCGGGCCTATAAGAAATAAACAGATAGAACGGATTGAGCGATCATGTCAATTACGGATTAAAGATCCAAGTTTGAAAAAATTCATTTCACAGTGCTCTAATTATATTGAAATGATGCCAATCTGATTCGTATTCACTTCGACTCCATGTATCGACATTCTAAAATCCAAATCCGATCGTTTGCTAGTTCAAATTGTCCTGACAATGTACGCAAGCCGGTGGTCTGTTATGTAGCATTTTTTCAATTTTTGAGGGACTAGATTGCAAATTTTATGTTGGTGCGTGACTCAAGTGGCCACTGGTATTGATGGAATCGAACTCAAGTGCTTTTCCGAAAGAAAAGCAGGTTCTGCTTTTTCGGATTCAACCATTCAAATTTTTCAATTCGCGTATCTCGATAAAGAAATTTTTTTATGCACAAATCTCGACGAACTTGAATAGTTGAATCTGAAAAAGCAGGTTCCTCAGAAAAGCACTCTATGTGAGCTCTTCAGGCATCCTACACTATACAGATGTTTGGCTAAAGGACAAAAAGGTAAAATGTTTGACCTAAATTTGCAAATAATAATACCCATGTTATTGATGCACGTCATGGGATTTTTTTTTTTTTTTAACTTCTTAAAAATGTTAGCTCAGGATATGCTGTCAACCATAAGTATATTATTTATCTTGCATTTTTATTGTATGCGCTTGGACGCTTGCTCTTCTAGCATAAAAAGATTTTAAAAATACTCTTTTTATGACGATTTTTTCATTAAAATAACAAAAAAAATATACCTGTAATTAATAAAAAATTATAAAATTTTACTCCGTTTTTTTACATACACTGATTACGCCCATGAAGGCTAATATATGATACGTCTGGTTGAATTTTTTCACTTCTTTAATTTAAGTGAAAAAACACGGCTCTGCCACCCACATACAAAGCTTAGCTAACCATCAATTATATTATAAATAAATGACTAATGGATGTCCATTAATCACCTCAATTTTTCTCATCAAAGAAATATGATTCATCTTCATTTCCCCTTTATTATTGGAATTAATCTAGATGACTTTTCATTTAGAGGTTTTATAAACTTGTATTGTATATTAGGACCTCATGGTAGCAATAAAGAATGATATGAATAAGAAACAGTCATGTTTTATACATCTTTTATATCTTGATTATTTTTCTTCATCTTCAATTTATGACAAATTAGAAAAACCAGAACCATTTTTAATTTTTGTACTAATATGATATCAACTTGCTATCTCCTTTTCCCTTCATGAAAAAGTTGTTTACAGTATTTTGTATTGTTTTGACGAAATTCAACGGTATAACAAAAATTTCAAAAATTACCCACATTAGCATATTTTTATAAATACTTGATATCTATCAAAATAAAGTCGAAATATTGTAATTTTTAGTATATCCAATATTGTAAATAGAAATACTACAGATCACATCTTACTATCCTACTGTTTTATCTTGATATCTGAATTTTAAGTTTCAACCATTATTTTGAAAAGGTTTTAACTATTATTTGGAAAAAAAAAAATAGAGTTGTAGTGGAGAACAAAAACTGAAAAAAAAAAAAAAATTGAAGGCGTTTGAGATCAGTTTTACAAAATAAAATTTGATGGACTTTTCAAAGAATTAAATTACAAGTTTGGTTCGTAATATGAAATGGAAGGATCTAACTTTTATTTTTCTTCTCTTTCTACTAGGCTCTTGGCATTTGTGCATTTTATCCAACCAATCCTACAAAGCCGATTATCTCAAAGAGAAAGGTAGATCTAGTACCAATTGACTCAACTAGTCGAGTCCGACTCTGCTGCTCTTTTGAGAGAAAAGCAGGAACTTGCTTTTCCGGATCCAACAATTCAAATTCATCGAGATTTGTGCATGAAATTTTTTTTTATCGAGATACGCGAATGAAAAAATTTGAATGGTTGGATCCGGAAAAGCAGGTTCCTACTCTTCTTTTGAAAAAGCAGCAGAGTTCATTTCCAACTAGTCAGTGCACATCAAATTTATGAAAATGTTTAAATTTATTCTCATACGTGATTGTTAAATTAGCCAATAAATCTTACAATTGTTTCGTGCAGTAGTATTCAAAAATCTAGATATAATTAATTCCTTTTTGAATAATTCAAAAGAATTTATTAATTTTGAATATCAAACCCATCAACAGTTCGCATCTATGCGGTGAAGTGAAGGAGTGCCTATCAAAGAGAAGTCAATTATTTCTTTTCTTTCTCAGTTTCTGGCTTTCTGCTTGTGGAGCAAAAATATTGGGCTGCTCTTGAAATAGATACTAAAATTTCAGGGGGATTGGAACCAAACTCCAATGGCAATCCTAGTGAGTCTTACCATAACATTCAACTCTTTTTGAGGAAAACTTGGACTACATCCATGGGCTATTTGGGCAGGCAATAGAGAATGCAGGTGATGTGATCTTTCGGTTGGTCATTGAACAGGCCCACGAGATAGCGAGAGAATGGGCTTCTAATGCAAGTGTCCGGTCTGGTGGTCGAACATCCCTGGCAGCATAGTAACAAATTAATAATTCGGGTTCTGTTCGGCAGGGTCAAAAATTCGTGATTCGGGAATAATTCGGGTATAATTCGGAAATGATTCGGAATTATAGTACGAGAACCTCAGTGCATATTTAATTCATTACCGATGATTTACTATACGAGATACTGTTTGTATTTGCCATAGAAGATCAACTGTGATAATATATTAAAAAAATAAACTAAATGGGAAACTGTGCTGTTTTTCTCATTTCACGTGGGTAACTACTTTTTGAACAAAAAGCTTTGCACAGTGGGAAATGTGCAACTGTGCGCGCGCGAGAAAGCAAATTCCAGCTGAATGGTACTGTGCTGTGAAATTCAAATTTTTTTTCCGAAAAAAACGCGTATTATTCGCATTTTATTCGCGTTTTATTCACGTTTTATTTGTATTTTATTCGGTCAAAGGTTCGGTCAACGAATAATACGCCATTCAGTTCGGAAACACTCCAAAAACGAATTATTCGCGAATTAAATGCGAATAATTCGCGTACCTTGTTACTATGCCTGGCAGTGGCACTTTTTCCTACTCGTACTTCTTTTGGTTGGAGAAGGTAAGAGCAGGACCGGTACGACTAGTCCTGCAGGACATGTAGGCAATATTTTAGGTGGATACGCTATTGCGTACCTATTGGTTTTATCAGGAGCTTTTATCCGGGGTGTAGGAGAAACCTCTTCATTTTGGGTATGTTGGGTTGGAATGAGAATAGATTATTATTGAGATTAGGCTATTTGGAATAGTTTATTCGGTATTTGGTTGTATTAGAATAGCTAAAATAGTGAATCCAAACTTTTTGTCTTATTAGAATAGATTATTCCTAAGAGTTTTGAGATTTGACTATTCTAATAAGACAAACATAGTTATTTTTTATTTGACTATTCTAACTACTTTTATTTTACAACCAAACATACTCTTTATGCGCTAGTATACTCGTCCCAGCGGGCATGGATTTATGGGAAGCATATGGATTTTCTGGCAAGGCTTATGGAAGGGGAGACATTACCAGGTTGCGACCCGGGAACATGGAAGGCATATGTATTGAGTTTTTGTTGACTGTTTGTCAGTCTAGCAGCGACATGGATACGAGAGGTGAAGGTCGAAACGCTGAGAAAATTGGCGTCAGGGCTTAGAAGGTGGAATGAGCATGATTTGGCGCTAGCTTTACTCGAACGGGGTGGGCCGTCTGCCATGTCAGCAGTGGTGGAATCTCTGTCATGATGTAAGTATTTTTTTTCTGTATAGTATACGATACTAACAAAATGATGAATTTACTCTGCTTAACTGGTTGGGTTGGCATGCTGCATTAATTGTACAGTTGTATTTTGTAGCTCCTAATGCCTCTCTTGTTTCATTGTTGAAAGGATAGAAATATGATGTACAATTCACAGTTCAAAGGGTGTATATAGGAATAAGAATATACAGAGTAATATATTGCAAATGTATACTGAGCTCTTTGATCTTCCATTTTATTTTCCCAAATTTTCATTAGCTGTTCAAGATTAAAATTGGACCGAGTCTAAAAATTGTATTTACGGGCAAGAATTGTAACCAAGGTTCTAAATAACGTTTATAGCGTCGTAGCGGGAAGGCTAAAAAAAAAGCTATAGCGAATAGCGTCGCTATAGCAGAAGCTATTCCAAATAGCATTTTTTTTTTTTTTACATTTCGTATATTCAATATTTGTACTAAATATTAACATTATCTAAAGTCTCATAGAACAATAAATAACACCAAAGTAATTAAGAAATTATAATATTCATATTGAACCCGTACAAAGTCCAAATTGCGGTTCAAAATATCCATAGTAATATCATAAACTAACGATTTTTCCTATTAAAAATATCTTAAGCATCATGATTCATGACATAATCTATTTTTTTTCTATTCAAATTTTAATTTCGGTTTGGACTTTTTTTCTATTCAAATTTCAATTTTTATTCCCAATTTCAAATTGATTTATCTGTAGCAAGTAGCAACAAATTCAATTTCGGTTTGAGATTTTTTTTACCTTTATTTAAAACCCATATAAATTGCTTAAAAAAAAAAAACCATATTGTATAGCGCAAATAGCGCATTTTGATGTCATAGCGTAGCGTTTGGGGTCCCAAAACGCTATAGCGCGCTATTTAGAACACTGATTGTAACTATTCACAATGCCCGACAAGACAAAGAAATAAGTTTGCTAAGTTTTTTATTTAAAGTATCGAATACTAATAAGTTTGATAAAAACAAAAAGATTATAACGACATAGTTTATTAAGTATCAAGTACTAATAAGTTTGCTATGTTTTTTATAATACAGTCCTCAAAATAGTTTAAACAAAAAATACAACATAATTTATTGATAAGACTCAAAATGCAAAATATTAAAACAACATAAAATCTGAACACATAATCCGTATTAGCCACGCACGAATCTAAAATTTTACACATCACCTACAGTTAAGGCAAAAAAAAAAAAAAAAAATCCAATCTATATTTAACTCTAATAAGTCATGCTTGTACAGTTGTAATAAAATAAAATAAAAAGGTTTGCCCCTTTACAGTAAATTGAATAGATATACATGTGTAAATATCAATGTCTAATGCTAATACAGCAATTGACTTTGTGCTAATAAACCTTGAATAGATAACATAAAAATATGAATTTCAGACAAGCAACTATACTGATTATGTGATTAAAAATGGTTAGAAATCTGTTAAACACAAAAACAACTAAGAAAAGCATAGTGTGAACCAATCTGTCACGTTGCATTTTAACAGGTACAATTATCAGAATCTGGTATAATGCCGTATAATCTATAAAATATATATTAAACAGCTGATACTTAAAATAGTGAAATTCAGAAAATTAATGTCTGAACTGCCTGAATTTAGAAAATACCCCTAAACCAAAGAAATAATATTAATGATGATTGTATATGATGGTTGAGAACACCATAAAAAGTTACAAGATGAACACCACTGCAAACGAACTTGAGAACTTCAATTTTTAAACTAATTTAGTGGCTAATTAGACAGTGCTCTTTGTTTGAAAGGTCTTACACGGTTGAATCTGACCAACAACTTGAAGAACATGTTGCATTATGCGTTGAATTAACATAAATGCTTAAAATTTGGTGAAGCGATTAGGGATGTAGTGACCGTCCGTCCGATTGTTATCTTTAACGAATTTTGACAAACAAACAAAATATTTATATCGGAACGATCCAAATTTAGTGCTTATTCAATATAGCAATATTAAGCTCAGTTGATTTAAATACAAATAAATTAAATTAACTTAAATATGTTTTTATTTTAAATGCTAATTTAATTGCCTTGACAATTAATCAATTTGCGATCCGTACCAACCCCAATCTAATTGAATCAAAATTCAACTAATCTAGAGCAATTCACCAAACCCATTCCTTTGGGCCTTGGGGTAAATATTTTAACAGATCGCTTTTGGCTTCATGCAGCGCACGAATCATATGCAGTATTGTTTTGATTCTTTAGTCCATGCGCTGTATGAAGCCAAACCTGCTCTGTTGGTGGGACTCCTGATTTCAATCATAGTAAGTTAATAAAGAAGCGTAAATTTGGTTTTGCCTTATCTGCGCTGTCTGCTAAAGAAAAAGAATAATTATTTCAGTACCCACGCTACAGTACCCGCACTGTACGCGTTACAGTATCCGCATTGTTATTTTAGGAAAATTCATATATCATATATAGTTCATTGTATAGGTATAAATACTTACCCTGTTTGAGCTATATACTTCACAATGTTACTATTAAAATTTTAAAAAAACAAAATTACAGTTTTGGAACAGTTGCGGTCCCCACATGCCGTTTGAGTGGTCCCCTGATGCGGGTACAACACGAGAATTTTTCAAGAAAAGGTGCGGGTACAGTTATTTTAGAAAAATTCATATATTATATGTAGTTCATTGTATATGTATAAATACTTGCCCTGTTTGAGCTATATATTTCACAGTATTACTATTAAAATTTGTAAATTAACAGTTTTGGAACAGTTGCGGTCCCCACATGCCGTTTGAGTGGTCCCCTAATGCGGGTACAACACGAGAATGTTTGAAAAAAAAATATGCGGGTACAGTTATTTTAGGAAAATTCATATATCAGGTGTAGTTCATTGTATAAGTATAAATACTTGCCTTGTTTGAGCTATATACTTCACAGTATTACTATTAAAATTTTAATTTTTTTTTACAGTTTTGGAATAGTTGCAGTCCCCACATGCCGTTTGAGTGGTCCCCTAATATGGGTACAACACGAGAATTTTTGAAAAAAAAAAGGTGCGGGTACAGTTATTTTAGGAAAATTCATATATCAGGTGTAGTTCGTTGTATAGGTATAAATTCTTGTCCTGTTTGAGCTATATACTTCACAGTATTACTATTAAAATTTGTAAAACAAAATTACAGTTTTGGAATAGTTGCGGTCCCCACAAGTAGTTATGGCAGTTTAGGTGTGGATACAATACGAGTACTGTAGCGTGAGTACTATATCAGCTTCCAAAGAAAAAATATCAACATCCGTAGTATTAAATAGGGTACAAATGGATTATTAAATAAAGAGATGGAGACTCCGTTGTCACGTGTTAAGGATTTAGAATGGAATTGCTCGCATGCATTATCCCTCGGCAAATGCAGAAGCAATATTAATATTGTCTTGCACGCATTAGTTTTATACAATGAGAGGTACATACAGTTTTAATTATAACTTTTTCTCAGATAAAGATGAAAATTCAGCATTTTAAATTTTAATATATATTAAGAATTTCTAATTCAAATTTTGAATTTGCGGTGACATATATTTAAATTATAATTTTTTCAGGAAAAAAAATGGAAGTCTAGTCTTTCAAATATTTATATTTATATAAAATTTCTAATTCGGATTTGGAATTTACACTCACACGTAACATTGTTTTTGGCCACTAGTTCAAAAATTGATTCTCACATTTTTAATTATAATTTATATTATTAAGATTAATCTTGATGTTTCGGCATCTTGTATAGGTACTACAGTTCTGTGCTTCTATTCTACTTGGAAAAAATTACAACGCTTTACCGAGAAAAACATATTTCATTGATATTTCATTCGTCTGATGACAAACTTATTAGTGGCATAAACTGTCTTTGATGAATAATTTATTCCCCATTTCAAACAATACGAGGTATTAATTAAATTAATACTCAAGTTACAGCTAAGGTTGGGAATATTAATTAGTTTATATTATCACAACTTGGAGATCAGATATCAGAAAAAGGAATTCGAAACTCCCCTCTAATATTTTAGCATAAGGAAAGAATGGCGATTTTAGGGCGATTTCAGCCTTGACCCTCTCTTCTCCTCTGTCCCCTTGTCTACCACCTCCTCCAGTTTCCCTCCCCTTTCTTCATCCCTCCTATTTCCTTTCTCTTCTACCTTTTCGTCTTTCGTTTTCTTCCCTTTTCGTGCTTGCTCATTCCTCCTCCCACTTCCTCCATGGAGCTTAGTACCGGGCCTCTTATGGCACAGCCATATCCGTATTTGTCGCGTAACAGGTCCCTTGTCAGCTCCTCTATATTTTTTTCTACGGAGGTGCCTGCCTTTGGCGCTGTGCAAGCCGATTTGGAACGCACAATTCGTGCCTGGGGTCCACATCTCCATGAGCACGGCAACATACATGGGTTTCAAAGACAACTTGCTCTCAGATATGGTGGTTCAGTCAGCTTATATCAGATTACACCATGGGAAAATAACTCTTTTCTTATCACCTTACCGGCCTTCCTTGACCGACTCCAGGTGGTTCGTGATTTAATACCGATGTGCCTTGCACAGGATATTATCCTCACTGCTTGGCATCCCCTCATCTCCCTCTCCCGTCAGCCTTCATTTGCGTTCAGCCTTCAGATCATCGTCACAGGGTTTCCACTACCATTATGGCATGAGTACTATATCATCAGGTTTCTCAATATTTTGGGTGACATAGTTCACGTTAATGAAGATAACTTGTTTGGTCGTAATAAGGCGTGCATTGCGGCCACGATACGTTGCCTCGACATCCGGATGGTCCCCCGCTTTGTCATTGTTCATTTTGCTCGTTGGTGGGCGGAATGTCGTATCCATATTCAAGAATGGCACGACAGCCCGGCCATTCCCCCTAAAATTCGTCCTTACCCAGATTTCTTGGATCCTGATGACCCTCATGGAGATGATCCCACGGAGGCTGACATTTCCTCCCCAATACGCGCCCATGCGGTAAGTTGCCAAGATAGCCTTACTGAGGGTTTTCAAGGTTCAACTGCTGCAACACAGCATGGGGCATTGCCCAAATCGGTCCATGGAAGTCAGGGAACCGTTGCTAAACATGCTTGTATTTTTAAACTGGTCTGCAACCTCGCCACAAAAGCAAGCTCTCAAGTCGGTGATTTCTGGATTTTTCCAGAGTATACGTTGGGCCAATTTGTGGTGTATATCCGGGCCTTTCAGCTATTTCTCCTTGGTAGATATCACCACCATGGTCAGAGGCCAATACTGGGGAGAGAATGTAACAGGCCACGTGTGACTTCCCCCGTCATTCTACCCATTATACACCCCACCGATGGCACCATGTGTCCTCTCCAGTCCCCTCCCATACCTACTACTGTGCCCCAGGCCATACCTGCTATACCTGTGTTTCCCACCACAAATCACTCATGTTCCAGGAGGCAGTCAACATTTTCCTTTTCAACTGCTGTCTCAGATCCAGTGTGGTATGCCCCACCCTTTTCTCATAATACATATGTGGCAACACCCTTTTCTCATACTTCACCCCTCATACATTCACAATTACATGGTGTCTTCAGCCCATCCCTCTTCACCATATCTCACCTACTTGCCCGGACTAAAAGGCAGGGCTTCTATAGATCACAAATTCAGGCCTTTCTCAGTCCCACCTTACCACAGCGTCCACAGGTGACTTCATTCCTCAAAACCAATACCTCCTCAAGCATCATTCCTCTTTCGCAACCCAAAGTTGTTGACTCTCCTTCTATTCTCGGACCACCCCCCAACTTGCAACACAGCACCATTTCCACCACCATGCAGAACCTGGATGAAATCTCTGCTCTTTTTGCTACGCTGGCCCTGCTAGCAAATGACAATTCTGCTCGCATTCCTATACCTGGTCATATCACGTCCTCGCGCGATTGGTCTCTCTCATGTCTTGCCCGAGTTTTTACTGACCGATTAGTGATTGATGATAACTTTGTGAACACTATGCTAGCCGTCTGGAGGGTGAGCCCGGCAACCCGGATCTCACCAATTGCACGCCATACATATCTTGTGGACTTCGTTAATACTCGTGAAATGTATGATGTCCTTCAAAATGAACCCTGGACATACCGTGCAGACATCGTATCCCTTAAGCGCGTGCAAGACCCATCGCAGTTGAAACCGGACTTTGTCACCCATTTCACGCTGTGCACGCAGTTTCATAATGTCCCCCCGGAGCTCCTCTCACCTGAAGGCATTCACTTCCTTGCTCAACAAATTGGTACTCCACTTTCTGACGTTCGCCAAGGTTATAGTGCCGGCGGTTTGTATATGCGCACTAAAGTCTCGTATGCTGCCGATACACCTCTCAAAGACAGCCTTTCTCTAGATCACCCCATGTTGGGTCCTCTCACAGTTTACTTGGTCTATGAGCGTGCTGCAAGGTTGTGCTTGTACTGTGGTTCTATTGGCCATGACATTTCAGGCTGCTCATCCAGAGGTAGGGTGCTGCACCTTTGTGCTGACCCGACCAATAATAATCGGGCGGAACTTGCTATTTTACGGGATCACAGGAAAGGCAGTTGGATGAATTGCCCTGCTCTTGTGCCTAGGCTGCCCTCCTCCCCGCCGTCACCACCCACTACACCTACGGCGGTGCATGCAGCTGCCGTGCCCCCTATCCCTCCAATGGTGCCGGTAGCCCAGGCTTACTCCTCCCTGCTACGTGCACCGACCGGCCTGCCTTTGCGAATGACAGGAAATCGCAACCCAGTTCCTACTGGGGGCCATACGGCAGGCCACTCAAGCCCAATTGATGATTCGGCCCCCTTGGAGGGACTTGATGCTTTGGCCCAGAATTTTCATCACATACCCCGGCCCATTGGTGCTGTGCAGGCCGAATCCAGCAATCCTTCTCCTGTGCATTTATCTCAAGTTCAACAGGGTATGCTTGCTAGCAACAACAGAGCAGCTGCAGGACCATCAACTGGAGTTTTAGCAAGCCATACACAGCGCCTTCATATAGGGGATTCGACTGATTTCCCTCCTTGTCTTTCTCCTCGGCATGGCAACTTATCTCCTCCTCCGGGTTATCATAAGAGGCTTCGGGCGGCGAGCCCTGAATCGCCGCCCCGGGACCAATGAATCTCTTGAGTTGGAATTGTCGCGGCAGTGGAGGCGCGACAATTCCGACACTCACAAGATACCTCCATGCTACAAGGGCTCATTTAGCTTTCATATCAGAGACGAAGTGTGATGAAGTTAGAGCACGGCAGCGAATAGCTCAGCTACCTCTTCCCCATTCGGAGATCGTTCCCTCGACTGGTCGAAGTGGTGGTTTGTGGTTGCTTTGGTCAGATGATATTCAGATTAGTGTGTTGGAACGCTCCTTTTATTTTTTGTTTATTAAGGTAGAAAATGTATTAGGGTCATGGATTTTGGGCTTGATTTATGGTGACCCGCACCATTTTGTAATGGAATATATATGGAATCGTGTTTTGTGTTATTCTCAGTATCAGTTACCTTTATGTCTCATTGGGGATTTTAATTCGATTTTGTTGAGCTGTGACAAATTTGGAGGAAGTTCACGGCATTCGGCTCACATGAAAAGTTTTCAACAGATGGTTCAAAGGGCCGGTTTACTTGATCTTGGGTACCGAGGCCCTGCATATACGTGGTCTAACAACCAACAAGACGGTGCGCTCATCATGCAGAGACTGGATCGCGCACTTGCCACGGCAGATTGGACTTCTCGATTTCCCGCCGCGGCGGTTTATCATTTGCCCCGCTTCAGTAGTGATCATCATCCTATATTGCTTCGCACCTCACCTCCCATCCCGCGAGCCAAACGAGCTTTCAAAATCGAGAATTGGTGGTTACAACATCCGGGTTTTCATCTCATGTGCAAGCAGAATTTTAACCAGCCGGTTCAGAATTGGAGTTCGATGCTTCACATGATACAAAAGAACTCTCAGCAGTGGGTCCGCAAGGTACCTAGACCAGACCGCGAGCTAATTAGAATAGAGGAAGAGACCCTCCAACTCCAGGAGATGCACCCAACAGTGAGGGACTATGATAAAGAAAGAAAGCTTTTACAAGAATACAATCAATGCCTCCAACAGGTTAATACTTACTGGCTGCAACGATCCCGTTTAAGATGGACAATGGATGGTGATTTGAACACTTCATTCTTTCATACCACTGTCAATTCTAGGAGACGACGAAACACCATTCACATGCTACAACTATCAGATGGGTCTTGGACTATTGATGCCACCAGGATCCGTGAGGCCGTTATAGAGCACTTTCGGACTATCTACTGTGCTTCCGATGACTCGCCTCATGACTGGCCGCAACCCATCCTTACAAGCCTGCAAGCCACACTGCCAACTGTAGAGCCGTCCATGAGGGCCGAGCTTTGCCGGATTCCCAATAGCCAAGAAATCTCGGCTGCACTTTTTGCTTTGGGACCGGACAAGGCAGCGGGTCCGGATGGCATTAACGCAAGGTTCCTCCAGACATATTGGCCGAATCTTCAGTCCGTGGTTGAGCAAGAGGTTCTCCAATTCTTTGCAACCGGTCAGATGCCTCGAGCTATCTCAAAATCTAACATGATTTTAATCCCAAAGACAAATAACCCGACCAAGGTCTCGGATTATAGGCCAATTAGTGTTTGCAATGTCCTATATAAGATTATTTCAAAAATCCTATCGGCACGACTCAAGCCGATCATCCCATCCTTAATGCATAACAGTCAAGTGGCTTTTACACCGGGAAGGCACATATCAGATCATGTGATCCTCATGCGGGAAATCCTGCACTCCTTTTCAAATTCATCATTCAGAATTTCAGCCTTTTGCCTTAAGTCAGATCTCTCCAAGGCCTTTGATCGCATGAGTTGGGCTTTCGTTGAAAAAACACTCTATCTCTATGGTTTTCCCCAGCCTTTTGTATCATGGGTTATGGCTTGTATTAGATCAGGCTGCTTCACTATCATCTTTCAAGGTTCTGGAGGCGGATTCTTAAGTCCAACAAGGGGTCTACGACAAGGCTGCGCATTGTCGCCCTACATCTTTATTCTGTGCATGAATATCCTCTCATCCATGTTGTTACATGAATAGCGTCAGGGTCGGTTACACGGGCTGAGGTTAGCCCGGACAGCACCTCCTGTCATTGATTTGATGTATGCTGATGACCTATTAATCCTGGGCATTACTGCACCACAAGAAGTTCGGCTCATTCATCATACCCTTCACCAATTCTGCTCAATCTCGGGGCAGCAAATCTCCCCTGAGAAATCTAAGCTGTGGTTTTCTCGAGCAACTACATTAACTCATATGCGTTTTGTAATCCGAATTCTTGGTGCCCGGTTTGCAGACCTTGATGAGCGCTATCTGGGCAGCCCTGTCAGCACCTCCAGGCCAGCTGTTTTCAACTTCATTTTAGAAAGGATAGAATCAAAACTTCAAGCATGGAAGGCACGACTTCTTTCTCCAGCAGGGAAGTTAGTCTTATTGAAAACAGTGATTGAGGCGGTGCTAATTTACCAAATGAGCACCACTCTTATTCCTAAAGCAATTTTAGATAAAATCCAATCCAAGTGTGTTCAATTTTTCTGGGGCAAAGCTAATAAAAAAGCATTATGCTTTGTCAAATGGGACAAACTGACACGCCCGAAATTAGAAGGGGGTCTAGGCCTACGGGATATTCACTTGCTGAATAGTGCCCTGGTACTTAAAAATACTTGGAGGATGGTCTCGGGTCCCCAAACAGTATGGGCACGAACTTTGACAGCCAAATATCACCCTACAACCTCCTTCTGGTACGCTACCCGCACATATAACTGTACCCGGCTCTGGCGTGCAATGATGCAGCATCGCGACATTATGTCGGCTAATTTACATTGGAGTCTTGGAAATGGTCATACCTGTCATGCCTATGCGCAGCCATGGTTTCGCCAATGGAAGCAGCTACCACCTCCTACACGACAACAGCAGCTCATGACGGTTTCAGAACTTTTTAATCATAATTCACTCACCTGGGACGGGACGAGATTGGTTCAGTTCGGAGGCGCTCAGCTGGCACTACAAATAGCCCATGAACACTCGAATTTAATATTACGGCCAGGTATCCCAGATAAACTCATGTTTACTTGGGCACGCAATGGCGAATTTAGTGTTAAACGAGCTTATCAGCTCCTGGTACAACAGCATGGGCATAATGCTGAAGTCACCAGTGATGCTGACAAGAAGCTGTGGAAAGTAATCTGGAAATCCAAGGATGTTCTCCCTCGAGTGCGGATTTTTTTCTGGAAAGCTCTACATGATGCGATCCCAGTTGGTTCTGCTCTGGCAAAGCGTGTCCCGGCTATTTCAGCTGCTTGTAAAATATGTGGCGCAGTGGAAGATACTGTGCATGCTCTATTCCATTGCCCTCATGCTAGGGCCACATGGTTTCAGTCACAGTTGGGTATTCATACAGATGCATTTGGGGACATGAATTTCAGAGAGGTTATACACTTCTTATTGACCTTCATTGATCCAGCGCAGGTTGCCTATTTCCTGTCAGTGGCTTGGCATATTTGGAAGGCCCGCTGTACTAAAGTCTTTGACAACAAGGAGCCGGATCCGGGTCGGACACTTCGCTCTGCATCTGCGTTACTTCAATCTATTAGTCTCTCATTGGTTCCGTCGGTGCTTTGTAATTCAAGGATATCTGTCCCTCCGGCAGTCCCGCTTACTCAGGTATATGACGACCCTTTAGTGTGCTTTGTGGATGGTTCATATCAGGCACCTGACCAGGGCGGTGCTGCATTCCTATTAGAACAGCATGGCCATCTCATCAAGTATGCCTCTTCCTTCGAGCCTGATGCGGTCTCGCCCTTTCAAATGGAGGTTATCGCATTACTCACTGCTGTCCAGACTGCAGCCAACATAGGCCTTGATCAATGCGTCTTTCTTACGGATGCCGAGGTCTTGGCTGAGACTTTCAAGTTATGTCCAAGACTTGAACACATCCAAGTTGTTGACTGGCGCGTCTATTCCGAGCTTATGCAAATTGCGATGTTATTACTGTCTTATCTGGGTTTTCAATGTCGTTACATTCCAAGAGAGGAAAACCAACGAGCTCACCAACTTGCTAATTCAGCTCGCATTAAGCAGACCTCTTTTGAGGGGTTCATGTATACTCTCACTTCTGATTTTAGCCAGGATTCTTCTCTACCAGTGTAGCTAGTTTGTGATTCGTGTGTTTAATGTTTTAATTCTGAATGCTATGCTTGTATTATTGCACTGGTGAATGCAGATGCCTACGGGCTTTTAACCAAAAAAAAAAAAAAAACTTGGAGATCTAAGTTGTATTGTAACCATGATGCCATAATTTATTGCTCACTTCCTGTCATTTTCTTTTGGGGGAATTTCATATATATACCTCAAAAACTTCAACTTTTCGTATTTTCTCCTCTAAATTTTAAAATTACGTATTTTCCTCTCTAAACTTCAAAAACTAACAAATTTACCCATTTTATTGTCTTTTATATTAAAACTCATTCTATATTTATAAATGCTCATTTTACTCTTTATTAAAAGCATAAAATGCCCATCAGACTCATATTTGAATCTGAAGGGTTCCTCTACCATCATAATTGCTTTAAGATTTGTGTGAGCTAGATCATCACAAATCTTAAAGCGAACACGAACAGATATTGAAACGATGTACACAGATCGGAAAGTAGAGGAACTCTTCGGATTCAAATTTGAGTCCGACGGGTGTTTTATGTTTTTAGTAAAGGGTAAAATGGGTATTTTATAAATTTAGAATAAAATTTAATATAAAAGACAATAAAATGGACAAATTTGTGAGTTTTTGAAGTTTAGAGGAGAAAATATGTAATTTTGAAGTTTTTGAGGGTATACGTTAAATTCCCCCTTTTCTTTTTAGTTTTTTCCTTCTAGAAAAAGAGCATGAATATGCCGTTGGCACTGGAATTCGTATCACCAAGGGTAACAGAATATTTCTGTTTAAATCTGGACTGTCCAATCAAAATCTGCACGACTACTAAAGCAGTCTGTACGTGCCATCTCGGACCGGATAAGTTCAGATTCCGATCGGACGGCTGTAATCCAAATAGAAATATTACGTTACCTCAGAGGATATGGATTCTTGGCAGTTGGCACCGTTGGTTCATTAAATCTATGTAATATTTCAGTCAAGATAAGATACCGTCACAGCGTGTGGAAAGAGCTTTAGAGCTAGTCAGGAAAAGGTCTGGTCAAAGAGGACAATGTTCAAACTTTATCCAGTGGGAAAATATTTAATGGGTAGATGCAAAAGTATTTTCTTTCTTTCTAAATTTTACTTTTTCTGGTGCTGGTTCATTGTTTTTTCAGTTGTGCGTTGTGCTTATGTTTCACGAGGACGGCTCAAATATCTTTATTGTTTTCGTGCTTCAATAATAATTTATATTTTTATCTCCGTTTACAAAAATCCAAACAAGTAATCTGAATCGTTAAACATGATCTCCGTATTAAAATATACTTGGAGATCAAATTTTACATATTTTTTAAATAGGTATAAAATTATTGTTTTGAATGTTCCGGAATCTTATGAAAAACAATAATTTTGTAGCTATCTAAAAAAAAAATGTGAAATTTTCAAAAATATAAAATTTTGTTTCCAAGCACATTTTAATATGGAGATCATGTTGAGCAGTTCGGATCGATTGTTTGAACATTGAAAACGAAAATAAGAATGTGGAGACATAATTGAAACATTCAAGTTCTTTTATAATTATACTTTATCTAGCTCCTTAATACAAATAGTGTAATGAAGTGGTAAAAAAAATGTCACCGTCTAAAAATCAACAAGTTAAGGAAAAAAATGATTATCAGAGTCCTATAAAAAAAACAAAACAAAACAAAAAAAAAGTTCCTTTGAAGCAAAATTAAGATTCGTGCGTTTGACCGTTAACAGTGAACACCGCACCGAAAATGGTCCCCATAGACCAATTCTGATATCTCATATCTAAATCATGAGACAGATCACCATGGATCCGTATCCTCTGCATTAACTCAAAAGCAACCGTCTGATTTTAAACGGAGCCTATCTGGCTCGTGTCTATAACGTAGGGGGCCCTTTAATATAATTGTAGATCTAATTTGCACGAATTTTGAAACAGATTGGACACAGGGGCGGACCCAGTATATTCCAGGGGAGCAGCTGCCCTCTCCTAGATTTTGAGTTTTAGTGGAGATTTAATGGTTCCGACTGACTTTGCCCCCCCTGTAAATTTTTTTGCCTCCCTCTGAACGTTTGATTTGTAATTCGGGTTAAATTTAGAGTTAAAATTGAAATAAATTTGTTGAATTTTGATTGGTAATTAGAATTATATGTCAGAGAATCAGAAATTATAAGTCAAAGTATTGGAAAGTATAAGTTAAATCATTGTTTTTTATCGAGTACCGAATTGGTTAATAGATTTAAATCCGATTTGATATTTTTTTGCCCCCTCCTGACGAAAACCTGAATCCGCCCCTGATTGGACAGTCGAGATTCATTGACTTAATGCAGAGGATATGAATTCGATCAGGATGCTCTGTCCCTAGAAAAATGGAGCAATGTTTGCTTTTTTTATTTTATTATAAACATCTCCAGTCAAAATGAATACTTTTCTCTGTATCGGACTTGAATACTTTTCTTGGGAACTTTGAAATGAAAACGGACATTGTATAATGTGGTGATTTGTTCCCTTTTATTTAGGAAACGATCATGACCGCACACGGCACATCTATCATTATGAGATATAGTGGTCCGGATCTCGTGTGGCGTTCGATGAGTTGTAAACCATATAGTCAAGCAAAATGATATGTTCTATGTAACAACCTCACTTCACACGCACAACTGCAGAAAGTTTCCATTAATTCATTGCAAACTAAGTTTTATTTTTTTAGAAAAAAATAAATGAAAATTTGGACAAATAAAAAGACAGTAAGAATAAAACAACGAAACAGATAGATTTTTTTTAATAAACTTGTATAAACTTATGACATATGAATTTTTATGGATTGCGACTCATAAATGAACTTTATCAGTCAGTCAACTGTTTGAAGCTTTTTAAATGTTACTTTCTTGTTTCATTATTATATATATTTTTTAAATACGGCACAATGACTATCTATTAGAAAAAGTTATTATTGGAATGCACTTTTTTTAATAAGATTTACTTCATAAGTTTACATTGATTATATTTTAGCTAATACATAGGCATTTTAATGGTAAACAGTCTGAAACATCTATTTTAACCCATATAAAAATGAAAAAATTATGCATGATAGTACCCACTTTATATAAAATGTGAAATAAAGATAAAATAAAAATAAAAATATTATGATTAATATATTATTTTACATCGATTTTTCTTTTACTAAATTTCAGAATAACTCGTGATAATAAGAAAAAGATTAGCTACATGCATAGAAGGCAGTTGTGGACTGAGACAAGCTAGGCCATGTGTTTGTGAACTTGAAGACGACATTAATGGCCACAGAAGATCAAAAGATAAAATTAATTTGGTTGAACTCATGACAGAAGTCACAGAATGCTTGTAATCCTCTTTGTTTCTTTTATTTTATTTTTAGAAAAAATTAGTGTTCCTTGGCCCCTGTGAAGAGCCCCGGGTTCTAGAAGAACAAAATAATTCCTCCCCATAACATACAATGGAAAACTAACCAACCAAAACGGTATGGTGTCTTTGATGTGGGTCAAGACTTGAAATCAGCCAAAATCAGACATAAGTTTATAATTCGAAAATAATTTGATGATATAAAAATTTGTAATTGAAACATAATTTAAACGTAATAAAGAACAATTAGTTTTTATAAAAAATAATATATCATATATTAACACTATTAACTTGTTTTTTTTATAATAATATTAAATAATCAGAGTCTTGTTGGTGTAATTCGTCAAAATTGAAAAAAAGTAAACAAAAATGTGCTGAAAAATAAATATAGATTTAATAAAACTTCAGTTGGTAGCTTGATTATTATGCTATATTGTGGTTTTTCTTTTATTTATCTATTTATCTTGACATTGCTTAGTGTCTTTCTCCTGAAGGTGTTGTAAATGCATTAAGCAGATTTGTGCATTTAATATTGTTTTATTATTTATTTGCCGCAAAAAGGTTATAAACATGTAAATGATAATACTTACAATACAATACAATACATTTCTCAATTTTGGTGATTTTATGATTTTTGTGACGATAATTAATGAAAAACATGAAAACATAAGACTATACGAGGCATTGTAAATGCAAACATAATAGATTTGTATGGGTAAACCGCCAGTATCTTGTCTATTTATTGCAAAAAAAATTACGACAATGTACGTGATGATAATATATATAGAGTTGGACTATAAGTAAAGCGAGTATTTTACTACACGTCTATATCTTCAATTTCAAAGTTCAAAATGTTGATCCGAACCGTTCAACTTGATCTCCATATTAAATTGTGCTTGGAGATCAAATTTCTGGATCATTGAAAATAGTGATTCTAAAACTGCCTTAATAAATAGTAAAAAATTACAAAAAATGTAAAATTTGGTCTCCAAACACATTTTATTACAGATTGAATGTTGAACGGTTTGGATGGATTGATTGGTTGAAAATGGAAAAACTGAAGCGTTTGTTCCACGGCATGAGAATGTCAATCCAAACAGTTAGATGTGATTTCCATATTAAAATGTGCTTGAAGACCAAATTTTACATTTTTAAATTTTTTTTTACTATTTAATAAGCCAGTTTTAAAATCGATGATTTTAATAAACAGTAAAAAATTTATGGATCATTGAAAAATCGATTTTAAAACAGACTTAATAAGTAGTAAAAAAATTTAAAAAATATAAAATTTGATCTCCAAGCACATTTTATTATAGCTTGAATGTTGTGGTGCAATCAATTGGTTTTCCGAATGTTGGCTAATATCAAAACGTTTGTTCTGGAGCTGTGGTGGAATCAATTGGTTTTCCGATTTTCAAAGTTCAAACTATCAATCCAAACCGTTAGATGTGATTTCTATATTAAAATGTGCTTGGAGACCAAATTTTACATTTTAATTTTTTTTACTATTTATTAAGCCAGTTTTAAAATCGCTGATTTTAATAAACAGTGAAAAATTTATGAATCATTGAAAAAATGATTTTAAAACTGACTTAATAAATAGTAAAAAAAATTCAAAAAATATAAAATTTGATCTCCAAGCACATTTTATTATAGATTGAATGTTGAACGGTTTTTGTATCGACTGTTTGAACTTTGAAAATTTAAAAATCGAAGCATTTGTTCCACGGTCTTGGAACAAACGTTTTGATATTAACCAACCTCTCTCTCTGTCACTCTCTCTCTCTATATATATAGAGAGAGAGGATCCACTTACAACATTTGTAAGTTACAACATCTTATAATAATTTGATTTTGCGATTTTCAAAGTCCAAATAGTCGATCCAAACTGTTCAACATGATCTCTATATTAAAATGTACTTGAAGAACAAATTTCACATTGTTTTGAATTTTTTTTACTATTTATTAAGTATTTTACAAAACTACTGTTTTTAGACAATTCTGGACCACTGGAAGACAATAGTTTTGTAAAATACTTAATAACTAGTAAAAAAATTCAAAAAAAATGTAAAATTTGATCTCCAAGTACATTTTAATATAGATATCATGTTGAACAGTTTGGATCGACTGTTTGGAATTTGAAAAACACAAAACCTAATTATTGTAAGTGGATCCCTCCTCATATATATATATATATAGAGAGAGAGAGAGAGAGAGAGAGAGAGACAGAGAGAAAGAGAGATGGGCTATGGTGAGTTGCGAAGTATAATTCTTATTTAGTTATTTTACTTCATACTTATATCTCTGATTTTAAAGTCTAAACCGTTCAACATGATCTCCATGTTGAAATGTGCTTGGAGATCAAAATTTATATTTTTTGGGATTTTTTTACTGTTTTTTAGATGGGTAGAAAATCGCTGTTTTTGGATGGATCATGGACCATCAAAAACAGTGATTAAAAAAATTCTAAAGAAATAGTAATAAATCTTCCAAAAATGTAATATTTGGTCTCCTAGCACATTTCAATATGTAGATCATGTTGAGCGGCTCGGATCGACTTTTTGAACTTTCAAAAGTATAAAATATAAACGTAAAGTAAAACAAGGCTCTTACTTTACAACTCATCATAGCCCAACTGTGTGTGTGTGTGTGTGTGTGATGCAACGATGCTTTGGGAAGTAAATATGGTGTTTTACTTCCCACTCATATCTCCATTTTCAAAGTTCAAATAATTGATCTGAATTTCTCAACATAATCTTTATATTGATATGTGCTTGCATACCAAATTTTACATTTTTTGGAAATTTTTTACTATTTTTTTAGAATTTTTGAAAATCAGTGTTTTTGTGAATTTATTATTATTATTTTATTTAATGAAAAACTGTGATTTTCAAAAATTCTAAAAAAATAGTAAAAAATTTTCAAAAAATATAAAATTTGGTCTCCAAGCAAATATCAATATGAAGATCATGTGGAGAACTTCGGATTGGCTATTTGAACTTTGAAAATAGAGATATGAGCGAGAAGTAAAACACTCTCTTTACTTCCCAAAGCATGATAGACTAGGCAAAGCCATGGAGTAAAACGACTTTGTACTCCACGCCATATTTCAATTTTGAAAATCCAAACTACAGATCTGAACCGCTCAAGTTGTTCTCCATACTGAAATGTGTTTGGAGACCAAATTTTACATTTTTTGGAATTTTTTTACTATTTATCAAGCCACTTTGAAAATCGCTGATCCGGATGAACAGTAGCAAAACAGTAAAAAATTATGGACCAATGGATCAGCGATTTTCAAAGTGGCTTGATAAATAGTAAAAAAATTCAAAAAATTGTAAAATTTGGTCTCCAAGCACATTTCAATATGGAGATCATGTTGAGCGGTTTGGATCGGTAGTTTGGATTTTAAAAATAGAAATAATGAGGCGTGGAGCACCAAGTCGTTTTACTCCATGGCTTAGCTAAGCCCATATATATATATATAAATGAGGAGGGTTCCAATACCTCATGTCTTTCATATCTCATCATATCTCATATTTTATATCTTTGTTTTCAAATTTAAACTGTCGATTAGAACCGCTCAACATGATATCCATACTAAAATATGTTTGGGGATGAAATTTTACAATTTTTGGAATTTTTTTACTATTTTTTAAGATGGGTAGAAAATCACTGTTTTTGAACAGTCCATAAACAATAATTTTGCACTTATCTTAAAAAATAGTAAAATTTTCTAAAAATTATAAAATTTCATCCTCAAGTATATTTTAGCATAGATATTATGTTGAGCGGTTCCGATCGACAGTTTGAACTTTAGAAACATAGATATAAAACATGAGGGATGATGAGGTATGAAAAGCATGAGGTATTAGAACCCTCGTCTGTATGTTTCTGCAGATTTGTGTATGTAATATTGCTTGTATATTATGTATTTACCGTAAAAATAATTACGAGAATGTAGATGATAATACTTAGAGCATATGTTGGTTTTGATGACAATAAGACTTGAAATGTGGCTACAATTTATGAAAAACATGAATTAATGCATCAATATACATAAAATACATTCTAATAAATTATGTGCGTAATATTAAAAGTGTGTTTATTTAGCACAAAAAATGACGTGCAGGTATATGATAATATTTGAAGTATATCGGTCAGTTTTGATGATAATATGACTTAAAATATTAATTTTTAATTTATTAAAAAAAATGAATAAATGAGCTCGGTTGTATACAGTCTCCATTTTGTTAGAAATGGAGACAAGTCAATACGGTATTTGTGTTAAAAACCTTCTTTCCGACACGACACGCGTGGCGTCCGGATTTTATCATTCCAAGGAATCACATTTAATGGTCCACGTTCCTGTTTGAGAATTATCTGGCGGCCGTAGTACAACGCAGCCAACTACCACAAGTGACTGTCACGTGGGACCTGAGCATTAAATATGTCAAGAAGGAAGAAATGGGGGATGCCTGCTTGCCTGACGACTCCCTGCCTTGTCCATCAATGGGTCCCATTTGTCAGAGAACCTGCTATTGTCGAACACTTCAACGCCGAACCCAGTTGGTTTACATCTAATCCGCTCCTCTAGAATTGTACTTTTATCCGTGAAATAAATATACCCGAGATATTTTACACGAGGAGGGATCCAATTACATTTTTTTTTGTAACACATCATGACACTGTTTTTTATAAAGATTAATTTTGCAATTTCAAAATTTAAACAGTCGATCCGAACCGTTCAACATGATCGCCATATTAAAATGTACTTGGAGATCAAATTTTACATTTTTTTTGAATTTTTTTACTATTTATTAAGATGGTTACAAAATCGCTGTTTTTCAATGGTCTGAAAACAACGATTTTTGTAACCATCTTAATAAATAGCAAAAAAATTCAAAAAAATGTAAAATTTGATCTCCAAGCACATTTTAATATATCCATCATGTTGAACGGTTTGAATCGGCTATTTGGACTTTGAAAATGGTAGGTGTCAAAGTGTGTCACCAAAAAAGGTGTAATCGGATCCCTCCTCTTTTAATATTTAAATCGTCGAAATTGCAAATAAAGAACCTTTCTTGAATATTTTTTTTACACAAAAATAGCAAACATTATACGAAGTAATAAATTATTATAAATATAAAATTAATATTAAATACTATAAAATATTATTATTCATAAAATTTTAAATAAAGATAAATTAATGAAGGATATTTAAGTCGTCTCATACTTAAATATTGAGTATTAAATAGTAAATTACTTGTTGGAACAGCTTATTGTCTATAGTTGAGAGGAGGGAAAGAAGATTAATAGTCAAAGACTCGAAGTTAAAAGTCAGGAGATCAACTTATCACAAATAAAAAAATTGAAAGTCTTCCGTGTTACCTTCTAAAAAAAAATATGATAGTTTTTATTAAATAGAGTATAGTAAATTAAATGTTCGATTTCAGAAGTTCTGGAACATAATTTAAAAATAAAAAAATGTTTGACTTGAGGTGCTTTTATTGTCATTAAATAAAAAATTAAGTTCCATTTGAAATAACAGAGTAAAATGTTGGCGCATTGTAGAGGAATTAAACCCTTTCTTCCTCATCTCGTCCAATTCGCCCTGTCACTTTATTAGCTGCCGCGCTTTATAAACCCCTTAACTTTCTCACGGTTTCACCCCTTCTCTCTCAACAGTTGAAGCTTACAACCTCGCCGTCCTCTCCAATGGAGATAGAAATGGAGACAACCGTCTCTATTACCAACACGGATCAACTAATAGCGTTCGAGTTGAAGGCCTCGGAGGTGCACAGCAAGGCACCTCTCCTGCGCTCGCTGGAGCTCTCCCGTCGTCTCCAAGAAAGAGGCATCTGTCTACCCAATCCCAATCTCGCCAAAATTCTCGTCTCCAATCTCTGTTTCTCGCAGCATACTCCTTGCCTATGGAAGCTTCTAGACCAAGCCATGGCCTCACGCCTCGTCTCCCCTCTCCAGATCCTTGCTCTTCTCACCCAAAAGTAAATTTCTCTTCTCTATTGAAAATTCGAACTTGTGGTTTTTTATTTAATTCCAACTTGTGTATGAACAGAGTGGTACCGCAAAGGAAGGGGCACCCCGGTACATACCGGCTATATCTCGAGTTGCTAAGACGCTATGCGGTTACCTTACCCCCGTCAGGATCGACCGTACCATCTCTTGACATGCAAGTCTCTCTCTCTAGAAGCTTGCTTAATTTCAAGTCAAAAAAATTGAATACGCTGTGCACTTTTACTTACCTACTTAGTTCACCTTCCTTGATTTTTCAGCGCTTATATTATAAAGGATTTATTATTGAGCGGTCATAGTAAATATTTTATTCAATTCCATATTTGTTCTGAAATGACCACTATGTCCCCACCTTACCATCTAATTTTCTATAATCTTTATTAGTTATCTTGACCAAATTTTATATTCCTTATTGGTCACATGTGACATTGAACAATTTTGATTTAATCTGGCTAGTCTCTCACTCTCGGTGCCAGTATGTAACAGTTAGTACCTGCTGGTACTTGTGTAACTATCAAATCTTAATTAATCATTTAGCAACTGACAATTACTCTTGCAGGATAGTGAAGTCGATTGACGAAGCATTACAACTTTCTCGTACCTATGGAGTTCCAAAGATGGATTTGGGTCACACCATTGTTTTATTCGTTTTCACTGTAGTCAAAACCCTAGTAGATAGTGTGCTTGAAGACTGTAGTTTTTCATATGCAAGGACAGACATGCAGCAAAATTTAGATATAAGAGGAAATGCAAGTAACACTCTCTTGGCTTTAGAGATTGTAGAGAAGATAATTACTAATAAGAAGGCCCAAGTTTTGCTGCGCCTCATCAGTATAAATATGTATATATACATCATCCTATTTATTTCTGTTTCATTACTGTAGACTTTCAAAGACCTTCAAACCGAATGATTGCTTTGGTTAAAGAACTCTGCAATATAAATTATTTGGTTTTTTGTTTTTTCCTAAGAAGGTTCTTTTTTTTTTGGTAACAAGCAAAAATTTACTTAATTTGCATTCTTATTTATGTTGATATGAACCATATTGCCCTCAACATTTGCAACCAAGCTTTAGTAACCTACCAACGAGCTAGTACATGATACAGTAAGCAGTGTGACAATTACTCTAAAAATGCTTATCTTTCGGGGCATATGTACCGGGGGGGGATAGATTCCGGAGAAAATGTGGGGGCAAATATGGCAATTAAATTTTGCAGCCATGAAATTCATTTTTTCTTGGCAATTAAATAGGCCAGAAGAATTCAATAATTTAGTGGAGAGGCTACAGCTGGTTGAAGCACATATATCAAAGATCACTTCTCTGTCAACCATTAATGTTGCAAGTAATTCGCTTGCTACCATACAAAAGGCGTTGACTTATGCCATACACCGGTTGGAGAAGCACCCGCAACTTGGCGTGCTTTTCAACACTCGGCCCAAAAATTTGAGCTTTGCAAACAACTTCAGTTACGGTAACTCCACTTGCTGGATCCCCTTTGACGTGTTCATGGAGAATGCCATGGATGGCCGCCACCTCCATGTCGTCTCTGCCATTGAAGTCCTAACAGGTAAACTTTTGCTATTTTGTTCTTTACTGATATCTAGGATACTTATCCATTTGTGTCCAAAATTAGGGGCGGACCCAGGAATTGGGCCAGGTATAGGCAATAAATGAGTTGGGAAGAAAATGGATTTGTTCCAGCAGGGTAGGCAAACATGTTCACCAGAGATAGGCAATAAGCCAAACATACATGGGCCAAAATTATTTTTCAAAATCCAGGCCTACCCCTGGGAACACATAAATATTGTTCATTTTAGAAATATTCTCAATATGGCAACACATATGACCCCCTAATTTGGTAATAAATATAGTGAAAAAATGTAGTCAACACGCTGTAGGGACTAGATACTTTGTTAAATCCTATTTTATGGTAATTGACTTTTCTTATTCCTAGACAGAGCTCATCAAGGGGCTACAAGTGCTTAATCAGGCGACGTGGCAAGAAACATTTCAAGCTCTCTGGCTGTCAGGTCTTCGACATGTGCAACGAGTTGAGACTAGCTCTTTTTTCATTTTTTTTTTTTTTGGTATTTTCAAATCAGCTGCAAATAAAACCACAATTTTGCAATTGCACTATTCTAGATTTGGTACTTGCATGTAGGAACTTAAGAGTCCAACATAGATTCTGGATAAACTTTTGTTTACTGTTGGTACCAGACCTGATCAATATAAGTACTGGATAGAACAAGTCCCAGCTAATTTTGAGAACTAAAGGAGAACAATTGAGCTAATAAATTAATAGGACCAATTAAAAATAATAGTGTCTTTGTTACTTGACTTGTAAACTTCCGGTCATGACTGGCACATATGATATGCCTGACCTGGCTATGGTTCATGTGTAAATTAGTTTTTACATGAGATCCAGATACAATACTAACCTTTTAAGGAAAATAAATGAGCTTTGGAGGGTTATGATTTAAACTTAAGCCATTATCTTTTTGTAGGATTTGTTTTTCGAGTCCGGCTATTGTGACATTGGTGGTATTTCAGCCTAAATACCACCAACTCCAAAACCTATTAATTGGCTTCAAACGACGAATCTAAACCGTTCAAACCGATCTACTTCATGAGTAGTGCGTTTACATGCAAAATTTGTAATTTTCCAAACTTATCTAGTATCAAGTCAAGCGGTCAAATGATTATTTTAAGTTAATTTTCATCATTTTTTGACTGCTTGACTTGATACTAAACTAAGTAAAAAAAAAAATATAAATTTTGTATGTATACGTATCATTCATAAAGTAGATCGGTTTGAACAGTTTGAATTCATCGTTTGAAACCTGTCTAATAAGTTTTGGCATACCACCTAGCCGGACTCTTGTTTTTCTTAATAAGGCTCGAACTGGCTCATTCTATAATTAATCAAGTACATTTTAAGAATAATCTAAATAATCTATTATTCTCTCATTGATTGAAAAAAGGGAAGAGATCAAGTCGAAGGACCTATACCGCTCCTCGATGCACGGTTAAGTATCTTGTTAGCTATTGTGCCTTTATCAATTGTTCCACTTGTGAACAATGATCTTATCAGAAGGCTCGGCTTGGTGACATCCCTGCAAGTACTGGGGCAGTTTTCAGCTCTTCTCACGCCTCTCCCTCCATTTGTCACTCTGGCGAATGAGGCTGCAACAAAAGCTGCTGTTTTCATTTCCAATGCTAACCCTAATATCAAAGCAAGTAATATGTTTTGTTATCTTTCATGTGCTTAATGTGTAGTTAATTGTTTTTGCCTTATGCTGGCCTAAATAGTATGTTCCAGTGGTCTAATAAAATACAATCTTTAACCGTCTTTGTTTGTGCTTTTTTTTTTTCTACCCAGGAGTTTTCACCCATCTAACATATTTATCTTTTTTTTTCTTAATTTGTTATTGCAGTTGGTAACATACTGCATCTCATAGTTGAGGCGTGCATTGCAAGAAACCTGATTGACACATCAGTGTACTTTTGGCCGGGGTATGCGGTCCCGTCTGCACAACTTCCAAAAGAACCCCATCTAACAAGGGATACTCCTTGGGCAGCGTTCATGGGCGGAGCCCCTCTCACTGCTTCTCTTGAGAAGGTTTTAACTATAACCGCTGCTCCAAGGTATCAGAAAAAAAATATCAAATTTGTCATTTTTTATCTTTTGTTTCTATGCACGTTAGCACTCATTGTTTAATATTGTTGATTCAGTGTTGCAGAACTGGAGAAATTGTACATTATTGCACTCAATGGATCTGAAGAGGAAAGACCAATGGCTGCAAGGATTTTATGCGGCGCGTCACTTACCCGTGGATGGAATTTTCAGGTACTATCTAACAAAATAAAATTAGATTTTAGGGCATCTACATCAGTTAAATTAAAAAGTTAAAACTAGCTGTCGAGCACTAAATAGAAATTAAGTTAATTTTAGTTTCTAAATCTTTATACTTGTGCAATTAACTTTTAGTGGTCACGTCAGCAATTGTTACTATGAAAGAGAGAACAAGAGCCAATAGAAACAATTAGAAAGTGATTTCTTTGAAAGAGAACTTTCTAAATTAGAAATTACGTTACATCCCAGAAATTAGAATAGGAAATGCCACATGTGCTTTTAGAAATCAATGCTTGAACAGGGCCTCCATAACACTCCTTCCCAAGATTGAAGCTCCGGTTTCAATCTTGGACTATAGGCCAAGCAATGTCATCAACACAATAGTGAAGACAATTACTAAAATACTAGCTAATGGACTACAGGATCACCTTCCCAAGCTTATAGCCACCAACCAAATGACATTTGCAAAGGGTAGATTGATGATGGAATCCATCTTGGTAGCGAGAGAGTCCCTTTCATTCTGCAGTGGGTATAAACTACCAACAGTCCTGTACAAGGTAAACTTTGAAAATGCCTTCGATACAGTTGATTGGTGCTTTCTAATCAATCTGCTTATCGAGAGGGGATTCCCACCAAAGTGGGTATCCTCGGTACTGATCATTCTACGCTCTGCAACTTCACCTATCAGGATAAATGGCTCCCTCGCGAGATTTTTTCAACACGGGTGGGGCCTTCATCAGGGAGATCCTCTTTCTCCAATGTTATTCATCTTGGTAGCGGACTCTCTTAACAGGTTCCTAAAGGGAGATCCTCTTTCCCCAATGTTATTCATCCTAGTAGCGGACTCTCTAAACAGGTTCCTAAAGAGAGTACCACATCGGGTGATCTCGTTGGCGATGGAATAGCTCTGGGAACTTTTCATGTTCATCAGCATACAAAATCATGAAGAATAGAGCAGTCTCGTCCATTCATAATAAAACATTGTGGAACCTCAAGATACCAATGAAAGTTAAAATCTTCATGTGGCTATTGTTCGACAACAAAATCCTCACGCAGGAGGTACTCATGGTAAGGGGGTGTGCGGTGGTGCAAGGGTGCATCCTTTGTCATGATGGGCATTGGAATCACAGCAGCACTTAATGTGGGACTGTCCATATCCTACCATAGTCTGGACGGGTCTATGTGTGGAGCACAACATACCGCCGATCACAGGATGCAATCTACTGCAAATTTGGTTGAATGGACAAACCAACAAGTCACAACAAATGAGATCGCTTTGGGACACGGCATGAGCGGCTGGCTCATGGGCAATCTAGAAGGAGAGGAATAGGAGGATTTTCTCTCAGGAAAACAAGCCGGTGCACCTACTGATCAATGCCACGAAAGTCGATGTACATAACTGGATGCTATTCTGCTAGCAAATCAGGGGTATTAGGGTAGGAAGATAGAGTAATCGTGTTTCTGTTTCTCTTAGCAGAACTTCTTCAAAGCCTTTATTCCCAAACAAGTTGGGGTATGCTAGAAATGAAACCCAACCAACAATCTGAAACACAGGGACTTCCCAGGAGGTCACCCATTCTAGTACTACTCCTGCCCAATTTGTGAGGGTTTCATTTCCATAAAGAGGCTGTTTTTTTACTGCTGGCTCGCCAAGCCTATCACAAACCCTCTTTTTTCCTGGCTTGGAACAGGCTGTATAGAAACTACGTAAAATTTAATTTGGTACAATTTGCTTTTTGCTTTAGTAAATAGATCTGAGGAGAGGATACTATAGGGCTTGTAAATGATTTTTTTTTATCAATACATTTGTTAGCGGCTAACCCTCAAAAAAAGAAATAAAAAAGGTATCCCAATGCAAATGCTCTAAAACTTCCAGAGATACAGCATTGTTCTGATCCAACATTGCTGGATTAAATTTTTAATACTTTTTGTTATTATTTATTTCAGGAACATGCGGTTGATATTATGGTTAAGCTATTATCCCCTTCGTCGTCACTTGATTCCTCAGAGATTGAAATTGAAAATCGTTATATTAGCCACATGAGGATGCTTAATTCTTTATTATTGGGCATGGCTTCGGTTGATACAGTTCATATTCTTTCTTTATACGGTTTGGTGAGCAAATATTCTTTAGTCTAATATTCCTCCTAATTGCAATACAAATTTTTATTTGGCTAAATATATAACAAAATACATATTTCACAAGGCCATTTCATCTTATACTTGTTCAAATTGAAGCTGTTTTATGTGGATAATATGTTCATGTAATCCTGGGAATATTTACCAGATGTTGCTAGTACTAAGTATCAGTACACATTGTTCTTCTTAATTCAGGAAATAAACAACAGTAGAATATTATAATCTTTACAATTACTGGTGGAGTGCCTTGGTTTAACAACTGTATTTCCTTACTAAGCAACTCAAATCACCTTCACTTTTTTTTTTCCTCCTTTGAATTCATGAAAATATTTGTCATTGATACCGGACTTTTCTTCCCTCGAAGATACCCGAAGTTGCAGCAGCCCTGATGCCGATATGTGAGGCCTTTGGTTCACTACCCCCTCCATCCAATCACAAGTCCTGCCTCCCAGAGGAGACCTCGGTCTACTCGGTCTTCTCGTATGCCTTCCTTCTCCTCTTGCGCCTTTGGAAATTTTACCAGCCCCCACAAGAGCATTGTCTACCGACCCGTGGGGCCCAGGCCAGGCGCGAACTCACTCTTGACTATCTTCTTCTCTTGCGAAACGGCCGTGTTTCCCTCCAGGACCCTAATGCAAAACCTGTTTACATTGAATTCTTCCCGAAATTGCGTGCATGGTACTTTCAGAACCAGGCATGCATATCGTCAACTCTCTCAGGATTGTCTAACAAGAACCCGGTGCACCAGGTTGCAAACATGATTTTGAATATGGTATGGACAGGGTCAGGCTCTAGTGGATCGGTTAATAGTTTCTCGAATTCTAGTAGTAGCGGGGGCATAAATGGGGTCCCACCCGTAAGTGGGAGTGGTACTACAGAGGAGTCCTGCCAGAGGCCGACTCTTCCAGCTTGGGAGATTTTGGAGGCTATTCCATTTGTTCTCGAGGCAGCTTTGACCGCTTGCGCTTACGGTCAACTTTCTTCAAGGGATCTGACTACAGGTTAGTAGCACTTTTGCACTATTTTACTTTTTGAGTGAGGCTATGGTAATATGCATATTACGGGTCGACCTGTGGTATGGATTCATATCTCTATTTTCAAAGTTCAAATAGTCAATCTGAACCGTTAAACATGATCTCCATATTAAATGTACTTGGAGAGCAAATTTACATTTTTTAGAATTTTTTTTACCATCTTTTTAGATAGGTAGAAAATCACTGCCTTTGGATGGTCTAGAATTTTCAAATCAAGCGATTTTCTATCTAAAAAAATAGGAAAAAATATAAAATTTGGTTTGCAAGTACATTTTCATATGAAGATCATGTTGAATGGTTCCGATTGACTGTTTGGACTTTAGAAACGGAGATATGAGTCTATAGCGCTGAGCTGATATGTAATATGCATATTACTACAGCCTCACTCTTTGAGTGAGGATATGGTGATAGATCAAAACTAGATACTAGATACAGTATCCACCATAACTAATCCTATCAACACCTTCAGTGTTTTTTTTGGGATCAGTCCTGAATTTGACTTAGTTTAACACTAGATTGTGTTAAAAGTAAGATCCAGTTAATAACCCTAGCATTCGTCATCAGTTATCAATTTGTAATTACCAGTATCTGACCTATCTAGTACAGCATCAAAATTCACTATGAAAATTGCCCAAAACATGAAAAATAATAATAAATTTGTTTCATTTCTCTACTAATGGTATGTTAATGAAGAACCCTAAACTTTCTAAATTAACTACATGACAGTCTATTTTATTTTGTAGGACTCAGACATATTGTTGACTTCTTGCCAGCTTCACTGGCAGTAATTGTTACCTATTTCTCAGCAGAAATCACCCGTGGAATTTGGAAGCCGGTTCACCTAAATGGTATCGACTGGCCTAGCCCGGCAGCAAACCTTTTCTCAGTTGGTCTAGAGATAAAAGATATCCTTGCTTCTGCCGGAGTTGATGTCCCCTGCAGTTACCCTCGTAAACTTCCCATCCTTCAGATTCTTTTTATTTAGGGGGAATTTCATGTATACCCCTCAAAACTTTAAAATTACTTATTTTCCCCTCTAAAATTCATAATATCATATTTACCCTTCTAAAATTTAATAACTAAAAAAAATTAACCATTTTATTGTCTTTTCTATTAAACCTCATTTTAAATTTATAAAGTACCCATTTTACCCTTTATTAAGAATAATAACAAAATATTTAGCAAGCTTAAGAAAAATGTCAGTCTTCTAATTTCTCTACTTTTGACACATAAACGGTGACATTTATGTATATGCTTGTGTAAGTGTCACAAATAGAGAAATGACTCATTTGCCTTTTGAAAACTGATCAGTTAGAAGACTGAGATTTTTCAAAGTTTAGAGGGGGAATACGTAATTTCAAAATTTTTGAGGGATATAAATGAAATTCCCCCTTTTATTTAAAACTCTTCATGGCTCATTGCTGACAAGAACGACCTTACTTAACACCGATTAAGTTTTTACAATAATAATCTTTTCTTCCTGAAGGTGGGTCACTTCCAATGCTCCCCTTGCCAATTGCAGTGTTAGTGAGCCTGACGATCACATTTAAACTTGATAAAAACACTGACCATATGCACGGCATCATCGGGCATGCAGTGGAGAACTGCGCAAGTAGCAGCTCCTGGCCGAGCATGCCAATTGTCGGCGCCTTGTGGACCCAAAAGGTGCGTAGGTGGCACAATTTTGTTGTCTTATCTTGCACCCAATCCCCCTTCAGCCAAGACAAGAATGCAACGGCCCAGCTCATCAAGAGCTGCTTCACGTGCTTCCTTGGCACCTCGTCACTTACTGACGGGTCCCACTTTGTTGAGAGGCGTGGGTCCAGTGGCCTTTTTGGTCACATCCAAGTTGACCGCGGGCCTCGCATTCCAGTGGCCCCCGGTTATCTTTATGTTCACTCATGTCGTAATTTTCACGACATTCATTATGTCAGTGAGGTGGTGTTCAGGCTGATTTTGGATTGGGCCCGCACGTTAGCCGATGAATGCGTAAAGAGTAATGGCATGGCAGGGCGGGCCAGAGTCAGATCTGATTCTGGCGCGGCCTCTCTTGCTTCTGCCTTGTCAAGGGTGCGTCAGTCAGTGTCACTTGGCGCAAGCTTGCTGATTATAACTGGTGGGCCCAAGTTAGTGCAGGTATTGTATGAGGAGACCTTCCCAACTCTTCTCTTATTGGGTGAAGCAGATTCTAAAAGTCCCATGCATGGTATATTGAGTGGGTATGCCGTTGCATACCTTTTATTTTATTCTGGGGTGTTTGTGTGGGGTGTCTCAGAGGCCCCACCGGCATACACATGGGTGTACTCATCGAAGCGGGCCCGGGTTTTCGGTCGACACATGGATTTCGTGGCGAAGATTGTGGACGGAGACTTACAGCCCAACTGCCAGCCTGGAGCATGGAAGGCTTTTGTGAAGTGCTTTGTTGGTTTGGTTGTTAGATTCACACCGACATGGGTCCCGGTTTTAAGTCTGGAGACTCTGACAAAGCTGGCGAGGGGGCTTAAGCGGTGGAATGAGTCCGAGCTTGCACTTGCACTACTTGAACAGGCAGGTCCCGGTGCCATGTCAGCTGTGGTCGAGGCTTTGTCATGGATTTAATTTTTACCAATTGTCGGAGACTTCTTGCTCGGCCCCTTCATGTAAATTTGTTGTTCACGGAGTTTTAACTTTACGGTTTTACCAATAGAAGATAGAAAACATAAATTGGACTGGTTTTAAATTCAAATGACAGCACAACCAAAAGTGAAAGATTAGTTCTAGACTAGATAGCTAATCTTAGATTACCAGAGTTAACAGAGACCAGTTTCAGGAATACTGAGATCAGTAACGTGGGATCTAAAAGATTAACACATGTAAAATTGTAAACCTCTTGTTCTTTGGCATGCCATTTTTTGTATTTTCATTTTTAAATTTGTCAGCAGTTTAAAATTTGAGTAGAATAGATGTATAGATATGCTTTAGTTTAGTGAGTTTAGTGCGAAAATAATTATTATTAGAGAAGTATTTTGTATTCTGCTGATGCTTAAATAAGTTGCGCATAATATTTTGAAGCAATAATTGTTTCTATGATGCAGACTATTGCTCTATCCTATCTTGTACTTAAAAAGTTTATTATAGAATGACGTAGTCATGTTTTCTTTTGGAACTTATTCTTCTGTCCTAATCATAGTTAGTTCGTAAACTTTAAAATTAAATTTTGTAATTGGTGTTTATGAACAGAGACCTTGATTCAACAGAATTATTATGTCCACATTCTTTCTTTACAGACAAGCCCTCTTGACTAGAAATCGCCAAAATTGTAATATACGCTATATATAGTTTTCTTGAAAAAAAAGAAGAGCTTGATATGACACCCCAAACGACTTGAGATTTTTATTTATAGAAATTATTATTAAATAATAGAGAAAAATAGAATGAATGACTGGGTTTTTTTTAAGCATAGACGGATCCGAAAAAATTTCAGAACCAAACTTTGGAGCTGAATTTTTATTCCGGATCCAATATATCCAAACCTGATGACCACAACAACGCAACAGGCCGCACCAAATTGTAAGCTTTTAGATAGAAAGCAATTCCAAAAAAAAAATCGGCTTTAAAGATTGGATATGAAACTTTTTTCGGATCTTTTTTCCAATCCGTCTAGGCCATCTAATTTCCACCCCACTCGTTTTAAAATTCTATATTATTTAATAAAAGTTTCTATAAATAAAAAAGTTTGTCTTACAGAGAAGCGCAACATCTGTTTTCAATAATTCAAAGCGGATGTTATCACATCCATACAGATTCATACCAGGCGCAACTTAGCCTGGAGCGTGGAGATGTCAAACCTAGAGTCCTTATCATCTCAGGTCTGATCGCTGCCTACCAAATCATGTCTATTCACTTGCATCAAGATTCGTTCGTATTTTTACTGGTATTTGGTAATTTGCGTCCAGTCATTTTGGCATTGATTTTTTTGGAGCTTGATTCAGTTCTAAAAGATATTAGGACAATGCTTGTTCAATTTCGCCCGTGGATTGTATTCCGGTTAAACAATTCTAATGGCTTCCTGCTCCCCTGTTTTTACAAATTGCTTAGAATTTGGAAGTGAGGCTATTCTAATATGTATATTACGGATCAACTCCTGCAACTGTTTGAACTTCAAATTTAAATAAACATATGAATCAATAATACAGCTCTATCCGAATTCCAAAGCATGCATATTACCGTTTCATCACTCTAGATTTTGGTGTTATAATACTGCCACATCCTGTTTGGGTTTTCATAGAATTTTGCGGCTGGTTTTGCGCTGGTATTTAGGATCAGTTCAGACTGTTATTGGACAACTCAAATTGATCGTTTCTCCGTTCGTTTTCTTAGATATTTTTGGAATTTGCAACACCAAAAAAACAGCTGTTTCAATTAATGACAGTACAAAATTCCAATTTCAGTGTTATTTTACATGTTGGGAAGAAAGTCATAGTAGTGGTATTTCTCTTTTGTTGAATATGACTATATGAGTATGTAATAAAATAGTTTCTTTCTTGATTTAATAAAATTTTATTAAGGACAAGAATCCCACTTTCTTGAACAAAAAAAATAGTTGTATTGTTCTTTAGAAATCACAAATATAGTTACTGGAGGATTATTCATCTTTTATGAATTCAGATATCACAAGCAATTAAAGACTTTCAAAATGAACACAAATGCTTCATCAATACCATCCCAATATTACATATAAAGTGGAAGCATAAAAAATATACACAAAGGAAATTTGATTTATCTGACAAATTTATCTAACACCCTTCTAATTTCCATTTTGCATAAATACCCAGTAAAAGTTATTATTTGCTGTCCAAAGTGACCTCCTTCCTATATTTTTCAGGAGGGAAAAAAAATGGGAAGCAAGCAAAAAATTAGGAATCAACAGGTTCTTCTAGAAAAAAAAAAAACCTTCAAAAAAAATCCCTAATTCATCTACCAAATGAAAACTTCCCTATTCCATTAATGCAAATAAAAACTCTTAAGGGGTAAAACTGTAAAATGATACATACATTTCAGACGCACGCCATTTGATCGAACTGTGCAAGAAACTCTCTATTCTCATATAGTTTTCCTTTTCTAATAAAATTTTCATCTTTTGAAAATCTGATCTAAGAGGATAACTATGGCCATGGCACGTGCCGGATCGAATCCCGGCTCGACCACCAACCTGAAAACATCACGGCCAAAGGCGGCCCCACTGCCAAAGGGCAACTCCTTGCACTTGACTGTGGCTACTTCTCGACACGTGTCGTCTAATACAGAACAACACCGGCGCGTATAAGATCCCTCGACATGGAGACGAGACGCACGGCCTGTTGTTGTTATCTCGAGTAAATGTTTCTTATGTAATGGTGCTATGTTCTTTCTCACAGAAAAGAGGGGCTGCCCGGTTGTGCACTCCCCGGTGTACACGAGCCAGTGTTCGCTTAGGCTTAACCTCTGTACAAACACAATAAAAAGATAAAATTAAAATTAGCAAATTAATAGAACATATGTTTATCATGGCACTATGATTAAAGGCATGAAAGATTAAAAGTAAGATAAATATTTTATATAAATATGGATCAAAATAATTATATATGGATCGAACCTTTCGCCTGATGGTGAGAAGAGGCTTGCCGATGGCATCCATCAGTACAATCTCTCCTCTACTCTCTGATGCATAATTGTCAACCCGAAACAAGAGATCCCCTTTCGGGTCAAAAACTGTAAATCCGTGCCCGTTAAACAGAAGTGACTTCCTCCACACTGTCAACGTCACCTCGGCCTCGCCGCCGCCTTTGCCACAGTTGAACTCCTCAGACTGTATAATATCTTGGTTCAGATTTGGGTATACTTTTGTCATTCCTATGCTAGGATCTGATGATCAGAGTATAGATTGTATCTTTGTTTGTTTTTTCTTCTTTGATTTATTTTGTATATTCTTTTCCTTTTAGTGAAGAAGAAAGAGTTGAGAAAGCTGTGGATGGAAGGGAAGAGGCAAGTTAGATAGGCTGCTTGCTCTTGATATTTATATCTTACTTGGTCGAAAATGCCCTCTTGATACCGTCAAAACTCAGAACTACCCTGCACGTGAGAGGCCCGTGCCTTTAATTTTTGTCTTTAAAAACTAGTAGAATTTAATGTGTGGTAAAATAAAGTCAAATGTTATAGTCCGTTAGATTCTCATCAGCAAAAGAGAATTATTTAACAAAATGTTGACATGGCTTGCTTAGGACATCAGCAAAAAAAATGTCTATGTCAGTAACATATATCCACATTATCACATTACTATTTTTCTATTTTAGTTTAAACTTAATTGATACAGAATAAATGTTTTTAGCAGAATTTTAAGTACACCCTCGCAAAAAAATTGAATTTTCTGTATAGTTAGCTTTAGCGATTAAATAAAAAAACTCAAAATAATTTAACATCACAATTGATCGATTTACTCTATTTTTTATAATTTTATCTCTCAAAGTTAAAATCCCATTAAGCTAAAAAACAAATATTGTCTCTACATATTTTTGTCGATCAACAAATATATACAAAGCATATTGTCTTTACCACCATATCGGTTCTCAATAGCTGTAAGATTGATATTGATAATCAACTCTTATAATTGAGGTGTTTGTCTTAAACTTTATTAGACAATTAACTGGTATTTATTTACAAAAATGACATCAACTCTCCCTTTTCATTCCTTCTCTTCCTCTCTTATATCTACTAATTCTGATTTTTATCTCTTGGAGATGGTCCTCCTCTGGAAAATTCACTGTACGTTCCCTCTATCAATAGTTAGAATATGGAAGCATTACCAACAATATTTATGATTCCATTTGGGCCTCCAAGATACTCTTTAAAATCAAAATATTTTTGTGGTTAGTTAGAAAACAAAAAATATACTTGCCAAAATTAGTCTTAGCAAAAGGGGTGGACAGGTGATGTAAGCTGTCTTTTTTGCAACCAACCTTAAACTGTCTCATATCTGTTTGTATCTTGTCCATACATTTCCACTATATGGTCATGAATTACTAATCATAATTGTGAAACTTTAGATGACATGTGGTTCATAGATACTTGTATACCCCTAAAAAACCATATGTTAATTGAACTCATTAGGGTAGCAACACTTTGGGTGGTATGGTTAGAATGAAACAGGGTACGTACGTTCCAATGAGGTTATCTCTAAACCAGCATAACAAATTTCTCCTGTCATAATTTTTTTTTAAGGGTAAGGTGGCAACTAGCCATCTTACGATTTTCATTGATAAAAAAATTATTTACAGGATAAAATTATTTACGGGGTAATGCCCCCCTCTCAACACTAAAAGAAAATTAAGTGCATGATTATTTATTTCTTCTGTCATAATTGCCTTAGCCTCATTTTGGTGCAAGTCCAAAGAGGATAATTTTTTTTTTTAAATTAACTCTTGTTTTGTCTTTTGATGTGTCTACTTTGCTCCAACCCTTTGTTTTGTTTAGGGGTGGCTTAGCCACCCTCGTGATTTTAAAACTTCTAATAGTATATATTGAAATTTAATTGGATTTTTCGTTTTTAGAAAATTTTATATAATTTAGTCTCTCTCGTAAAATGCTAGATGTGTACTTGTAGTTTAGTGGTTAGAACTCAAATATTTTTTTTTTGAAAGGCTTGGTAGTGACTACCAAGTGTACAATAGATAGATGTAACTACAACTCCATACCTAATACAATCCACTAATCTTCTAATGTATTTGAAAATCAAAACTATCACTCAGACCACCTCCTTCTGCCCTGCTACTGTATCCTTTACCGCATTGCAGCCACAATTCTACTTCTTCTCTGATTCGACATGCCAGAACAGCTAGTGGCATCTTCTTACCACGAACTATGCTTTCATTTCGTTGCAACCAGATTACCCACAACACTCCCATGAATTGCGTGGTCCACACCCTTTTATTCGACATGCCAGAACAACTTGTGGCCCACACTATATTTTGTAATTGTGAAGTCTTAAGTTCACATCTTACTAACCAAAAAATTATGCATTTTAAATTTTAGCCTCCCTATCTAAAATTTATAATTCCACCCTTGACTCCAGACAAACAATATAATATCATCATCATCCTCTCAGACTTAGATAACTCCCTGCCACAGAGGGAGATGAGGACCCTGGTCTAGATTTAGAGGGTTGACTCCTTCAACATTTGAAACCTCTTATCTGGTTCTCACTCACAGAGCACCTCTTCTTCTTCCAAGTGCTCTAAATATTGAGGTTGATTTGTGTCTTTGAATTATACTAAGTTACTATTTTGTAATATTTTAGAAACTACTCTCCTTTTAACAAACTGTTTAGCTGCTTAAGCAGTCTTTTGTTAGTTTCAGACTATGTAGAAGGCCTGATGATTGCTTGTAGGTTTTAATATATCCGTGTTTTGGATGACCGGTACTATTTGTGTACCATTGATACATTGTAACAGAATTCTAGTTTCTAATGAAATGATGGGTTATTTTCACTTTTGGCAATAAAATAATAATTGAGGTGTTTGTTCGATTAGAATAACTAATGCATCGAGAAGAATTGAAGAGCTCTTTGAAGTCCTGATTTTGAAAAATAAACATGTAATTTTAAATTTTGAAGGACTATACAAAATCCTTTTTTTTCCCGAGTTGATAATTCAACATGTAGCAGCGTCACAGCGATAGCTAATAATTAATGTTGTCAATGTGTGCACCAGGTTAAGGCATGTAATTCTTTAATCCCAGGTGAGGGTTTAGGGTTATAAGTGACCACCAGGTTAGGGCATGTAAAAAGATTTAACAGAAATTTAATCCCTATTTTTATTGGAGATGGGATTGAAATTTATTTCTATTTTTATTCCCAATCCTTTGTTATTTTGTGAGAAAAAAATATTATGATAAACAGTGATTTTCAAAGGTTTTTAGAATTTTTTTTTTTATTATTATGAAAAACAGTTATCATAAATTTTTTTTTTTTAAAATGTAAAATTTGGTCCCCGAGTATATATTAGTATGGAGAACACATTGAGCACTTCCGATCAACTATTTGAACTTTGAAAACAACAAAAACAAGTTGGTAGTTACAAGTTCTTGATCATACCACTTCAGAGAGAGAGAGAGAGAGAGAGTCCAGCTAACGCGTTTCTTCTAGTATTTTAAAATCCAAAACCACCAACTGCATCATGCATAATTACAAACAGTACTTCGTATCTTAATCCCTTCTATTGTATGCTTTGGTTACAAACGAGGAATAATTTGTGGCTCTTAGAGTGCCACACGGGAGCTGATCGTGACAAATTGAGCAAGTAAAATATGTTTGGGTGCAGGAATAATTTTTGGGGATTATATTAGTAATTCTGAACAAAGAACTGCATCATGCATAATGCATAAAGTACTCCGTATATTAATCTAGGTTATCCTATACTTTGGTTAGAAACAAGGAATGATTTGTGGCTCTAAGAGATGCCATGCGGCAGCTGAGCATGACAAATTGAGGAAGTAAAAAATATTTTGTTGCATGAACATTTTTGGGGATTATTATAGATAATGTAGAGCAACGAACTGCATCATGCATTGTACAAACAGTGCTCCATATCTTGATCTCGTTTATATATGGTATGTTGGGTTAGAAACAAGGAATGTTTTGTGGCTCTTAAAGTGCCACTGACCGGAAGAAATTGAGGAAGTAAAATATGTTTTGGTGCATGAATATTTTTTAGGATTATATTAGAAATTCAGATTCTGTTGTACCTGGTGAGTGTTGGTACCGGGATTCCTACTGTTGTAATGGTTTCTGTTGAATGGAAATCGGTGGGTCTACCCACTTCTTTCAAAAAAAAAAAAAAAAATTAGAAATTCAGAACTCCTCTGCTATGGTGGTATACTGGTATGTCATGTTTTTTACAAGATTAAATTTTTTATGTGATTGCTGACAAGGAAAAAAATAATTAGCTAAATCAAATTTGCAGAAAAAAGATTAGATTGGTGGTTTAGCTTGTCGGAAACAGTAGATAATTTGATGATAAATTATCTTTTAGTTCAAATCATATGATTTTAAATGGAGCACTGTCAGAATCAAATTAATAATTGGCACTCTGATTAATATAATTGAATTTGCTCTTAAGTTGAACCGAAATTTTTATTTATATCATAAATCCAAAATTAATAAACCAAAACACTCCAATTTCTGAGGAATTCTATAAATACCCGGGCCGCCAAACGTCTCTGCGGCCCAAAGACTGGGGGCTGCCAATTGATCCTGCAGCCCCAGTCTAGGAGACTCCAAATGAATTAGCAGCCCCATTTTTTTTTTTTGGTAAGTGGCACATAGAAATTTTTAGTTTAAAGGTCTGTTGCATAAAGTCAAAAGTTGTCTCGCTAGATGTGGTACAGAAAACAAGGTATTTAGTTTTTTAGTTTATGTCTTAATAAAATTTCAAAAAAAAAATGGGGCCGCATAGCCAATTTGCGGCCCCCAATCTTTGAGATCGTAAAACGATTTGACGGCCTAGGTATTTCTCGAATTCTCCAGGATAAGTTGAAACCTATTTAAAGATCAGCATTTTTTTTTCTTCTGATAATGAGTGCAATGTGTTGGTGTTTTTGGAATCACATGAATGAACTATGCTTTTTAGTGACTACAAATATTACATCAATCTGGAATTTAGTGTTGCTATTTATTTCTATGATACATTATTGGTCAGATAATATTAACAACTGTGCTTTTTAGTAATAACTCAAATATGTTACTATTACTATTACTATTACAGTCCTGGAGCCCAGAGCATATGCAAGTGATAAATGTTGATGACCCATGATCAAGTATTTAATGAGGAAAAAAAAACCTTTAATTTTGTGATATTCAGTACCTTTTATAGTTTCCACCGTGTGCAACAAACAATGTTCCCCACAAACAATGTCCATCTCTTGTGTAATATTTTTTATGTGCTTAGGGATCACATAGTTTAGTAGTGTTTCAAGTATCTAAGAACAGTTGTAAGCAAAAAAACAAATCGTAGTAGTGAGTAATCAATTCCAATTTCCATGTGAATTTTGTAATCTTATTAATTAAAAAAAATAGTAAATCGTGTAATAAATCTTACTACCAAAACCATATTTCAATATTATTAAAAACATTTTAACTATATTATTTGATGGATCAAATACCAAATAATTTCCTAAACCCAAAAAAGAGTGATCAGCATAGTATGTTCAAATCACTTGAATGTTTTAGCAAAAGATGTTCTATGAGGGTTGTATTGATTGGTTGAAAGGTCTGAAAGAAAACGTTGTTCTGGGAAGAATCTTACTTATTGGTACACGAAAACATCTTTTTTATTTAATTTATTGTTTTTTATTTCAATTGTTGACAAATGACAACATGCCAATAACTGAAAATATTTTTTTTCACTACTTTGATGAGATTGAGCGTGGTAAGGTCATCTTATACGTGCCAAATATATCATAGTAACTAATATTTTGAGATTTCGGATTACAAATTAATAAATTATAATTATTTTTAAAAATCAGCGATTGAACCGATTAATCCACCGATCCAACCAGTAAGACATTGACCTGAAGGTTTACCGACTCACGTCCAGTTCTGTTCTGATCATGTTTGGTCAAGGAAGCGGATGTGAGAGTATTGAGGCCAAAATTTCCAAATGTGTTCTCTCTTTAAGGAGAGTCTAAATTAGAAAATAATTCAGTATTAATTCCTTTGTGCTTCACCAAAAATTTGAATTTCTAAATGAAACGGACATGTTTATGCCTTTTTTTTTTTGAGAACAAACGAACTGCAGTATGCATAATACAAATAAAGTGCTCCGTATCTTAATCTAGTTTATTGTTTGCTTTGGTTAGAAACAAGGATCGATTTTGTGGTTTTTAGAGTGCCACATGGCAGCTGACCGTGACAATTTGTGGTAGTAAAAAATGGTTTGGTGCAGGAATAATGGGGGGTTTCAAGTCTTCCGGCGGTGTTAGTGAGTTCAAAGGTCGGCACTAAAATATTGGTATATATCTTGTTTAACAAACATAATGATGATGACAATCTATTAATTAAACTATGTTGTTTAGTACAACACATCTCGGGATAGATTTATAAGCGCACTAGCTAGTAGGAACTTGGGTAATATTCATAGGGATCAATTCGAAATTTTAAGTTTGATGATAGCTAATTATCAGCCGGAGAGTGACATCTGATACTCGCCCCGACGGTGATGAGAATATTGAGAGTAGAACTAGGGTGTTCCTAAGCTCACCAAGCTCTTCGTGAGCTCGACTCTAAAATCTATTGAATTGACTTCAAATGATATTTTCAAACCGTTAGATGTTCAATCTATATTAAAATGTGCTTGGAGACCAAATTTTACATTTTTTGGAATTTTTTTACTATTTATTAAGATGGTTTGAAAATCGCTGTTTTTCAATGGTGCAAAATTTTAATAAAAACAGTGATTTTCAAACCATCTTAATAAATAGTAAAAAAATTTCAAGAAATGTAAAATTTGGTCTCCAAGCACATTTTAATATAGATTGAACATCTAACGGTTTGAAAATATCGTTTGAAGTCAATTTGATAGGTTTTAGAGTCGAGCTCACGGAAGGACTTGGTGAGCTTAGGAACACCCTAGTTCTTCTCGAATATTGATATAAAATACATTTATGTGCATAAATGTATTGATAATTCATAGAGGTGTTTCGCGATTAAGATAGGTGTAAACCTATGTTGTATGGATACAATTATGACGATACATAAATTTTAAAAAAATATTGTCAATTTTTAAAAATTAAAAATATGATACACTTATTATATTATATAAATTAAATATGAAAAATTCTGAATATACATTAAGTATAAATGCTACTAGATTTTAACATCAAATGTGAAGTAGTGTAGTGGATAAGGGCTCTTGTTTCTGGTACCAAAGAACTTGGGTTCGATTCTGCAATGGAGTGCTAGAAAATTATTTTTGGCACGGTGCACAGGTGTATGGTGGACCATGCGTGTCGCTGGTGTATGGTGGATCATGCGCGGTGCACGTTATCCAGATGTGTCAGAGTGGTATTTAGACGAGTCAATCCGTATCGGAGACCGTATCATAAGATTAAAGATACGTCACGTAAGCTAATATGTCAGTTGGCATATCAGATATGTATTGGTACCGTATTAGACGCGTATCGGTATCGGATACGTGTCCAATACGGATACAAAACCCATACAGGAGGTATCCGAGTAACATAGGTGTAAACACTATACACAATTTTAATGCGTTGGAAAGAGTGATTTTACAATTCGTCCACGAACTTTTGCAATTTAGATAATAATTGTTCGAACGCTCTAGTGAGCAAGGAAGGAGTTTAGTATAATGAATGGGATTAATTGACCTCCATTATTTAAAAAAATTGTATTTATGTATATTTTTTGTATAATTAAGAATAAAATGAAATAGATATTGTAAATTGACACTATTCTTAGCATAAATTTTATATGATTGATCATGAATTTGAGTTTGATCTCTATAGTTCGAAAGTCGGACTCCGTTTCTACTAGTAAGTGTTAGATGCTTCTCTGCAGACACTATTAGTCATTTTTCTGAAATATAAATGAGATCTAAATTTCGTGATACGAGTATAATATAGTATAATTAGAGAAGTAGTTTGTTTTCTAGTTTTCTTATAATGCAAATAAATAGATAAAATTTTAATGTTTGAATAATTCGATAAATATATTGTAAAATTCGGATAATCTATAAATAGTTTGTAAATTCTGTTTTATTGGTCCATCCATTTATAAAAATGCTGAATAGGACGAAGCCAAAATCTCGTTAGTATGGTAAAATTAATTTGGGTTTTTAGAAAGTGCAAGGCTTAACTAAAATTTCCAAATAGACAAAGTTTGCTGATCGGGACAATTAACACCTACCTATACGCTAAGGAATTTGGCTACGTACATGACTGATAAATTATATACTAATTTAATTTAGAACTTATAGGCATAATTAAAAGGATTCTTTATAGACTCAGGAATATTTTTTTTAGTTTATTATTTAGAAGTTCCAAACCAACTTTCGAAAAAAATAAATAAACCAAATAAAGGATTGCTTCCTCCACTACCCTTCTAGACATTTTGACATTTTGTCATTCTATTTTGTGGAGATTACGCAACCTTATTCCCGACATATTTATTAATATCCAAATTAATTACAAATTAATAAATATATCCATGTTAGCTGGGTTTCTTTAAAAATGTCCAAATCGGCCATTTAATGGCCGTCTTCTTTTTTTCTCCATCGGCCATTAAATGACTGGTTCTTAATTTTTTTTTTTGCTGTTTCAAACTCTATAAATACCCATATTTCTCTCTCCTCCCTCTCACAACTCACTCAACTCACAAAAAAGAAAGAAAGGAAAAGAAAAAGAGCAAGAGAAGGCGATTTATGAGGCAATAATGGTAAAGACGCCACATGCACAGGTTTGGGTGGGGATCTTGTATGGGGTCATGGTGGAGTGAAGTGACTGTATGTTTCTGACCAGTACGAATAAAGGAACCATTGGAGTGTATGGTTCTGATTGTGTTGTATAATTTGGCGAAACTAAATTTTGGCCATAACTTCCAACCTGACTCTATCAGAACTCTCTTGATGTAGATTTCTATGATAAAATTTTCAGTGGCCTTTAACCGCCCGTACAGACCTCTCCATGCAGCATCACTTAGTACTTTCACTATGGTATAGGTCGGGGGTGTTCCATCGTTCACTCGGGTTCCCAATTCTAAGTTCCACCTTTCTGGGTTATAACCAGTGCATTCGTAAATCATGGTTTTCAGGTCCAAAGTGAGATATTATCGGGAATCATGAATGAATTGACTCTTTGGAGTAATAAACCTCATATGTATTAGTAAGAAACTTTCCACCACTGTGTAATGAAATCATGGCCATGACCAACAAACTATATTTTGGTAAATGGTAAACAATTGTCAGTTTACTATTTTAAATGTATAGGTTACTGAAAAAAATTAAAATAAAATAAAAAATTATAAAAAAATTAAATTAATTTAAATTAAATAAAAAATACTTGAAAATCGCCTTCGAAATCGTCTCAGAAATCACATTCTTTTCCTCTCTTTCTCTTATGTGAGTTAAGTGAGTTGTGAGAGGGAGGAGAGAAAGATGGGTATTTATGGGTCTGAAACAACAACAACAAAAAAAATTTGAGAACCGCCCATTTAATGACTGGTTTGGGCATTTAAAAAAAAATTTAGCTAATGTGGGTATATTTATTAATTTGTAATTTACGTTGGATATTAATAAAAATGTCGGTCTTATTCTACCAAACATCTAATTTTGAATTCCCTCCTTCTATTAACTTCTAATTTAGTGACAATTATATACAATTTATTTTTTATTACTTCTAATTAACACCATCAACTATTTGGTGTAAAATAGCTGTAATTTTCTTAAAAGATATAGCGTGTTCTTTTTTACTTTATAAAAATAGATGGAAAAATTGGATATTTTCATGTATAAAATATTTAACAATTAATGCCATGACGAAGTAAGAAAATTTTGCATCTTGGAAATAACATTTTGATTTTTTAAAATTTTATTTGATAAGACTTACTAAATTACACTGTAATGATTATATACAGAGTTTTCGGTGAAATAGAATAGGGTTTTCTGAAGAAATACAATATAATTTAAACATTACTAATATTGAAACGCACAATCATGATTCTGTGGTAAAACAGGCTAATCCAAGAATAGAGCATTTGGTTGGGGCAAGAATACTTTTCCCAGAAAAATGATTATCCAAACGAGAGTTAGACTGGGTTAGTTCAAGATTAACTATATTTTATTAATGGTGAATTAGCAAATTTATAAGCTAGTGGGATTAATAATATTAATAAAGAAATAGTTTGTATATCTTTTTTAATCATTCCTCTCAACTGCAATATTAAAGTTAGTTTAGATATTAAACTACTATTAAATAAAAATATAATATAATATTAAATTATTAGTATTAATAAAATATTAGTTTAATTTTAAATATAATAAATATTAGTTTAAATATTAAATGTAATGTAATATAGTTTAAATATATATATTAGTATTAAATAAGTATAATATTAGATTAGTATTAAATAAAATATTAGTTTAAATATTAAATGTAATGTAATATAGTTTAAATATATATATTAGTATTAAATAAAATAATAATTTAAATATTAAATGTAATATCATATTAGTTTAAATCAATACTTTTGCTCATTTGCTCCATCACTTTTATACATTTCAAACAACATTTTTACTAATCCAAATAGTTATGAGTTAGCACTATTTTCATATCACTCGGGTTAGGACTATTTTCAACCACTAATCGAAAAATCACTATTTTTGCACTAATCCTTGCACGATCCAAAATGCACCAGAGATACATTGTAGTTATTCACTGAAAGCCATGCATTATTCACCGAAGATTCTTTATTTATTAATATTACAATATTTTTTAATATGCCTATTGAAGTGTTAATTACAAGTCGTAAACTTCTTTTACTTTGTCATGACATGAATTATTGAACATTTTATACATAAAGCATATCTAATTTCGCCATTTATTGAATACACACACACAGGGCACTCTGGCTCTGCAGTAACCCTGCTACTTTCGTAAATATGAATATTTTGATGTCATAAATTTAATTTAATTTTACTGATGCTGCACTAAAAAAGAATCGGATAAATAGTGGATGTTCTGACAGGCGATTTTGATTCTGATTTCATGCTAAAATGTTTATTATAGCTAGGGATACCACGTGTATGACTAGACTCAGCCCAATCCATTTAAAACATGTACCAAATTGGTTGTCTTGCTTAGTTCCTAAATGCATCTGTAATTGAATCACATCACATGCACGCGGATATGCGCTGGGAAATAAAATTTTGTTGTGTCCAACTGTGAGGATCCATTGGCTCATTGGCTGTCTGGGTTGGTAAAGATATACGCCTCGGTTGGTTTTGTTGGGAATACCACCGACATTCATCCACTTCCGTGCAATATTTTTTAATTAATATATATAAATAAAAAATTCTGATCCCAAAGATTATATAATAATGTCGGTCACGGACCTCACGGTGAAGATACTAAAGAGATCTTATAAGTAATAACACACACCAAGCCTCCAAACCGATATCTAACACACGTGGGTGTTGTACTGCTGTTGAGTCATCCCAACAAAACCAACCGAGGCGTATCTTTACCAACCCAGACAGCCAATGAGCCAATGGATCCTCACAGTTGGACACAACAAAATTTTATTTCCCAGCGCATATCCGCGTGCATGTGATGTGATTCAATTACAGATGCATTTAGGAACTAAGTAGGGACAACCAATTTGGTACGAGATAGGAGTAGGTTCGATGGACATCGGACCTATATTTAGATTCAATTAGTTCTAGGACCGTACGATTAGCATTAAGATCTATGCGCACATAAATTGAAACAGACTTGTACGGATTTTGATGCATATCACACGAATCTTGATGCATATCGAATGGTCATCACACCCATCGAACCAAGGTAGGTCCGATGGGCATCGGACCTACTTTGATTCCAATGGCTAGATGCATGTAAATACAGATGCAAAATTAGAAAATTAAGATTGAAAATGTTGTGTACTTTTCTTAATAAAATTGAAAGTGTTGTATAAAGAAGTATCTTGTTTTTTAAGGGTCCTAATAAGAACATATGTTTTCGCAAAAATTCGAGATTTTATAGGACAACTGTATTATTGCTCCACCGCATGATTTTTCATTCACCGCATTTACATGTTGTTGTAAGTAATGATCATATTCTTATCTACTTCTACATGAAATAAGTTAATTATTACAAATATTTTGATCTCAAAAAATATGTTAGTGAAAGTTATTTTTGTTTCAACTCTCACCAAATTTATATTATTTCACAAATATTGTGGAAGTAAGGAATTTACGATTTAAAAAATCCATTATTATCTACGTCCGGTTGGCCGAGATTTTTATTTTTACCCAAAATTTTTATTTTTTAATATAATTAACCAAGTTTTTGAAAAAATTAAATTTTTACCCAAACCGTAAATAATATTTACGGTTTGAATTTTTTTTTTTTTTTTTAGAGAAAATGCTGAAATGCTGAAATGAAATATAACACAAAAAAATCGAATTATTTTTTAAAATATTTGTTAGAAAATACGCTACGAATAGGGCCGATTTTGTGCTAAAATACGGTAAATTACAATAATTATGCTAAAATACGGTAAATGTACTAAAATGCTGAAATTACAACAATTATGTAGAATTATGCTAAAATACGGTAAATTACGCTAAATTACGTATGAATTGGGATGATATTTTCACTGAAAAGGCGAAAAACGACGACGAAACTTTAAACGGCCATAAAACGGCGCTCGAGTGTCCGATTTCAGCGAATGACCACTTTTCGGAAAGCTTGTGAAAATGCGCATGCGTCCATACTGGCTTTGCTAGTTTTCCAAATTCAGAATCGCCAAAAAACAAAGAGAAGGGCCTCAAAACTTCAGTTGAAGTTTCCGATTAAGATTTTCATTTCTATTCTTCAATCTACGTAGCTCAGTAAATTAGTTATCTAATGAACTTGTAGAATACGAATTTTTATTATTTTTTGGAATTTTTTTTACTATTTTTTATGATTTATGAAAGATGCTACAAAATCGGCCCAATTCATACGTAATTTAGCGTAATTTACCGTATTTTAGCATAATTCTACATACTTATTATAATTTCAGTATTTTAGTAAATTTACCGTATTTTAGCATAATTATTGTAATTTACCGTATTTTAGCACAAAATCGGCCCTATTCGTAGCTTATTTTCTAACAAATATTTTAAAAAATAATTCGATTTTTTTGTGTTATATTTCATTTCAGCATTTTAGCTATTTTTCTCTAAAAAAAAAAAAAGTTTCAAACCGTAAATAATATTTACGGTTTGGGTAAAAATTTAATTTTTTCAAAAACTTGGTTAATTATATTAAAATATATTTTTTTTTGGGTAAAAATAAAAATCTCGGTCCAGTTGGTACTATATATACGAAATGAACTTTCTAGAGGTAATTTCCCCTTCTTAAAAATTTTCTTGCATATAATTGCTTACAAAAAATTCATATACTATATCTATATATTGAGTAGGGCTAAAACGCACTATTGGTTTTGTGCTCCAATCATGCTCTACGTTTTTTTATCCGTTTTCAAAGTTTGAACAATCGATCCGAACCGCTCAATATGATCTTTATATTAAAATGTGATTGGAGACAAAATTTTATTATTTTTTAAATTTTCTTACTATTTTTTTTTAGATAGGTACAAAATAACTGTTTGGATGGTTCAGAATCTTCTTAAAACAGTGATTTTGTACCTATCTAAAAAATTAGTAAAAGTTCCAAAAAATATAAAATTTGGTCTCCAAGCACATTTTAATACAAAGATCATGATGAACGGTTCGGATTTGATTGTTCGGACTTTGAAAATAAAAATAAGGATGTGGAACATGATTAGAGCACAAAACGAATTGTGCATTTTAACCCTGCTCCTGTATATTATAAACTCATTTAGTCATAAATTTGTCCGGCAGCAAATAATAACCTTTTTAGTTAATTCAGAGTAGCTGCATATATATTCTCGTATAACTGTGGCTACATTCAATCATAAGTCAGACGGATTGGAACTAAAAAATTTAAATTGTGGGAAGGGGGTGAAACGTAAATAGCAATGTGTATCATTTAAAATTTAAATCAAAGTTTTCATAATTATAAAGTGAAATTTTAACCACTAAACTAGCTACAAATACACATTTAATATTTTATGAGTCGAAATGAAATACATAATTTTTTTGAAAAATTCAATTCAATTAAATTATAATATGCATGATTAAAAATATTAAAATTACAGGGTGACTGTAGACCCACCTCCGCATCCGGATAGAATCTTGCACATTGGTTGTACTCTATATTTTTCAATTTTTTTTCTAAATGTCATCCAGAGAAAAACAAAAACAAAAGCATAGGAGATCAGATGAGACCAGAATTCAGAACTGAAAATTTTGTGGCATATATTCACTGATTGACACCATGCACATTTAATTTAGTGATTTTTTTCAACAATTATCATGTAAAATCTAAACTTTTCCATGGTGACAAAGTAGACAAAAAAAAATAGATTCCAACTTTTTACCAAATGACCAATCAGGAGAGAGCCAATAGCCAAATATGTCACGTGGCGTGATTTGGTTGGTTTGATAATTTGATCACAACACATGTTAACATCTTCATCTTATGGGTGGGCATTCCTTTGTCCTAAAGCATTTTGGCAGAAGAACTTGAAAAAGGAGAGATTTTGTGATATTACAATTTACAAAAGAGTGGTGGTAATCTCTGATCTTGACTCCTCAGTTAGTCATATATGTATTAAAAAAAAACAGAGAGAAGTGTTTAGATCACCATCAATAAATTCTCAGATCAAATTGTCGCGAGACGGATCATTTTACTTGATTTTATTCTCTTTTGACAAAACTTTGTCACAACACAACAATAGATTGTGTGAAGCAATTTTTATACATCACGTCATGTTATGTGATCACTATGTAGACGCGGTAATATCATGACACGTAATGAAACATATTTTACAAAACGTCATATATGATAAAATCCTAACAAAATAATTTTCCAACTTATTTCACAATTTTTGAGAACTTTTCAATTTTTTCAGTTAGTAATTCAAAATTTGAACAAAAAAGTTTAAATATTTTTTCAACATGTAGACAATTTTTGGCAATTTTTTTTTAACAAATAACTTGAAATCCAGTAGAAAAAATATTAAATGTGATCCGCGGAACGTATTCAAAGGGAGTCCATAATACAAAATAGTAATTTTATTCTTTCTATTTTTATAATGGTTAAAAGTGTTCATATATAGTATAGCATCTTCATAAAATACTAAATGTATAATTTACGTTTCAATTTTCTTCATTCTAAATCTTCTGATTCCGTCCTTGATATATCCGGCACGGAATCAGAGTAGGTCCGATGCCCATCGGACCTACCTTGGTTCGATGGGTGTGATGACCATTCGATCTGCAACAAGATTCGTGTGCACTGTATCAAAATCCGTGCAAGTCTTATCAATTTCCGTTGCTCATAGATCTTGATGCTAATTGTACGGTTCTAGAGCTAATTGAACCTAAATGTAGGTCCGATGCCCGTCGGACCTACTCCTATCTCATCCGGCACAGTGCGTTTAACAGGTCGTGATGAGCCCGACATGACTAACAGTAACGTGCCTTCCTCCGTAATTTTTAACATGTTAAATATATACTTTTAGCACATCTTGTCACATTATGACACTTATTGCATTCCTGTTAATAGCTCAAAATAAAGCACGCGCCTCCTGTTTTTCCATTCATGGTGTTTAATTGAATACCAAAGACTGTAGCAAGGCATGTAGTAATTAATTTTACATACCAATCCAGCAAGCCAATTTACTTGGAATAAAAGTCTACAAGATATTACATAATACAAAATAGTAATTTTATTATTTACATTTTATAATTGTTAAAAGTGTTCATATATAGTGACAAATTCTTTATATAATATGATAAGTATAAAGTTTTGTTTTAATACTTTAATATCTTTTAGAAGATCAAAATTAGGGTGTGATGTGCTCACCAAGAGTAGTTGGTGAGCACACCTCCAAAAGACTATTGAATTGGATTCAAAAGACGAATTCAAACCGTTGAAATCTATCTATTTCGTGAGTGATGCATATACATGCAAATTTTAAAGTTTCAAATTCATTTAGCACATGGTCAAGCGGTAAAAAAAATGATGAAAAATGAACTTTAATTTTTTTTGTATGTATATGCATCACTCACGAAGTACATGAATTTCAACAATTTGAATTCGTAGTTTGAAGTCAATCCGATAGTCTCTTGGAGGTGTGTTCACCAACCTCTCTTGACGAGCACATCACACTCTAGTTCTGCTCTCTTTTAGAATGTAGTCTCCAGTCAAAATTTTAGTGCTCCATGATGAAAAATTATTATCTTCTTTCTATGTCCACCTTTTTTTTTTATTGATATAACATAATTGTTGCTCTTTCCTTACAAATAAAAATTAAACCACTTGTATATGGAATGTTCTTATAGAATGCATTTTCTCATAATAGAAATGACATAATTAAACATGCATGTGCTCCATTGACAGTGCCACATGGACTTCAGCAGATTAATTGATCCTGCTGAATTTATCATGACAAAAGAATTATATTGTAAGCATGTAAAGGATCGGAAGGATTGGTAAAAAAAACAAAAATAACTCACTAATTAAGATTAGCATGCCGATTTAAACGCAAAATTGAGAAAAAAAATAACACGCTAACTTAAGCTAGCAGCTATTCTCACTTCATCCAAACATCCAAACATTCAAATATAGACTTTCAGTGGGTTAAATGACACTTCTGAATTTATCAAAATTTCTTCATAATTTCATAAAACATATTTTTGGTTATGACGAAAAGATTATATTGTAAATAAATTAATACCACTGATTTAATATATGAGAAGATGTGAAGTTTCTAATCCGAGCATAAGGGTTCATTTGACATAAAAAAAAAATGAAATACACACGTGTTCCGTTGACATGCACTTTAATGGGTTAATTGACGCTACTGAATTTATTAAAATTTCTTTAAAATCTTATAAATTTTTTTTTATTATGGCAAAATATTTATAGTGTAAAATGAATTTATTAAAATTTATTAAAATTTAGTAAATCTCATTTCCGAATTTCCACATGCACTTTAATGGGTTAATTGACGCTACTGAATTTATTAAAATTTCTTTAAAATCTTATAATTTTTTTTTTATTATGGCAAAATATTTATAGTGTAAATAAATTAATACCATTGATTTAACATATGAGATGATGTGACGACTCTAACCCAATCATAAGGATGCATTTGACATGAGAAAAAAAAGGAAATACACACACGTGTGGTCCATTGACATAGCCGCACGGTCTTTAGTGAGTTAATTGACCCTACTGAATTTATTACAACTTCGTTATACTCATACTAGTATCGTACCCGTGCGTTGCAACGGGATATATTATAAGATTTAACATAGATGGACAAATAATAAATAATAAAAAAAATAACAACAAATGGCTGTTTTAATACAACAACATTCTTTGCATATTAGTGCATACACAATTTGCGTTATAATTCAATTAAATTAAATGTGGAAAGCTGCTAGAGAATAAATCAATAACATGCCTTTTTTGTTCCTTCTAAAAATGAATAAGAGGTAGGAAATTCGGAAATGAGATATGCTATATGTCTAAATTGGAAATTAATCTTTTTATGCACCAATTAAAGCTGGAGAGAGATGGTAATAAATATTTAATGCTAATTCCATTTGCTTAATTCTTAGTATTACTTGTAACGTATCATGTGGCAGTACGTGTGGTGAGTATGTTTTTAACTAAATTTAGACTTCTACACATAAAACATATGTATTTAATCAAAAGAAGACATATTATGTGATTAGAGGGCTGAGATTAAATCCATAATTTCATCTTTCAATCGTAGCCGTTGGCGGATCGGACACCCAACGTGCTTAATAATGGAATGGAGATATAATATATATTTTTTATGACAAAAGAATATATTGTAAATAAATTAATACCACTGATTTAATATATAAGAATATGTGAAATCTCTAATTAATCCAAGCATTAGTGTGCATTTGACATAAGAAAAATGAAATACACACATGTGGTCCATTGACGGAGCCATAATTGACAATACCGAATTTAATAAAATTTCTTTATAATTTCATTAATATTTTTTATTATGACAAAAGAATTATATTTTTTTTTTCTGTTTCTGTTGTACTGTTGCCAAGTTTTGTCTCTAGTAATGCATATGCTTTGAGAAGAATCAAGTTGAGATTATAATTCGTGTCGAAAGTGGTGCTAGTTATTGATTGAACCCAACACAAAAAGTTAAATGCGTGCCGTGTCTTTGTTGTCATTTATTTCCTCTCACGCAAAATTAAATGCTTGAGAAAACTAATTTGAATTAAAAGTGTCTTTTGTCCACGTACCTTTATTGAGTTATAGCAGTATTTTTTTTTTTTAAATATAGATCGAAATCAAGCCACCCAACATATTTCAAATTTCTCGATTTTCTCATTTTGTAGGTTTCGAACCCATGACCTTTTATATAGGAGTCGTGTGCTTTTGTCACTAGATCAAAAACAGGTTCTTGAGTTATAACAGTGTAATTTCAGTCTATATAATAATATAATACTCTTCAAAACTTATCGAATCAACTTCAAATAGTGATTCCAAACCGTTCAAACCAATCTACTTCATTAGTTGTATGTTTACATGCAAAATTTATAATTTTTCAAATTTATTTAGTATCAAGTCAAGTGGTCAAATGCATGGGCAGATCTTAGTGTATTCGAAAGATGGCTAAGCCACCTATGATTCTAATTTTTTTAAATATGTATTTTAAAATTTAATTGAATTTTCTGGTTTCTTTAAGTTTTTGTATAACTTAGCCCCTTCATAACATAACAAATGTCTACTTGTAGGCTAATGGTTAAGCTTGGTATCTTGGGTTCAAATCCCACCCCATACATTATATATTTTTACATTTTATTTCCCAGTCACTCCTATCTAAATTTTCTAGTTCCGCCTCTGGTCAAATGTGAAAATTTTTAAGTTAATTTTGATGCATTCGATTTTTAACATTTTTGACCGCTTGACTTGATACTAAAATAACTCCAAAAAAATAAATTTTTTGCATGTAAACACATCACTTATAAAGTAAATCAATTTGAACAATTTAGATTAGTCGTTTGAAGTCTATCCAGTAAATTTAAGAGTTGATGTCATATGACACCGATGACATACTAGCCGGACTCATGTTTATATATGTATATTGTATAGATACCAAGTTCTAACCGATTATTCTTTCCTATTATTTTTCTTAAAATAATATTTTTTATTCAGAAATAAAATTATCAGCAGCATGCTCATTTTGCGCATATGTGTAAACTCTATTAAAATTAAATGTGAATTATATAAAAATTACTTTGATAAATATGAATCTTATAAAGATTTGTGTCAATACTTACAAAAATAGATCTAAATAATTCAGTCTCAAAATATAGATTGCATCAACATTTTTAAAAAAAATGTGATTAAATTTCCTTCTAGCTAGAATTAGGTCTCCAGTCAAATTTTGAGTGATACGGGTTGGGAAATTATTATTTTCTACGTCCACCTTTTTATTGATATTTCATAATTGTTACTCTTTCCATAAAAAAAAAAAGGGGCCTCTTGCTTATGGAACCGAGATTTTTATTTTTACCCAAAAAAATATATATTTTAATATAATTAACCAAGTTTTTGAAAAAATTAAATTTTTACCCAAACCGTAAATAATATTTACGGTTTGAAACTTTTTTTTTTTTTTGAATTCAAACCGTATATATTATTTACGGTTTGAAATTTTTTTTTTTTTTTTTTAGAGAAAAATAGCTAAAATGCTGAAATGAAATATAACACAAAAAAATCGAATTGTTTTTTAAAATATTTGTTCGAAAATACGCTACGAATAGGGCCGATTTTGTACTAAAATACGGTAAATTACAATAATTATGCTAAAATACGGTAAATTTACTAAAATGCTGAAATTACAATAATTATGTAGAATTATGCTAAAATACGGTAAATTACGCTAAATTACGTATGAATTGGGCCGATTTTGTGGCATCTTTCATAAATCATAAAAAATAGTAAAAAAATTCCAAAAAATAATAAAAATTAGTATTCTACAAGTTCATTAGATAACTATTTTACTGAGCTACGTAGATTGAAGAATAGAAATGAAAATCTTAATCGGAAATGATGGTCTACGCATGCTTCATGAAAAGGAGCGTAACTTTTGATCCGTCCGTCGGATCGGGCTGAAATTTTGACAGGAACTCCACAACCCAAAACCGGATTTGAAACGAATCTTTGATTCGTTTCACCCATTTTGCGGGCTCAGATTCGCGATCCGAGTCTTCCTTCATGGACTTTTTTGAACCTTTCTTTATAATTTTATAGTTTTTAGGGTCTTTGATGTATCTTTATAACAAATATTTTAAAAAACAATTCGATTTTTTTGTGTTATATTTCATTTCAGTATTTTAGCTATTTTTCTCTAAAAAAAAAAAAAAAAAAAATTTCAAACCGTAAATAATATATACGGTTTGAATTCAAAAAAAAAAAAGTTTCAAACCGTAAATAATATTTACGGTTTGAATTCCGAATTCAAACCGTAAATATTATTTACGGTTTGGGTAAAAATTTAATTTTTTCAAAAACTTGGTTAATTATATTAAAATATATATTTTTTTGGGTAAAAATAAAAATGTCGGCTTATGGAATGCTGATTTTGGTTCTTTATTTTGCTCGTGTCTAAGAAAATAACAGTCAGTAATCTTTTAAAAAGAAATGTAATTTCAAACTTCGATTAGCGATCAAATTTTTTGTCTTAGGAATATTTGTGACAATTATTAATTTCATCTGTGGTAGTCACTACCGAACCTTTAAAAAAAAAAAAGACAATTATTAATTTCAGAAGACATTACCATCCAATACAACGATATTATAACACGTGATCATCGAGCTAAGACAATTTGATACTATTTTATTATATTTTTCAAAAGAATAATAGTAATAACCAGTGTTCTAAATAGCGCACTATAGCGTTTTTGGACCCCAAACGCTAAGTTATGACATCAAAATACGCTATTTGCTCTACGGCCGCTATACAATATTGTTTTTTTTTTTAATAAAACCTATTTGGAAGCCACTGCCAAATTTTTCAAAAGAAACAAAATGGGTATTTTTAAGCAATTTATATGGGCTTTAAATAAAGACCTAAAAAAGCTCAAACCGAAATTGAATTTGTTGCTACTTGCTACAGATAAATCAATTTGAAATTGGGAATAGAAATTGAAATTTGAATAGAAAAAAATAATAGATTATGTCATGAATCATGATACTTAAGATATTTTTAATAGGAAAAATCAATAGTTTATGATATTGCTATGGGTATTTTGAACTGCAATTTGGACTTTGTGCTGGTTCAATATGAATATTATAATTTCTTAATTACTTTGGTGTTATTATTGTTCTATGAGACTTTAGATAATATTGATATTTAGTACAAATATTGAATATACAGAATGTAAAAAAAGAAAAACTATGTGGCATAGCATCCGCTATAGCGACGCTATTCGCTATAGTTTTTTTTTTTTGCCTTCCCGCTATGACGCTATAAATGCTATTTAGAACCTTGGTAATAACTAAGAAGGCGATATAGAATCTACTACATAATATTATTGCGATTGCTTACTACTGCTCCAATAATAAGACGATATGGCATCTACTTTTATTTATATAATTTTTTCCGAGAAAAACATAAATATAGAAGCATAGTTTGGATTAAAAATATTTAGAGTAGATAAAATTTTATAATTTTTTTAAGCTTAAAGTATACTTTTATAAAATAAATTTGAAAAGAAAACTATAAAAATAGAAGTATATATATTTGATTTTTTTTTTTTTTGTACTAGAGGTGGACAAGTGTGCCTATGTCGGACTGCACTTAACTCTGCTCATGTACAAAAGGGAAGGAGAGGGGAGCAGAGTAAAGAGTTTACCCTTTTTACACTCCGATTTGAGGGTTACAAAATTTAAATAATTTGTATATAGAGTTCACCTCCTCTCCTTTCTCAAAATTTAGTGTTCTATAATAAGTAAATAGAAACTCATCAGATCTGGTCACCCCTCTCTTCCCTGCCATTCCCTCCTCTTATGTACATAGTGACAAATGAATTATTCGTGTTCGGTTCGGCGGGATAAAAAATTTGTGATTCGGGAATGATTCGATACCACAAGGTAGCAAAAAAAAAAATACCCAAATTTTTTTCGCATTTTTTTCACGAATAAAACGCGAATAATTCACCGTTCGATTTGAAAACATAAAAAAAATGCTAATAAAAAGTACATATTGTTACTAGTTATGTTTCAGTTATAACATGTACAAAAAATGTTAATTACAATCATGTTTTTATCTGGTGGCACGTACATCGATCACCTACATGGTATTTAAGTCTGTATCTTTCTTCCACACCAAATTTTTATTTTTAAGAAAATTAAAGGTCAATTTGTTAGAAAATAGATTACACTTTTTTCTCCAAAAGATAGCAAGGATTGAAACAAAATTATAGTTTAGGCATGGGGTGATCGGAACTTTAGTTTGATCTCCCTTACGTAACACCACACAGTTTGAAACACAGAAAATGCAGATATGAGGCGATGGAAATTTTTGTTTGATCCTTACCAATTTTAGAGAAAAAATAATAATTTGTTTCCTGATAGATCGATTTTTTATTTTGTAAAAATAAATAAAATTGCTTCAGCTCCTGATCACAAGTGCAATTGTACAGTTGCAAAGATTTTATAATCATGTGGCAAATTAGGTTTTTCGTATATCTTTTATACTTTGAGAAGAATCCAGTTGAGATTATGATTCGTGTTGAGCATTTTTTGCATGGCGTGTCATTGTTCTCACTTATTTCCTCCATGCTAGCTTGAGAACACTAATTTGGCTTAAAAGTGGTCTTAAATTTGTCCACGTACCTTTTTAAGTTCTAACATATTATTCTTTTTATTATATTTAAGAAAAAATTATCAGTGGCTTGCTCACAAATAATGCAGGCAAATGTATTATATACAATAAATGTGAATTCTTAATATAAATTTAAATTTATACAATGTTAATATTTTTTAATCTGTTGCACATTGACGTGGTTTTTAAAATTATTTATACAACTTTTGATGCAAATCAAACAGACGTGAAAGCAAGACCGAATTTGATCGGATTCCATGATATGAACCCACATAAAAGCCTTGTACTTGACATGAAGGGTGCGTTTGGATGCGGAGAGAATAGCGCTAACTCAGAAAATAGTGCTATTCTTTTCGCTAATCTCTGTGCAACATCCAAACGCACCCGAAATGTTATGCACGCACACAGCGTGGAAGAACAGAAGAGAAGAGATCAAGGGATGTTTGGAAGAATAGTACTATAGTAGGAGATAGCATTGATTAGAGCAGAACACGATGTGGGACTAAATGGGGCAAAGAGTCGTTGCTGGAATGTGTAACGTGCTACTTGCTTTTCTTTTCTCTATTGGTGAATGGTGAATTGGTGATTGTGTGTCATGTGTTACTTTTTACTTTTTGTGAAATATCTTCCAACCAATTTCAAAAGCAACTTGACAATCTCAGTTGGTCGGTCGCACTCGCGCGGGATAAGATTTTCTCGATTCACAAATTATTTATAAAATCTATAGTCTAATTAGTTTGAAATTATTTATAAAAAAAATACTACAAATAATCAATTACAGAAGTATTTACACTACCTGTGATATTTGTTAAGTCTTTGTATTTCAAAATTATAAAGAATCAAATACAGAATCTAAAAAACTATGTATACTTCCTTTGCCAAATTCTTATACTTGAAAAAAAAATGTGGCTATATCTTTTGTCCTTGCAAAAAAAAAAAAGTTTCATATATGTATTTATACTTGCTCCACAATTTTATTTTATACATATTGAATTTGTTCATGCCTGAATATTATTTACAATCTTGATATAAAGTAGAATAAACATACAATCAATTATAAAAGTGTTCGTACTAAGTATAAAATATGTTCATATATGTATTTCTATTTTATATTAGAAAACTCACATGCACTTTGCATTAATTTTATATCAAATCCACAAAGAATTAATTTAAAAACTTACAAACAACATTTAGGTCCTGTTCGGCTGCATAGTGGACTCGGGAATGGGTTCGGGAAATCAAAATTTTTGAACTGAATTTTACTGTTCACGTGGGAAAAAAAAAATTCACTCTGAGTGAATTTTTTTTTCTCACGTGAACAGTAAAAATTTTGCTGCAGCCGAACAGGACCTTAGAGACGAATGAAAGTTTCCAAGTGAAATTTACATATTCATACCCTATCCTCAGAATTTCATTCAAAATTCAACTTGCATATTCATAACACATTTTGCATGTAATAAAAACTGATAGTTATATGTAGAAATCAGAGAAACTAGAGAGTTTGGTAATGTAGCCATACATTTCGAGCATAAATAATTGTTGTTTTCAACCGTGCATTGAACAATTAAATTCTATCATTCACAAAAACAAGTCTTTTTTTTTTTTTTTTTCTAAAAGAGGCATCAGAGCCTGTTTCATTGATATGAAACTTATGTTACATATTGGGACGTGACCAGAATTTTTATGAGGACTATGCAAAAAAAAAAAATTATTATTATTATTTATTTTATTTATTATTATTATTATTATTATTTATTAAAATATTATTATTAATTTTCATCGATAATGGAATTGGGATAATCAGTAGGAATCAGTCGCGAATCAGATTGAAAATCAATTTTGAACAGTTGAATCTGAGAAAATGATTTAATGCCTCAGAAAATAAGCTTATTTTGTGCATGTGTATATAAAATGTTTCCCACTATATTACGTATCTCATCATTTCATTCGTATCACTCACTATATTAAGTATTTCATTTCATTCATGCAGTAACACCTCATACAAGTTTCTCTTAAATTGTACTTTCTCTCTAATAAATGATGCTATATATGTACTTTTTCCATTCCAACAATACACCGGAGATGTATGATTCCCATCCACAACGGAAAGTCACTAACGCCTAACCAAGATTGCTTAGCCTTAGTTTGATTTTCTGTATTTTTACCCAAGCTAGGTTATTATAATATTATTTAGGACGCGGATAATTGTCCCCACACCCCAGTTCCCGCGTTGTTTCTGCACAGAACTTCCATAACTAATCTGGGAGGACCTGTTCTCGCACAATTTTGTTATATAATCTGTATCGTTCCCGTACAATTTCTAAAGTATTAATACCTATGAATGAAAATATTTATATCTATGCATGAAAGTATTTTAACGTAAATAATTATCTCCATAACCAAATCTACCAAACTGTCCCTGCACCATAAATACTTGTGGGGGACCACTGAAACTTAATAGGAGGGACCAGGGGGACCATACATGTTTCTAAAAATATCAATATTACCATAACTATCTGGGGGGCCATAATACTTAATATTTTTTTTTACATATAGCAATGGATCACATCTGAAAGTATTAATATCAAGTATTGAAAATATTTATGAAGTATTTATATATTTATATATATATATATATATATATATATAGAGTCTGACTAGGCTACTCCATGGAGTAAAACGACTTGGTACTCTACGCCATATCTTCATTTTCAAAGTTCAAATAGTCGATTCGAACCTTCCAACATGTTCTCCATATTGAAATGTGCTTGGAGACCAAATTTTACATTTTTTGGAATTTTTTTACTATTTATTAAGCCACTTTGAAAATCTGAAAATCCTTATGAACAGTAAAAAACAGTAAAAATTTCTGGACCGCCGGATCAGTGATTTTCAAAGTGGCTTAATAAATAGTAAAAAAATTCCAAAAAATGTAAAATTTGGTCTCCAAGCACATATCAATATGGAGAACAACTTGAGCGGTTCGGATCGGTCGTTTGGATTTTCAAAATGGAAAAAATGAGGCGTGGAGCACCAAGTCATTTTACTACCACTTTGACCTTAGTCACTCTCTCTCTGTCTATATATATATATGAGTAGAACTAGGGTGTTCCTAAGCTCACCAAGGCCTCTCGTGAGCTCAACTCTAAAACCTATTGAATTGACTTCAAACGATATTTCTAAACCGTTAGATGTTCAATCTATATTAAAATGTGCTTGGAGACCAAATTTTATATTTTTTGGAATTTTTTTACTATTTATTAAGCCGGTTTGAAAACCACTGTTTTTCAATTTGGTTTGCAAGTACATATTCATTTTATAATCATGTTAAATGGTTCGGATCGACCGTTAGGATTTTGAAAACTCAAATATTGAGCCGTAGCACGGACCAATCCGTGTTATGCATAGTACCATAGCCTCACTCATCTGTTATACTCTAAATCTATCAATCAACAAAAAATTATCTCAAACAGATTTCCTTATAAGGAAATCCTAAATTTTTCCGAACATAAATGATAGGGGTGTCAATGGCACCTTTTTATCCGTTTATCCAACTTGTACCATATTTAATAAGAGATGTATGTATAAGGATTTTTTTCGTAAACTTATCGGGTATGAATATGAGTAAATTTTTTTTTTTCCATTATCTAAACATGTAAGAGTACGGATAAAGTCTATTTCATATCTGTTACCCAATTGAATAATTATAAAAAAAATTATATATATTATATATATTAATTCCTTGGGCTTAGCATAGTCATCGATGGCTGACTTTGGAAGACTCTGACATGGTCATCCGCCAATTCCTGAGGATTACTCCTCTCTCATAAATTACTCCATGGATTGTTCCCCTCTCATGAATCACTTTTACAAGGTCAAACCATTTCACCTTGCCTTCCCTCTATGTCTTCTCCCGCTGCTTATGCCACCAGATCAAATTGTCAATTGGTCGTAACCCCCATAACCAGAGGAATTCGGATCCAGTGAGTAACCCAACTTTTGGGTTTTAGATCGGAACCGTCCGATTCGAATCTGCAAAAATCCATCCGCGAAGTGAGCGCACACATCCCGACAACGAACTCGAATTCCGAGACGATCTCGAGCGACGAATTCGAATCGGACGGTCTCGATCCAAAACCCAAAGATTGGGTTACTTTAGAGGATCCGGACCCTAACCAGAGACCAGAGTCATCCTTTCTATGGGCTGCATGCGCCAACCACGTCATCCTGGACTATCTTCTGGGCCACACCAAACCCAACCAAGACCCTCTGGACCAAAACTCCAGTGTTAGATCTATATGAAATTCGGACACACTGCAAAACTTTGCTACTATCGGTACAGTGCAAATTCACCATTCACATTTCATGCATACATTGCACAGCCAACTGATTCACATGTCTCCTCCGATTGGATCTTGGACTCACGTAACAAGTGACCCTCAATAACCTCTCCTCATTCCTAGCCTATGAGAGTGCCGATCAATTTCAAATTGGTAATGGTATGGGTCTCTCAATTAAAAACATTGGTTTCTCTTCTTTTCTTCTCCCAAATCAATCTATTAATCTTCAACACATTCTGCATGTTCCTCAATTCTCAAAAAATCTTATTAGTCTTTCTGAATTATCACATGATAACTCTAACATAATTATTGAATTCTCTTCTCTTCTTGTATTTTCAAGAACTCCTCACCAAGAACATTCTACTTCAAGCCAAAAGAATTAAGTCTCTTCTATATTCAATTGATGCATGTTTCTACTTTTCCTCAAACTTGCGTTGGCATTTACACATCGGCTAACATATGGCATACTAGACTTGGACATCCATCTACATTTACTACTTAATTTACATTTACATCATTCCAAAGCTTTACTTAATTTGTGATTCAAATAAAATGAATCCATATAATGATTGTTTTATGGCAAATTTATATCAATTACAATTTCTTCCATCGTATTCTACAACTCAATTAACAATAATACATTGTGAATTTGTGATGTTTGAAGAACCTCATCTCCTTTCCTATATTTTTTTTTTTGGAGAAAAAATCCAGGCAAGCAAGCGAAAATCAGGGATCAACTGGTTCTTCTAGAAAGATACCTCCAAAAAATCCCTAATTCATCCAGCAAATAAAAACTTCCCTAGTCCTTTAATGCAAATAAAAACTCTTAGGGGTAAAACTGTAAGACGATATATACATTTCAGACGCACACCATTTGATCGAACTGTGCAAGAAACTCTCTCTACTCTCATATAGTGTCCTTTTCTAAATTTTCATCTTTTGAAAATCTGATCTAAGAGGATAACTATGGCCATGGCACGTGCTGGATCGAATCCCGGCTTGACCACCAACCTGAAAACATCACGGCCGAAGGCGGCCCCACTGCCAGAGGATAACTCCTTGCACTTGACTGCGCCTACTTCTTGACACGTGTCGTCTAATATAGAACAACACCGGCGCGTATAGGATCCCTCAACATGGAGACGAGACGCACAGCCCGTTGTGGTTATTTCAAGTAAATGTTTCTTATGTAATGGTGCTATGTTCTTTCTCACAGAAAAGAGCGGTTGCCCGGTTGTGCACTCCCCGGTGTACACGAGCCAGTGTTCACTTAGACTCAACCTCTGTACATATACAATAAAAAGATAAAATTAAAATTAGCAAATTAGTAGAACATATGTTTATCATAGCACTATTATTAAAGACATACAAGATTAAAAGTCATATTAATAGTTTATATAATGATGATTAATAGAATTATATATGGATCGCACCTTTCGCTTGATGGTGAGAAGAGGCTTGCCGTTGGCATCCATCAATACAATCTCTCCTCTACTCTCTGAAGCATAATTGTCGACCCGAAACAAGAGATTCCCTTTCGGGTCAAAAACTGTGAACCCATGCCCGTTAAACAGCAGTGATTTCCTCCACACCGTCAACACTACCTCGGCCTCGCCGCCTCCTTTGCCACAGTTGAACTCCTCAGACTGTATAATATCTTGGTTCAGATTTGGGTATACTTTTGTCATTCCTATGATAGGATCTGAGGACCAGAGACTATAGATTTGGGTATACTTTTCTTCTTTGATTTATTTTGTATATTCTTTTCTTTTTAGTGAAGAAGAAAGAGTTGAGAAAGCTGTGGATGGAAGGGAAGAGGTAAGTTAGATAGGCTGCTTGCTCTTGATATTTATATCTACTTGGTCTGCCTACGGGCCTTTTCCTCAAAAAAAAAAATATATATATATCTACTTGGTCGAAATTAAAAAGGAGTTACTTGGTCGAAAATGCCCTCTTGATGGACCAGTATCCTCTGTAATATTGTACAGAACAGTAAATCACTTTACGGCCCGGATTTACTCTCAGCCGGTGCCTATTCGGGTGATTGGAGGGGGCAGTATTATTTGTGCTTTGAGATTCGTGTAAATTTAAATCTGACGACTGAAACCTCATCGTACTCAGTCGAGTATTACAGAGGATATGAATTCCCCTCTTGATACCGTCAAAACTCAGTACTACCCTTCACGTGAGAGGCACGTGCCATACACAACAAACTTATCTACCTAATTTTGTCTTTGGATAAATTTTGTCTTTCATATTAATTAATCGAATTAATTTTGTCTTTGAATACTAGTAGAATTTAATGTGTGTTAAAATAAAGTCAAATGTTATAGTCCGTTAGATTCTCATCAGCAAAAGAGAACTAATTAACAAAATGTTGACATGGCTTGCTTAGCACATCAGCAAAAAAATGTCTATATCAGTAACATATATCCACATTATCACATTACTTCTTTTTTATGTATTTTAATGGTAACATAATTGAAACAGAGTATCAGTTGTTGGATGCAATCAGTTTTTAGTGGTTGATTTTTTAGCAGAATTTCAGGTACACCCTCGTAATACTTCATATTATCTTTTATCTTGAAAGATTAAAAAAAAAAATCATATCCACCCTTAAAAAAATTAGTTTCCTTGTATTTACTCAGCTAAAAGTTGGAAAAGCTTGAATTTTACATATAGTTAGCTTTAGCGATCAAACTTTAAAATAACTCAAATAATTTAACATCACAATTGATCTTTTAAAAAAAAAAAAATCAATTGTGATGTTAAATTATTTGAGTTATTTTAAAGTTTGATGGCTAAAGCTAATTACTAGTAAAAACATCACAATTGATCTATTTACTCTCTTTTTTTGATTAAATTCATCTATTTAATCTAATTCATTATGTTTCTCTCTCCAAGTTTAAAATTTCATTAATCTAAAAGACAAACATCATCTCTTACATATTTTTCTTGATCAACAAACATTAATTTAAATTCTGTTATTTGTGGAAACAACACACCATTGTTTCAATAGAAGGGGGAAGAGGGGGGAAGACAGATGGAAGCCAAAGTAACATTAGTGTATAAATAGAATGACAGAGACAGTAAGAACATATATTCACAAGAAATCTCTATTAGAATTTAAAATCTGCAACTTTTTAAACGAAAAAGTCCTGCTCATTATAATAAGGAAACACATTAATGTTAAGTACTACTAAAATACTAGTTCTAAAACAAAAGGCATCACTAATGAGCGCGCGTCTTAATAATTTGTTATAGAGTTATTTTGTGTGAAAAGAGAAATAGAAAAAAAAAATTACGAGTATACTTGTCAATTTTATTTTAAAATTAATTAACTAAGAATAGAAGAAACAATGTTAAATTTTGACGGAGATATTGAATATTATTATATTTTACGAAAAAATTGGCTATACATAAATCATCCAGATTGGCCAGCAGCCTACCCCAATTCAAATGAATATTATGATAGTAATCCTCTAACACACATTAATTTTTTTTAATTTACCAACATTTATATAATTAGTTTAATTTATTTAATGACACAATTCTATTCCTCCACAAGATCTTATTAAAATAATGTTCATATGCATTATGAATATGAATGCCAACATCGGACAGAACACGACATGAAATGACACATCATTACTGATTAAAAATGTATTACGACAAATGTTAATGTCATATTGGACACAAATATATATGACTCTAAATTCTTTCCATGCATATTGCAAACTCACAAGTTAGAGCTTGCGCTGCATAGTTCATTACATGGCTTAGTGCCGCATACGATTACGATCTGTAGCAAGTTTTCATTTAGAACGCATGGTCGGAGAAAAGGACAAACTATTATTAACTTTTTCTATTTTTTTGGGAATTATATCACAAATTCAAAACCACCAACTGCATCATGCATAATTACAAACAGTACTTCGTATCTTAATCCCTTTTATCGTATGCTTTGGTTACAACCAAGGAATAATTTGTGGCTCTTAGAGTGTCACATGGCAGCTGACCGTGTCAAAATGAGGAAGTAAAAAATGACTTGGTACATGAATAATTTTTGGGGATTATATTAGAAATTCAGAACAAAGAACTGCATCATGCATAGTACAAATAGTACTCTGTATCTTAATCTAGTACTAGTTTATCCTATACTTTGTTTAGAAACAAGGAATGATTTGTAGCTCTAAGAGATGCCACCTGGCAGCTGACCGTGACAAATTGAGGAAGTAAAAAATGTTTTGGTGCATGAACATTTTTGGGGATTAATTTATATTAGAAATTCAGAACAACGAACTGGATCATGCATTCATGCATATTACAAATAGTGCTCCGTATCTTAATCTCGTTTATGGTATGCTTTGGTTAGACCGTTAGAAGCAATGAATGTTTTGTGGCTCTTAGAGTGCCACGTGGCAGCTGACCGTGAGAAATTGACGAAGTAAAATTTGTTTTGGTGCAGGAATATTTTTTAGGATTGTATTAGAAATTCAGAACTCCTCTGCTGTGGTGGTATGTTTAGTTTTTTTTACAATATTGAAATATTCCTGAGAATGCTGATTAGGAAAAAAAAAAAAAATTAACCAACTCAAATTTACATAAAAATAGTTGCATATGTGGTCTAGCTTGTCACTTGGCATGTCAGAAACAGTAGGTCATTAATGATAAACTGCTTTTTAGCTCAAATCATATGGATTTAGATGGGACAATGTCAGGATCCATTTAGTGATTGACACTCTGTGGACTGTGAATGATATAATTGAATTTGCTCTTTAAGTTTGAACCTATTTAAAGATCAACATTTTTGCTGGTAATGAATGCAATGTGTTGGTGTCTTTGAAAGCACATGAATGAACTATGCTTTTTAGTAACTACAAATATTAAATTAATTAAATTTAGTGTTGCTAATTATTTTTATGATATATTATTGGTCAGGTAATATTAAAGGACAATTCAATGATATTATCGAGAATCATCTTTAGTCTAGTGGTAAAGACAACATTCTCTATGTGGGAGGTCACATTTTCAAAATTCAAATGAATTTTTTTTTTGTGAATATTAAATAATTAGGTGGTTTGATTTCCAACCTTTACTAATAAAAAAAACCAATGGTTTACATAGCATTTATCGCGTCATAGTGGAACGGCTAAAAAAATGACGCTATTGCCATATTGCGTCGCTATAGCACCATAACTTTTATGGTCCGAAAAGTCTAAAACGCTATAGCGCGCTATTTAGAACCCTGAAAAAAACTCAAAGTTGTGATAAATGTTAATGACCGATTATCAAGAATTAATCTGATGAGGAGGAAAAAACCTTTTGTGATATTCGATCAGCACCTTTTAAAGTTTCCACTGTGTGGAACAAAGAATTAATGTTTAACACAAACGAGAGTGAGGCTATGGTACTATGCATAGTGCGAATTGGTACGTACTACGGATTAATGTTTTTGTTTTCAAAAATTTTACGGTTTATCCGAATCATTCAATATAATCTTCTTGTAAATATGTACTTGAAACTAAATTTTATATTTTTAATTAGATAAGTAGAAAATCACTGTTTTTAGATGGTCCAGAATTTTCAGATGGAGACCATATTAAACGGCTATGTATTAGAATAATTTAGTATTAATTATTTTGTTCTTCACCAAAAATTTCTTAATGAAACGAACATGTTCATGCCTTTTTTCAAAAAAAAAAATATAGAAATTCAGAACAACGAACTGCATCATCCATAAAACAAAATTACAAATACTGTTCCGTATCTTAATCTAGTTTTTCGTTTTCTTTGGTTAAAAACAAGGATCGATTTTGTGGTTCTTAGAGTGCCACGTGGCAGCTGACCGTGACAATTTGTGGTAGTAAAAAATGGTTTGGTGCAGGAATAATGGGGTTTGAAGTCTTCTGGCGGCATTAAAATATTGGTATATATCTTGTTTAACAAACATAACGATGATGACCAGGGCCAGTCCTGAAGATTTTGGGACCTGGGGCAGGAGAAAAAATGTAGATCCTTTATATATATATTTTTTTATGAAACCGGCTAATTTGTTTGCATAAGTACTTCAACGCCATATGTTTATAAGTCATTTTTATATTTTTAAAATTCAAATAGTCGATACGAACTGTTCAATATGATATCCATATTAAAACGCGCTTGGAGACCAAATTTTACATTTTTTGGAATTTTTTTTTACTATTTTTTAAGATAGGTAGAAAATTCATTGATTCAGAAGATTCTGCACCATAAAAAACAATAATTTTCTACCTACCTTAAAAAACAGTAAAAAATTCAAAAAAATGTATAATTTGGTCTCCAAGCATGTTTTAATATGAATATCATGTTGAATGGTTTGGATCGACTATTTGGACTTTTAAAACGCAAAAACGACTTATAAGCATATGGTGTTGAAGTACTTATGGAAGTCTATTAGCCGGTCATTATTGATATGCCAATAAATCATACCTCTTTATAGAAAAATTTGGACCATTTATATATACAGATTAATATTTTTTTAATATATATACAAACTAATTTTTTTTTTGGCCCCTTGGATTTTGGGACCCGGGGCGGTCGCCTTGGGTACCCTGCACCAGGGCCGGCTATGATGATGACAAGCTATCAATTAAACTATATATATATGTTGTATATCTCGGTATAGATTTATAAGCGCACTAGTAGGAACTTCGGTAGTATTCGAGGATCAATTCGGAATTTAAAATTTTCTATATGTAAGTTAACTCTGATTTCATGTGAATGAAATGGGCATATGCCTTTTATCAAAAAAAAATTCGGGAATCAATTTGGAATTTAAAATTTGAGGATAGCTATTTATCAGCTGGAGAGTGATATCTAATACTCGCCCCGATGGTCATGAGAATATTGATATAATATACATGTGATGAGAATATTGATACGCATGTGACATAGAGAGACGTCAAAATTTATATTTTACATAATTAAAAATGATAGAACCCGAACTATCTACCTTAATCTTGATTGCAATTAGCATCACTGCATCAAATTTTTATAAAACCTGATAACCTAGACTAGTGAAAATTGTTTAAAATCTAATACAATATCCTTGTGGATCGACACCCCAATCATACTACACGGTAGAATTATGCGCTTGTGATCTGAACGTAAGTAGAAATTAGAGTTTACAAATATATAAAAGTAGTAGTTCACTTTGGACTCATCAATTAGGTACTTGCTCCGAAGACAATATTTGTTATTTTTCTGAAATATAATTAAGTGAGGTCTAGATTTAAAATAGTAATTTAGTTTTCTTACCCTGCAAATAAATAGATAAAATTTTAATGTTTGAATAATTCGAGATATATTTGTAAAATTCGGAAAATTGAAAAATAGTTTGCAAAAACTATTATATTGGTCCATTTATTTTAAAGAAATTGGTGGATACGACGAAACCAAAATGGCAAAATCTTGTTAGTATGGTAAAATTTGGGTTTTTAGAAAGTGCAACACTGACCTAAAATTTCCAAGTGAATTAGTGCAAGGCTTAACTAAAATTTCCAAATAGACAAAGTTTGTTGATTGGGACAATTAAGATCTAGCAACTCAAATGACCTTAGGTTTCATTTCATCTATCACTGTATCATGAGTCAAACGATAGAATAGGGTATGTTTTTTTTTTTTGAAAATCTTGACAGTGGCTACAGAATCGAATATGTTAATGTTGTAAATGACATGGCGAATATACCGGTTAGGAATAATTGGTCTCCATTCTATATGTACAAAAAAAAGATGAAAGATATTTGAGATTATTTCCTTATTAGTTATCCATATTTTAATTACGTATCCATATATAGTGTTAAGAGAGAAGAACAAAGTGAATATTAGTATAAGAAATATTCTCTCAGCTTTCATTATTAAAATTATTGTCCTTAGAATATCACCTCTCTATATAATTTGGCTACAGGACTGAGAAATTATTTACTAACTTAAACTAGAAATTATAGACATATTTAAAGGGATTGTTTATAGGACTCAGGACTCGTTTTTAGTTTATTATTTAGAAATGCCAATTTAACTTTCATGAGAAAAAAAAAAAATCAAATATAGGATTGCTGCCTCCACTATCTTTCTAGATATTTTGACATTCTGTCATTCTGCTTGGTGTCTTTGTGGAAATTCCACTCCTTCTCTGAACTTCTAATTTAGTGACAATTGTATACCATTAAAGTGTGTGTTTTTTTTAGTCTAATTAACACCATCAACTATTTGGTGTATGATAGCTGTTATTTTCTTAAAAGATCGTGAGTTATTTTATTTTATTTTAGGTGACAACGTTAAATATTTTTTTATGCATAAAATATTCAACACTTAATGCCATGATAAAGTGTTTAAATCTTGTAATTAACATTTCAATATTTTAAATTGTATTTGATAAGACTTATTAAATTATATTGTAATGATTAAATACAGAGTGAATAATATAGGTTTTCTGAATAAATACAATATAATTGAAATAATACTAATACTAAAAGGCACAATCATGACCCTCTGGTACAAACAGATATCTTAGTATTTTTAAGATACATCATATTTATTTACCGAAGACCCCGTATCATTTACCGAAGATTCTTTTTTATAATTATTATAGTATAAGTTTATGTCTTGTTAAATTTTAATTTAAAATATCGAAATGTGAACTACACGACGTAAACTTTTTGACTTCGTCATGACAAAAAATTGATGAAAAAAAATAGTATAGTTTTGTCATTTGTTTTAAAAAAATACTGAATATCAAAATTAAAACGGTTGAATATTTTGTAATTATAATAATAAGTGTAGGGCTACCGACGAGTAAATTCTTAAAAATTTCAGTGAAAAATTAATCATAACTTAAAGAAATGCAACTTTCATTCCATTATTATAGAAAAGATAAATGTCAATAATAAACCGAGGAATTATCGTTTACAAGCTTTACGGTACAGAAAAAATATGACATGACACATTGACACCCTGCATTAGCCGTGCTACTTTTGCAATACAAAATGAAGATTGTGATGTCATTAGATTAATTTCATTTTTCTGATGCTACCAAAAAAAAAATTTCAGATAACAATCAGATGTTCTGACAGACGATTTTGATTCTGATTTCATGCTAAACAAATTATTATGGCTAGGGATTAGGGGTGGCAAAAAAGCTCGTAGCTTGTGGCTCGATTGTGACTCGCACCTAACTCGCTCGCTAACATCTCACTCATTACTGGACCGAGCACGAGCCAACTCGTCACTAGCTCGGTCCAGAATTAACGAGTTCAAACTGGAGCCTAGCTTGCTCGCCAGCTCGCGAGCTAGCTCGGCTAGGCATCAATTTGTGAATTTGTATGGATTTGTGTGCATTTTATACTGTCTAGCTTGGTTCAGCTCGGTTAAAACAAGATCCAGCCAGATCCAACGAGCCAGCTCATCAGCTCGTGAGCTAGTTCAGGCTGGCTCGTAACAATTTCAGGCTGAGATTTTAGCTCGGATGCCCTAGGTCCAGCTCGCTCGATAAGAGCTCAGTCCAGAATTAACAAGCTGAGCTAGGACCTAGCTCAGCCCGAGTCAGCTCGTTGACAGCCCTACTAGGGATACCACGCGTATGACTAGGCTCAAACCCAATCCATTTAAAACACCAAATTTGTTGTCCCTACTTAGTTACTCAATGCATCTCTAATTGAACCACATGTACGCGGATATGCACTGGGAAATAAAATTTTGTTGTGTCCAACTGTGAGGAACCATAGGCTGTCTGGGTTGGTAAAGATAAGCCTCGGTTGGTTTTGTTGGGATGACTCAACAACAACACCTATGTGTGTTAGATATCAATTTGGAGGCTTGGTGTGTGTGTAATAGATATCTTTAGTATCTTCACCGGGACCGACATAATTATATAATCGTTGAGATCAGAATATTTTATTAATAGATATTAAATAAATATCGGAAGTAGATTGATGACGGTGGTATTTCAATGTCATCCAAGGAACTGAATCTTAAATCTCATAGATTCAGTCTTTTTAGATAATTTTTTGAATAAAAGTTGGAGGTATTTAATATCCAAAACTAGTGGACTATGTTCACAAGAAATTTTTGCATCTAAGTTTCAAACATACGATTTCTCATAAAAAAAATATTGTCGTTATCACTAGATCAAAGACTGATTATCTTTTTTAAATACTTTTAAAGTAACTGAATCGATAATTCAGTTTGTTCGAGCAGTTCTAAAAGAACCGATCAACCGAATCATTTCATTAGAAACAAAATGGAGGTAGGGAGGATTTTTTGTGACAAAGCATGTGGGGGTGCGGAACTGATTAAAGGAAACAAATCAATAATTTGGTTTTTTTATTGGATCAAAATTTCAAACAATTTATCTATTTTTCTAGAGTGAGTCTATGGTACTATGCATAGTATGGATTGGTTCGTAATATGGATCAATATTTTTGTTTTCAAAATTCTAACAGTCGATCCAAACAATTCAACATGATTCTCATATGAATATGTACTTGCATATCAAATTTTATATTTTTTAGAATTTTTTTTAAAATAGATAGAAAATCACTGTTTTTGGATGATCCAGAATTTTCAGATAAAGTGATTTTCTACCTATCTTAAAAAATAGTAAAAAAGTTCTAAAAAATATAAAATTCGGTCTACAAGTACATATGGAAATCATGTTGAACGGTTCGGATCGACTGTTAGAATTTTGAAAACAAAAAAATTGATCCGTATTACGAACCAATCCATACTGTGCATAGTACCATAGACTTACTCATTTTTCTATATTATTTTCAATGAATGTTTATAAATAAAATGTATGCTCTGTGATCCACGTATATAACATAAATTATATATTTTCTTAAGCATGAGGTGAGGAAGAGTTCTTCAACTTATATTAAATGTGACGAATTTTAAATATGTTACGAGTATGTCTTTAGCCACTAAATTTGATATAATGTTCTGCATAAATAGAAGTTATAAGTGTGCATAAATATTATTGAATTCTGTTATGAAAGACGGGAGTATATATAACTGTATTAAACAACATTTACTTACAACCAAATTAATTTTTTTTTCTTAAAACTAGTTGGCGATTATTATACGGTTTTGTTTTATTAAAAATAGTTAAAACATATACATAACAAAATGGTTGATTCTATTGTATTAATTGTAAAATGATTAAAGAGTGAGGCCATCGTACTATGCATATATATAGCGCAAATTGGTATGTACAATGGACAATATTATCGTTTTCAAAATTCAAAGAGTCAATCTGAATCATTTAACATAATATTCATAAGAAAATGTATTTGAAGACCAAATTTTATATTTTTTATAATTATTTTACTATTTTTGGATGGATAAAATTCACTTGATATGAAGATTATGGACTCTTCGAAAGTAGTCATTTTTTTGCCTATATAGAAAAATAGGAAAAAAATCTAAAAAAAAAATGTAAAATTTAGCCTCCAAGTAAATATCCATATGAAGATAGTATTAAGCAGTTCATATTGACTATTTAGACTTTAAAAACAGATATATCATTTCATTGTACATATCAGTATATGCTATGCATAGTACTGTAGGATCACCCTTGATTAAAAATTATTACTTTTTTAACCAAAAAAAAGTTGTTATATCAAATCTTGTTTTCTTTTCAAGAGATGTCTAAATCAAATTCAATCCACTTGGGACATTAATTAAGCATGAAAGGCCCTAATTTGGGATCATTTAGCTGAAGAAATTGAGAAAATAAAGGAAGACAATTGGAAATAGTTTCCTTCTTGTTTCTTATCAAGTTGGCCATGTGTTTAGAAACTACGACGGCAAATTTGCCACTTCCACAAGTCACCTTGATTCTTCCCTTGTCTGAAAAGTTGGTGTAATTGTGTAATGGTGAGAGGATTGGAACGCCATGTATAATTAAGTCAAATAGGTGATTATGTACAAATGACCAGATGCATGTAAATGCAGATGAAAAATTAGAAATTAATTAAGATTGAAAATGTTGTGTAATTTTTTTTATTACAATTAAAGGTGCTGTATAAATAAGTATCTTTTTTTAATGAAGGTGTTAATAAAAACATTTTTTTTTTTGCAAAAATTCGAGATTTTATAGGACATCTGAATTATTGCTCCACCGCATGATTTTTCATTCACCGCGTAAGAAAGTATCATATGATTTTACATGTTATTGTAAGTAATGATAATAATGTTCTTATCTACTTCTACATGAAATAAGTTAATTATTACAAATATTTTTATCTCAAAAAATATGTTAGCGAAAATTGTTTTTTTTTTTTTCAATTCTCACCAAATTTATATAATTTCACAAATATTATGGAAGTCAGGAATTTATATTTAAGAAAGATCCATTATTATCTACGTCCGATTGATACAATATATAAAAAAGGAACTTTCCAGATGTAACTTCCACTTCTTAAAATTTTGTTGCATATCTATTATATATATATAATCCTCATAGCATCGCTACAGTATATTCTACAGTAATTGCTACAGTAATTGCTACAGTGACAAATAGTAAAAAAGGTCTCCGAACATATTTTATTATGAAGGTCATGTTGAGCGGTTCGGATCGACTGTTCGAACTTTGAAAATGCAGATAAAAGATTGGGTGCATTTGAACTCTCCTCTAACTATATATAGTTAGAAAACCACAAATTAATGAATATAGTATACCAGTATAACTTGATATAGTAACAACTTGATTTTGTGATTTTGAATTCATTAATATAGCATTTTGTTTATAACCGGTATAACTTTATATATAATTAGATGTTTATCTTAATAGTTAATTATCTTTTTTTTTTTTGTAATATCCTGATACAATCTTTTTACACTCCTCTCGATAATAGCCGCCGAAGCAAAGCGAGGCTCACTTCTAGTAATTGCTTAAAAGAAAATTCACATACTATATCCATATTATAAACGCATTTAGTCATAACTTTTTCCGGCTGCAAATAATAACATTTTTTAGTTAATTCAGAATCCGAACAGGAACGGTATTAGAAAATTTAAGTTTGTAGTTGAAACGTAAAATACAATGTGTGACTGTTGATATTTGAATTCAAATCTCTACAACTGTGGAATTCTAACCATTAAACTACAAGCACACATTTAATATTTTATAGGTATAAACTATATAAAAAATTTGAAAAAGAAAAAGAAAAAGAAAAATTCAAATAAATTTCAATATAAATGATTAAAAAATTTAAAATTATGAGGATGACTAAATACCATGTCTTAATTGTAGATCTTGCACATTGGTTGGACTACAGATTTATATAGAGAGTGTCATGCTTTGAAAAGTAAATATGGTGTTTTATTTTCCGCTCATATCTCTATTTTTAAAGTTCAAATCGTCAATTCGAACATCTCAATATGATCTTCATATTGATATATGCTTGGAGACCAAATTTTATATTTTTTGGAATTTTTTACTATTTTTTAAGAATTTTTGAAAATCATTGTTTTTCATTAAATAAAAAATAATAAAAAATTCAGAAAAACACTAATTTTCAAAAATTCAAAAAAAAATAGTAAAAAATTTAAAAAAAATACAAAATTTGGTCTCCAAGTACATTTCAATATGAAGATTGTGTTGAGAAATTCGGATCGACTATTTGAACTTTCAAATGAAGATATGAGTGGGAAGTAAAACACCCTTTTTACTTTCCAAAGCATCGTAGCATCACTCTATATATATATATTATAAAATGTCATCGAGAGAAAATGCATACGTGATCAGATGAGACCAGAATTCCGAGCTCAAAATTTTCTGGCCTAAATTCGCTGATTGACACCTTGCATAATTAAGTGAGTTCCTTCAACAGTTATCATGTAAAAATCAAACTTGCGCATGGTGACAATGCAGAAAAAAATAGATTCCAACTTTTTAGCAAATGACCAATCAGGAGTAGGGGTGACTCGCTTATAACTCAGCTTGTAACTCGCTCGTTAACTTAATGAACCGAGCATGAGCATACTCTAACTCGCTTATAACTCGCTCATTAAAAACTGAGTTACATAAAATCATGTCACATCCAATTCCAGCCGGATCAAACTCAAATCCAAATCCAACTTTGTAAATCTGTGATAAGGAGATAGTTGTGAGTATGTGACATGTAAGTCCGTGAGAACCAATAAGAAGATAGCTGTTTGATTTTGTTAAATTTGCTTATGGACAATTTTTTATTAAATGATGTACTGTTTAAGCAGGTTAAATTATGACAAGTTATTAAATTTTATCAATGTTAATTAGTTACTAATTTTTTAATGATATATCTGAAATGAAAAATTTGAAACAAAATTCAAATTACCTTACAATTTTGATTTCTTAACGAGTTGCTTAATGAGAGTCAACTCGAACATTTAACAAACCAAGCACGAACACAGCTGTCAACTCAGTATTATCTTCTCAACTCGAGTCGACTCACTCATTAAGTTAATGAACCGATCTCGAACATACCTAACTCACTCGTTCGAAGTCACTCCTTAATCGGATTAGGAGAGAGCCAACAGCCAAATATGTCACGTGGCATGCTATGGCCGGTTTGACTATTTGATCCCAAAACGTGTTAACATCTTATGTGGGGGGGGGGGGGGGGGGGGGGGGGGGGGGGGGGATCCTTTGTCCTAAAGCATTTTGGCACAAGAACATGAAAAAGGAGAGATTTTGTGATATTACGAAAAGAGTGGTGGGAATCTCTGATATTGACTCCTCAATCAATCATATATGTGTATTAAAAAAACAGAGAGAAATATTTAGATCACCATCAACAAATTTTCCAACCAAATTGTTGCATGATGGGTTATTTTGTGAGATTTTATTCTCTTTTGACAAAACTTTGACATAAAACCTAATTTTATTCTCTTTTGATAAAACTTTGACACAGAACATGGTAGCTATTACGATGGCTTACAAAAATATAAAAAAATTAACACAACACCATATGTTACGTGAAGCAATCTTAACATGTCACGTCACATTATGTGATCACACATATACATGTGGTCATGAGTCATGACACATGACGAAATATAATATTGCGAACTGTCATTTTCAATTTTTTCAGTTAACAATTTATTTTGAACAAAAAAATTCAAATAATTTTTTTCAACATGTACACAATTGTTGGCAAATTTATTTTTAATAAATAACTTCAAATCCATTAAAAAAATATTAACGTGATCCGCGGGACGGATTTAAAAGCGATATGAACACATACAGGGACAGATGGTAATGGTAATGCAATTAAAGAAGGTACTGTTAAGCCTCCTATAAATTAAAAATTATTAATTTGTCCATAAAAAATTATATACATCAAATATTTTAAGCTCTCTTTATAAAATAAAATTAAACTACAGTTGATTTTTGTTGTAGCTACTTGAATCTTAATATTTTAGTGCCGCCTGAACCCACAGACCACCCTTGTTGTATTCAGAAAATGAACTCATCATGAAATGTTATGCATGCACCAATGACAAACGTGAAACACAAGAGATTATAGATCAAGATTCAAGAGATGTTTCCAAGAATAGTTGAAAGGTGACACCGTGACAGTGTCAGTCAAGAGATAGCATTAATTAGAGCACAACACGGTGTGGACTGTTGACTCAATGGGGGCAAAGAGTCGTTGCTCGTAGTGCGAGTGTTGAGCATTGACTAGGGGTGTCAATGGTACCTTTTTAGCCATTTACCTAACTCGTATCGTATTCGATAAGGCGGATATGGGTAAGGTTCTTTTTTTGTTAGCTTATTGGGTATGGATATGGATAAATTTTTTTTTTCGTTAACCAAATGGGTAAGGGTATGGGTAATGACTATTTCGTACCCGTTACCCTATAGAGTAATTATAAAATCTAAATATATATTCAATTCAATTTCCAACCCACCTAAATATGTATTTGTGTTGTTAAATTTTCTTCCTTTATAAAAAACAATTTAATTGGAATTGATTGCACATTCATTTTTATTTTTTATTAGAAATATAATTACATATGTGTGAAATGAATGAGTTTTTTATATTTAATTTGTAAAATATAATGAAACTAATTATTATATTAGTAATATCCATTATTCATCCGCTACTGTTTCGTTACCCAATAATATTAATGGGTAAGGGTAGGATAGAGTAAGATCAATTTTTAATGGGTATGAGTAGGATATGGATAAAGTCAATTTTAATGGGTATGAGTATGAAAATGCCTCCACCCGACCCGTACCGTACCCATTGACACCCCTATATTGACTGTTTCCAAACTCCAGCAAATTGTAACGTGCTGCTTCCTTTATTGTGACGTGTTATTTCCACAGACACAGAAATAACCCTTCTTCCAACTTCCAACGACCCCCTTTTACTTTTTTTTTTTTTTTTTTTTTGTGGAAATATCTTACGAACCCATTTCAAAAGCCACTTAAGAGTCAGAATTTTAATTGGTCGGTTTGAATATATTACAACATTATTCTCCGTTTCTCACGACTGCAATTTTATATCTGCATCAAAATTCAATTTCAACATTATTTTTATGTTCAGATTCTTGTAAGGATTCTTAAATCTGCAATTTTTATCTACATCACTTGTGTATTTCAAATACGGACCTCAAGTGTTCAACATATATCCTGCATGATATGTAGTAGAAGCGGACTTCAAATTGATTCGGTTATATTAGGCAAAACATTACATTTTATCACCAACTTATTCAAATTTGAGCCTCTCATCCTGTTGCTTCCTGAGCTGCCACGTCAATGACCTGCCTGCCTGACTGACTGGACCTCTGCTGCAACTCCTCCTCCGCTCCTCGTTGTTTCTCTCTGTTTTTTTTTCTTGTTCCTCTTTGTACAACTCTCCCTTCTTAGTTTCTCCTTGTGTGATTGGAATATGAAATTATTAGGTAATAGATTGTAGCATGTTGTAGCGGAAAAAAAAAACAAGTAGCAACTTTGAAATCATTGTGCTGCGAAAAAAGAAAAGAAAATGAGTTGTGCTGAAAAAATATCGAGCTCCAACATACAACAAAGATAGATAAAATAGTTCACCATTAGTAGATACTAACTCACAAATACAAGAGCTAAATTTTTTTCAAAATTCAGGTGTAGACAAAACTGGAGATAGGCGGCCCAAAATACATGGACCAACTTTTATCAAAATCTAGAGGTAGGCAGTTGCCTGTCCTGAGACTTACTGAGTCTGCACTTGCCTACATCTTGTCGTAACTTCTCACACACTTTCTGTTTCGGACAAAATTTTAATACTAATCTCGGAAAAGTATTTATACCTGATTGTATAAGTGATTATACTTTGTTTTATCAAAAATAAAAATCTGAAAATTGTCATTTTTTTTTCTCACCAGTGCTTATATCTGCTGAACAAAATTAATAAAATATTAATAGCTTGAATTTGCTTATAATCTGCAAAAGAAAAATTAAACGCACAAATAAAAATTTACAAAAGCGTATACACTACATTATGATATTTAATTATTTATTCAGTCAAATACAAACATAATCTAATTATACTTCCTTTGCCAACTGTTTATACTTCATAAAAAAGTAGTGCCATATCTTTTGCCATTACCAAAAAAAAAAGATAAAAAAATTGACATATGTAATTACACTTGCTCTACAAAGTGTTTTATACATAGTGAAAAAGAATAGATAAAATCTTGACAAAAACTTGCTCAAGTTGTTCATGCCTGAACATTTTATTTACAATCTTGACATAAAGTAGAATACATGCACGTACAATCAGATACTGTCTTTTATTAAGTATAAAATATGTTCATACATGTATTTGCTCAATAGGTTTTATTAAGTATAAAATATGCTTAAACCGGTCATGAGTAGGTTTCTCTTGCTAACTTCAGGACAGTCGATAGACGGTTACTAACTTACTATACAATATCAATACACAATTTGCAAAACACAAGTTTGGGCCAGGATTTGCTAAAAAATGTGTACTGGGCTCAACAGATTTTAAGCAACCCAGTACGTAAGTTTATTTCTTCACTTCTCAAAAGGGGACTACTGATACTGAACAAGGAATAGAACTAGGGTGTTCTTAAGGAACCAGTATCCTCTGTGTTACTCGAGAAAATAAAATGAGCTCTCAGCCGGTGGATATTCGGGTGATTGGAGGGGGCAGTATTATTTGTGCTTTGAGATTCGTGTAAATTTAAATCCACCGGCTGAGACTCACTTTATTTTCTCGAGTAACACAGAGGATCTGAATTCGTTCTTAAGCTCACCAAGTTTATTTGTGAGCTTAAATAAAAAACTTATTGAATTGGCTTAAAAGATGCATCCAAATTAACTGTTGAAACCAATCTACTTCACGAGTGGCGCGTTTACATGTTAAATTTATAAATTTTCTAACTAATTTAGTATAAAATCAAGCGGTAAAAAAAAGATGGTTTATAAGTTAATTTTAATATGTTCATTTTTTATCATTTTTTGATCGCTTGACTCTATATTAAATTAGTTCGAAAATTTAAAAACTTGACATGTAAACTTATCACTCGTGAAGTAGATCGGTTTCAACGGTTTGAATGCGTCGCTTGAAGCCAATTTAATAGGTTTTTGAGTTAAGCTCATTTGTACATGTTCGGCACCATGGCTTAAGGCTCCTTAGCCTTTCTTAAGGTCTTAAGCGGGCCGAACACCTATGGCTTAGACGGGCTTAAGCCTCCTCCTTAAGTCGAATCTTAAGCTTGATATTTTGCTTCCTTAGCGCTAAGCCTTCTCCTCCTTAAGCCTCCTCTCCTTAAGCCTCCTCCTTAAGCTTGAGTTGTTGCCAAACACCAACTCCTTAGTCAAGATTAAATTGTTAAGTCTCAACCTCTTAAGCTATGGTGCCGAACAAGTCCGCAGAGCACATTGCTACCTAACCCCATGGGCCATGGTGGGTTATTTATTACGCTTGTTATTTGTCACTATTTATGTTTATGTATGTTCTTAGGAGCTGCCTATGTCTGACTATATGTCATCCGTTTCTTTCGGCTCCCTATTATTCATGGATGCAACCTCTGGGAAGAGGGAACAATCACATCTAATCCTTTGCAGTGGGAAGCATTAGCTATTATGCTGTGCATATAACTGTATACAATGTCCTGTGTGTTGTTGTTCCGCGGATCTTTTTAAAAAGCTCTCCTCCATAAATTTTAGTTAAAAATGAGGAGTTTTGAAACATCTTTATTTCTAGGATACTCATCTCAAAAAAAGAGTTATAAATGCTATGATTCTATAAATCATAAACTATATATTTCTAGGGACGTAACATTTTTTTAAAAATGAGCCACATTTTAAAGAAAATAAAAATGAGTTTGATAATCATATTAATACAAATGATTTTGTCATTCCTATGATTACTAATAAAATTGTGGAGCCAAGAGTTGTACGAAATGAAGATGAAGATAACAACACTTCTCAAAATGGAACCGGAGGAGAAGAAAGTGATAACATTGAAGAAGAAAGTGATAATATTGAAGACGAAAGTGAAAACATAGAAGAAGTTCCACTAAGGAGATCAACTCGGCCCACTCAACCATTAACAAGGTTACGAGATTTTGTAACCTATGAGGTTCAATATCCTATTCAAAATTAAGCCATAAGCCAACCGGTATGGTGCAAGACTATGAAAGAAGAACTTTAAGCCATAAAAAAATAAAAAAAGACATGGACCATTGAACCATTACCAAAAAATAAAAAACCCATAGGATGCAAATGGGTTTATAAAATAAAATACTAAAGCCATGGATCCATATAAAGGTATAAGGCCCGGCTAGTTGCCAAAGGGTATACCCAAACATACGGTATTGATTACCAAGAAACATTTGCTCCAGTAGCAAAGATGAATACCATAAGAATTTTGCTTTCAATAGCGGTAAATAAAGGATGGAATTTATTTCAAATGGATGTTGAAAATGCATTATTTCAAGGAATACTTGAGTAAGAGGTTTATATATACTCTACCACCGGGTCATGTAAAAGAAAAAAAATTAATCTTATTTGTAGGTTAAAAAAGTCAATTTATGGACTTAAATAATCACCAAGGGCATGTATGGAAAACTCGCTCAATATTTAATTTTTTGTGGTTTTAAAGTAAGCCAATCCGATACATCATTATTTACAAAACATGAAAATAATGATACGACCATTGTTCTTGTCTATGTTGATGACATAATCATAACCGGAAACAATTGTGAAAAAATTGACGTTGTGAAAAGACACTTAAAAGAAAATTTTGAAACAAAAGATCTTGGTAAACTAAAATATTTTTTAGGAATTGAAATAGCCCATTCAACCAAGGGACTACTTATTTCACAAATAAAATATATCATTGATCTTTAAAAGAAATAGGAAAATTAGGATCCAAACCGGCCTCAACACCCATAGATAGAAACTAATTGTAAATTAAATTCTGAAGATGGAGAACCGTTGGAAAATATCAACCAATTCCAATAGCTTGTAGGTAAATTAATTTACCTAACGGTAACTAAGCCGGATATATCATTTGCGGTAAGCCAAATTAGTAAATTTATGCATTCACCAAGAAAACCGCATTTGGATGCAATTGATAGAATTTTGAGATATTTAAAGAAATCACCCAGAAATGGTATATGGATGAAAAATAAAAATCTAATGAAGTGTGTGGCTATTCCGATGCAGATTGGGCCGGGAGTTTTGATAGAAAATCAACAACTGGCTATTGCACGTTTGTAGGTGGAAATTTAATCATATGGAAAAGCAAGAAGCAAAATATTGTGGCACGATCGAGTGCGGAAGCAAAATATCGTGCCATGGCATCCACCGCAAGTGAACTCACGTGGATCAAACAATTGCTTGAAGAGATGAACTTCAAAATTGATAAACCAATGAAGATGTTTTGCGATAACAATGCGGCAAGACATATCGCTTCGAATGCGGTGTTTCACGAAAGAACAAAGCATATCGAAGTCGATTGCCACTTCATAAGAGAAAAAGTTCAAGCGAAGAAAATTGAAACCCCTTACGTAAAGAGTCAAGACCAATTAGCCGATATCTTTACCGAGGGTCTTATTCCAAAGGTGTTTAAAGAAATAACAAGCAAACTAAGATTAACTGATATATATAATCATAGCTTGAGGGGAAGTGTTGAGAATAAAGAATAATTAGGAATTAGGGTAAAAATGTAAATTAGAAAAAATAAAGTTGTAACTTTTTTAGGAAAGTTCACCGTTGGTAACAAATATAAAGTACCAACGGTACAGTAGATCTAGACACTATAAATATCTCTCTCCTCTTGTAACAGACTAGATATATACTCAATACAATACATGACAGAAAATTTCAATACCTGAATATCCAATTCTCATAAATTTACATCAACTTATAATAAAAACAAAATCGAAAAGTGACAATTTTTTATGTCTATGTAGAAAAATATTGATCACTCTAATATTTTAATAGTTTGACATATAGTTTAAGAATTTTTGTTATTGGAAAACTAAGAAGTGAATGTATGATGGTGATATAAAAAATGAAGACATTTAAATTCTTTTTAAAATCTACAAAAGATCTTTATATGAATTTCAGACTCGTGATACTTCCAGCATTAAACATCGTCTTTAATCATTATATCAAAAATTGATTCTTAATAATAGTTTACATTTTGAAACAAGTTGTGAGATACTCGTTGGATCAATTGAAGAGAATAGATCGGATTGCTCTATCTCTATTAGTGTTGCGATCTTGAGAACAATATGTGCTGCATTTTTTTCCTTAGAAATATTCAGATTATTTGATACCAAAAACAAAAGTTTTTTTAGTGTTTTCAATGATCTTAAAATTTTATTTTATTTCATTGCTTAATTGTACGATATATACAAAATTTTGTACTTAGTGTTTCTCCTCTACTCTGGAATCTACAATAACAAAAAAAATTACAGGTTGTTTAAACCGATGTCATAAAAAATTGTATGCAACTTCGTGTTTGAATGTGAAGTTCAATTTTTAGTTTCTTATCTTTAGTGCGGATCCAGTAGAGGGAAAGACACTCAATCCCCTTTATTTATTAAAAATTTAAATAAGAATGTGAATATATGTGACCCAACGGCCAACGACAGGAACTGCCAAACGGAATTAGGAATTTTTAAAAAAGAAACCCGGTATATTCCCTCTCTACTCAGCAATCACCCACCTATTATTCTTTACTTGAAGCAACGCAATACCTCATACCGGGTCGGATCATTCTTTTCTTGCAGTGTTATCGGGTTTGAGGAGTTGCATTGGATAAGCGGATCCATTAAGCCTTGGTCCGGAGTCTCCGGACGGTGACCATCCTACCCTAATTCGGCGGAGCGTGCAAGTCACGTGGATTCCCCCTGGCCTAATGGAACTACCATTTCAGTAGGTCACCAAACTATCTAAGTATGTTCGCTTTGTCAGTGACGCAGGTCCATGAACTACTCAAGCACCAGTAGCATCTAAGAATGTTCCGTGATCCGTCGCTTTTTTTAATCTCTCCTGTCGTGTTACGGGGAAGCTTTCTCCAATCACGCTTTTCTGTTACTCCACAAATCACCAACCCGACTTGAATAACAAGCGCCTTGCTGCGATCGCATCCCAGCTGATCACCGCCCGATCTCCGCCTAGGAGTGCATCCCGACTGTCCGATTTCTGTACGAGCCGGCGATGGCGTCGACCAGAGACGGGCTGGTACCGATAACGCGCGCGTACCTGGCAAAATACTACGACAAATACCCTCTCCCTCCTCTACCCGACGAGGTGCCCCGATTAATCGGTGAACTGAAATCACTTTCTGAACATCTCGCAAAGGTCTCGCCTCTCTCACCAGGTAAAATTTATCTCTCGATTTCAGTTATTTACATCTTGTATGCGTAAATGATTACGCTTCAGTGGAAATTTAGTTTATCTATTGCTAGACAAACTTTGTTGGTAGAATTGAAGTTCTAGTAACAGGAGCAAACTGTTACAACGGTTAACCTGAAATGCATAATCGTTAACTTGAGAAGAATGAAATTTACAATGGTTTAGCAAGGAAGAGAATATAGAGAGGAGAAGGCTTAGTTAAAAACTGAATGAGATAATTTTATTCTAGCTGTCCTTCACATCAGACAAGTCTAGCAGAGGTCTATTAAGAGGGAGACCTCACTGTCATACTTTGATCCTAGCCTAGATAGAGAAGAGAATAATAAAATGTCTGGAGGATTTAATAAACTGTTGTTTCACTCATAACTGCAATTGGGCATAGTGAAGTGCAGTTGCCATTCTTAGATCTGTTAATATAATTGTTAATTTTTAATATGAAGGCGAGCGAGAACTATTTAGTGAAGCAGATGGGGATCCAGTGTACAAGATTGATGAGAATTTATGGAAGAATAGAGAACAGATGGAGGAGATCATTCTTTTACTTAATGAATCTCGGCGTCCAAAATTGGTGAAGATAAACTTTGATTTCTTTTAGTTCCTTTTTTTTTATTTATAACCTCATTTGTCTGACATATTTATATGACATAATAGATACAAAAGAAGGACACAGCTGAAGATAGTGATATAAATTCTCTACTTGATGAGATAGAAGTCAAATTCAAGGACATGTTGAATAATCTACAGCAATTTCAAGTTAAAAATGCTGACAATGTATTTAATATAGGTTTGTTACATATTTCATCTCTTGCAATTTGTATGGTACTAACTAACAAAACTTGACAAGATTTAATTTTTGATGTACAGTTATGACATACTTGCCACAAGATTTTAGGGGCAGCTTAATCAGTAAACAGAGAGAGAGGTCAGAGAGGAACAAGCAAGCCCAGGTGGAAGCTTTGATTAATTCTGGCGGGAGTATCAGAGATAAGTACGCTCTCTTGTGGAATCAGCAAATGGAGAGGTACAGGCTTCTTCTTTTTTTCTTTTTATACATGGGCATTAGCCCTTTTGTTCTTTCAATTGTTGGTACTCTATTTACTTTAATAATACTCGTCTCTTTGATTTAACAGGAGGAGGCAGTTGGCACAGCTTGGTTCTGCTACTGGTGTATATAAAACACTTGTTAAGTATTTAGTTGGTGTTCCCCAGGTAATTTATATGTTGTTATTTGTTTGGAAATCTTTTGGTCTGATTCAATCATTGCAGTATCCTTGTGAGTAGACAAATTCTATGATATGTAGTTCCCCTTTTCTTGTAGGTTTTACTGGATTTCATAAAACAGATAAATGATGATCATGGGTAAGACACTTTGTCCTGAGAGTTGGGCTATTTTTGTTAATCAAATTGAACTAATTGGTACATTTAATTTACTAAAAGATTTCTACAGTCTTTTTTCTAATCTTATATAGTTTTTTGTTTATAAAATTTCTTATAACTAGGCCAATGGAAGAACAGAGATTACGTTATGGTCCATCCCTCTACACACTTACTAGGATGGTGCTTATGATTCGACTGTTCATTCTTGTGTCGTGGGCCCGCTCTGAGGGAAAAAAACTGTGAGATCTCTCTCTCTCTCTCTCTCTTCGAGAACGCATGTAGTGGGCTTTCTTCTCTGTTGTGTCGTGGGCTCACTCTAGGCACGTGCTTGTGCACTTAAATTTGATTTTCCAAATTGGGCTTATTATTTGTAATTCTTTTTCAGAGAGAAGGAGCAGGTTTCAATTTTAAAGGAAGCTGCCTACACCTACATCTCAGAGTTCGAAAAATTCCTCCTTTTTATTAGGTAATCATTAGTGTTACTACATCTTTATATTGGATGAACTGTGTTTGGTCTCTCTATACATACCTAACCATTTTGATAAACATCTGTAATTGTTTCCTTTCTTCCATTTTGATTAACACTGGCTTTCCATAACAGTATAACTTTTCCTTTTTGTTCAGGGAGGTTTTTATAAATTCTCCATTCTTCATCTCAGCAGAGGATGCTGGTGCTGATGAGGCAAGGTATTTCACTCTCTCCCCCCTTCTCTCTCTCTCTCCTTTCATATGTTTTATTTGAAAGCAAAAATGAGATGGAATGGTGTTTCAATGCAATATGCACTTTGGTAAGCAGTTTCTGTATGTATTTTGCAGTAAAAGTGATGAGTTTAAAGAAACAATTATTCCTGCTGGGAAAACACACGAGGTACATAATTTTTAGTTGCATTATTTAAAAATAAAAATTATTACTTGTGAATTGATTGGGAGTATTGAATTCAATCTCTGCTTGTAGTTTGTTACCATTGTATTAAACTGCTTCATTGCAATTTTAATGCCAATATTTTTTTCTGGTGTACAGCAGTTTTGATGCTAATGACATAACAATTTTTTTTTATGGTTAATACAATACAGCAGGTTGTCCCTTTTGTTCTTCATCTGAAATGAAAAAGAAAAGAGAAAGAAGTATATAGCACATGGTTTTTCTTTATAACTTTGTTTATCTGATATTATTTTTTTCAGGTTGTGTTAACAGTTGAAGCTGTAAATTCTTACATTGCTTGGGACTTCAATTTGATACAAAGCACTATAAGCCTTGTAAGAGCCTCCTAATTTATTGTTTTTTCTTTTCACGGAGTCAATTATATTAGATAGAAGTTGATCATTTTTCTTTGTTTGGTTTTGATCTGAGATGCAAACATATACACTGAACCAAACAAACAAGGGCTCAAAAACCTGTTATATAGAGTTAGCTACAGCATTGTAATGTGACAATTGCTGTGAACTGTCAATATTGTGAGTCAAAAATGACATTTTTGATGTGATACATCAAACATACAGTTCATGCATACTTGTTTACCTTGCACCGAATAGGCATGAAAACAGATCGGATAATGGTTTTGTTTTTATTATTTTTGTATGACACACGGATAGGCCATGGATACAGATGGTATATTAAACACTTATGGATACAAATTGGATATTAAATGGATAAGAATATGGATGTGGATATAGTTCGTAACTTCGTATATTAAAACAAAACTTGCTCGAATCTGATACAATTAGGGGTGAAAACGGAGCGAATACGGAGCGGATAGTGGTAAAATCACATCCATATTCTTTTTTAATTTTCCGGATACGGATACGGATCAGATATTAGCCGGATACAGATACGGATTGGATCAGATATTTATTAAAATAATATTAAAAATTATCAAAGTTCATAATATTTATCTAATTTTAATGGTGAATAACAATATTTTTCATAATATATATTAAAATATATGATATATATCTACTATTCGGATACGGATAATTGAAACGTAAAACCATATCAGTATCCTATATCCACACGGATATTCGGATATTGGATATCCACATCTAATTTTTCGAATACGGATCGGATATTATCCATACCGTTTTCACCCCTAGATACAATGCATTGAACTATTTTTGAAGTAATTTTCATGGTTCTAAATATTACAAATAAACTAACATTCAGATCATGCATCCAAATAATGATGATGAACAACACAACTCTTTTTCATAACAAGTTGTCAGTTACAAAATATGTCTTGCTAGTTGGATATCCACATAAAACTATATCCATATCCTTATCCGTTTTAGCAAATATTCAGATACTGCATATCCTTCTCCACGAAAGCCTGGATATAGACGGATAATATCAGATCTGTTTTCAACCCCTAGCACTGAATAAGTTGAAATTCTCAATGACCTGTTTATATTGGCTGCTGTGTAAAATTTAGTAAGCAAGCTATTTTATGTATCCAAAAATATGTTTTTAAGCTTTGAAATTTTCTCGACTCAATTTGGAAAATAATCAAATAGCCAAGTTACGAGATTGTCATGGGATAAACATAGGTACCTAACTGCACATCGATATGATTGTCTTGAAGTGTCTAATTCACAAATTAACAGCATTTGCATAAACGTTAATCATCATTGTGGATAATTTTACATCTTATTTGATAAAATCGATCCTCTATGCCTCTAATGTTAGTTGTCGGCTCAAGTCTCAGTTTTGGTTTTGTTAGCACTTTTCAATTCTGATTATAGTTTTGTTAGCACTTGTCATCTTGCCATTTTAACTCTCTTTTTTTGGTTATTTATCTCAATCTTAACAGGACGTTGGTTTTCATGTGGAGTATATCAGTCCCTCTGGGGAGAAAACAGTAAGAATATTTCTACATGATAGATTTCACCTTAAAATTTAAGTTCATAATATTTCTGGGGTCTTTTTTCTCTCCAGAAAATTAATGGTTTTTTTCTTAACTTGATAGCCAATTTTACCTTACCGGCGATACGAATCCGATCAGGTTAGTTTGCTACGCTTTTTTTTTTTCATTGTGTTGATGTTATCAAGTTTCTATCTTAGATCTGTTTAATTTGATCCTCTTACTGACTTGCTTTTGTTGGGGGGTGTTAAAAAAAAGGGTAATTTCTGCACAGTATTAGCTGGATCATACAAACTTGTATGGGACAATTCTTACTCGTCATTCTTCAAGAAGGTAAAACCTCTCTCTTCTCTAACTGTAAATAGGGGTGTTCAAATGGTCAGTTTGATTAAAACCAAATTAAAATAGTCAAACCAAAATTGCTATTCGGTTTCTAAAACTCTGACCGAACCAACCGAATTAAACTTGTTAACCAAATAACAAAACCAAAAAAATCGAAGTAAATTTCGGTTTGTTTGGTAGAACTGAATAAGAGAGATTAAATTTTAAAAGGTCAAAAACTCAATACATACACGAATGCATTTAATAATCATAGAAATAAATATTGATATATATATATCAGTCGAACTAAAATAAAAGAGATTAAACTGAACCAAATATAAAAACCGTAGCAAGTCATTTAATTCAACCGAACCGAACCACTTAATCCAAAATTTGTCGTTCGGTTGAAACTAAATAAGCCGGATCCAATGAACACCCCTAACTGTAAACTTGTTTTCTTGCTTCGTAGTTTTTTATTCTAACTGAAGTTTAAATTCTGAATAACTAATGTATTAAAGGAAGTCTTCTATTTTGTTCTCTGACAGAGTCTGAAATACAAAGTGGATGCGATCCCTCCAGTAGTGGAAGCGTCTCAACAAACTGGTGTTGAATCTGAAGCCTAAAGAAAAGAAAAAAAAGGACTACGGAAAATGTCAAACTGGGAACAGCTGAACTGGTATTATGATGCTTTTCAACTGTTTTGAACCAATTATTGTTGGTTTTTGTCGTTATTCTTTTAATTTCTAATCTAAGGAAATTGGAGACCCATTGTGTCTGAAATGGAAGCAGTCAATCAAGCCCGTCAACTTGTATGAAAATGTGTAACTTGTCGCTACTGATATATTTTTATATATATATATATATTTTTTTTCTCTTGATGGTATTTTCGATTCCAAAATGCATTGAGAGTGCACTTTCCTGAATTTAGATCCAACTGTCTGCTGCATATTTGAGATCGGCATTTGTATGTCAGAACAGTACTTGCGAGAAAGTAAATCGCTGCTGTGAATAGATTAGATTAATCAGTTTTTTTTCTTACGATAGACTATAGAGGTTTGTTGAATCTTAAAGGAAAGTGTAAAACACACTTACAGAATAGGTTAGATAGTATGCTGTGTACGCATCCTATTACGAGAACATGTCTTTGATCTAGTGGCAAGTGGCAAATGACAAAGGCAATGCTCTCAAAAGTAAAGCAATGCTTTGTGCACATCCTACTACAGGAGACTGCTGAAATATATTTTTTCTCAAAAACAAAGCAAGAACAACACACACAAAAAACTATTGCTAAATCAAGTACAATCTTGAAAATCACCTCACCAACGCTAGGCTGATTTTGACCAAGTGTAAGAAAAGGGGGTGGAAGTGGAACCTCTGTCACCTCTTCCCCCTCTTCCTCTATAACATTCTCACTGTGAAGCAGGAAGTCATTTGTATCATGTGGCTATACCAAACTAATTCTGAGAAGAGATTTATCACTATTTGATTTACATTAAAAACTTCCTAAAGAAATAATTTTTGAGGCAAGAGCTCTGAGCCTCTGACGTTTCTCATGTCAGTATTTTTAAAACATAAGGAATTCCTTTATAACCATATTGTCCAAGTAACAGCAATCCTAATTAATTCAATAAGCAACCTATTTCTTTTTACAAGAAATAGTAGAACCATTAAAATGAAAATTGTTAAATCTTTCAATCCAACATCAAATTTGGGAAATAATTATATAAAAAAGCATGAAACAAACAAGAAGGGGCAGCCTACATGCCCTAACCAGCCCCTTTTTGCTACATTAACCTTAATCAAAACTTTATTGGTATGTTAACTAAACACATGTTAATTTAACAATGCTTAAGATCATTGAAGGTAGCAGGTTTCTACAAGGGTACATTGCCAAATTTAGACAAAACCTTAGCCAAGCTTGATTATATTAGAATCAGCCAGGTCTGGACGTGTAGAAATACCTAACACTATTCATGTTTAATAAAATATTGTAAGGCGGATTGAAGAATTCAAGTTTATATGTTTTTTCTACAAATCGGACTAAGAAATGTGTATCATGAAATTCCTGAGAACAGATCATAGCAAGATATACATACTGTACGAAAGAGATCAATTTGATCTTAAGACGGTGCTGTGTTTTTTCAGTTTCAGATACGATTCTCCGATTAATTTAACTTAATCGACAAACAAATTTTACTAAGGAAATAATTTTTGTTTAGTCAAAACTCAAAAGAAACCTTGGCTACAAGAGCTTGGAGCTTGAAATTGAATATTAATTTAATAATAAAATAGTAAAAACTTTACAAAAAAGACGCTTTGGCCGAGTGGTTAAGGCGTGTGCCTGCTAAGTACATGGGGTTTCCCCGCGAGAGTTCGAATCTCTCAGGCGTCGTTTTAATTTTTTTTCAGCTTACAAGTAAAAATTATTATTCAACCCAAAAACAACGCCCCTCTTTTTCAATGGTTCTGAACCGTCGCAACTCGCAACCTATGTCCCCTTGTAAGATTTTTTATTCTGATTGCACAAGGAACGATTCTACATTACATTTTATTTGCTGACTTCCATTCCATACCTGATTCAACTTATTCCAAAACTATTGTTATTAGATGGTGTCAACTTTTTTAAAATTGATAATGCTCTTCATTCTATTAAGAAAATAAAAGTTACTTAAAATCCTTGATTTTGATCTCCTTAAGATTTCAACAAGTCATCAGATTGAATAGCTCAAAGGGTTGTTTAAATCTCAAGCATCGATATTTGAAATCATAGAATGACTGGTCGACTTTCAACAAAAGATATAAATAGTTTAAACAAATTTAATTCAGTAGTAATATTTTTACATGACAAATTATTTACTTTTTAAATTTAATTCGTTAGTAATGTTTTTACATAACAAATTTGTTAATTTTTTAATTAACTGAGTATAAAGTTCAGCAATTACCAACCAGTTATACTAAAAGTTGAATTTGACCCGTGCAATTAATTATACATGATAATTACCAAGTGTTTTATGTTATTCCGTAAACAGAGAAGACATAATTAAGTGTCAGTCTTTGTCTTTAGGAGGTAGGTTTACCCTTCTTAATTATGTGTTATCTTCTGTGCCTTTGTATACACTGTCTTTCTACAAAATCCCTTCTCAAGTGCTCCCGGAAATTGACAAGATCAGAATAAAGTTTATTTGGCAAGGAACTCAGTCCAAGAGGAAATATGCTCTCATGAGTTGGCAAGAACTATGTGTTGCTAAACAGTTTGGAGGGATGAGCATCCTAAACACCAAATAAATTGTGCTCTCCTTTCTAAATGGTGGTAGAGGTACAAAGATCCTTATTACTCTAACCTGTGAAAATATGTTCTCCAAGCCTACCTGTCTCTTAATATCCCTCTTTCCCCATTCTGGAAAGAAGTTCATTCCCTTTCCCATATCTGCAATTTAGGATCTCTTACCAACCTGGTCAGTATGGGAAAGTCCAATTCTGGATGATACATGGTACCAAAATTGCCCTTTGAGCATTGCCTTCTCACAACTTTTTGATATTTGCATTACCACCAATGTATTAGTACAGGAGGTGGTGGCCACACAAGGACATTGTCTACGGTTTAAACGAATCCTGAGTGGTGTTTTACTTCAAGAATGGCATCAAATTATGAATATCATCAGTTGTACTTCTTTTACCCATGTCTAGACCGATTGGCTTGGCACTGGAACCCCAAAGGCAAATACACTGTTAGGTCCATGTATATGTTTTTTAATTTCCAAGGGGAACAGCCTATTAAGCCTATGCTCTGATGAAAACTTTCAGTTTCTCCTAAAATCAGAGCATTTATGTGGTTGCTGAGTAAAAATAAAATTCTTACTAAACTCAAATTACAGGAAAAAGGTTGCCAGGGGGATCTCTCCTGTCAATTTTGCACCATGCAGGAGGATAATGACCATCTATTTTTTCAATGCTATTTTGCTCAATCTATTTGGTTTTATATGGGAAAATGTCAAGAATTCAGACATCATTGGCAGTTTATGGATGATGTTATTCATTTTGCCCTTACTTTGGATAAAAAATCCAGAACTGCTTTCCTTATTGTTGTCAGCATAGTTGTTTAGTGCATTTGGAAACAAATGAATGATTTGTGCTTTAGGAATTCGATTGTTCACTCTTGTAGAAATGTGATACTTACTATTGTTTCTATTGTAATCTATTGGACAGGTCAACTCAAGGAGGAGATGCAGGATGCAGTTAATGACTGGTTACCTAAGGACATGAATGATGTGCCTCTATGGACAGCTCAACCAGAGGATGAAAGAATGCTGGAGTGGATCTCAGGTGACTCACATTAAGCAACAAAAATTTAGTTTATCTGGTAGTATTGTTTTGCTTTATCCCAGCCCTTTATGTGGCTTAGTTCTAGTTTATGTATTACTACTATTACTCTTTTGTTTGGTGCTTGTGTGCACACCTCTCTTTTGATGCCATCGTGCATATGACTATGTTTTCTTTTTTCTTGGTGTTTAGTTTGTAAAACTCTTAAGTTTCATGGCAATGAAACAGACTTAGGCCTTTGAAAAAAAAATGGATGTGTATAGAAACATTGAGTAAATAAATTGTGAACTGATATTTTTTTAAAAAGGCCAAAGCCCGTTCCATTAACATGAAACTATAATTACATGATCAGTTTTATGCCAAAGCATAGTACTTTTGGCCTGCAACAAAAATAGCCAAACACTTATAGAGAAAACATAACAACAACCAAGCAACTACAGAGTAAGCATAGCAATCAAGCTATATACCAAGCTTGTGATGAGTCTAAACTCCAAAAGTAAACTTAAGTAGCAACAACTAAGCCACACAACATGGGGCTAAGGATATAGTCTAAGTACAAAAATGGTCCTTGAGTAATCTTCACTGCTGACTTGGAAACTCTGGTGCCTGGTACACCACAACATCCATAGGCATGTACTAGTCTAGGGGGATAGCATCCTCAATTACTGGCATCCAGTCTTCAACCACCTTCTGCACTTGTTCCTTGATGTTACCTGACCAATAGCAAAGAATATACTTAATCAGAAATATAATTGATTTAGCTAATTTAATTGGGCAGTTATTAAAGCATATATCATTTCTATGCTTCCAAAGAGTCTAGCAGACAGCACTGAGTACTAACAAGAATCTTTTTTGCTCCACTGAAGGTAATTGCAATGCAAATTGTATAATATCCTCTATCTGATGCCAATCATGCATATAATCCTGGCTTTTACCAAGCCAAAACCACACTTGTTGTGCCAGTGTACATATCAGAAAAAGATGTGTAACAGTTTCAGAGTGTTAACAAAATTGACAAGTTTGATCCCATCCAGCTCTCTAATGGCTAAGTTATCTTTGGTAAGTATGGTATTGTGTGAGACCAACCACATAAATGCTCTTATTTTGGGAGGTACTAGTAAGGCCACTATAACATTGCTGGTACCATAGGTAAAACCCCTCTTAAATTTAGAAATTGATACAAAGAATGAGTATTAAACTTCCCTATGTGATCCTATCTCAAGATTAAGTGGTCCTGTTGTGATGAAAAAGAGTGTGTACTAATAATATTTAGAATTTCAGCCCATGTTATGAGATCAAAACCCTCCAGTGGTCTTCTAAATTGAACCAACAGGCCTTGTGATTGGATGACCTCTCTCAAAAGAATGTGTTTATTGCTATAATGTTTATATACTATAAGATATCTAGTTGCTAAGTAACAATTCAAATACCATATATCATTCTAAAAGCTACATTGTGATTGGTCCCCTGGTGTATACATGATACTAATATAGCCTATATGTTCTAACTTAGTGATAGTTTGCCATAATGGAGAGTAAGAGGTATTATTGGCCATATATTTGTAAGTAATAATGTCTTTCCAAGTGCTAGAGAATTCAGAATTCTTAAATTTCCACCACCATTTTAATAACAATTTAATATTCATTTCTTTGAGATCCAAAACCCCCGTACCTCCAAACTATTTGGCAATACAAACATTTTCTCACATTATCAATGCATGTTTTTTTCTTTTTTTATGTGTCTTCCCATAAGAATCTTCTTCTAATCTTATCTATTTTGTTAATCATTGTAACTGAAATTTTAAAAACTGAGAGAGCATAAAGGGGCACAGCTGATAGGACTGAATTTAACAATGTAATCCTACCTCTTATAGATAAGAGTTGGCTTTGCCAACTTGGTAACCTAGCCTCTATTTTGTCAACTAAGAATTGCCAATCATTAACTGCAAGTTTCTAATTATGTAAAGGAAGACCTAAGTATTTAATAGGAATTCCCCCCACTGGCATTTTAATATCTGATGAAAATTAGAATCATAGGGATCAATATTTAGGGGGGGTACACCTCAGTTTTATCAAAGTTCATCTTAATACCAGAGAGGGCCTCAAATGCCATCATTGCCCACCATGTAGATTCAATATTCTCCTCCTGTGCAGCAAGGAAGATAATAATGTCATCTGTATAATGACAATTGGTAATGACCGTGTGTTCTATACAAGCTGGACCTAATCTTTGAATAACTTGAGCCCTCCTTCCTTTAGTGAAAATTTTACTTAATGTATTAGCAGCCAAGATATACAAGAAAGGAGTAAATTGTGAACTGATTAAGCCCCAACTCTACATAAATAACACATGTTTGGCAGTGCTCATCCCCTTTTGATGAGATTATCCAGAGTTAATTAGACTTTTGTTACTTATCATCAACCAACTAAATCCCAGCTCTTGCATAAATCCCATTGACAATTTTGTCTAGCTTGTTTGTTGTACTGACATATCAACCATTTCATTTCTGCACGAGAGTATTAGTGAGGAACCTCCATTATACTTTATTTTTAATTTTAATAAGAAATTTTAATAATAAAAAATACTAGATCTGTGATTTTAGAAAGAAATGTATACAAGTTCATTATGCCAAATAAAATCAAAACACTGTAATTAATTTTTTCATATGTATCAAGGTTGAAATTAGAATTAGAGTGTCTCATCCTAGTTTATTATAATGTGGTTCGAAGGGAATCATATAAGAGTTGACAGGGAATGGCCACCTAGAAAGAAGTTGAATGAGTCTCTTCTCCTATAATACTTTCTTAATTTCTCCTCTAAGTAGATAGATATAATAAAAGAAACTTAAAACTACAACGACGACACTTTGGCCGAGTGGTTAAGGCGTGTGCCTGCTAAGTACATGGGGTTTCCCCGCGAGAGTTCGAATCTCTCAGGTGTCGTTTTATATTTTACATTGCTTTATGCTTTAATACTGTATTATTTATTAAGGTATGTTAAATGTTTTTAATTCCAAAAACAACAACGACGCTTTGGCCGAGTGGTTAAGGCGTGTGCCTGCTAAGTACATGGGGTTTCCCCGCGAGAGTTCGAATCTCTCAGGCGTCGTTTTTAATCTTACACTGCTTTCGATCCTTCTTACATTGTTTTAATATTTTACATTGCTTTCGGACTTGCTTGGATTACTATGTGATGTGCAATTGTGCATCCTCTTTCAAAATCTGTCTTAAAAGTCACTTGAAGTCATCTCTGGATAAACATATATGCACATTAAACCAGCACAAAATCTAAAATAATTTCCTTGATAACACCATTTCTCCTTGGTCCCTTCTTTTCCATACAATGGGTTCATTAAAATTCAATATGTTTAAATCCGTTTGTTTTCAGGTTGGGTTGCTTGTACACCTGTCAAAACTTTTAATTGCTCATTATGTGAGCTGAAACAACCCATTATTATGCAAAATAACCAAGTACAACAGATTCATCAAATTTCAACATAACATAGAGATATTTCATCAGAAAAAAAATGTTGCTACACTTTCCAAAATCATGGACTGTACAAAGGGCTCCAGTTATTCCTAATTTACATGCAACAAAAACTGCAACTAAATAAGAAAGAAAGACGCTACCATCGAGGTACCAGAGAAGACCGAGACATGCTTTCTTCTCAAGTTAACCCAGGTGCAATTGTTAAATAGCAGAATGCGGGCCCCAAGTGGCAGAGAGGTAGCAGTCTATTGTGATTTCACTGCAACGACAATTGTGTAAAATGCATGAGTGTGATGTGCAGAAATGAGAAGCACCTCAATTAAAAAGGCAATTAACACTAGTTAAATGTAACAACACAAGTCAGGTAAAATGTACAGTAGGTAACAAGCAAAAAGTCAACTTAAGCAATATAGAAAAGCAATTTGCTATTTCTTTCAGGTGCTCTATCTGCAGTTCTGCACAGCTTTCTTTTTTCAGGCACTCTACAGCATTAATATTCGTTACCAGATAACCAAGCATAACCCTGGCGCATGCGCCAAATACAGACCTGGTACTTAAATTCTACTACAACTACAAGCCTTAGAGAAACTACAATCTATGTAAACATCCCATGTCTCCTTTTGCTTGTCCTAGTAAGCCCAAAATAGGAGAATTTTTTATTTATAGAAATTATTATTAAATAATACAGGGAAATAGAATCAGTGGCTGTGATTTTTGATGGCATAGACGGATATGAAAAAAAAATCGGATCCAAACTACCAATTTTTTTTTTCGGATCCAAAGTGATTTTTTTTTTTTTGCTGCCGTAGCCGTCAGAATTCAGAAGACAAAAAAAATCGGCTCCAAAGCTTAGAGCCAATTTGTTTTCCCCGAATCCGTCTCTGTTTTGAAATGCCCAAACAACTCATTCTATTTCCCTATATTATTTGATAATAATTTCTATAAATAAAAAATTCTCCCAAAATAGCAACTTGTTTTTAAGGTTATGTATACAACAAGTTCCAAGAGAGGGATCTTTCTGGTATTAAAAGGGTAAAAAGAAGAAAAAAAATACGAGAGAAAAAAATGAAAAATAGTTTTGTGCAATGGTAGAACTACTAAACAACCATGGTTTGAGATAGCATTTTAAAGTTTAGTGGGTCAGTTCAGAGAAATCTAAGAAAATCCATTGAAAAAACAGCACAAAGCTCTTGCTTCTAAAAACACAAAATAAAATTAGTAGGTTCATTTGACCCTGCTTTCCTCTTAACACTTGTGCTACTTTCAATAACCTAAATGACGAGTACTGATAACACAATATCAAATACACTCAACTTATCATATTGTAACAAACCTTACTTTATTCAGAAGAGGAACTGCCCGCAACTGAGGTCGGCTGACCCTCCGCTTGTAACCGTTTGAGTGTAGATGCAAGCCAGTCTAACCCGTCATATATACCATCTCCTTTCAAGGCACACGTGCCCTGTATGTGCCATGTTCGGTTTTTTAGTTCATACATGCCTAACCCTCTGCACACCTCCTCTGCACTCATCGCACCTTTCTGCATCGAAAAGGTCATATATTTGAATTTGTTTTAGTTGACTTAGGAATTTTGATCATATTAGATTATACAAATAGAGTAGTGACTGTAACTAGGGTTGTTCATTGGATCTGGTTTATTTGGTTTTCAACTGAACTGACAAATTTTGGATTAGATGGCTTGGTTTTTCGGTTTAAATGGTTCGGTTAGGTTGGATTTTTTAATTATTTTGGTTTTTCATATTTGGTTCGGTTTAATCTTTCTTATTTCGGTTCAACCAAACAAACCGAAATATAATTGATATTTACTTGAATTACTTTGGTTTTTATATTTTGTTCGCTTCGGCTCAACTGATATATACTTGATATTTATTTCTATCATAATGTATCTGTGTACGTATTGAGTTTTGACCTTTTGATATTTACTCTCTCTTATTTCGGTTCAATCAAGCAAACCGAAATTTACTTCGGTTCTTTTGGATCGGTGGTTATCCAGTTGACAAGTTTAATTCGTTTGGTTCGGTTAGATTTTTGAAACTCGAATAAAATTTTGATTTGACTATTTTAATTCAGTTTTAACCGAACCTATCGTTTGAACACCCCTAACTGTAACCAGAAGCAGCATAGTTAGGATCTTTTCGGACAATTTTCTGGGAACCGGATAAGTTAAGTCTCAATCAATAATTGGTCCATGATGTCTCATCAATTTATAGTCAAATACTGAACACGGAAAGAGAAAATTGATCTGAAATCAAGCTGGTACGTGGTCTGATTGGCAATACAGACTATACAGTAATTAACGGGAAACAATTCTATTTTTTTTGAGGCATGGTAGGAGCTACCAGCTGAAACAAAATGGAAAATAAAATCAAAGATCTGAACTTACCAAATCCTGCTTATTAGCAAACACCAATATAACACAGTTAGCCATCAAAGGATCCTTGATAATTCCCTGATCAAGAAATTAATAAATCTATAATTATATAATTATAATAGCAGATCGAAAACTTGGAAAATTTATCTAAATTACTTAAAAAAGCATTAATCAACACAAGGTCGGACCTGGAATTCATGCTGAGCATCTCCTATTCTCTCTCTATCCAACGAATCAACTACATATACCTGAAAACATACAAAATGCAAAAAATAAAATAAAAATATATCCATCAAAGATAACTCACCTTGTAGCAGGTAAAAACTAGTTAAATTCTAAAGATGGAAATTTATTTGTGGATTATTACCAGAGCATCTGTATTGCTAAAGTACATCCTCCAAAGAGGCCTTAATTTCTCTTGGCCTCCTACATCCCATACTGTGAACGCCACATTCTTGTATTGTACTTTTTCTACATTAAATCCTGTACATAACAACAAGAGTACAAGTACTTGTCATTGAACTTAATAATTAATAAATAACAAAAAGACAGTACATTTTTTGTAGTTAAATATTATTATTTCCGGAATTCTTGGTGTACCTACCAACAGTTGGTACAGTGGATAAGACTTCACCAAGATGCATTCGATACAGGATTGTTGTCTTTCCAGCAGAATCCAATCCAAGCATCACCACCTACAGAAAAAAAAGAATTTAATAGTCCCAAGGTAGTTTGTACATGATGCTATGCTATGAATGTTATGAGCAAGCTGGTAAGTGAGTAAATTGAGAACACCTTTACTAAAAAAGTATATATTAACCATTAACCTCTGGTTGGCTTAAGAAGTAAGCAAAATATATCTAACAATTCCTCCCATATGAGGCCAGAGAAACATGAAATCAGTTAATTAATCTGTAATTCAACCGTATGAATTCAAGTTTCAGAGAAATTAGAACAGATCAAATCTAAATCAGAAATAAAGGAACCGAGTAAATGCACACCCTCATCTCTTTGACGCCAAAGAAGGAATCGAACAGCTTGCGTAAGGCCTGACCCATCTCTCTCTATCTCTCTCTCTCTCTCTCAGAAGGGTCGAAGGTCACGGCTCAAATCTAGAGGGGGCAGAGTTCGACCTTGCTTCAGTCTCAGGGTATCTTCCTTTCTTTATTTATCGGATCCTATTCCTCAGAGGATGCGAAGTCATGAGTTAGTTGGAGCAGAACACCTCATTATGTCAACCATCGTGATTCCACCCCGAGCTGGATTGGCCTGGATTCTGATCGAACGGTTCAGATCTAAACTCAAAAATTGAGTTACTTGAGAGAAATCGAATATGGACTCGGTGAATGAAGTGACTGAATTCATTTTGTTTCTGTCCTTCTCCATAGATCTACGTAGATGTCCATTTGTTGATTAGAACCATCAGATCGAGATCTGTCGGTGCTAAGATTTCAGACAGGAGAACATCCCTCGAGTGACTTGTGAGGACAACTCCGCCCAGATATCTCCATTCCATTATTAAGCACGTTGGGTGTCCAATTCGCCAACAGCTACGATTGAAAGATGAAATTTCGGATTTAATCTCAGCCCTTCAATCACATAATATGTCTTCTTTTGATTAAATACATATGTTTTATGTGTAGAAGTCTAAATTTAGTTAAAAACATACTCAGCACACGTACTACCACACGATACGTTACAAGTAATACCAAGAATTGAGCAAATGGAATTAGCATTAAATATTTATTAGCATATCTCTCTCCAGCTTTAATTGGTGCATAAAAATATTAATTTCCAATTTAGACAGATAGCATATCTCATTTCCGAATTTCCTACCTCTTATTCATTTTTAGAAGAGAACAAAAAAGGCATATTATTGATTTATTCTCTAGCAGCATTCCACATTTAATTTAATTTAATTATAACGTAAAAATTGTGTATGCACTGACATGCAAATAATGTTGTTGTATTCAAATAGTTATTTGTTGTTGTTTCTTTTATTATTATTTATTATTTGTCTCTCTATGTTAAATCTTATAATATGTCCCGTTGCAACGCACGGGTACGATACTATTGGTTAACTTTCTTTATAAGTTGTGCTTTAATTGTACTGAATTGTATTTGGTTGCAATATATTTTAATTAAGAAAGAGCAAATTGGGTATTACGATACAAAATAAAATTTTCTCTCAATGCTGAATAATAGAATTAGTGACCTCATTTGATATTTTCTGTTAAAGAAATTCTTCATGTTACACAGCCATAACTTCGATTCAAATAAATTCGAATCAATCCCCAATGGCAATTGTTGATCTGGTAAAGAGGATCCCATGTCAAATTCTCACTTCTTGTAAATCCCACAACAGTACACCTGGTTCAAAAATGTTTTTGTGTAATATTAAAATTTACTTTATACTAAATTTCAAAATTTCAACAACTAAACATGAAAGTTCAATATGAAACTTTGAGACGACATCGCGATCGAGGATGATACTTGATAGAAAGTGGTATTAATTTGAGTACACGATTTTGATTTTTATCTTTTAATATTTAATTTATTTTTCAATTTTTTCACCTCATGTCTTGCAAAATAAATGTATAAAACAAAACGGAACAATGAAATATGAGGAGGGCTCATATATTCCATTGCTTTCATGTCTCAATCGTACCTCACATTTTTATTTTCGATTTCAAAATCTAAATAGACGATCAGAACAACTTAACATGATATTCACATTAAAATGTATTTGGAAACCAAATCTTATACTTTTTAAAAACTTTCTATTATTTTTTAAGATATGTACAAAATTACTGTTTTTAGATGGTCCAAAATTTTCTGAAAAATAGTGATTTTGTATGTATCATAAAAAGTAGTACAAAATTTTCAAAAAATATAAAATTTGGTCTCTAGACACATTTTAATGTAGATATCATGTTGAGCGGTCCGGATAGTCTATTTGGACTTTGAAATCGAAGATAAAGATGTGAAATACAATTAGAGCATAAAAGCAACGGAGCATTTAAGCCCTCATGAAATACATTGCATTAAGATAAAAAAATGTACCTCAAAGAAAACAATTAATGTACCTAAAAAGATCAACTTTCTGAAAATAGTTTACAATACAAAAAAAAAATACATAAGAAGAATTTTACAATATGTCCATTTTTAGTATGTATGTTTATCTTAAATTTTGTTTAGAAATTATACTAAAATTCTCTCCGCCGTGATTTTTATTAATATCCAATGTTAATTACAAAATATTAATTATACCCAGTTTTGCTCGGTATTTTAAAAAATGCTCAAATCAGCCATTAAATGGCCGGTTCTCAAATTTTGTTGTTGTTGTTTCAGACCCTATAAATACCCATCTTTCTCTCCCATCCCTCTCACAGAAGAGAAAGAGAGAAAGGGAAAGAGATAAAGAGAAGGCGATTTTTGAGGTGATTTGAGGCGATTTCCCAGGCGATTTTCAGGTAATTTTTGTTTTTTTAATTTAAATTTATTTTTTTATATTTATTATTTTATTTTAATAATTTTCCTGTAACTTATACATTTAAATTAGTAACGTGACAATTGTTTACCATTTACCAAAATGTAGTTTACTATAGGAAATTCTATTATTTTCAAGAAGCAGATGTTGTTTACTATAGGAGATGGATTTGTTGTTGCAAGCAATACTCTTAGTATGCTATTTGACTAATTTGCAAAACATACAACAATTGAATTTAACAATTTCTTTGAGTTAAGATACTTCGCAGGTTTAAGACAATTGGAATTGCAATCTGGATCTGTTGTCCTGAAGAAATTATCAAGTTTTATCAAGTTTTTAAATTGTAAAATTCATAGAATTGGTAAAATAGATTTGATGTTGAAATCAGGGAACAATCGTTACCAACGATTGTCTAATCGTTGTAACGATTAAAATAGCTGCACAGAAAATCAGAATGCGAGAAATAACACAATTCATCCAGAGAGTAATCGTTACCAACGATTATGAAAGCTTCGCAGAATTTTGAATTTGGCTAAAACTCTAATTGCATATTAGTACTAATCGTTATAACGATTAATCAATCGTTGGTAACGATTGTAGGCAGAATACTCTTTTGGAAGCTGCCTCTATAAATAGAGCAATTAGGTTTTCTTCCAAATGAACTAGAGCCGCCCCCAAGCTATTCAAAACGCGATTTTACTGTGCAATATTCCCTCCATTGTTGTGAGAGCTAGAACTTCAAAATCCCTCAAACAACCTCAAATCTACTTCACTAATCTTGAGTTAGATTAGGTTAGAGTAAGTTTTTGAGTGTTTCTCTTGAGAATATAGACTTAGAGACTTCGTTCTTTACTCGAGTTGGCCGAGTGACTTCCCATTGGTTGTAAGGGCTCACCGGTTCACAAGTTGTAACCTTTCTCATTGGGTAATAGAAAGGCGCACCGAGAAGCGGTTGCGACGCCCCGGAGACGTAGGCCATTTTGCCGAACTCCGTTAACATCCCGCGTGTCAATTTTCTCTAAACTCTTCTATTTACTTAATTTGCAATTATTTTCAGTTTTTAAAGTAAATTAGTGGTGCCTTAGGGACAACATGATTGAGTACAGAGATGAGCTGACGTCAGAACAATATTTTAAAATCAAAGAAGAGCTTATTAAGAAGATTAGAGAGCAATATATTAGTAAGAATCAAGAGATTATAATGAAGAAAAGTGACAGGGATCGGCTTCAGGTGGTGTGCAAGATTCCGGATTGTGATTACGAACTTAGGAGAAAAGCAACGGGTTATGCAGATGCATGGGTTATAACGAGGCAAGACAAGCCTCACACATGTAGGTTTGACTATATAAGAACCGGCCATGAATGTCTCACGTCATCAATCATTGCCGATGTCATTGAGACCAGCATTAAGAATGACCCCTGTATGAGCATCCAAGGGGTGGCAAACTGTGTGAGGGTTTTGTATAGCAATGTAACCCCGAAATACAACCGACTGTGGAGGGGTCGTGAGCTTGCAATAGCCCGACAATTTGGGAGTTGGGAGAGTTCTTACAGCTTGCTGAAACCAATACTTATGAAAATTTGCTACAAAAATCCCGGCTCTAAGTACCAATTTCTGACTTGTCTGATATGATATAAACACGGAGAAATTATGGAAGTTGTTGTTCAATTCAAGGTCATAGCCTGGCCTTTTGGTCCATACATTGTAGCGTTCCAGTACTTGAGACCATTGATAAGCATAGATGTATATTTCTTGTCTGGACGGTATAAGGGGAGGCTTTTGATAGCTTGCGGCTATGATGTCGAGAACCAATTGTTGCCTATTGCATTTGCAATTGTGCAGAAGGAGGATAGTGAGAATTGGGATTTTTCTTGCAGTGGTTGAGGAATAAAGTGCTTGGATATGATAAATTCGTCTATGTTATATCCGACCAGCACAAGGGGATCAAATGTGCACTAACAGCAGAATACGGATGGTCTCTAGACCTTTTTGTGCACAGATTTTGTATACAACATGTAGTTGACAACCTGATCCAGAATTGTGGAAATGATAAGTGGTTTGGATGGAGGTTCAGACAAGGAGACAGGAAGAAGAAGTCAAGAAGGTTGAAAGAGATGTTCGAAGAGTTTGCTGTGGTATGTCTAATTTATAATATTTTGTTTAATTATTTTATAAGACTATTATGAAAATAAAGTAACACCTCTTTGTTTTTGTGCAGCTAAATCCAAAGTGTAATACATTTTTAAAGAAGGTGGGCAAAGTACGTCCTAATGATGTGATGGAGCCGTCCAATTATGAGAAAATTTTCAAAACCTGTGATAGAGGATACTGATTTGGTATCATGCAACAAACGGCTCCGAGTCGCTCAACAATGTCTTCCGGGTTAGTCGTAGAATACCCGTGGCTGCACATGCAGGACGCGCAACAAATTTTTTGGTGCGCCAACTGAGGATGTGCACCAAATTTATTTTATTTTATTTATTTTTTATTTTTTGGTGCACACCCTCAGGAAGCACACCAAATATTATTATTATTATTATTATTATTATTATTATTATTATTATTCTTATTATTATTATTATTATTATTATTATTATTATTATTTTAGTTATGTTATGTTTTGTTTGAAATTTTTGGACTAACTTTTTTTTTTTGTTCTATTCTATTTGTTCTGTGGTGTTTAGAATTATATGTACACATAAAATTTTACAGTGAAATTATAGAAAATAAAACGCACTTGTTTAACAAACAAAATTTTGTACTAAATTTGAACTAAAAATTACTACAACAAATTATACGCACAATCTAAGCAGCGTTTTGTACTAAGTAAGTTGGTGCGCAAATTGTCACAAATTATACGCACAATATGATCAACATTTTATACTACAAATTATACGCAAAACATAAATATATATATAGAGGTTGGCTAAGATCAAACTGGTGTGACCAAGGCCTTGGTGCTACCAATTAGTTTTTGCAATTTTAAAATTTAAATAGTTGATCTGAAGTGCTCAACGTGTTCTCTATATTAAAATGTGCTTCGAGACCAACTTTTACATTTTTTTGAATTTTTTTACTACTTTTTATGTATTTTTGAAAGTCACTGTTTTTTATAATAAAAAATAAATAAATAAAATTCGAAGAACAGTGATTTTCAAAAAGTCATAAAAAATAGTAAAAAAATTTCAAAAAATGTAAAATTTAATCTCCAAGTACATTTTAATATGGAGAACACGTTGAGTACTTCAGATCGACTATTTGAACTTTGAAAATCGCAAAAACAAATTGGCAATACCAAGACCTTGGTTATACCACTTTGATCTTAGCCAACCTCTATATATATATATTTTTGGTGCGCTTTCTAAGGATGCGCACCAAAAAATAAAAAAAATAAAAAAAATAAAAAAAAATAATTTGGTGTGCATTTCCAGTTGGCGCACTAATTTTTTTGGTCTGCGCTCCCAGAGTGCATGGGTGGTAAAATTTGAAATTTGAATTTTAAGTGGTAGTTGTTTAATTTTGAATTATTGGTGTGGTACCTAAAGAATTTCGGTATTCTAATTTAGCAAAAGTGGAGAATAATTTAAAAGGGTTGTGAAGAATATTATTCGAAAACTTTATTATCATGCAGATGCATCCGACATTTTTATTAATATCCAAAGTTAATTAGAAATTAATAAATATGTTCCGATTCACTGTAAAATAATAAAAATGTTCCTATCGGTCAAAAAATAGCCAGTACCCATTTAATATACTATCGGCCATTTTCTGATCGGTACTCTATTTTTTATGTTTTAGATCCTATAAATAATCTATAAATATTCATCTTTCTAATTAACTTTGGATATTAATAAAAATGTCGGGGCATGCTTGTTGATTGTTGTAGCATTTCATTTGGGAATAGACTCTGCTGCTTTTTTGACAGAAAAGCAGAGTCCTGCTTTTCGGGATCTAACTATTCAAAATTTTTCATTTTGCACATTTTAATAAAGAATCTTTTTCATGCACAAATTTCGACAAATTTGAAAGGTTAGATCTGAAAAAGCTGATTTCTACTTTTCTGATATAAAAGCAGCAGAGTCGGATCCATTCATTTGCGCTCTCAAAACGACAAAAATCCACTTGAACTGTTGAACACCCCTGCACGTGATTCTCACGTGGTTCCGACGATTGAAAGCACAAACGCTCCTCTCTCCCCTCCGCGCCGCGCCGCGCCCCTCCCTCTCTCTTCTCTCTCTCTCTTTCTGTCTCTCTAGTCTCTACAATATTATTATCATGAGCTTAGGCATAGACGAATGGGACGAATCCTTTCTCCAAGAAGTCATGCGCAGCGAGTTCGAAGCGCTGGCCTCTCGCAACCTTCCCACAGGACCCACACCACCCACGATTGGGACCTCGCCTCCCCCTCCCCCTCCCCCTCATGTGGCCAACAACTTTAACTTAAACTTTGATGGAGGTGCTGACGCCGCATCGGGGATTACAGAGCTTCAGTTCTCGCCGCCGCGTGAGCTCTCGCAAATGTACACTGTCGACAGGCCGACAACTGGGGATCATTTTCAAGTGGTAGATTCACATTCGTGGGGTGCTGATTTTCGTAAAACCGACTCCGTAACCAACAACAATAAAGAGCTGGACAAGTTGAAGGTGATGTATTATTTTTTTTATATGCAATTGCTGTCCGCTCTCTGTAGAATCTCTTAGACAAGAGAAAAGTCACAGCAAATATTCAAATGAAAGCCAAAAAAATACACAATTCTTACCTTATTGTGCTATATTGCAGCGGGATTTGATGCACCTATCAAGCCTACTAAACCACAAGGTACACAAATCTCTTCTCAGCTTTTCATTTAATTAACCCTTACTTGAATAACAATTTAAGCCCCTAATTTTTAAAAATAGGAAAGTGAGTGCTCACAACTTAAAATCGACAGAGCAAAGAAAGAAGAACAGCTCAAGCGTGCCCATCAACGAATTGAAGCTAAAGAAACTGAAATTCGCAATTTGAAAAGAGCTAACGTGTAAGTCGACTTACATTTTGTATTGCTCATGGATGCACCGGTTCCCCAGCTGATGATTCGAAGAATTGTACTATTGAAGCTTTATGCAACATTTTTGAAACTCTAAGAATTGTTGCCTCAATAAATTTTTAATTTTAGCTTAAGTTAGGCAACGTTGTATCTGTACTGGTACAACCTTCATACTATTTGAGTTAATTTTACAATTATATTTATATGTTTTAATTGTACTGGTAGTGAACATACCCCTGTGCCAGTACGGAAACCACCACCTGCAACCGCGATTTCTAATGGAGGATCGAAAGAAAGAAAATTAGCACACCTGGCTTCTAATAGAGAAGATCCGATGATGGCACCTATCCCAAAATTGTTGGAGTTTAGGCACCATACCATGAATGACATTAGTAAGGCATTAACATATACTTAGCAGAGTTATTTTTATTTTTCTATAAATATCCCGTGTCCTTTGTTTATTTCTTTTATTTCTTTGATTCTAGCATTGAGCACCTCTAAATCAACTGGAGTCAAGACAGCATGTGTCCAAGATGGCAACATTAACAATGATTGTAGTACAACTTCAAAGAGCTTGTATGGAGAACAGATCTGCAGCAATCTAAGGGCAATTTGGGGTATCGAATCTTCTAACAGGAGAGCAAGAAGGGAACTCATATTGAGCATTTTCACTTCTTGTTCAGATGATATTTTTGCACCCTTTGATGACAGGGAAATGTCAGAAGCTAGTACTAGTGACATGAATTGTTCTGATATTGGGTTGATTGGTAGTAGTGCTGTTTCTCGTCTCCAGGCACTAGTACTGAAGGTACTTTATCACCTTTCCTACCTTTATCTGGTACATTCATTACTGGCCAACTGGTACATACTAATTGGCATGTACTGTATCAGTCTTGTATTTGTGCCAAGCACAATTTGAATTGTTTTATACTGGTTGTTTGCTTGGTCATCTTTGTTGGAGCTCATCCTCTTCAGGGGTGGAACCAAAAAATTGAGATTTGGGGGGGGCAGGGGGCTGAATAAGTGTCATGTAACTTATTTTATGAGGGGGCTAATAGTGTTTTTTTTTGTGTAAAAAATAGAAATTTAAAGGACAAAAACGAAATATTATAATTCATAGGGGCTGCTTAACACCCCTTTGCTTATCATCCCTCCGCCTCTGATCCTCTTTATTTTAGGTGCATAATCAGACGGCAGAATTACACCATGTTGTGGAAGAATTACTAAGCCTTTGTAGGGTAAAAAATGTAAGGATTGACTCCCTCTTTCTATGATTATTTATTGAAATGTTGCACACCTGTTTATTTTTCTGGATTTCTTGCTTTTGTCGTTCCTTTTTATATCACCCCTTACAATAAATGAATGTCACCAAAAGTACACATAACAATTATATTGTAAAGTAAGACTGATGCCCTTTATTCTTTTCTTTTACAACATTAATGTATGGTTAACATAATTGTATAACTGGTGTTCTTATCTGTTAAAAATTTTGAACTTCAGGTTTCTCTTATAGCTAGATCCCTGAAGATATTGCGCACTATCCTACATCACCTAATAAGCTCTGGAGCCTTTCCTAATAAAAGGTAAACTTCAATCAGCTATAAATTAAAATCCAAATGGAACGCATGTAACCCCCCCCCCCCCGGCATTGGTGTTGTAATTAGAAAATCCTTGAAATTTTATTCTCTGTTATCCTTGTTCTGTTGTTTGGGTACATTTTTTGGTAAGTTGGTTAGCTTATGGATTCAATATAATTTTTCTCAGTGTGGCCTCAGGAAAAATGTATCAGCTGGGGCATCTCCTACTGACAACAAACAAGGAAAGGGAAGCAAAAATGAAATTAGTCATGTAATGGACTTGTGCTTGTTGAATGAAGATGCAAATTTCAATAAAATGATCGATCTTCCTTCTATTTGGTGGGTTGCAATCTTTGATGCTGCACGAGAAACTATAAAAAAAACTCCGAAGGAGAGTTATGTCCCTGACGCATTGTTTATTATGATACTTACAGTGATGAGAAGTGATGCCAATACTGATCGTGAAAAGTGAGCTTGTATTTTTTTTTTTTTTTTTTTAATATCAGTATAGGTTTGATCACCTAAAAAAATAAGTGATTCATAGCAACAACAAAAGAATTTTGTAAGATAGCAGTGTTCAATCTGTGAAGTCCTTTGTATTTGATTTTTGTATAGTTTTGGGTTATTAATAGGTTCTGCGTAGATAGGTTGATAGCTTTGTAATTTCTTTCACTTAATTACTTTCAACTAATAGACAGTTTACTATTGTACTATCAATGGGGAATAACCTATTGCACCACCATTTTTCCTTCAAAATATTAATTTATACTAACAAGTTCAAGGTTGTTGCAGATTTCGATTAGCACCAGTTTTAGAATGTGTTCACCTGCTATTAAACAAGGAGACGGGGCCCTTTGTGAAAATAGAAGCCGTGTATCTTCTTTTCTTGATACTTAACTGTGAGTATCATACAATCTCTAGTAGAGCAATTTTCATTGGAACTCTATTTATCATTTTCAGGTTTTGGTCTTTTTTCACTTTTGCTATATTGTGTCACAATGGATTCTCCCCACTGTACCTAACTGTACTTGGTGGTTCTCTCTCTGTGAAATAACCAGTAGGGAATAATGTTCAGTACTTGCTTTCCTGTATAGTTTGGTACCAAAAAGGAGAAGAGAGAGAATAAAATTATAACTATAATGCGGAGTCCATTGTTCTAGGCAATTTTTGTTTTTTTAGATAGAGGTCAATATAGATGAATATTTGAAGGATTTAGGAAAGAGATAGAATGGAATTGTATTTCATTGATTTCATCTCTAGTACATATACATCATGTATTTATAGCCACGGTTTACAAGTATAAGAATCCTATAACAAACTAACTAATCTAACTAACTACTATTACGAGTCCTGATCAATCTTGCTTGCTCTAGTTTGACTTGGTCAAATCTTGTTTGCTCATGTTGACTTGGTCAACACTGTGATTCTTCTAATAATATTCCATTATATGATTGTAGGCCCGAAGACGTTAGCGCTGTTCTGTAGTGGAGGCAGGGAGGACGTGGATGTCATTTCAGAAAAGGCGGAGGAGTTGAGCGGAGATGTCTTGCAGCACCAAATTGGCTTACTTTTGGGGGATCTGGGAGAGTGCTTATCTTGTCCATTAAGTGGATCTATGGTACAGTAATTTTCTTAATTTTTATATTTTCTTAGAAATTTAGATAAATAAACTCAACTTGTTAGCTTCTTATTAAGCATGTCCGTATTCTTTATTTGCAATGTGGTAAATCACTTTGTCTATATGAATATTTAATTGTGCATTATGGAAATGACTTTTAGATCAGGTTCTAATCAAGTAATCAGTGTCCTTGTTATTATTCTCTAGTTCTATTGTTCTTTGTTTTTTATTCTTTCAGTACATTTTTGCAATTATATTGTTTAGGACTTGAAGCTTGTCAAACAAGTGATCATTCTTTTGGCATATATTGCATCATATGGGCAATCAGGATTCGAACTTCTATTGGGCCCGGTTGGGCCCACTGAGCTCAACTTATTGGAGCTGATAGTGCAAGTTCTTTCTGCTCAGATGAATTTAGAAAATAGCAAAGAAAGGTAACATATGATATAGGGGTTTCTCTCTCTTGTATCTATTGATCTGTAGTAGTACCAAAAGAATTGCTTCGATTTTTGCAACTGCCGGTCCATAGGGACATAGGGAAACACCTGTGGTTAATTTTCTCTTTCGAGTAAGACTATGGTACTATGCATAGTGCGGTTGGTCCGTACTTTGGATCAATATATCTTCATTTTAAACCTATCAACATGATCTATATATGAGAATGTATTTGCATACTAAATTTGTCATTTTTTAGAATTTATTTACTATTTTTTAGGTAGGTAGAAAGGTAGAAAATCACTACTTTTGAATGGTCTAGATTTTTAGATTAAGTGATTCTTCTACCTATCTAAAAAAATAGTAAAAAATTTGTAAAATTTGATCTGCAAGTACATTTTGATATGGAGATCACGTAGAACGGTTCACATCGACTGTTTGGACTTCAAAAAGTGAGATATGATCCATAGTATGGACCAATCCGCACAATGCATAGTACAATAGCCTCACTCTTCTCGTTTTTATTATTTTATATTGTTTTACTACTGAATTTTGGTCAAAAAAATAGTGGGAGCCTTAATTCAACTGAAAAAGTTTACCTCATACTAGTTGGTATCGGTCATCTACTGACTCATATGGTGCTGGTACGGTACAGTAATGGCTACCGAATTTTCTTATTAACAAAATTTTTCCCAATTGAGCCTCAGTCATTTTCCTAAAGGGTAGTGCTACCACATCATCCCAAACGTTCTAGTTCTGACAATCACCCCTCTAATCTTTTAATTTTGACAATTATCTCCCAAGCCTTTAATTTATGACAACTAGCCTCCACCCCAGGACTGTTAAATTCATTTAACATGATTAAGTTGTGTTGATAAATGACGAAAATATTCCTGCGATGTAGTATTTATTGTAGTTATTTTATCGAGTTAGAAACTCTAAATTTTAGTAATATTTATATTGTACATTTGTCACTTATTTTTTTTATTTGAGAATAGTATATAATTTGCCTTCAATTTTGAAATAATTTTTGCTTTCAAATTTAAGAAAAATAAAATAATCAATAATAAATTATATAAGTTCGAGGGTAAAATTTTGGTGATTTACCACCCAAATGTTAATGATGATAATTTGAATTGATGGTTAGGAGGTACGGGTGGGTGGAAGTAAAACTATGGAATAATGTTCAGTATGACATTACGACCTAACTTAACTGTTTCTCTCCCTCTCTAGGAACTTGGTGATGAGGGAAGCATTGATTTTGTTAAATCGACTTGCGTCAAATTATTCTAAGGCTACACTTGAAGTGCTAACCAGGAAATCATGTGCAAGTCTGACAATCGACATAGCCAATAGGATTCCTCGAATGGGCAGAGGTGGTCCCCTCACAAACATCACCCATATTGAATTGGAGATTGCTGACCTCGCACGTATTTTTTCTAGTAGATTGTTCTCATTTATAGGGGAGAGATAATTTAAGAGTGCAAACAGAGACAGTATTATTTCATATCATACTTTTATCTTGTCTTGAACTGGCAGGTTTATGATGAGCTAAGAGTATGATATGATCAATATCGGCAAATTGGGCAATTTGTGATTTTTCCTTTTTTAAAAAAAAATTTATTGGGCAAATTGTACCCAGAGTATTGTCTAAAAGCTGATGTTTTTCACTTAGCCATCCAAACTTAAATTAAGTTTCACTTTGACATAAACTGTTAAATTTATTCCTGGTTGGAAAAATATTTGGATGAAAAATGCGGAACATTGTTTTGGATGGATGGGTGAAAAGTGCAGTGTTTATGTGTTGTAATTTTGGTAGGTACGCGGTACAAATTGCTCAGAGAAGGTGCTAAAATTAGATGTAGGAGAAACTGTGAGGTGATTCCTCACCATTTTGATATTTTTGTGATTTTGTAAAGACAAATCGAGGTGAAATTTCTACTGATTACCTGTATATAATGGACTTGGGCATCAAGTGTTTGCTACTTTTGAGAACGAAGAGAAATTTAGATATATGCCCATAATAACTTCTTATTTTAGTTATTTCCCGATACTTGTCATTGGTGACTCATGAGCATTCTGAATTTGGAGTGTGGTCCGTGTGGAGCAGCAAATGTGGCCTTAAACCCTGAAATGCTAGTTACTGCTGTACTGGTCTATCTTGAACCATCTGACATTTCTACTAAGGTGAGGTCCCTCGTGCTTGATGCTGTGCTACTTGGAATCATTGGTTGACTTGAGAAATAGGAACTGTAGCTAGTTACATGACCATGGCATCATATTCATAGGTACAAAATATTTTTCGTTTCTCTTTTTACTCCTCACTTTTCTTATTCTCATAACTATGATTTTCTTCGAAGAGAGAGGTAGAAGGAACGTATTCATATGTTAACTAGGATTTCTACTTGAGTGTCGACTGCAAGAGATGATAAAAAAAAGAAATGAAACTTCTCTGGCAAAGCTTTCCTTGAATACACACCAAGGATCTATCTCAGATCCAAGCACAAGTAAATTTTATTTTAATTTTTTTTTTTTTAAAAGATAGAATTTATGTTCCAATTTCACATAGGTTCATCTCCATGCGGTGAGAAACCTATGGTACGTTGCCCCGTAGGCCTGTAGGGTATTGGACTCGATGTCTTCTTCTCTGGTTTGCAAATAGAAGCAAAACAAACTGTCCTGACTCCTGACCAATATATATCTATGGACTCTGGTTGCTCACTGCTAACCATAACATTTTATATATGTAGTACATAGCCATAGGTAATATTAGATTAACTAGCTAGAGATGTGAGTTTAACTTTAAGAGTAGAACTAGGGTGTTCCTAAGCTCACCAAGCCTCTCGTGAGCTCAACTCTAAAACCTATCGAATTGACTTCAAACTACATTTCCAAACCGTTAGATGTTCAATCTATATTAAAATGTGCTTGGAGATCAAATTTTACATTTTTTGGAATTTTTTTACTATTTATTAAGCCGGTTTGAAAACCGCTGTTTTTATTAAAATTCTGCACCATTGGAAAACAGCGGTTTTCAAACCGGCTTAATAAATAGTAAAAAAATTCCAAAAAATGTAAAATTTGGTCTCCAATCACATTTTAATATAGATTGAACATCTCACGGTTTAAAAATGTCATTTGCAGTCAATTCGATAGGTTTTAGAGTTGAGCTCACGAGAGGCCTTGGTGAGCTTAGGAACACCCTAGTTCTACTCTTCATAACATTATAATTAAGTAGGCGAAGCCTACTTTCCTATAAAAAAATGTGTATTTTATAACAATCAAGTATACATAGTAGAAAAGTCTAGAAAGTAAATTCATAAGTTGAAGATAAATGTTGATAGGTCAAAAACACATTTTATGCCAAATCAAAGTCAAAACACATGGCATATGTCAGTGGTTTCGCTTAAACTATATAAAAAAAGTGTGTATTATAAGTATTTTTAACCAAAGAAATAAGTGTGTTATACTATTATATAATAGTCAAGTGTGTTACAGTTATACAATAACGAGTTGCTTTTAAAGTAAACTTGTTAATTTAAAAAGTATAATACATCCCAACAATTATATTAGCAATTAACACATCAGATTAGCAATTTAAAAGAAATCATAGATGCTCTAAGAGTGTTTAACAAAATAAATAAGTGTGCTTTATATAATAGTCAATGTGTGTGTATTTTAAAATGCGTGAGAACTTTATAAAAGGATGATTATTATACTAGAGGACGAATTTAAGAGATAGTTTTATTATTATATTTGTTCATATAAGATGAGTCTAAATTCATCAATTCATTCTCAGTGCGGATACTAAATTTTAAACATGCGATATTTCATATAAAAAGGAATGTCTTAGTTAGTATACTAAACGCCATTATCCAATCCAATTGTTTTATTTTAGTTTTTGGTTTACCAAATACGAATAACCTAGTTGAAATATACAAATAGTTTGAAATGGCACAAAGAAATAGAGGTGCAAACGGATCGGATACAGATCGTATAGTGGTAAGTTTTTATTTTTCCGAATACGGATATAGATCAGATATCGTATATCCGTAAATATATATATAGAGCTGGGCTATGGGCTATGGTGAGTTGTGAAGTAAGAGGTGATTTTTACTTCACGCTCATATTTTCATTTTGAAAATTCAAACAACCGATTTGAACCGCTCAACATGATCTCCATATTGAAATGTGCTTGGAGACCAAATTTTACATTTTTTGGAATCTTTTTACTATTTATTAAGCCACTTTGAAAATCACTGATCCATTGGTCCAGAATTTTTTACTGTTCATCGGATCAGCGATTTTCAAAGTGGCTTAATAAATAGTAAAAAAATTCCAAAAAATGTAAAATTTGGTCTCCAAGCACATTTCAATATAGAGATCATGTTGAGCAGTTCCGATCGATGGTTTGAATTTTCAAATGAAAATATGAGCGTGAAGTAAAACAACGCACCATAGTCTATCTCTAAATACTTTCATAATATGTATTAAACTATATGGTATATATTTATTCGAATAAGGATAATTAAAATTTAAAACCATATCCGTATCCGCACGGATATTTGAATATCGGATATCCATATTTAATTTTCGAATATGGATCTGGATAGGAAAGGATAATATCCGATCCGTTTGCACTCCAAAAAAAAGCTGTACTTGTTGGAATAAAGGTACGTAGAAATACGAGTTTAGACTTTTGAGTGAAGTCAAATATTACAAACGGATCAAATTTGGATTCTTAGCTCAAACTCCGGTCTTAAAAATTAGCATAGTACAGCTACAACATATCTCAGATTGATGGTAATTGTAAATTGATTCGCTACCTTTTTCTATTTATAAACGATCGAGGTGATTCTAACGTACATCCAATTTAAAGAAAAAAAATATTCTACTTTAGTGTACACTTAATGGCTAAAATTTAAATGCGTAAGATGACAACGTTTTCATTTTATATTTAGAAAAAACATATTCTTAATAATTTGTTAATTTGCTGATTGGATACTCAATATGAATTATTGATTTATCTCATATAATGTGATGTATAGAAAAACATTGCTTTGTTAAAGATACTTTTATATCATTGTTATGAAAATTTATTGTTTTTTGTCATAAAATATGGTGTACATAAGCATTGCTCTATAAAAGATACTTAATTTGATTTTATTGCTATTGAAAAATGTTTTCCATTCATTGATACTTGAATAAAAGAACTAATTTTTTGCTGTATTCAGATTTAAATTTATCTGTTATCACGCAGTCGCAACTCGCAACTTCAAGTTTGATGACAAAAGATTTTCTCATCTCGTCTTTGAAATTGGTGCACCAAATTTCACTTTCGGTTGCAGATTTAATAGACCAATTTTAGCTGCATGCAGTGCACAAATTGTATGCAGTCAGTGCGCTGCATGAAGCCGAAATTATCCTGTTAAAATCCTTACCCAGTAGTTCTTTTAAAAGTCCACTGGCCTTTTTAGTCAAAGCCCGATAAGTGTATTCGGATCCAAATTTTACCCGACTAACATAAAATCAGATCCGGAACCCTTCTCCAAGCATCGCATCTTTTTAGTCGATGCTACCAGTATCAGTATTCTCCCGTTTTAAGAGTTCGGATCCTCTGGGGTTATGTACCATCTGAGTTTCAATCTAAACCGTCCGATCGGAATCTGGCCCAATCCGGCCCCAACCTGTTATTCACGGACCCCTTCAATATCCGTGCTAATATATAACGAACGGACCAGATTCAATCTAAACAATTGAGGTACCCTAGGTGATATTAATTCCTCGTTTAAACCCTCTTTCTCCGTCTTTATTTACATCGCCACTCTTCCTCTTCCTCGACCAGAGAGAGAAACCGAGAGGCAGGCTACTAGAGAATAGAGATAGAGATGGTGTTATGGGAAATAACAGCGATAACAGCCTATTTCCTGGGGCTGAAACGTACATATAGGTTAGCGCTCAAGATCCAGCGCCGCCTTATCGGACCCAACCATCCCAGGATTCGCGATTTTGTTTATAGGTATGTTAATCTGTTGCTTATTGTTGAATTATAAGAGATTTCAGTTTCTGTTTTGTCAAATTAACATTGTAAGTATCCTTCATTGTCAATTTATTGAAAATAGATTGCAATGGTCAATAATGAAATTGCTGTATTTGTCTACGGTTCTTTCATTTGTGATTTAATGTAAAAGATCCGTGTAATTTGGATCTGTGGAGGATTTAGCTAGAAATTGTGTTATTTGGTACAAAGTTCCTTTGTCCTTTTGTAATTAGGCCCTTAATATTGTTTAGGGATTACTTTTGTAAAAACCCGGAAAACTTCAATTGTCACCATAATCCCTACTAACAAATCTCCCTACTGTTCAAGACATAGATTTGTGTATTGGTTTCTACAAGGGTTTATTCAAGAGATTTATCTCTAGTCATGTTCTATGTTAATCTCTACTATAATATTTTCTTGATTTATTTGGTTTCCAATAGATTAGTATACTCAAGTTTAATGAATGGAAACTACTGGACTAACTCACCAGAGAGTTGATTCTGGTACATTGAGCAAGTTAATAAATTAATTTCAGAGCAGGGATGGGTGAATAAGTTGAAAAACTAATTTCAGAAGCAAGGGATTGCTGTACCGTCTCATCAATATCAGTACTAGCTGTGTGCCAGTAGTGAGTCACCATTTTAGTGAACAATGTCATTAGAGGCTAGGCTCGTTTAGGTTTACTTTGTTTTTTTTTTTTAATATTTTATCAGAAACTAGTAGTTTCTCTCGGGTCTGGTGGAGTGGCAGGTGGTAAGGCAGTTGGATGCATATATATCTCTAATGTAGAAAAGAATTGATATTCGTACATACTTTTTCGTAAGGAGAGCCTAAATTATGACAAAAAAGAAGTATTACAGGGATGTTGTTCATTTTCTGCGGTGTTAATATTTCTTGTCAAGGTTATTTCTGGAAAAATGTTTTACGAGTGAGGTTACGATAATATGCATATTAGGGATCGACCCGTGCTATGGATCCATATTTCTATTTTCGAAGTTCAAGCAGTCTATCCGAACCATTAAACATAATCTCCATATGCAAATGTACTTGCAGATCAAATTTTATATTTGTGAGAATTTTTTTACTATTTTTTTTAGATAGGTAGAATATTACTGCTTTTGGATGGTCCAGAATTTTCAAATGAAGTATTATTCTACCTATCTAAAAAAATAGGAAAAAAATTCTAAAAATGTAAAATTTGGTCTGCAAGTATATTTTTATATGAAGATCATGTTGAATCGACTGTCTAGACTTCAAAAATGGAGATACGAGTCCATAGTGCAGTCAGTTGTGTAATATGAATATTACCATAGCCTCATTTTTTGTTGAACGGGACAAGAATTGAATGTTCTATGGCCGATTGGCCGATCCAAGCATATCTGGTATCTGTGCCGTATCAAATATAGTGTCATCTAAATATTTTTCTGTAGCAATAGCAGGAGTAAGGGCCATAATAATACAAAACCAGTTTGCATATACTTCTTTCCAGCTTATAGTCTGTATCTAGCAAGTTATTACTAAGTTATCTAAAAAGAATTACATGCTTTTATCATATTACTTATATTTAAAAATATGCTACTTGTACCCTGCAGGCGCACACGGGATGTGTTTAATGTGGCAGTATCAGTGCACAAGAACATACAAGAGAGAGATCTTGAGGCCGGCCGCAACCTTGGCAGCATCATCCTTCGATGGCTTGACCGGATGAAACCGTCGGCTCAGATTAGGCCACATCATCAACTCCCACCATCCTCTAAACCCGTCTCATCTCATCTCAAGGTACAAAAACCCAGCACGACTTCCAAAGCTCCGCCCGACTCGTCATCCAATGGGAAGGTTCTTTTTGCACCTTTGAATATTAGGTCAAATTTTTTGTCTAGTGTGCCCATTACTAATATCATGAGGCAAGGGAGATTAAGTGGTACAAATTGTAACCCGTTTAGGCACCTCTCTGTGTCACCGCATGCCAGTGTCTCTTGGTTGGGTGCGGAGAGGAAAGGGCTTATTGAGGGCGTTTTCCGTAAAGATATAGCCCAATGGATGATGCATCCATAAGGTTTTTTTAGGGGTGGGCAATAAAATGTGAACAATAACAATGTAATGGAGAGTAGAACTAGGGTGTTCTTAAGCTCACCAAGCCTCTTTGTGAGCTTAACTCAAAAACCCATCGAATTGGTTCGAAGCGACGCATTCAAACCGTTGAACTGATCTACTTCACGAGTGATGAGTTTACATGTCAAGTTTTTAAATTTTTGAACTAATTTAATATAAAGTCAAGCGGTAAAAAAATGATGAAAAATGAACACATTAAAATTAACTTATAAACCATCTTTTTTTGGCCGCTTGACTTTATACTAAATTAGTTCCAAAATTTATAAATTTGACATGTAAATGCATCACTCGTAAAGTAGATCGGTTTCAACGGTTTGGATGCAATAATGCATCGTTTGAAGTCAATTCAATAAATTTTTGAATTAAGCTCACAAAGGAACTTGTGAGCTTAAGAACACTCTAGTTCTACTCATGTAATGGATATTTAATTTCTTTGGGATTAGTTTAGGCCATGAAAAATTGGGGATATTAGATTTTTTCCTTTTGGTGTTTGTACATTTACAGGCCTTCACTGCTTCGTTTTTTAGGCCTGATTTTTGCTTAACTCTTTTTTGTGGTTTGATTCAAAGAATAATAATATAACCATCTTGTAATATGGTTGCTAAGATCATGTGTCGATTGAAACTGCACTTGTGACATGTCACATCACAATGAGTTTGGATATTTGTTCCCTTTGATATTAATTAAGTTGGATAATTAAATAAAGGTGCTGATGCATTTTGATGCCGTCTTGTTATTATGTGAATGTTATGTTATGTGTTTCTTTTCTTGTTCGAGAGACTATTCAATATTTTTTACTTTTCCTTGTTAAAATTTTAGTCGTACTGAATTGGAACATAAATTTGGAAGTGTGTGAGTGAGATGTCAGATGTGTATGTCTACAGACTTGTATTTTTTTTTTTTTAAAGAAAAATGAAGATAATGTTACAGTTTCTTATTGACCTCGTACTTTTTTAAAACTAGTCCATAGCGTATATGACCTTGGCCTTTTGGCATGATATTGCCTTTAAATTAAACTATTGTTTCCCTCTCTTTTTTTTTTCATAAACTACCCAATTAGTTGAAAAGCATCAACAATGAACTCTAATAATTGCCCTCTTTAAGTAGAAATTACAACAAGAAAGTAAATCCCTAATTATCATTCAAAAACAATAATTTCTCACAACAATTTAGCTGGGAGCCTAGGAGCTTACCAATAGCGTCATGTAATATAGAAAGATTATATGATAGGGTTTCCAAGTACTTTTCATACTTTAAATATATTTCAATTATTTAAAATTATAAAATTTAATTAAGTAAATAATAAAATGACTAAATATGATATATATTATTTTCTCCGCACGCATAAAAAATCAACTCATGTCAACTTTGTTTTGATAAGAACTAAGAACTTAATTGTTTACATCTGAATTTTTACAAACTCTTCGAGCCAATTTAAACTAAGTCAGACTGTCATAATATTTTGCATGTCCGTAAAAAGAATGATAAATATTACGTCTTAACTCCAAAATACAATGTTTTTTTTTTTAATATATGCACTTGGAGTTGATTAAGCAACCGATGGAACTTGGTTTAATAAAAAAAAAAACGAACCACATAACAAGTTAAATAAATAACTGATTTAATTATTTTTGTCAGTCTCTTATGTTTTAATTATTTTTGTTAAGTGAAAACCAGGATAATTTGTTTACAAGAGGTGAAGAAAATGCAACATTATTATGTAGTAGGCCTTGAGAAGCCCAAGTCACAATCTACGCCTAACCTAGGCTGCCTTTGATGCACCTTTGCCTCTCTTGCCTTAGCACTTAAGCTAACTATTATAGTTATAATTGCTTTGTAAAAAAATCTTAACAATCTAATTACTTGCTGCGTTTAATCTTATGCATTGTAATAAAATGAACAATCAATCAAAAATATTAATTGTTATCTTTTTTCAGTTATTACCTTTTTTATTGCATTGTTGCATGCGATGTAAAATAAATCTTTCATAGACTGCTTCACAAAATATTGAAACATTCATTTTGATTTTGAAGCAACTGGCATTGGTTAGGTGCAGTTAGGCTCTTGCTTCTCTCTCTTCGATTTTGAAGCAACTGGCATCGGTCACATGACCGTACCTAGTTTTGCCTATCAATTATCAAATGATTTTGAAAAAAAAAAAACATAAACCTCTACCAGCTCAATTCTCTATGCAAGATACAAACATATAAATTATTTCCAAAATCTCCCTTAAAAATCCAATCAAACATATGACAAGCTACAGACTGTTCATGGTGATGGTGGCGGGAGAGTTTGCTGGGGTGGGTTGGGGGAGGCTGCCGCTGGTCTAGAGACTGCCTGGGCGTAGGACATGAGGTAGCCAGGCCTAGGGAGTTCATAGCGCTCCTTTTCGACTTAGCTTCTGTTCCGAATTTAAACTTAAACGATGAGATATTGCAGAGGATGAGAGGATCCGTACTTAAGCGATGAGATCAGTTCAAATTCTTTGAGTTTGATCTGGACTCTCCGATTAGAATCGGAACAATAAATATATATGCCAAAACCCATACACAATTGACAACATGTTCTTCTGTTGGCACTTGACACTTGGCACTTGGCTACCAGTCGAATTCAGATCCATATCCAGTGCAATACCTGACAGTGTAAAATGAAATCTCAATTGTCCGTTTTAATCTGGTACTAATCTTAAAGCACACTCTTCATATTTAAATACATACCAAATTTATTTGGCCTACACGGTCAGTGAAGTAAACCAAAAACCTTTTTACTTCACCCCCTTTTCTCCGACAGAGACGATGACTGTGGTTGAGCTGGAATCGTTGCCGCTAGGGTTCCGATTCAGACCCACTGACGAGGAGCTTGTTAACCACTACCTCAAGAGCAAGATCACCGGGAACGGTTCTCGTGACGTCCACGTCATCCCCGAGGTCGATTTGTCCAAATGTGAGCCCTGGGATCTCCCAGGTACCAACATCTCCTGATTCCAGTTGATTTTTATTTTGGGATGATCCGGAATCAGAGTGACTGTCAAAATTTTCGAATCAGAAAGATTGATACCGGATCTGATTCTGATTCTGATTCTACTCACTTTAGCTCCCTGCCACTTGTTCACTCACAATCTAGTTAAAATTTCTAATTTCTATCTCTAAATAATTCCGGTCACCGGAGTAAGATACTTGCGTGGTAAAAAATAGGGCTCACTACTGTACTATAGAGTACAGACTAAGCTAGTTGTTTCAATTTTGGACTGGTCTAGCCGTCAAATTGTATTGAACGCTGCTGCTGTGCTGTTATTTATTGGATAATTATTTTTTTGGGACTGTTTTTTTGTTGTACTGTTTGATTTAAAAATTTATGTGGGGGCAGGAGTTGAACAGCTTGCCATAGTTACTATCAAATAATAGGCTGTGCTCTAGTTCAATTTTTTAGTAAGCTTATGTTGAGTTTTAAAAGTTTGCACATATTCTTTTACAAGCTCAAAAAGGTTGATTCTGTCTCCATTTGAGTGATAACAAAAATGATTCTTTTCAGTGGGAATCATATCAAAGTGGCAGTTCACGTTCTATTTTCTTGTATGCTTGATAGAATCAGAATAATTTTGTTTCAAATCTTAATTTTTCTATGGTGTAGAGATGACGCCAGATTCTAGTGAATTGTTTTTCACTTTTTTGTCACCTTATTTAGTCCAAAAGAGGAATTGAAATTGGAAGAGTTGCCCGGATTCTGATTCCAAATGGTTACTCCTAATCATTTTAAGTTTGGCCCACCACTTTCTCAGTATTGCAAACTACTGACAACCATTGGAACAAGGTCATTTAAAGAAATTATTATGATTAAACTGTCCTTAAACAGGGGAAGATGAACTTAATTAATTGTGTCCAAAACAAGTTGATGTGGACTTGAAATTAAATTTTGCTTTTCTCGGTTTCGTTTGATATGATCTTGGGGAGAAGGACAGAAAAGATACGTCAAAATTTTATTAAAGCCGTGGGAACATTATATACATCATTGTCCAATGAAATATATCCATACACTCACCAATAATCCGACAGTTGGCAGCATATTGAAATTATGTGAAAGTGGTAATTGTTGGATGCAAAGTTGACTGTGTTGGAAATATTTGCTTATTTTGGTGCATTCTAAACACATTTTGAATTTATATTTTATAAACAGGTAAATCCCTAATAAAATCTGACGATCAGGAATGGTTCTTCTTTGCCCCTAGAGACCGAAAGTATCCAAATGGGCACCGGTCAAACCGGGCTACTGGGGCAGGGTACTGGAAGGCAACTGGCAAGGACCGGATTATCTGCTCCAGGTCCAGGGAGAAAAATAGACCCACCACTATAGGCATCAAGAAAACTCTGGTTTTTCACAGGGGCCGAGCCCCCCGTGGCATTCGTACCGGTTGGATTATGCATGAGTACCGTACCACTGAACCTGAGTATGAGTCTGGCAATCAGGTACTATCTTTACCTATAATTTCTATTTTGACCTTTTTAGTGTACCAGACAATGGTCACAGGGTATAGTCGGTACCACTCTGAAGCAGTTTGGAAGGTAACTAGTGGAATAACATGTGAGATGCTTAATTAATCAAAAATTTAGAAAATTTAGCTGTAGTTTGCTAAATTTTGGTGTTAGTTTCCAAAACATGTAATTGTTTTTTAAATACAGGGTGGGTATGTCCTTTACCGCCTATTCAACAAGGAAGAAGAGAGAACGCCCGTGAAAGATGAAAATGAAACTGATGAAATCATATCTTCTCCAGTTAGTGAGAGGCAAAATGACGCACAACCAGTTCCAAATTTGCGAGAAGGACCTCCAACTTTGTCTGAATTTACTAGTAGTACATTACAACCTTCTCACCCAGACAAATGTCTCGCTGATTTGGCGAACAGTTCAGTTACATCTTCTACTGTAACTCCTAGCGCTGTTGATCAAGGATCAAAGGTGAAGCGATAATTTTTTTTTAAATATTCTTCTTAATATAGAAAATGAACCATTTGCCCTCACAACCGGCCAATTAGAAGACTGATCATTTCTCTTAAATATGCTACATGTTTTTTATTTTTTAATAAATGGTAAAATGGGTACTTTATAATTTTTAAATTAAGTTTTAACAGAAAAGACAATAAATTGAGTATATTTGTGTAATTTAGAGGGGTAAATATGATATTATTGAATTTTAGAGAGGGAAATATGTAATTTCCAGGTCTTTGAAGAGCACACATGAAATTCCCCCCTTTTTTATTGCAACTAATAGAAGCATTTTCTTTCCAGGACACACGAGAAGATGCGATTATGCAAGTACAAAATATACTGCTAGATGAGGTGGATGGTTTTCCCGGTATGACATCTCCATTGCGGCCATACACAGATCATCCATTTCCTAACAGCCTAAACCAAGAAGATTATATGAAGCTCCTTAATTTTGGTAGTTCCCCAAATCCTGAATTGGTGGATAATTTGTTGGACTCGGTGCTTCCTAATCCACCCAACTACTCAACTACAAATCAACAGGTTAGAGTTTGTGTGTTTTTGTTGATCCAGGATTGCCCATGGCACATTTTGTGTATCTAGTATTATGGATAGATCCAAGTTTTTGGTTTTGTTACATTTTTCATATTAGCATATAGTTGCAAAGAAACTTACAATGACTTTTTTTTGAGTGAGGCTATGGTACTATACTACTATGCATAGCATGGATTGGTCCGTACTATGGATCAATATCTTCGTTTTCAAAGTCCAAATAATCGATCTGAACCGTTCAACATGATCTCCATATAGACATGTACTTGCAGGCTAAATTTTACATTTTTTTTTTTACTATTTTTTAGATAGGTAAAAAATCACTTGATCTAAAAATTCTAGACCATTCAAAAGTAGTGATATTAACAATCTAAATTTGTTGTTCTAAATTTCCTACAGGATACTATTGTCAACGAGGCTATGTATTGGCCTTATGAACAGCTAGAAAGTGAAGATGTTGATTATACCAATAATGAAATTATTGACATGACAAAGAGCAGAGTTCTAACAGAAGATACTGGAATTACTATTTTGGGCCGTGGTGTGAAGCGGCCGACAGATGAAAACCCTAAATTTCTGCCTCAATCACTACAAGGCACTGCTAAGAGGAGACTTCATCTTCTAATAAATGAATGGTGGGGCAGTAGTTGCATAATAACTGATGGAAAAGAAAACAAGGTCAGTACTTCATCTAGTTTGTACGATCTTTTTTTTTTTTAATTTTAATTTCTATACACCCTTTCATCTAGGGCCTCCCTCGTGTTAATGCAAAATCTGGTTCATAGTTTATTTTTATATGCATCACTTTTTTCCCTAACCAAAGAAAGACAATTTCAAACAAAGTCATTTATATCATGTATTATCTTCTAGTAGTTATGTCCTGTACTCTCGAGACAACATGATGCAATACTTGGAAGTTTAAACTATAAATTGTCTTATTTTGCAAATAGTGGAAACTACTGGGGGTTGAAATTTATTTTTGTATTGTAGTTGGATGAATTAATTCATGGTATGTGCTATGCAGGTACTACAACCCACCAGTGGTGATACTTCTCTTGCAAATGAGCACGAGGGTCTACCAATTAGCGGTAATGGATTTGGAAACTTATATAAGAAACCCGAGTTATTCCAATTTTTTCTTGACTATGTAATTCCAAATCCCATGAGGTGCTGATATTAAATGCAAACTCTTCTTGAACATATAATACTAAATGTTATAAAGCTAGTACCACATGGTTTGCTACATTATTTGGGCCAATATATATTCTCTCTTTATTTGGGGTTATAAAGCTAGTACCAGATGGGCTAGTACATGTCTCTTATAACATGAATGAACTTTCACTAAAAACTATGTTTGGTAGTTTACCAGTCGGGATTGGTTTACATAGCTCGATACTAATTAAAGTAAGTTTTTAATGTGAGTGTGCTTTAATATTCAAGGGGCAGATGGTGCACCAACAGATAAAGCTAAAGCTGAGGTGACGTCACGGGATAAGTTGTACCAGAAAGGAGATCCTCAACCCAAAGGAGGCGTATGGACTGGTACGATCTGGTATAGTACACGGTTTGCTATGTGCATAATCCTTATATCCATCTGTTTTGGTATATGGAGTAAATCCGCAGGAAGCATAAGCTGGTAAATCCGTCTGTTTTGGTTTAATGTCTGTACATAGTATTAATGTAATGAGTAATGAGACATGTTGGGCCAGTTTAGGAGTGAAGAGAAATTAGGTTTAGTCGGGGATGTAATAGATTTAGTGTGTTTTTAAGGTTGGTTTGTGTAGAAAGAAAGAACCACTCTGCTAGCTAGTGTGTTGGTAATTTAATAGTGTTTTATGTACTGTGATTCTGTTCTTTTTTCTTTCTTCTGGAAATGCTTGATAACACTACCAAGATTCAATCACATTAAAAATAGTCATACTTGATCGAATATAATTATAATAATAAATTGGATTGAAGGTTATAGTAAATCCAGTTCAAGGGGCCAAAGTCGGGCGTTTGCGAAGGAAGTTGCGCCAAAGAAACAAAGAACTCTACTCAAAGATCGAGAGTTGGATCTCTCTCGCTTTTCAGAAAAGAAGAAGAAAGAAACAAAGAAGTCCGTATGAAAATTTAGCATGCACGAACCTTCCCAAAAGCTGACTATTACGTTTCTTGTCATTTATCAGTAAAGTGATCGAGGGTAAAACATAAAAGTTGCGTAACATTTTGTTAGATTTTCACGCAACTTTGAATCACCTTAACACCTCGTTTGGATGGAGAGTAGAGGGAGGGAATGGAAAGAAAAGAAAATTTTCCGTTGAATCGTATTTGGTTGATAAAATTATATTGGAAGTGAAGGGTATAAGAGAGAAAATGTTTAATCTTCTATCATTGTAATCAATAGAATTTGGTTTTCCTCCTGATTTGGAGTGTAACGGATAGAAATAAATTTTGTTGCAAATATTTAAAAAAAAAAATAGCATAAATGCTCAACCCTATATCTTACCTGTATATTTCTCATACAAGTTTTTTGTCACAAACCTACAACAACTACCGAATTTCTCATTAACTTTCTAAATTTTAATCAACCAAACAAGAAATAAGATGGAAAGAAAAATTAAATTTATTTTCTCTCATTAATTAATCATCCAAACACGAAGAGGTTAAATATGTTAATCTTCCTTTCGATTCCATTCCATTCCCTTCTATTCTTCACCTCCCCTTCCTTTCTCTACTCTCCATCCAAAGGTGTAATTGAAACTCTCACTAAGAAAACAGTCTAGAGTGGGGTCTATTGCTCATCCGAATTACGTTGATACGGATTTGGACTATGATAATATGAATCTGAAATGACTTGGCATCCTTCTAATAGAGCAATCAAAGTTGAACTAACTTGCATCCTTCTTAGCTCCCGGTGCTACCAAGTGGTTTTCCGATTTTCAAAGGTCAAACAGTCGATCCAAACAGTTAGATGTTCAATCTATATTAAAATGTACTTAGAGATCAAATTTTATATTTTTTTTGGAACTTTTTTACTATTTATTAAGATGGTTTGAAAATTGCTGATTTCAATAGTACTGAAAAAAAAATTCAAAATAGCAATTTCCAAACCATCTTAATAGTAAAAAAATTTCAAAAAATGTAAAATTTGGTCTCCAAGCACATTTTAATATAGATTGAACATTTAACAGTTTAGATCGACTGTTTGAACTTTGAAAATCAGAAAACCACTTGGTAGCACCGGAGAGCTAGAAACAAACGTTTTCATATTAGCCCCTCTCTCTCATATATACAGTGACATGACCTATATTATTGATGCGACTTGTAATGTGATCCAGACGGTGTCAACATCTATCTCTTTCAAACTAGTATCTTTTTATTTTTTATTTTATCCTTTTGGACTGGAGATGGAGATGAATATATTTGAGGATAAAATTTTATAATTTTTGAAAAAAATTACTATTTTTTAAGATAGATAAAAATAGTGATTTTGTAACTATCTTAAAAAATAGTAATTTTTTTTTTAAAAGTTATAAATTTTGGTCTTCAAGCATATTTTAGTATGGATATCATATTGAGCAATTTGAATCGATAGTTTGGACTTTGAAAATGAAGATATAAAATATGAGACATAATGAGGTATTGGAACTCTCCTCTTTATATAATTAGTGTCCAAATTAGTGAGCATATTTAACGAAATATTATCCCCATATGTTGAATGGAAGATTAAATGCATGTTTCGTTAATTTGTAATTAATTAAAGCCAATTAATTATATCAGATATTACATGGAGGAACTTAAAATGACAAGAAAAGAAGAGGGGTGGGAATAAAAGCTGCACATCGACAGCTAGTGGTTTCTAAGTTTCAACTCAGAGATGATATGATCACTTGTCTTTTAGAATAGATAGAATCTTTTCCGTACGGTTTTTTTTTCTACTGGACTGTAAATTAAATAGTACGTCTTATTCTCATTTAGAGGTAGACACAAGTATAAAAATACCACTGGACCTATTTTTTTTTCTTTTTACAAAATTTAGAATTAGACACTTACCTACTCATGAGCCTCTTTGGATTATAATCAAATGTTGAACATATATGTAACATAATTATGAATTATATACTGTTATATTATATGATTGTCTTAAATTAAGTGATCTAATATAATTGAGGTATTTGACAATCTATGTATTTAATAGAGTGTGGTCTAAAAAATTTAAGTAAAGATTAAATTATTAATGAACTAATTTTGAAATATGCAAGTAAGAAGGATAGGAACATGTTCAGTCCAAAGCCATTCGAATTCAGACAGGTTCCCATAGCGGACCAGTCAGCGGATCAAATCGTTTCTTTGGAGCTGATCCGGAATCTATTAACCTATTCATTCATGACTCGTGACTCGTGACTCGTAACTATACCAGCTTAAATCATCAGCAAATGTTTCTGCCTTTTATTCAACCGAGATATGAAAAATCCAATCCAGTGTTTATACGTACTGCTCCATCAGCGCTACTGTTTCATGAATAAACTGATGAATATACAACAGTAATTAAAAGACATGCAAGATGCATGCATTTGGTAATTACATAAGATCGTAATTAGTGATGATGAAGCGTTGTTCAATATTTTTATAATTAACGAAGCCTTCTGTTCAGCGACACGACTGGATAAATAGAGATAGGAGTAGGTCCGATGGGCATCGGATCTACATTTATGTTCAATTAGCTCTAGGACCGTACAGACTTGCACGGATTTTGATTAGAACACACAAATCTTAATGCAGATCGAATGGTCATCACACCCATCGAACCAAGGTAGGTCTGATGGGCATCGGACCTACTCTGATTCCGGATAAATAAATGTCTGGTAATTTTTTTTACTTTTTGTAAAAGTTTAAATTCAAAAGGATAAAATTGAAAAATTCTAATTTATAGGAGATGCTTAGCATCCTTTTCTCTCCTCTGCTTCCACTTTTTCTTCTAGCAGTATCTCCGGTGAAAGGCGGATCTAGTAAGAGAAAATAAAAATCAATTGATCTCTATTTAATTTTCAAATATTATGTAATTACGTATAATTTTTTATATAATTTACACTAAAATGTTATAGGTATTGTAAAATTAACTTTCACACTTGCAACTTTTTTTTATATAATTGATCTTTAATGTGTGTTTAACTCCATTATCTTGAGAGTCTAACTCAGCTCTAATCTCCGGTCAATATATAAAGCGATATTCTTTGTCAAAAATACTTGTAAAAGTTGACGAGTTCATGTTTTCTTCCAAATTAGTCATTTGATTTTGGTTTGTCATTTTAAAGTCATGAAAAAAATAGAATTATCTGATTGGTCCAAATTAAAATATCAACACTTTGAATGTGAAAAATCAACATTTTGATGACATAATCTGTGATACGTACTTTCGTTATTTGATCCAACGAACACCCATACCCAATTGGTCGGAATTATGATGGACGGCCCGGATTTAAAGTGAAACGGTGAGGTAATGCAGAGGATCCGGACTCCGGCTTCCGGCTTCGTCCCCTTCACCAAGGCAAATAGGCAATTAGGCAAGGGTTTACAGTATTTGCTCCTTGAATCCTTGGCTCCATCCAGACGCCCTCTTGGCACATAATATCTTAATCGCGCAAAAAGGATTGAGATTTGTAACTAATGGCGCTGTCTCGATCCAGACTCTTTCTCAAATCGTCGGACACTCTCCGCGCCGCTGTTCTCTCCTCCTCTCTCCTTTCCCTCCGCCATTACCGCGTCTCCCGCTCCCGTGACGATTTCCCCTCGCCTCGGTTCGCTCCTTGCCTTCTAATTCTAACTTCTACATTCTTTTGTTTTATTAGTTTCTTGTAGAGGTAATTATTGATAAATTTGTGCATGCTATTCCACTTCTTTCTCAAGCTTACTAACTGAAGGTCACCTTATACAGTACCAGTGTGTAATGAAGTTAATTGTACCAATACCAGCAATGTATTACTTTTTCTTTCACTAGTAACTGAATTGTGTGGTACCAATCCCGACTGCTATGAATTCTCTCTGTAACAGGTTTGAGCAAACATCAAATCCCACCAACTGGGGAGTTAGAATTGTACCAGAAAAGAAGGCATATGTGATAGAGCGGTTTGGCAAGTACCTAAAAACCCTGGACTCCGGTATACACCTTCTGGTACCGTTTGTTGACCGGATTGCATATGTACACTCCCTGAAAGAGGAGGCAATACCTATTCCCGATCAGTCCGCTATTACAAAAGATAATGTCAGCATTTTGATAGATGGTGTGCTCTATGTAAAGGTCTCTCTCTCTCTTTCTCTCTCTCTCACACACACACACACTCGCGTGTGCGGGCACGGGCGCACCCCACAGAGTTGAGAATATACCTCACCAATTTTATGCCTACTTTACCCCTTCTTGCACTCCCACAATGTCCGTCCTAAATAAGTTTGAAAGACTTACTGCTGGTGTATAGAAAATTGCATTTCCCGAATTCACTTTTAAATTCAGGAAGTGAATTTCTGTGTCATGTAAAAGTAAAACTCAATTCTTGTATGATGTATTTCTGGAGTTAGTTTAGCTATTTAACAATCTACATTGGTAGTTACTTTTTAATTTTCCTAGATAAATTTCAGATTTCAAAATTTTGATGACGAAGGAATTGGTTTCCTGAATTAGGTTAAGTTGCAAATGAATTTCTTCATTACTTAAATCGTGTACCTGGAGTCTTTTGATATATTTGGTTAGGACTTGTATGTCTACCATGAAATTTGAAATGTTGGTTATGTAGACAATTTAGTGAAGGATTTGAAGGTATCATTTATTTTGATTCTAATTTCATACTGAGTGCTATTTTGAAATCTTCCCTGAACTTTCCTCTATGCTCCCTTCCCCCAAATCAAAATCCCTCTCACAGGAATTTCTTAATTTCAGATAGTTGATCCGATCCTTGCATCATATGGAGTAGAGAATCCGATATTTGCAGTAATACAGCTTGCGCAAACAACAATGAGAAGCGAGCTCGGTAAAATCACGCTTGATAAGACCTTTGAGGAGAGAGACACGCTTAATATAAAAATTGTGGTTTGTATATATATCTTTGCATTAACACTTGCACTTTTGGTGGATCCATACGAGAATGATACTGTACCAGTACCGGCAGGTACAGGTTCTGTTGAGGTTTTACTTGCTTGCTGATACTGATTTTTGTTTTTTAACTGGTCAGGAGCAATGCAGTATATAATTATACAAATGGTTCAGAAGAGTACTACTCCTTTTCTGTTTGTCATATAATAATGTTTTTGAAACTCATTAGTTCAAAGAGTATTCATTTTGAGATGTTCCAACTTTACTAGTTTTGTTTGTACCTTTTATGTCAAAGGTGGGAAATTCCAGTAATACCATGATATGAGGCATTTTTAATCTATACTTACTGAAATAACTTGATGTATATCAAGCTGGTTTGAATTTTGGTTTTTCATTGGCAAATGATATTAGGTACCAAATTGATACAAAGATGATGTTTCAGGTTACCCTGGAACTACTGTTGTTTGTTTGTACCTGTCAGTCGTTAGTGATATCGTACTGACACCAGCACTTTGCAATACTTGCTTTTTCTATGTGAAGGTTGATAAAACTTTGATTGATTGTTGAACAGAGGGCGATAAATGAGGCAGCCTCAGACTGGGGCCTCAAGTGCTTGCGTTATGAAATAAGTAAGCTTAAAAGTTATCTTTTATTTGTTTCTTTAGTCTTTTATAGTTTTATTTTCTGTAAACTTATACCTGATTATTCTTTTTTTACTGCTCTGAAGGGGATATATCGCCCCCACCTGGGGTGAAGGCGGCTATGGAGATGCAAGCTGAAGCTGAGAGAAGAAAGCGTGCCCAAATTCTTGAATCCGAAGGTATTATCTATCTTTTTGCTAGCACCGTGTTTGGTTGAGGCCTAAACCATGGAATAAGTGGTTTAGGCCTTAGTTATTCCACCAAATGAGCATTTAATAGGCTGGCCTAAACTAAACCACCTCCCAAGGTATCTTAGTTTTGTTGGACCTAAACTAAGGACTTCATTGCAAGACTTTTCACATTAGAGGGTCCATTATGCAATTATCATATTATGCCTTGTCAAAGGGGCTTCAGGTTTTTATCTTTGTGTACTTAATTGGTACAAGTACCGATTCTTGTCTTGCTTATAAATCAATTGTAGTGTGGGTGTTTGCTGGTCTGAAATTGTGTATTACACATGATTTTAATTTGAAGATATTTGATACAGTAAAACCTATTTGGTATATTAAACAATTAATTTTGAAGATAAATACAAATGCATATATGTATTAAGCCACAAAAATTTAACCAAACAAGAAATAGCTTAAACCGTGACATAACTTTAGACCTCAACCAAACATGAATAGGCCAGCCTAAATGGGAATAACCAACTTAGGCCTCCTTTAACATTTTAGAATAGAATGATCTGCGTTCATGTCGTGTTAGTTCTGTCATGGATGAATGCTTGATTATTTATTTATTTTGGTGTGAGCAGGAGAGAGGCAAGCACACATTAACATTGCCGATGGTAAAAAGAGTTCCGTAATATTAGCATCTGAGGCTGCTATGATGGATCAGGTCAATAGAGCGAAAGGTACGCATTGCCCTTGCCTGTATGTACTGTATTCTCTGGAGCTATTGTTATAAAATTTGATGTCTGAGTGCTCATTTGAAACATAAGATAAATCCAGAAAGATTCCCCTTTTTATTGCTATGAATGACATTATGAGATGCTCAACTTTTAGTTTATTCAATCTGAATATGAATCTCTATGCCATATTTTGCAAGACAAATACACTCAGCATTTTTTATGTGGTAAAAAAAAAAAACTCTAACAGGAGAAGCTGAAGCAATATTGGCAAGATCAAGGGCCACAGCAGATGGTCTTAGTCTTCTATCAGAGTCCATGAAAGCAGAGGGTGGCAGTGAGGTATATTGCTTTTATCAGAGTACATAGCATTGTTAGTTCATTACTTTTCCTTTCACCTGGTTATAAAAAGTTCATATGAAATACTCTGGGGGAAATCATGCTGGTCATTTTTTTTTTTTTAACACTTGCATGTCAAATTCATGGACAAGGAGAAATATCTTACACGAGGAGGGTTCAAATGCCTCCACTTTTTAGTTTTCTACTAACAAAAATTCTAAAATTTATGTCAAAATAGAACAGTTAGATGTGATTTATATTATTATTTCTACATGCACATAAGAAATTATCGCTTTTCGATTTTGATTTTATATGAATCAATAAGTTGAGAAATTAACATTCAGAATTGATCCACATCGGTGTATTTTTGCAAGCTCTTGATACTAATCAAAACAAAATCGAAATGTCATGATCTTTTACGTGTGCATAGAGAAATGATATAGATCATATCTAACGGTTTTATTTTGACATTTAAGTTTGAAATTTGAAGTTATTTTAGTTCTAAAAGTGAAGGCATAATGGAGTCACAAAAAATGGAGGCATTTGAACCCTCCTCATCTTTCATACCCCAGAAAACATGAGCCCCACAGATCCTCTTCTTCTTCATTTAAAAAAACTAGAAGTAGAAGTTATCCAGACTCTTTTCCATGAATGTTTGAGAGCTGTCTTTTGAATTTCTTTTTACTTTTTTTTTTTGCTACACATAGGTCCGAATGAAAGCTTTTTTTTTTAATTCTTAATTCAGTCTCTCTTAAATGTGGAGTAATTAACTTGATTCATATTTTTCAGGCTGCAAGCCTGAGAATTGCAGAGCAATACATCAACGCATTCGGTTCAATAGCCAAGGAGGTAATGAACTTTGTTATAAACATCATAAAAGAAGAAACATAAATTCTACTTGGTTTTTCACTGAAAGTACTGCTACAACCTCAATTTATCTCTGTTTCAGTTTAAAAAAAAAAACATAAAGAGTAACTTTTTGGCTAAAAATTATCTTCCCAAATTGTACATGTTGTTTCTCGTTTTTCTCATTTTGGGCTCTTCTAATAACGAAAATTTGTCTTTTGTTTTTCCTAATTTCAGGGAACTACAATGTTACTCCCTAGTGAAGCTGGAAACCCATCGGCCATGATTGCTCAGGCCTTAGCAATATACAAGCAACTAAGCGTCTCCAACCAGGGCGGGCCCCGCCACCAACGTAAGATCCACCAAGAAGAAATTACCAAGGAGACACCTTTAAATGCTATTACAGAATCATTTGTATCTGAGGGAGCCAATGTATCACATGGAAGTGGTTTCTCTCTGCAGAGCCCCACCAAGGGGCCCACTAATTAGTTTTAGAAATTAGGCCATTCTTCTTCTTCTTTTTTCATTTGTCTTTTGGTTTTTGAGAAGGATCAGACAACTGAAGAGTCACTACTGTTTATCAAGGATTTTACCCTTTTACCATTCTTCATCCTGAATAAATGAATTATATATTTCGTTTTTTGTTATCTCATGTTTTAAGAAAATTAGGTTCATTACAGAGTAGGCCATAACCTTTTTGTGTTACTCAGAATCAAGAGAACATTTCTGTTGGATAAAAAGATGTAAACAAATTTTGTACATTGTAAGTTGGTGTAGTTCCAAATGCTGAACTTTTTATTCTTTGAACAAGGTTGATGTGCAAAGTTTTGAATGCTTGTTTTTTCTATTCTTCTATCGAAGTGCTTTTACTTGGCCATATTTGTTTTCATTCTCAAATTGGGAGTCGGAGGTTGATTTCTGTAGGTTGGAATTACCCATGAATTAAGCGAGAAGTGAACTTTACTGCTGGAAGAGAGGACAAAGTAATTAATATAAAAAAATATTATCAGTTGTATTTGGTAAATGCTCTTCCTGGATGTATTTCTGAAGGAGATTCTTTTTTTTTTTTTTTTGAAATGCATTTCCTGCGTTTACTAGGTAATATACAATTTCTTATATCACGTCAGAATATCCCATAAAGAGAAAGGAGAGAAGGAAAATAATAGAAAAAATATGTTAGAATTTAGGCAAATAGCAAACTGTTTTTATCAGATTACCTTCTCTATTCACGTTTGATCCCCACAGCTTGAAAGTCGTAATAGACAAGTAACATTTTTTAGTAGAGAAAATCAACTTCATGGACGGACAAGGAAAATCCATTGGGACAAACCATATTCAAAATTCAAGTATATTAAGTAACACATAACTGCATCAATTACAACAAATATCAAGCAATAATATTTTACAATATTTTGTTAATTCAAAATCCATTCCTTGATATGCAAATGAACAGCAGCATCATCATTATGTGAATTTAGATCCAGCGCAACATCATCGTTAGGTTTCGTTCTCTCTTAATTTCACGTAGTTCAGCAATGTGATATCTTTTATTCTGATTGTATGCAAGTGAATGCTGTAATATAAATTTCTCTGTGTTGTGTAGACAGTATTGTTTTCAGTCAGAAGATGTTTCAGATAGATAGTCTTTTAATTTGATTTTTAAATACTAATGTTGTCTTAACTTTCCAAGCTGGCAACATATCTCGAAACCTTGAGTGATTTTCATAACATACAGAGCAGCAGCAGCAGCAGCAGCAAATAACAGAATCATTACAGAAATTATCTTTCAGCTAATTAAATTTACATTGATACATCAATTTAACCTTCCTTCCGCATGTCATAAATCAGGAATATTTTCACAACAACAGCCTGTGCATAGCTTACAAGCAGGGGTGAAGCCAGTAGGGTCTGAGAGAGGAACTTGCCATCTCTGGTCCAATTTTTTTTTTCCAAAATATTGTCATTTTTTAAGACAAAATGTACAAGAATATATTAATGTTTAAAATAATTATACAATCATGCCATATATACTCTGGAAATTTTACCTCACCCTATCTTATTTACGAGGTGATATGATCTGCCGAAGCAACTGATCAATCATCGGCACCCTTCCTAGTACATGTCTCAGCGCACATGAGCTTGCATGTAGGAGCAACTTGGGAATTGCTGTTGCCGTTTGTGCAGGTGTTGAAGCAGTCATCGTAGCAACCGTAGCCGCTAACGGTCACAATATCTTTTGACACGGCAAGAATGGCAATGAGAAAGAAGGCAACGATTATTACCTTGGTGTTAGCCATTTTTCCTTCTTGTTTTTTTTTTTTTTTTTTTGATAGGATATATAATGAAGGATCAGGTTTTGGTTTTGCCTTTTTGCGTACAATTTGAAGGAAAGGTTGCTAGTTGTTATAAATAGTTTTATAGCTTTTGTTGAGACTAAATATAGCATTGCTAGCTCATATCAATTTCCATACGCAAGTTTTATGTTTCTTTCTGTTTTGATCTAACATCTTTTTTGTTCGGCGGAGTTTGGAGGTTAAAGAATTAAGGTAATTAGATTCTTAATCTCTGACACGTGTCAAACAAAGCCACATAAGCAATTACTACACTAACCTTATTCCCGTAACTAAACGTAAGGTACAATCCTAGTTACCCATGATATACAAAAAGCACATTCAATTTTTATATAAACGTTGCACAATCAGAATAAAATTGTATATATACAAGAGCACATCAACCTTGTAAAACCCCAGCCACTGATACAACCAAATAATTTCAAACCTTGCATAAGGAATTTAGCAACAAAATTAGAATGCAGAATATCCCTGTTCATTGCTCATTTGGAGACACCACAAAATAGCCACAGCAAAGATGGCAAAGGAAGATAACTCCATGGCAAGGGCACCCCATCCAATTATTCCCGCATGCTTCAAAATTGATGGAATTGCTATGCTCCCCACGATTGACGCACCCGTAAGAAACTTCGTAAAATTCGCCCATCTGAGGCAGTTGTAATTATTAGTTAACCCAGATAAAAAATTAAGTTTATGTAGTTAGATGGGTATAAATTACTCTCTTGTGAGTGAGGCTATGGTGCATACTATGGATCATTATCTTTGTTTATAAAGTCCAAACAGTCGGTCTGAACCATTCAAAGTGATCTCCGTATGAATATGTACCTGCTGACTAAATTTTACATTTTTTGAATTTTTTTTTACTATTTTTAGATAGGTAGAAATTCACTACTTTTGAAATGGTCCAGAATTTTTAGATCAAGTGATCTTCTACCAATCTAACAAAATAGTAAAAAATTCTAGAAAATGTAAAATTTGATCTACAAGTACATATTCATATGGAGATTATGATGAACGGTCAGATCAACTGCTTCAACATTAAGAATAGCGATATTGATCCATAGTACACGGACCAATGTGCGCTATGCATAGTACCATAGCCTCACTCCTCTCTTATAGTAGGGCATTATGTTTCCATTTTCCTGCTTTATTAGAATTGTTATTGGGATCATGTAAATTCTTGGTGTGTTACTCATTTTTTATAGTGATAATGGAATTAAAAGCTCTAAAAAGAAAAGAAAAGAAATTAAAAAAATGCTCACCCATCGGTACCACCAGACATGAGAGAGGAGCTATCATTACCAGCAAAGAATATTAAAGGCATGGGAAGAATCACATACATCACAACTGCCAATAAATAAACAGTAAAAAATTCAGATTTAGATCTAGTTGAACATCACCCATGACCACAGGTGACGAAATATGTTACCTAAATGACAATAATAACATTTCTCTCTCACCTGTTAGCATAGGCCACCAATTACCGTAAAGTGCACAAGCCTGGAAAATAGACAAATATTAGTCAGTACAAAAGGACACTACTTTACATGCGAGGGTTCACACGCTTGTAACTATGAAAAACATTTCACCTCCCAAAAAAGGGTACCAACTACTAAGGCTAACTTATGTTCAATCAAAAACTTATAAAAAACCCCTTAATTCTTAGTAATTTATTAGGAAAATGGTTATTTTCTTCCTCATTCGGGGTTTTTCTATGGATAAAATTAAACAGAGGTAGGAAAACAAATGGAAACCTTCATGGTTAGGAAGTAAAAAAGAGAGGGTTAGATCAGTCATTTCTCACTTAAGAGGTTAAAAGGTGCCAAATAATATACAGTTAGTATACCTGGGTTATAGGAGGTAGCAAGTGTATCTATGGCATTACTCATACTAGTCAATACAAAGTTTTGGTCGTTAGATTAGTATAAATTACTCTCATATATTAGGGCATTAGTTCACATTGTCCTGCTTTATTAGGATTGTCATTGGTACACTCTATTATCATAAAAGTAACTAACCTATAAAAGAAATTATGTCTCCTTAAACCTTATGCTTCACTCAAACCACCTCAATTGACTCCTCAGGCTCAGGTATTCAAATAAGTAATGAAGAAAACCACAAAAAAATGGTCAACTAGACCAAAAGATAGAACAATGGTCCTTTCAGATGGATGCAAGTTTAATAAGAAAATTTCAGAGGGTTTTAACATAAAAACAACTTTTTTTTGGGTAAATACGGGGAACAGAGGCTGTGAAAAGAGAAGTTAGTACTCACCAAGACTTGAAGTACGATCCCGCCTGATACTAAAATTGCAAGAAGAGCGAGGCTTGCACTATGCATGCATGCTACCATGCTCCTTGACAACTGTGCCATTTTTTTTATTTCCCTCTTAAGTTAATCAATTATATGTACTCAAACTGCAATACAAAAAAAAATGCTTATTATAAACAAACATTACAAGCGAAATTTTTTCTGATAAACCCTAGTAAACCTCAAAGAAAACTAAATTTTTAATCTTTGTGCTGTTTAAATACTCATTTATGCCCTGATTTGTTCAAGGACCTTTCTCTAGGCACAAACCAAGCACCAGAGTTTGTAAACCAACCTCAAAGAATTGGTTCCATTTGGTACTTTATTGACCCTGAAACACGATTTCAGATTAAATAATGAACCTTCAAAATAGCCAAAGCCCAAAAGAAGAACAAACATACACTACATTTTATCTCAAACCCTAATTTTCATAAAAATCCCAACTTAATTAGAGGAACAAAATTTAAAGAAAACAAAAATCTGGTTCTTATAAAACATAGTTTAATTGAAAACCCAATTTGTTGACTCCAAATAGATATATTATTTGTGCCTCTTCAATCAGTGAAGTTTTTATAAGAATTAAAAACCTACTGAAAAATGCTCTGATTACTATTAACTTGTAGCTCTCAAATTGGCCCTTAATATTTTCATTTGTTAAGTACAATACTTAAAATTAGAACCAGCTATCATAGCAAGCAATTGTCTTTGTTGCTACCATAATTTGGAAATTCTATTGGCAACCCGGGATACGATCCAATCAAAGGGCAATCTTTCAAATTCCAAATACATGCAGAAATCTGTACACTGACCTAATTGTACCAAATCACAGAGGATGGAGTGGCCAAAACCGTTTTGGGCGAAAAAAAAACGCTTGAATTCGTGCGGAGGTGAACCACCGACGAGTTACGCTGATTCTTTCTTCTAATTGGTTGATTGAATCTTCAGTCAGATTTTTAACCTTACTGATTGATTGGTTTCTTCTAATTTCTTGAAGGTGGATTTGATTAATGATCGGAAGGGACGAGAGATTGCCAATAATGTTTCCTTTCTAGTTAATTAAGAGAAAATTTCAGTTTTAGTCCTCAATTTTTTACAAAATAATTAAAGCTTGTGTTTTGACATTAACTTTGTACTTGCGACTTTTAAGAAAATCAAATTAGTCCTTTTATTTCAAAAAAATTAAACTGCTCTTTTATCTCTCTTTTTGCTGATATGGGATGATAGTTGACCCATGGATTTCAATTTGTCACCCTCATAACAATTAAGTACAAATAAAAATAATTTTGATTCAGCGTGAAGCATTTTGAATAAGAAGTAATTTTTCTAAGTTTATTTAATATGAACAATTATAATGAGAGATTTACACATAACACTTTCCTCTATAAGTTTGTAAAAAAAAAAAAATTCAATGTTATTGCAATAAATTCTATACTAATAAAATGAACAGAGCCAAAAAATATAATAAACATATCAATACTTAAGAGATAATTTAGGTTGTTTGAAAAAAGTAATTTGATCTAATAGCTATGTGCACTTATTTCAAGACCAAGTGGCAAATTAAAATCCACACGCCAAATAAATTAATCGAAATCAGCAAAAATTTAAGAGGGATGCTTCCGTGGACATAAGGACCTATTTGTAAAATGAACATATTTTCATTTTCAAAGTTCAAACAGTCGATTCGACCGTTCAACATTATCTCCATATTAAAATGTACTTGGAGGTCAAATTTTACATTTTTTTGAATTTTTTTACTATTTATTAAGTATTTTAATCAATGGTCTGAATTTGACTAGTTTTTGTAAAATACTTAATAAATAGTAAAAAAATTCAAAAAAATATAAAATTTGACCTCCAAGTACATTTTAATATTGAGATAATGTTGAACGGTCGGATCGACTGTTTGAACTTTAAAAATAAAAATATATTCATTTTACAAATAGGTCCTTATATCCACCGAAGCAAATGCCAAAATTTAATGACGACTAACTTAGTCAAGTGACATGACTAAACATGACAATTTTTTTTTTTTTTTTAAGTTTAAGGATCAAATTAAAGCAAATAAAAATTTAAGGACCAACTTGATTATTTTAAAAAAAAAATTGAGGACCAAAATATGAATTTCCCCTTAATCAGAAGAAGATGAGTCTGTTCATGGGATCTGATGGTTACTAATTTTATTGTGGAGGAAAAGAACAATTTTTTTGGCCGTATATCTAAAGTCTCGTTGGTTCATCTACCAAAGCATGGCCATTTAATTTGTAATAAATTAATTAATAAAACAATTACCAATACCCAAGTATAAACGTCAAGTAATTGTTAATTTAACAATTTTATTGTAGCGTCTCTATCTCACTCATTAATTAATTGCAATTTTAATTGCAGTGACGTAGTGTAATTGTTAAATTAGCAATATATCTAACAATAACAATATAAATATATTTAATGGTGTTAAAATTAGTGTCTCTATCTAATTTTAATTGCCTTAAAATTGACAATATAAATATATAAACTTAATATTACAAAATTAACTAAATAAAACTAAAATTACTGTGGCAAAAAATAGATCAGCTTTTCAATTTTTAGAATAACATGGTCGTATTATTTTTCTTGTGTGTTAAATGGGTGATGAATTATGGATTAAAACGAAATGAAAGGAGGATTATAGGATAAGCACACCACACCACATGCATGTGAGCATGTGTTTAGAAAAAATTAACATGCTCGTATTATGGTCGTTTCCTCAAAATAGATTGTGGTCTTGAATTGTTGGTCCTTGGGGCTAATTAGCCCAAAAATATAAAGCACAACTCGGGACCAAGTAGAGAATAGAGATGACTGGTTCTTGTTTTATATTCGGTTCTTTAAGACCGATATATATTTTTCTAGCCCACTAGGTCCATGCATAGGGATTAGGGACCAAGTAGAGATAACGAGGGCCGGGTTGGCTACTAGAGGTGATGGTGCTATCACTAATGTTATTAAATGCGGTTTTCATGCGGTATGCAGAAAGCCACCGCATACTGCATATGCAGTATGCGACCGTATATGTAGTTTTTGATGCGGACTTATATATGCAGATTTTTTCAATAAATATTAAATATTTGGACCATATATATGAAATATATTAAATATTTGGACCATCTTTATCAATATATTAAATATATCAAATAAGCATTTAATATCTCTGCCTTTTTGGGGACTATATCAAATATATTTAATAAGATTTATTACCGGGAATGCTTATTAAATATTAGGCCTTTTTTTTTTGGGCCAATAGCATTTCACAAATGGGCTGCGCATGATGTAGTGTTCGGCCATTAAATATTAGGTGAATTGCGAGACGTAGTGTGAGACGCTGAAGCGGAGCGGAGCAAATAGTCCCACAATCATAAAACAAACGCCCTGAAACTCCTATAAAAGAAGAGGGGGAGTTGCTGGATCAATTGCCTTGACATCCGGACTTAGATAATGGGTTTGGGAGGTTTTTTTAGTAGTCCAGAACCAGGTTAATGGGTTTGAAAATGTTTGAATTTGAACTCAGATAAGGGGTTTGGATCAGCGGAACCGCATATTAGGACCGCATATTGACATTTTCTATGCGGTTGCCAACCGCATACGCATATACGGCCGCATAGCCGTCGCATGAACCACATTGTGTTACATTGGTTATCACTTATCAGGTCTGCGCATCTCTTTGAAGCACGCATCTAGTTTTGTGTTAGCGATTCGAGATTTTAAAAAAAGCTACTATCTTTGAATATCATTTTTTTAGAAATGCTAACTATAAGAAAATCGGAATATATAAATATTCATGCATTCAAAAATTGGACACAGTGTTGTAAAATTTGAAACAAAAAAATATTAGCATTACTTTAAAAATCCGATATAAATTAAAAAAAGTTCCAGCCATATAATCATTAAAAATGAAAATCATGTTCATTGTAAAATCTTCAACAACAAGGTAATAAATTAAGATGAGTAATGACTGGACTAATGAGACCTTTTGCTTAATTTTTTTTAAAACATTGTTTATTTATTGAAATTTCTATCAGTACATTCTCCATTATTATTTAAAAACATTTATTGAAATTTCTATCTGTAATATATAATATTTAATGACTGCTTTATTTTAATTACAATAACATTAACAACAACGTAAGAATGAAAGATACCTGTAGTCCAGACTATCCAGTCCTTTTCTAACGGTTCATATATTTTCTTCATTTTTATATTTTAAACTATTATTTAGAAACAGAGATTTATTTTAAACGGAATCTAAGGAAAATCAGATACTGATAACTTATCCAATAGGCCGACATTTTTATTAATATCCAAAGTTAATTACAAATTAATAAATATACCCACGTTAGCTGGGTTTTTTTAAAAAATGCCCAAACCGGCCATTAAATGGCCGGTCCCTTTTTTTTCTCCATCGGCCATTAAATTGCCGGTTCTCAATTATTATTTTTGTTGTTTCAGACCCTATAAATATCTATCTTTCTCTCTCCTCCCTCCCACAACTCACTCAACTCACAGAAGAGAAAGAGAGAAAGAGAGAAAGAGAAGGCGATTTGAGGTGATTTCCGGGGGGGGGAGGATGAACAATAGCAATTGAGGTAGATCGTTCTATCGTGGCTTAGAGAGAGGAGAGTCAATTAGTGATCGAGGTAAATGAGGAAAAAAAGAACAACTGTCAAGTATGCCATAATAAAAAGAACTAACAAGTATATATGATGGAGGAATTTCTTAGATAGCCTATTTGGTATGAAATTTCACACGATGACTTTGTGAAAAACCCCTACGGCTCTGGTTTGAAAAAAAAGATTGATCCAGAGCCTCCAATATCAGACGATGAGTTTGTTCCATGTATTATACTGGTAATGCTAGCATTTTGTCTGTTGTAACTGATCCAAATCCGACAATATTAGACGAGGAGTTATTTCCATGTATTTTCAAGGCTCGTTCTAAGAAGTAGTATTATTAGGGTTTAAAATTTAGATGCATTTGAGCTAGAGGCATTTTAGTTGGATAAATTAGGGTTGTAAAATTTTTGAGTTTCTTTAGTGTCTATTTTGTAGACTATATTTCATCAATTCAGAGTTTGTTTAGACTTAATGTATTGACATGCATGTAGACTTGATGTTTCTCTACATTTGAATATGGTAAAAAACAGTAAAGTTATAAAAACTTACATTCAACTAACTCATAACTTAGCCTTAATAAAGTCCACACAAATTGTAAATAAAATAGTTCTGAAAGCAGCATCTAAATAAACAAGTTCACAACATGCATCAAATGAGAAGAATTTAAATCACTTATTACTACTACGCCTAAAATTAAATCTGAGAAACCGACCAGTTGCAGAAGATGGCCTACCAGATGGCTCTACTTGACTTCCAGATGCCCCTACTTGGCTTCTAGATGCCCTTGTACGCCTACCAGTTGACCTCATTGGTTGGCTTCCAGATGGTTCTCTTTGCACCCCAACCACCTCTCCTCCTATGACAACTGCCTCTCCCATTACTTCTGCAAACATAGCAGATGCAGCTAAACGGCTTGTAACTGTGCTTCACTATGACCCTTGTGACCCAGTTGCCTCTGTGATAACTCGCTCATTTTCTACCGCATTTGCTGCGTTTCTGGTCTCTGCATTGCATTTGTTACTTAGTAAGTTGGTCTAAATTGAAAAGAAATATATTTTTTGATGAATGTTACATACCTCTTTGATTTCTATCGGTAGTGGAACGTCGAGCCTAATGCGCCCTTCGCCTACCTTGCATTTCATCTATGGTCATTACATGACGGGTGTGTTTTCTCCTCCCAACCCTAATTCAGGTCTTGCTAGGAAGAATTCTAGGTTCATTACAAGTAGGTCATTCTTTCATATTGCCAAAAACAACAAACACCCAACTCCAAGTACTTTCAAGATAGTTCAAAGTATACCAGTCTGCAACAAATTGGTCCTCACTCCAGTTTCATTCAAGACAAACCCGCTAAGGCATGAGCGCCCGGAATAAATGTCTAATTGGATACCTCTGGGGGCCTTACATGTTTTACATGAGGTTGGGCGTAATTTCATTTTGTTGCCGGCCCCGCATGTCACAAGGTACTAAGAACTCTGTCCTATGAATGATGTTAATTGGATACCTCTTGTATTGTATATCGATATTCAGCTATCGAATATTGTATATTTAATTTTTCGAATACGAATCGGATATTATCCACTCCCATTTTCACTTGTGTAGGAATGTTCTAGGTAGAGAAAGGAACATCTATCTTACTATATTTTTTGTTGCAACGAATTAACTGAATGCCATCCTGCACAGCTGATGTTGGTTTAATTATTCCCCTTGTCATCAAAAAATATTTTTTAATTAGCTTTGTTTTTACAGTTGTTATTATTATTATTATGAATAAATAATAAAAATTGCTATTCGTCCTCTTTACTGGAATTTTAGCATATTCTAGTAAAACAAAATTTCTAGTTCGTATTGGACAAAATTGAGTTATCCGGATTGAGTGAAACATTGTCCTAAAACCTACTCAATGTCTATTATGCAAGATTTGGAATAATTCTAAAAACGACTTATAATAACTTCGCAATATCCAGTTGAATTATTGATTTAATCATACGGAGATAAAATATAAAATTGAAAAAAGAGAATAAATCAAATGAATTTCATTTCTGGAAGCAAATCAAAGAAAGGTTTTTTTTTTTTTTTTTTATCTGTTTGGTATCGGAAAAGAAACTAAATAAAATAAATGAGTTAGCCAAAGGGAATATGATTACAATTGGAAGTGTTATCAAACGGACTTGTTAAATTTAACTCTGTTTTTGCTGATATTTTTTTTTCTTTCAATAGTTATCCATAATACTCATAGATATGTCCATTCCTTTGTGGAATAACAATTAAAAAAAAGAAGATAAGAAACGGGAAAGTACCCAATAAAAAAAGAGAAAAAAAATCAAGCCCCTTCCTAATTTTCTATTATTTAATGTTGTTCAATTTGCCTTTCTCAAGCAGATTCTGACTTTGATAAATTAATGTCGACAGCCTTTAAAATAAAGTGACTTTTGCAAAAAGATCAACTTCAATTATTTATTTTTTTGGAAAAAGTTCCTCTAATTCAATTATTCTTTTAAGAGTGAGGCTATGGTGCTATGCATAGCACGGATGACTAGTGTACTACGGCTCAATATAGTACTTTTTAAAATTCTAACGGTCGATCCGAACCGTTCAATGTGATAACCATATGAATATGTACTTGCAAACTAAATTTTATATTTTTTTGAATTTTTTTACTATTTTCTTAGATAGGTAGAATTTTAATGGTCCAGAATTTTCAAAAAACACTGATTTTTTCTACCTATCTAAAACAAATAGTAAAAAAATTCGAAAAAATATAAAATTTAGTTTGCAAGTACATATTCATATGGATATCACATTGAACGATTCGGATCGACCATTAGGATTTTAAAAAGTACCATATTGAGCCGTAGTACACTAGCCATTGGTGCTATGCATAGCACCATAGCCTCACTCTTCTTTTAATACATTCAAAGTGCAAAAAGGTATGGTTTGATTTCTGAAGATAATAGTCATTAAAATCTTTGGATTCTTCAAGTTAAATTTGTTAATTTTTTTTTTGTCAAAACGACCTTTAGATGAGCACTAACAATTATTCTGGTGATAATAATAATGTCTTATGTGAAAAAAGTATCTCAGGTTTGAAATCCAAACAGAAGATCATGGGTGGCTTGATTACAATTTTACTAAAAAAAATATATGATTTTTAACCAAGATTTTATTCTATTGTCGATCTATTTCGGTTAAAACTAAATAAACTACAACCTAGCAAATGCAAATTAACCCAGAGATGTCATTTTTAAATGAGTGAGGCTATGGTGCTATGCATAGCACCAATGGCTAGTGTACTACGGCTCAATATGGTACTTTTTAAAATCCTAACGGTCGATCCGACCGTTCAATGTGATAATGATATGAATATGTACTTGCAAACTAAATTTTATATTTTTTCGAATTTTTTTACTATTTTTTTAGATAGGTAGAAAAATTAGTGTTTTTTGAAAATTCTGGACCATCAAAATTCTACCTATCTGAAAAAATAGTAAAAAAATTCGAAAAAATATAAAATTTAGTTTGCAAGTACATATTCATATGGTTATCACATTGAACGGTCGATCTGACCGTTAGGATTTTAAAAAGTACCATATTGAGCCGTAGTACACTAGCCATCCGTGCTATGCATAGCACCATAGCCTCACTCTTTTTAAATGCATCATGGACCTAGTTGTAACTTTACAGTTTCCATGAACAGTGCCATCCATAGGCTAGTTATTTTGTAAAGGCAATAGAAGAAGTAATAGTACCTGCTCCAGGCGCATCCAATGTGTTGACCAAGTCAAAGGTCAACGTCTGACATTGATCGACAAAAGGAACATTGCTTGGTGGGCCTTCCAAAGCTGTAAGCTGTACTTGGATCTTTGGTAGATAAACAGATTTCGAATTTCAAATTCAGAGGAAAATCTCTGTAATTCATGCCACCTCAGCCGCAGCCCCAGTGCCCCACTATAAAAACACAGATTTAACAAATATATCATGGCATCAGGCAAAACCAGCTGGGGGGGACTCTAGTCTTCCCCACAGAAACCCTAGTTAAAGTCTTTAACCTCTAATTGACTTTGTGAAATTCATCTTCTCCGGCCCCTCTCTCTATTACCAGATCCTTGCAACCATCTATTATTAATTCTCCCTCCTTTTGTCTCTACAAAACACGGTCTCGATCGACATGAGCAATGTTGAGGTGACGACGGTTGTCAGGAACACATTAGGTCGCCACCTGGGACCTGCTCTGGTGGGTGAATTCGTTAACCGAACGACAACCTTTGTAACGAGCTTCTACCTCGACCGGCAGGCAACTCTGACCGATAAGGTGAAGAGGGTGAGGTTGCTCCTCTTCAAGATCCACAGTGTAATCGAGGCGGCCGAGGCCGCCATGCCGATCGGCAACCTCTCCCTCTGCCGGTGGCTGATCGAGTTACAAGATGCGGCTAGAGAGGGAGATGATCTGCTTCTCATCTTCAAATTGCGGTACCAAGAAGACCCTCTGCACAGAGGCTTCTTCCTCTCCTCTCTCTGGGAGGCATTTCAAAGGGCTGTGCGGGCTGCCACCGATTTGTTCTGGCATGACTATGACGTGGACAGGCTGACGGGTTCTCTTGACCGGCTGGAGAAGATCTCATCTGATGTGGGTAGCTTTCTGGCACTGCTTGAGCTCGATAGTAGGCGTCGTGACAAGCGAGGCGGCTGTAAGTGTAACAGTGTGGTGAAAGAAGCGAACTCGTGCCTATCTTATGGGGTTCTTCTCAAAGAGGCTGAGGTGACCCATATGTTAGAGACCGAGGAAACTACCGATAGAACCAAAGGCTCAATGCTCCGATTGCATCAGGCTACAGGCCATCATCATGCATATGATCATCATTAAATTATGTATGAGCTGCATCTTTTTTTTGACAACTTGGAAGCGACTCCCAAGGTTGATTTTGGATATCATTTTTCATCATCAGGAATACCGAATAGTACTGTACTTGTTATTTGAGCTTAAGCACGCCATAAGTGATAAGTGTATGTTTTTTGGGCCTGAATATATATAATAAGCCAATGCGCTATGTATTCAGGTTCTGAAAAGGCACGAATTATTGAGATGTAGAATTGTGGGTTTTTTTCCCGGAATAATACAATGTTATCCTTTTTTTTTCATACTTGAGGAAATTTTGGCGGAATTGAAGTAAATATATCCATTTATATAAAAAAAAAGAAAAGGAAAGATAGGAAAGATTGAAAAATTTACTTCCAAATTATTGTTGGGACTTTGGGTGCATTGTCGACAAAAAGAAAAAGAAAAAAAATAAACAGAAGAATTATATAAGAATAGTTGTTTAGGAGCTTATAACAACAAAAGATGTATAAAATTGGTCAATTCATACATTACTTCTCAATGTATTATTTTTGTTTTATATTTAGTTAAATTAGACTAACTTTTTGTTCAATTTTTAAGTTAATGTTTATGTTTTCCTGATTTTTTTTTTCAAAATAACATTTAATTTCTCTTATTATTTTTTACTTAATATATTGCTTTCTAATAAATTTTTATCAACTTGGATTTTCTTTAATTTAATTCAAGCTGAACAAAGAATAATTTAAAGTAAATAAACTCTTTCAAAGAATATTATTAGACAAAAAATAATTGTTTGAGGTGTGATAATAGTCTTTCAACTCAAATATCTCAAAATGAACTGCTATATTATTTATGGTAATTTCATTATTCAACTACATATTATCTACTACAAAAAAAAAATTAAAAAAAATATTTCACATTACTGAGAATGTCCGATGCGTCGACGTAGTTTATATTTTGAAACCGAATCTTAGCATTTCTATAAATTAAATCAAGCCTTTATATCTATCAACTATGATATTAATCATTAAATTTGTACAAGATTGTTCGACAGGTTGTGACTCAATCTATATTTGAAACCTTTATTTTATGGAATTCCGTTGTTTCTTAGAATTACAAACCTCTATATAATTTTTTTTTTATGGTTTCAAAATACTATGATTTAATATAGGCTCCTCCGAAGCCACTAACCTTAAAAAAATATATATAGGCTCCTCCGATCTTTTTTTATTTGAAATTATTTCAGATTGATATTACTTTTAGAAACTTACTTCTTCTTTTTTTTCCCTTTGTGTAGATATGTTTGGTATCTTGTGCGTAGGGGTGTTCATCGGTTCGGTCACATAGTGTGGATGGCTCTAAGCTCAAGACTTCGCACTTAGTTCGAGGCGTACATGTCTGCAAAGATCAAAACTATGCCGTTTACGACTTCGTCCTTATGTATGGAGTTGGAGCAACCCTACTTTAGCTTTCCACCTTCAGGCCTTTTGAAGTCGGAAAAGGGTTAGGAATTGCTTACTTACTGTTTGAACGATTCTAGTTACTAGTAACTAATAAAGTAGCGAGTTGAAGAGAAAGAAGAGAATTGCTTGCTTACTGTTTGAAACCGAACTGAACTAGGCAAACCAAAGTAATAATTCGGTTTCTAAAATAGAACCGAACCGAACTGATTTAGCATTGTAACCGAACTGAACCGAACCAAAATTTTATTTCGGTTTGTTCGGTTCAAACCAAATATATTAATTTTTTATTTAAAGCAATTGATTTATAATAAACCGAATTATATTAAGAAATAAACCGGAACGGTCCGGACCAAATTCATAATATATAAAAGTTCGGTTAGTTCGGTTATTTCGGTTTTAAAACTTTTCAAACCGAACCGAACCGAAATTATAATTTGGTTTTAAAAAATAAACCGAACCGAACCATTAAACCAAACAAACCGAACCGTTTAGTCCAAACTAATTTGGTTCGGTTCAAAACCGACTAAACCGGACCCAATGAACACCTCTACATGTGCGATTATGGACAGGAACTTGAGAGAGACGAAGTGGGTAAAATAGTAATTTAGAAACTATTCGCTGATTATTTACGGTTTGAATTTATTTTAGCAATTATTAATTAATTCATTTAAATGTGAAGGAAATGTGAGAGATATATTACTGTGAACGGGTATATATCTCATAATAAAGTTATAATGAAGTTTTAATGAAAAAAATCAATAATAAAAGTTTTAATGGGTATGTCCCTAAATATAAATGTCTTGACAAATGACCGCACATGAATTGCATTTCATAATTGTTGAGATTTATCCTAATTAGATCTCTTAATTACTTGTCCAGCTACCATACTAAAGCAATAACATTATTCATGTATGCATTAATGCAGCTCACTTGGTTACTCACTCTGCAATGCAACGATAAAATCGGAAAGGGACAGAATTCCAGAAAGACAAGGAAACGAAGGTAAAAAGAGAAGTCAGGTTTTTCTCACCCAGCAGCAGCACTGTTGCTTCAATATTGGTCCATGACGGTGCTTTCATGCTCTACATCTTCAATAAGGGAAAAGAAGCAAGACAATCAAGCAAATTCCAGTCAAAAACAGCATTTTTAGTTGTCTACAGTTACTTTTGACCTTTCAACATAGCATGCAATAAAATCAAAATCAAAATTCTCTTATCCTTATCTAACACAAAATACTTAATAGTCCACTATATATGCAAATTTATTACATTTTATTTGTTGTGTTTTAGTGCTTCAAGTTGTAGTTTTCTTTTTTATATATATATTTTAATTTATATATTGAGTTAGTCTATGGTACTATGCATATCTTATATTGGTCCCCAGTCCCAACTATGGATCAACATTCTCCGTTTTTTTTTTTTTAAATGATTAAATTGATGATTTAGATAGACATGTACTATTTTGAATTTTGAGAAAAAAATTGTGGGTTTTCTTAATAAGAAAAAGAAAGCTGTGACAGGACTCATAGCAGACAAGACTATAAAGGAATAAAATGGATAATGAATTCCGTTGAGTATGAAAGAATAAGATGCATGCGCTAACAAACAAACAAAGAAGAATGAAGAATGGGATAAAAAGGGGTATGATCGGTTGAAGTTAGTTTATCCTCTTTAACCAAACTCTAGGCGGTAAGAGTTGTTATGGAAAGAAATTAATTATTCTTCGAGTACCCGTTTAATTCACACACATTACAATTACAATGTATGGTTGCTTTCAGATTCTATCTCACTCCTTACAATTATTAGTATGCAATGCAATTGTTATTGACAATTTAGTGTTTAAGATAGCGTATAAATTTACTTACTACAATATATGGTACTTCTATTATTTAATGGACACTCAAAATGCTTATTTATACCTTCACCTATATTCGAACCTACGACTCCCTTCCTTTACTCCCTTTGAGGTGAATATATTATTATTATATGACCTACAAATTATTGAATTTTTGGTAATATATACACAATAAGTTAATATGAGAATTCTTTTTGTATTTCATTACACTTAGTCAAACACTAGCAATATAAAGTGACTTCTCAAATACAATCGTAATATGATAATTTCTTTGTAAAAGAGTAAAGCATAATGTATCTAGTGCATGTTATAAAGAAAATAATAAAAAGAGTTCAAAAGAGTTTGAGGTGATATTCTTCAAAAAGAAAAAAAAACAACCTTTGATATAGTGACAAAATGCAACATTTGTTTTTGCATGGGAGACCGTAAGTTCGAAATACGGATGAGAAGTCATTTATGAAAATTAGAATTGAGAAGACTAGACTTCCATTTTTCTCTCAAGAAAAAAAAAGTCCCTCTTAATTCAATTGTCCCATTTTTGTTCCAATGCAGATCTAGTCGTTTTGAAGTCTAAGTACAATTAAATAATAATTAACTGAATCATCATCTCTTTCAATTTTCAGTAATTGATTGTGAGTATTAATTTCCTTACTAGATAAGTACTGTTTAGAATGAATATAGCATATTCTAGTTCCTTTCTCTTCTTTTTTTTTCTTTTGTTCTGTTTGCCCAAAAAAATAAATGCATATTACCCCCATAAAAAAGAAAAAAAAAAATCAACTGGGTAAATATCCCATGTACCCTTAGCATTACTCCCTGGAGAGAGGAGACACATCATGGAACTTTTTGAGGGCCCAATCACTGAATTAGTTCCTAACTATAAATACTGGAAGCATCATTCTCTATAAACACCTTGATCGATCCCTTTAATTGGCTAGTAACTACACTAAAGCAATCATCTCTTAATTAATGGCAAGGTTTTCTCTATTGCTCTTCCTCCTGCTTTTCACTTCAGCATGTGTACTGAAAGCAGAAGCAGATGGGATTCTTTCTACATACTATTACCAGGAATTATGCCCTATTGCTGAGGAGATTGTCAGGCAACATCTCGAGACGGAAGTGTACCAGGACCCGAATGTAGCGGCACAACTGCTTCGCTTACATTTCCATGATTGCTTTGTGATGGTACACACAGTTATTATTATTTTTCGTATGTAATCAAATCCAGCTTGCAACACTCAATGGAAATGGTTGATTAGTATGAAATTATCAAGTCAGTTGATCGAATAATTAACCGAACGTAACTGCGGTTAATGCTTATGCTTCAGAAATTTCAAATGCAATTAATTGTTTACCTTTTTTTTACAGGGGTGTGATGCTTCGATTCTCTTAGATGATTTTGAGGGGATAGAAAGCGAGAAGAATGCTGGCCCAAATTTGAATTCACTGAGAGGCTTCGAGGTGATAGATCGGATGAAGTTTGCGTTAGAGATAGCATGTCCCGGTATTGTTTCTTGTGCCGATATACTTGCCATTGCTGCCAGAGATGCCGTTGTCTCGGTAAGTGGTTTCACGATATATTTGACTTGTGCAGTACAGTAGAACAAGTATTGTAAAATATTTTTTTACAAAGTTTTGAAAATGAAAATATAGTATTTAGTCAAATGACTAAGGCAAGTACTAAAAAAAATTCAACAAAATGCTTCTATTTTCATATTTTTTTTTCAAAAAAATTATGAAACTATACTTGTGCTTCAAAAAGTTACAAAATTTTGTCTACTCTTAAATTTATTCTCAAAATATACTTCTATTTCTATGTTTTTTTTCAGGAAAAATTATAAAAATATACTTAGTATTTAAAACAATTATAAAATTATATCTCATCCAAATTTTTTGCTGTCCTGCTAATTATCCTGACTCCGCTCCTGTTGCCTCATATGTAATTTTGCTTATTCTGATACTCATTTCTTTTGGTTCAAATTGTATTTGTAAAAGAGAGGTGGTCCCAGTTGGGAAGTATACCTAGGAAGAAAAGATTCTCTGAAAACAAGTTTTAATGAAGCCAACCGCAGGATCCCTGCCCCAAATTCTACACTTGAGACTCTCATTGCCAATTTTGAAGACCATGGCCTTGAAATTGTTGACTTGGTTAGCCTTTCAGGTACGCCAAAGGATAAACAATAATAGAGAGAGAAATTCTCAAATTATAAGCATCATGATTCATGCATGCAGATAATAAAGTGTGTATACAAGTGGTATTCTTTTATCATGTAGCAAAGTAAAAGTTGGTTAGGAATTTCTGATAGCAAAATTAGAAAAGGAACCTTATTATATATTACAGTTCATGTCCATCTTCTTAGGTGTTTTCTTCTTCTTATTTTTGGTTTAGTTTAATTTTAGTTTTTGAACTATCTAATTGTCGTATCCAAACCAGTAACCTTAACAACCTTTAACTTCGTTTAGCCTCATTTTCGGGTAAAGATTTTAACATGGCAGTTTTTGGCTTCATACAGTGTACAGACCATATAATTAAAACAACGTTACATGTGATTCGTGCGCTGCATAGAATCAAAATTGCTCTGTTAAAATCTTTACCCTCATTTTCTTGTGCCAACCAAACCTTGAAGATAATATTTGGTGCTCACTATTGAAATATATCATTTCAATCAGGTGCACACACTATAGGGAGATCAAGGTGCACAAGCTTCAAGCAGCGCTTGTACAATCCTCAACCATTTGAACAAGTATGGGATGTGAGGCAGCACGAATACTTCCAATTATTGCGGTCTAATTGCCCTGAAGAGGGACATGATAACGATCTGGTGCCGCTCGACATTAAAACTCCAAGAAGGTTCGACAATCTGTATTACATTAACCTCCTTCGAGGGCACGCACTGTTGACTAGTGACAGCCAGTTGGTAACTGATGATACCACCGAGTACATCGTGTCGAACTTGGTGTGGCAGTATGCATTTGATCAGAGACTGTTCTTCGAGCACTTCGTGAATTCGATGATAAAGATGGGAAACATTGGTGTGCTTACAGTGGAGGGAGAAGTTAGGCATAATTGCCGTTACATTAATTAGTTTATGCTTCGTTTTGTTGTTATGTACTGCTTCACTAATATGGTTATGTAGATTTAATCATTTAGAAAGAAACCATTAATTAATAATTACCAAACTCCTCAAGGAAACAATTGCACAAGTACAGTAGTGATTATTTGATGACTTCACACAACAGGATAAATATTTTGCTGAGTTGGCCGGCTGATGTATATGGCAAATTATCACCCAAAGGAACGAAAAAAAAAATTTGGTTTCATTAAGATCCAACGAATTACCCACCGTTGATCGCCTAAAGAAACATAATTTTTTTCGGTTCACAATCCATCTATTACCCTATTATTTTCTAAAGTTTCTATAAATAAAAAATTCTGCAGGCTGCAGCAAAGCTGCAAACAAGCAAACGATAGGTAACTAAGGCAATAACTAATTCAGAGATAACTAACAAAAATGTACACTGCCAACCAATTCAGAGAGAAGCTCAATTTTTCTCCACATATGCTCCATCATTACTCAGTATATCGGATCAAGATTTGACATCTCCCAATGTACAAAAAAAGCACTGTACAAGCATAAGACATGCAAAGCCCACTTTCAGTTTGAACCCAAAAGCTTACATGCTTAGCTTATTATATTTAAGCTTATGCATCTTACCAACTTTGAATCAACAATATATATACTCTTTAAAGTATCAGTCAATATCCAAGGTAGAATATGGCTCATGGCCAACCTGTAAGTTGGGAAAAAGAAATGTTAGACAGCAATAGCATATATTACAGAATTATGGTTTAATTTTACACGATTGGTTGATTCCAGTTGGTATAACACCTGAATTAGAATTAGATTGAATGAATTTGATGTTTTCTTTTAAAGAAGTGTCTTAAATCTATATAAAAAAAAATACATATCTGACTGCACCTCTTACACAAGATGTACTTCCTCTCTAGATTTATTGGATGGAAAAGATGCCACTGTCGCATTGAATTACCATTGGACTTGAAAAAGCAACTTATTGATGGGCAAATATCTTTTTTTTTTTAGTAAAGGTTGGAGGTCAAGCCACCCAACTAGTTAATATTCACAATGGATTGCCTCTTCCGGGTTTCGAACCTGCAACCTCCCACACGGAGGGCATTGCCTTTGCCACTAGACCAAAGGCTGGTTCTGATGGGCAAATATCTACTGAAATATTTTACCGTTTGATTGTAATTTATCATACAGGGAATCAGGGTTTATTCTCATTACAAAAAGAATTTTAAAAAAGGTCCATCCGTTAACTTGTGTTGTTTGAAAGAGTACAACTACAAAATTTAAAAATTAGGCGTTCAGTGTTGGAAACTGGTACTTAAATAAAAACAGTACACCAATAGTTCATACTTTCTGTTTTTATTTTTATTTAAGCAAAGAGAAATTCAAAATTAGCAATCCCAGTTAGATGTATAAATCTTCCAAAAGTTGCTCAGACCCCTATATTGTTTTTTCCTTTTTGCATATATAAAAATAACAACAAATTCCAAAGGCAGATGCTAAAAATTCAAAAGATTTGAAAATATTTAGTCAAAGTTTTCGCGCCTAAGCCAGTGGCTGTACTGTTGCTACTGTCAGGTACAGTTGCTACAGTATATTCTGGTAAAGGCTGAAATTGGTGCATTAATAAGAGTGAGGCTATGGTACTATGCATAGCGCGGATTGGTCCATACTATTGGATCAATATATCCGTTTACAAAGTCCAAACAATCGATCTAAACCGGTCAACATGATCTCCATATGAAAATGTACTTGTAGATCAAAATTTACATTTTTCACATTTTTTTAGATAGGTAGAAAATCACTTGATCTAAAAATTCTAGACCATTCAAAAGTAGTGATTTTCTACCCATCTAAAAAAATAGTAAAAAATTTATTAAAAATGTGAAATTTAGTCTGCAAGTACATTTTCATTATGGAGATCACGTTGAATGGATCAGATAGACTATTTGAATTTTTAAAATTAATATATTGATCCATAGTACGGGCCAATCAACGCTATGCATAGTACCATAGCCTCACTCCACTAATAATACTATTACTAGTAAACTTATCAAGAAGGAAAAGTGGAAGGAGCATACAGAGCAGTCGTCATAAACACGCCAGATGGTCTCGCCAAGGAGATTAGCAACAGACAGAACAGTTAACTGGGGGAAGCTCTTCTTATCCAGTACTGGTAGAGTGTTTGTTATTATCACCTCCTGAAACAGCCCGCTTGACAGCCTCTCAATCGCTGGTGGGCTGTTGATCAGAGATAAAAAGAAAAATATCATGTCAGATCTCCTACGACTGATTTCTATTTCCATGTTATTTTATGAGGGTTCAAATGCCTCCATTTTTTCTACCTCCATATTTAAAATTTTAATAACTCAAAATTTAAAATGTCAAAATAAAACCGTTAGATATGATCTACGTCATTTTCTCTATGCACATGTAAAAAATTATTACATGCAACTTTGTTTTGATTGTTATCAAGAGCTTGCAAAAATACACTAATGTAGACTAATGTAGATAATTTCCAGACATTGATTTTTCAACTTATTGATTCATATAAAAACAAAACCCAAAAGTGAATTTTTTTATGTGCATATAGAGAAAATAATCACACCTAACAGTTTTATTTTGACATATAGTTTTTTTTATTATTGTTATTAGAAAATTAAAAAAAGGAGGCATGATGGAGGCACAAAAAATGAAGGCATTTGAACTCTTCTTTTGTTTTATATTGTCGGCCAAAAATCTATCCAGTCTTCATTTTATCTTCTCTAACATTTAAATAACTTATCTCCCCTATCCCAACCACCTGATCTAATACTTGCATTATCAGAGGGGATGTTGTTTGATTTTTTCCAACTCATAACTCACATGGTATAATACCTGAATTCAGGCTATATTTGCATGTTCATCTGAATAACACTAAGAAATTTTTCTTTTTTTGGCACATGATACCGGCAATTTGATTTAAACTGATTCACACACCAATGACATTCAACTTGTAACAAAGCTAGGGTCAAACCAAGCATGAAATGGATACAATTGTCTGTCTACTATTCAAATTCACACAAACTTCAATTTCAATAAGAAGCTACAGTTGTCATATTCACTAGAATTATTTTTTCCTATCAGACGAATCAAAGAACTGAGTATTGTTTTGGATAAACTCAAAAATTGTTGTTTGTTGCTTGCAAATATTATTATGTTGGTTCTTGAATTTTTGGTAACAAGAATATATTATGTAGGCATACTTGCAAAAGACTAAAACAAAACTTCAGCTTAAACTTAATTAAACTATGTTAGCAAACTCTAGCCGCATAACATCAAAAAAATAACTAAGAGGAAACAGGTAATATGTCCAATATATATTATTAATTATATCCAGCAACATTATGCACTGGTTACATTGCAACTCTCTGGTAAGTGCAGCACGAATCAAATACATGTCACTTGAACACAATATATCCTTCATTTTTGTTACTAATAATCTCATCTTTTCGATGCCTAATGGCATAACTGATGGTGAGTTGATCTATATGTACAATGCTATCAGTATATTCTGAGTGATACAATGACATTTGATTAGAACATGGGTAGAATAAAAAGTTCGGCAAATTAGTATGAATATAAGTACCTGAAAACAGCATGAGTGGTGCAAGCATACACCTCCCTTGCACCTTCCTGATGCAACAGCTCTGCACCTTTTGCAATAGTCCCTAATAAAAGGGTAAAAAGGGAACACAAAAAAGAAAACGTAAGCAACAAAAGTACTGAATACATAAAGGAAAGAAAGAAGAAACAAGACAGGTTCAACCAATGTTACTCACCAGCTGTATCAATCATGTCATCTACCATCACCGCCACTTTTCCCCTAACATCACCTATTAAGTTCATCACCTAATAAAAAAAATTTATATCGAGTTCATGAATTAAAATAAGAGATTTTCTCCAGTACACCACATTTTTCATCAAATAACAACCACCCAATCAAATCAATAATGACCGTCCATATATTTTGGGTGTACTAGAGCCTCACCCTTAAAATAAATTTTAAAGAATAGGGCACACCTCAGCAACATTGTGGCCATGACGTCTCTTATCGACAATTGCAAGAGGTGCATCAGATAGCTTTTTAGCAAAGGCGCGTGCTCTAGCAACACCTCCCACATCAGGAGATACCACTACTAAGTCGTTGGAGCATATTGTCTTGCTCGCCAAGTAATCAAGTATCACAGGCTTTATTAAGCCCAACAAAAAAATTTACATACTTATTAGTCAGATTAGATATTGTCAGGTTTTTTTCTGAGTAAATTAATGTATGAAGAAAACATCTCAACTCACTATTTAAATATAGTTATCAAAAGTCAAAGTCCCATTTTTCATTATTATATGCAATTTCTAACATTTTTCCCAACCTTTTCCTTTATTACTGTTAACAATAATGATAATATTATTACTTATTATTATAAGAGGAGAGCTCAAATGCCCCATTGCTTCATGCCCCAATCATACCCCAACATTTTTATCTTCGATTTCAAAATCCAAACAAAAGATCTGAACCGCTCAACATGATATCCACGTTAAAATGTGCTTAGAGATCAAATTTTATATTTTTTGGAATTTTTTTACTATTTTTTAAGGTAGGTACAAAATCACTGTTTTTTGATGGTCCACAATTTCCTGAAAAACATTGATTTTGTATCTATCTTAGAAAATAGTAAAAAATTTGATCTCTAAGCACATTTTAACGTGGATATCATGTTGAGCGGTTCAGATCTTTTGTTTGGACTTTGAAATCAAAGATAAAGATGTTGGGGTACGATTAGGGCATGAAGCAATGGGGCATTTGAGCCCTCCTCTTATTATAAATACTAGTTTACTACTACTAATATAACGACTATTATTATTAGTTTATTTTTGTTTTATTTTATTATAATTTTCATTTAGAGGGAAGGTTGTTCAGGCATAATTGCTTAAATGTTGTTATTCAATTTTCCACTTGAAATTGATGCTTACGTGTCAATATGTGAGAAGTAAAACACTAGATCCAGTTTTTCTACCAACCAGATTGGGTACAGTATTGCCAAGTCGATATTAGTAATGTAAGAGTACAAGTTATGACAGGCAACATAGCAATACCCGTGCTATGACTTGGTATATTCAAGATAGATGCATGGCTAAAAAAAAATACCAGACCATAGACATGGTCAACTGGGATGTCAAAATAGCCCATAGACTGGCCCGAATGAAGATCGCATGCAAGAACACGATTTGCACCAGCTTCTGTGATCATGTTCGCTACAAGCTTGGCCGCTATGGATTCACGCCCTTGAGTCTGAAAAGGAAATTAAAATATAATACAACAGAAACCGCAACTTCTATGGTCTCACATCCATAAAAGCTGCCTTTGATATATAGCTTTTACATCTTAGTAGTTTGTTTGTTGAAACATGTTCGGAGGATGACTCCACAAAAAAAAAACGTTCAAACAAAAAAGGACAAATGATTAAAAGATGTCTTATCGGCCCATACATGATAGCGTTACAAGTTTAAAAATTGTAGCTGCTTTAAAACTAGGATGTATGTGCATTATAAGTAAATTTGAAACCGTTTGTTATGGAAGGTGGGGTTGCATGTATGTGCATGTTACAGAAGCATATTTTTATCTGTATGTAGATAATCACTATTTGACATAACAAGAGAAAAACAAACCTTTCGATCAGCTCTAGCATACCCAAAATAGGGAATAACAGCTGTGATATTCTTTGCCGAGGCCCTACGGCACGCATCAATCATGATCAGAAGCTCCATTAAATTCTCGTTTGCCGGTGGACAGGTCGGCTGCACCAAAAACACATCACAACCTCTAACACTCTCTTGTAACTGCACATATATTTCCCCATCAGCAAATCTCTTTATCTTTATCTTCCCCAGTTCCAGCCCCAGGTAGCTTGCTATTTCCTACAGCGAGATAAGAGTTTATACACATTACTGTTTAGAGATTTTGTGTTTACTCCACCAAAACATTAAAATTGTAACGTAAACATCTGCAACAATAGAAATCACCATGCATGCAACTACGATATAAAACATATAAGTATCCTGACAAAACATTCAATTAATACACTTTGGTACACTAGTTTCCTCAGGAGTAGCCCAAATTTTCCTTATATAAATGTTCAGGGCTATTGCTTCTTTTTAAAGCAAGAGGCAACAGAGGGCTGTTATCCTAATCAACATATAATTCATTGTTTTGACTTATATTAAGCAGCACACATTTCCATATAAGAATTAAGATGTTATTTATCAGGAAAATGAAAGAATCAAAACTTAAAATATTTCTCAATATAAAAGGTTTTTGACTTTCATATTGACAATAAAGCAACTCCAATCTTGTCCTCTCATACAAAGAAGTTAACTTGAGATTGTAAATTTACCTGGGAGAGATCACGATTGGCTGTGCCAGAGAAAATACGGAGCCTCGTGTCAGACCAAGCAGGCAAATCTTGCGCGCTTGGCAGAGAAAATGCACCAGACAATGCTCCATTCAAAAGGATTGGTGCATGAGGCAGGACTCCATTGTCAGACCTAAGAGGCTCAACCAATCGGCACCTCTGCATATTCATATTATTGTAAGTCGTATAACTTTCCAAAATGAAGAGATACTGCAATTCTAGAAGCAGTAAGAAATTTCTTTTAACAAGAATTTAAAATGTTGAATGGAACCTACTGGAGGCCTCATTCCAGGTAAAAAAAAAGATCAAGTGAATCAATCCTCTTACCACATCGAGAGGAGCACGAGAGATTGTACTGAGGCGTCGCAAGCTAGAGAATGCTGGACGAGAGAGGTTAGGAGACGAGACGGAAGGAGAAAAAACCATTGATGCCATCTATAAGTTGTATAACAGAAAAGGGTTTTGATCTTTCTTTCTTTGCTGACTAGGGTTTTGTTTTTCAAGAGATCTACTCTAGGGTTTTGGTGTGGTTAGCAGTACGCCCACTGGAAGTGCAAACTGGGACTTGTCTTTCGGCTCTATTTGGGTAAATTTATTTACAGATCAGATTCTGCTTTGATCAGCGCAAGTATCTACTTTGTCAAATGACTGTTGCACTGCTTAGAGCAATATCTACTTTGTCAATATTTTGACCCCTCTATTTCGGGATCTGGGAGACCCAGATTTAGTCTCAGCCGGTGCCTATAGCCTATTCCGGAAGGCGCAGGGGCAGGGAGTTTGACATTCGTTCAAGTTAAAAGACGGATCCTAGACCGTCCGTTTCAATTGCTACGGTTACTGGGCCGTGCTATTTAATATCTGAACCGTGCAAACTAAATCCAACCATTAGGACAAGGTTCTTATACACAGTAAAGATTAGATACTTGGAAAAAAAAATAGTGAAAATATTGTTTGGATTGATCATTTGGAATAGTGAAGGAGGAAATTAATAATATTATTATTTTATATATTTTTTTCTTTGCAACTAACTTATCTTTCTTATTTATTATTCAATTAACTCATATTTCCACCATAATCACCATTATAAATTTATGTCTTACAAAAGGAAAAAAAAATTAATCATCATTTTAAATTGTAATTTTACAAATAGTTTGAAAGCAAAGTCCTACCATTACAACAAAAATAGTTCAAAAACATTTTCCAAAATAATTTCTCTTTCCATGATCCTACATTTCAAATACATCAATTATTTTCATTTTAATACCAGTACCTAACCATCAAATTCATGAATTAATTAATTTCATTTCAATTACTACAACAGTACTAATTATTGTTATTAAATAACAAATAAGACAGAATAATTTCTTAATTTCTTAATTTCCTAACCTCTTCATCTAGATCCGAATCCAATATCAGAAAAAAGTCCAACTAGAGAGTAACTAATGCTTTTTGATGACACAACAAAGTACCAGAATAATTATTTCTTTAAAATCAAGATCCCCAACTTTTTGAGCACATAAAAACACTTGCATCAATTTGGACAAAGGACGAGTAAATTCAACAAATACACTGAAACAGTTCCAGTACATGATTAAACTTCAAGAATTAGAAACAACATATATCTCAATTCACCAGAATGAACATTAGAGTCAATTTCTCTAAAAAGCTGATCAAGGCTTGTAAACTCTGTATTCTCCTTCCATTTCCTTCTTGCCACGACAATACTCCTGCAGGTTCAAACAAGAATATGCAAAGCATTAAACTGGGAAAAATTGCAAAGTGGTCCCTGTCATAAAAAAAAAGAATGAAATCAGTACCAGTAAGCTTCCCAAGCTAGTACCAATATGGTACCGGTCACCATATTGCTTAAACCGAGTAGAGAAAAACACAGGTACAATGTGCTCGGTGTTGGCATAAGACGATTCAATTACAGAAACAAGAAGGAATGAACAACAATTACTGGTCATTACCTATAATTAATGAATCGAGCAAATCAATTAAAAATAAAAATAAAACTTATAGAAGTCATACTTGCAAGGTTCAAATGCCTCACAATTAGCTTTGTTTCTTACTGATCGGATGTCATCAAATGAGACTATGTAACCTATATCGTGCAATATCCAATAGAGAAATTCATCTCATATGACAAAATTTCACCCGAATACCATGCATTTCTCACTTGTGTTGAAAATGAATTAGAGCCAAAAAATTATCAAGAAGCCATTGAAAATCCAATTTGACATAAAGCCATGAAAGAGGAACTAGATGCCTTAGAAAAAAACGAAACTTGGAAAATTGTTGTGTTACCAAAAAACAAAAAACCCGTTGGTTGTATATGGGTATATAAAACAAAATATAAAAGTGATGGCACAATAGAACGGTATAAGGTAAGACTAGTAGCAAAATGATTCACTCAAACCTATGGTATTGATTATAACGAGACTTTTGCACCGGTTACCAAAATAAATACCGTTAGAGTTTTATTCTTCATTGTCATAAATAATGGTTGGAATCTTTACCAAATGGATGTTAAAAATGCATTCCTTCAAGGAACACTTGACGATGAGGTATATATGACATTACCACCCGGTTATAAATTGGAAATGGACTCTAACATGGTTTGTAAGCTAAATAAATCAATCTACGGGTTGAAGCAATCTCCACGGGCATGGTATGGCAAACTTAGCTCTTATTTAATTTCTTGTGGTTTTAAAATTAGTAGTGCCGATCATTCCTTGTTTACAAACCATAATGGAAACAACACCACCTTAATCTTGGTATATGTAGATGATATCATAATCACCGGAAATAACTTAGAAGAAATTAAAAAAATCAAAATGCAATTAAAAGACAAATTGGACATTAAAGATTTAGGATACCTAAAATATTTTTTAGGAATAGAAGTAGCTTACTCAAAGAAGGGTCTTTTTATTTCACAAAGAAAATACGCAATTGACTTGTTAAAAGAAACCGGTAAAATAGGTTGTAAATCGACCTCAACACCAATAGACAACAAGTACAAATTAAATATTGAGGATGGTGAACCATTAGAAGATATAAACCAATTTCAAAGACTTGTTGGAAAATTAATATACCTAACGGTAACCCGTCCGGATATTTCATTTTCCGTAAGCCAAATAAGTAAATTTATGCACTCACCTAGAACTCCTCACTTAGAAGCCATAAATAGAATTTTAAGATACTTAAAAGGAAATTCCGGTAAATGTATTTGGATGAAAAACAATAATTCTCACAACATATGTGGCTATTTTGATGTAGACTGGGTCGGAAGTTTCGATAGAAAATCAACCACCGGTTTTTGCACGTTTGTAGGCGGAAATTTAATCACATGGAAAAGCAAGAAACAAAATGTCGTGGCAAGATCAAGCGCGGAAGCGGAGTATCGAGCCATGGCATCAACCGCGAGTGAACTAGTATGGCTTAAGCAATTACTCAAGGACATGGTTATCATGTATGATCAACCCATGAAAATGTATTGCGATAACAACTCGGCACGACACATTGCATCGAATCTCGTGTTTCATGAGCGAACCAAACACATAGAAGTCGATTGTCACTTCATTAGAGAAAAGGTGCAATCAAAAGAAATTGAAACACCCTTTGTTCGAAGTGAAGATCAACTAGCCGATATCTTCACTAAGGAACTAGATTCGAAACTATTCGAGAACATCACAAGCAAGCTAGGATTATTTGACATTTACAATCCTAGCTTGAGGGAGAGTGTTGAAGATTGATCTCAAATCATCATCATCGATCCAAGGGTTTAGATTAAATAACAAAAATAGAAATAAATAAAACAGTAACGTGTACCGTTGTTACCATAAATAGGAAAATAGTACAAATAGCTATATTATGCCTTTGTAATTATAAATAAGAACTTTGTAATAAGAAAAAGTAATCAATAAAAAAGACATAATTCTGTAATCCCCTCAGAATTCTTTCTCTGTTAAAATTATCAGTATTTGTTTCTCACAGTTTAAAAATCAAAATCTGAGGTAGGTGAGGTAGTTAGTGAGATTATTGGCAATTTTTTGGATTGCACTGTTCCATTAAAATTGTTTATGTGATCGCTCCAAATAATTGAAGTTAGGCACGGATCGGAAGTAAGCAAAATTATATCTGCAAACACAAATCCGCATTAATTAATCAAACTCCATTTGAATAATTAACTCCAATTGTATAATTAATTACTAATTACTTTCTATATTAATTCCAGTCCATCACACTTGACAAAATTTGGTACTCAGCAGCAGACACGATCCTCCGACATCTTAAGCAGATAACTTGCAGTAGGCCTTCAGGACCGGAGGAAATTCGAAATTTCAGAACTTCCATTCTCTCCACTGGCACTGATACTCTCACAACGCAACAATCTTTGCTAATGTGGAAATTCAATGTGGCAAAGGAAAAAAAGAAGCTCGGTCGCGCAACCTTCCACCTTAATTTCTTATCGCATGTAGGCAATCCTTGACCAACCTTGGATCCATTATCAAAGGAAGAATCCAGAGGTTAATCTGCTTTCTGTAACACACTGTCAGACAAGAACGCTTTGGACTTGTTAAAACCAATGAAGTAGTCTAGGATCGATCTCAGTCATTCATCATTGATTGAATGGCTTATATCAAGCATAGTGTAAGCTCTTTTGTTTATTTAGAAATAGGCAACAGTAGGCATAGAACAGGAATAGGTACTCAACAGTACACTGTAAAAGTACCAACAGTACAATAATATAACCGTTAGACAACCTTGTATAAATAGACTAGGAACCTTGTAATAATAATAACTTTTCTCAATAATAATTTTCCTTCCAATAAACATAATCTTTGTCCGATAAAATTCAACAGGACTGTCAAAGGAAAACATGCTTATTGAAATCCAATTTTAATTGTTAGAATGCAAGATATATATACATACGCTTTAATCATTACAGATTACAGATTGTAACTTCAACTAAGTGACCCGTGAAATGGAGCAAAAAAATATTGGCATTTCATCTTAAAATGCCTCGTTGTTATTCTGATATAAAAATTGTTCACAGGTACAAACATTTCTTTGATTGGGATTAATTGAGAGGGAGGATGATGGAGGGGAAGCATTTTGTTTGTTAATAAATTTTAAAGAGGGTAGGTATCTTGTTCTGTGTTTTTAACAAGTAGGTCATTTTATAAAATTTCCCATTTGAAATTTTAAGGAAAGAAATGAGTACTTTATTAGAGTTGGACAATTATGTTGGTAAAATGTTACTTCCATATAATATATGCTTTGCTAATGAAGAGTAAATTGATTATATAATATATATAAAGATTGTCATAACTGTTATTATTGCTTAATCATCTTAAAAAATTAAAACACTCAATCCACTTACACTACCCCTAGATGCACACGGATCCGTATCCCCTGCATTAACGTACTGTTTGACTTGAGATATGAACCATACGATCATAATTCGGACCAATCAGCCCACACCTATAATGTACGGGACCCTTTAATATTAGTGCGGATCTCAATCGGACGGTCCAGATCTCAACTCAAAATTTTGAGTTAATATATGCAGAAATACGAATTCAGATGCACACTACAAATTGAAGAAACATATGATCAGAATCAGACAGAATAAACTAACCTACATGCACACTGGATCTAGTTAATTTCAAGCAACAGGAGGAGGACTGATTTTACTACAGTTCCTTCCACCAGCAAATATTGCATTACAAAAAGCCTTTAGGAGAGGTGGAAACAATGGATTAAATGGGAAGTTTGTAAAGACAGCTACAAAGCACTCATCTCCAATAGAAACAACAGCATCACAGCAGTCACTGGTTATGTTGACATGAAAATTTGCGAAAGACAAGAGGAGATCGGCCGCACATCCCTCCACCTTCACGATTGACGGCCAACATTTCTCGATTTTTGGAACAATGTTCCCCGGAGGAGTGAAGTGAAATAGTTTTGTTGGTCCTAACATGGCAAGTGAGGCCGGTGGTGATGCCGGGGATGGTGATGTCGTGGCTGACACGAAAAAGAGAAAAGTGAAAATCAGAGGAGAGGTCATCATGATAGTAATGTACTATTTGTTGTGTGTGTTCTTGTCGTGTATGTTTTTTTCTGGTAGCAATTGCAAGAGCCTATATATATACTAGATGCAAGGGGTTTTGCATTGAATTTTGCTAGAGTAAAACTCTTGACAGAGCTATTTTGGCTTTATGCAGCGCATCAGTTATAGACTTGTCATTTTGTCTGAATTAGTGGTGCGCTGCGTGAAGTCAAACTAGCTCTGTCAATATATTTATCCGTTTTTAGGCTGAGAATTACTTGAATGGTTGAATTGAAGCGGATTTGGAAGGGTACTGACGTACTCTAATCTCCCTCATTTTTTTTTCCCTTTTTCTTTCCTGAGATATTTGCCCATAATGTGCGAAAAGTAAAAGCTGCTATTGAATTCACGCGTGAGTGCTAAAGCTAATGGCCGAAGGAGAAGTGTCGCCTTGGACAGTCATGCATGTCTGTGTTCGGCAATAAAGGTCTTCATATGCTTTCTTTTACTTTTTTTAGCTTTTTTCAATCAGCGGACATAAACTTGTAACAAAATCGGCCGATACAACTACACAGAAACGCAAAAAATACCACATCACATCATAAACTGTCAAGCTGATATGCTTAAGTTGAATTCGAATTCTTACGTAGTATAACAATGTACAAGGGATTAACAATACCACACAAGTATATCTAACAAAACAAAATATATCCACTAAATCAGGATAATTAAATAGTTACAAGGTTGCATCATCAACACAAAAAAGGGGCACGAAAATCACAGCCTGCCATGAAATGACATGTTTCTGTTATCAATCCCCAACATTGTCCCAAAATCCAATCATGCCAATATGCCATGCCCCTTGCAAAAAAAATAAACAATTCTACACCTAGTCCCCACATGTCATACCCACTTAAGCTCATTTCCATAATCAAGGCTTTGTAAAATGTTACCATCTCTTACAACAGTCTGTCTTCTCATGGAAAGAGCAGTAGGTCTTGTGTTGTATTTCGTCTGAAATTGGGGTGGATTGGCAAATTGTTCATTAGCCACTGTCACCTCTTCTAGGAACTCATCAGCCACATCACCATCTTCATCAATTCGTAGACGCCTAGTGTACCAGCGGAAACCCTATTTTGAGAGCAACAGACATGCAGTAAGAAATATATGTTACATTTAAAATAAAGGAAAATACAAGTAAAAGAATGACAAGTTGCATGGTTTGCCTTTGAGTTGTACCAAAATTAGACCCAAACAGTGAAAACCATAGCATAATTGACAGCATATGCTGCTATTTTATTCTTTCACCGGTAAAGAAACTTTGGTACCTAGCGTGCACCATAATCGATGTATACTGATATCACACATACCAAAAGCACACAGGCCCTAAGACTAAATCAATCCAGAGTCTCATAAAAAACAACAATGAAAAATCATCTAATTAGTAAGAATGAGATGATACAGGCTGGATAATAAGTAGCTAGTAATTATTTTGGTAGATAAGTTTAACTCCTTGACCTAATCATAAAGGATTATAGCAATGAGATGATACATGTCAGTGATGGCATGCACGGATTTGGGAGGAACATTGAAGCCAAGTTTTAAAAGGACAACAAAGCGAGGGAGAGACCAAGAGAGAAGGCAATTACAGGCCGATGTTGGGCCGGCAAAGTAAAGAAGGCAAGAGGAGGATTGGCAAATTTAACAGATCTGGGGACGCTCTCCAGTAACAAGACACAGCCCAACCGAATAGAAAAGAAGAAAAGTAATGGAGAGGAGTGAAATGGAGAAAAGACATAACAGTGAATAACAGATTCTGAACAGATTAATTTTCATTCATTGTATAGTTAGTAATTCTTGATTCATTGTAAACTCTTTGCAAAGGCTATAAATAGCTATGAAGACAATGTACAAACTATCGAATATACAAAGAAAATCATTTGTTCTGTCTTTCTGATTCTCTTTTGCACTTTTCTATTTTACCCTAAGAACTTGAAAAAAATAGCAAGGGAGCAAATACAGGAAATTAGATCAAATTGATCTGAATTCCAGTGTTGTTTATTTAGGAACACAATAGAAATATACGATTTATAACTGGTAACCCTGAAATAGTAAGTCACATAAAAATTATCAAGTACCTTGGATAAAAAAGGGCACCCTGAAATAGCAAGGTGTACATTGGCGATACACAGAATTTTAGAACTAAGGGCTCAACAGTGTCTCTATACTGTTTTAAGAAAATATATGCTAGTTAATCAAGAGGAGGCAAGTACCAGAAACAAGTTCACTTAAACTGTTTGATGGTATTAGTACAGTTGCATTATAAATGTTGTAAAGATAGTGCCGACAATTGATAAAACTCATAAAAGTATATCTTTCACCCACATAGAGTACTAAAAAATAATTTGCAGTTAAGTAATAGGTCTGAGACAGATTTCTTGAAACAATTACCCAAATATTATTTGTTGAATTTGGTTTACAAAATTTCATAACCTCCTAGATATATCATTGTTATCAAGAACTACCAACTTTATATCACTTATTGATATCTTCCGAGTACAATTATGCATGATTTGAAATATAAAACTCGCAAAAAAGAAGGAATTAATGATGCTGATTAAGAATCAGGAATTAATGATGTGGACTAATTCGGGTTGAATTGGTTTAGATTTGCCTGGATTTTTTGCTGACTTCGATCATTCAGGTTAAATAGGTTATGTAAACACACACACTCTGAACTAAATTTGATCGAACACACATATAAATTATAGTGGTAATTATAATCTTCATACATCCCAAGCCAAGTTGTAATTGAAACCCAAGCCAGCCCAGAAGGTACAGTGAGGTGTTGGGTCATAGGATAGGCCCAAGCAATTAAGAATTGTCAACCAAGTCGAGAATAACAGGTTGACTTTTAAAAGTAAAAGGGCTCACATAACATACAGTATAATGGAAAATCTATTTCAGCTAATAGGGTAATATCAAGTGAACAACCAATTTCAATTAAATACCAATAATAAATCTAACATTGGTTCATTCTTTAAGGCCAAATTGAAAGAGATCCCCGCCAAGCAAACTAAGATGGTGAACTCCTATATGAACTTATTATAAGCAAAGTGTGGTTCAAATAGCATGAAATGTTAGATAATATTGTCACTGTTTGATCGAATTAAAAGACCATTATATTTATGGATTTGTTAGACAATAAGCAGAAGGTGTATATTGCAAATATACAATTGTTTATTTTGCATAACACACTAAGATCTTGTTCAAAATTTCCTTTTGCTTTACCAATTATTCTTATCCGTAAATATTTGGGAAACATTGAAGGACAACTTTTCAGGTTATCCCTTAGATCGATATGAATCACTAATGTGTTGCTTAATGAACAGCAGTAAAATTCTAGTCTTCCAAAAGTATCTAAAAATACCCCAGAGTTCAAAACCTTATATAAGGCTAGACCTAATTTTATGATTCTAAAAGAGAAAAGCTTTAGTGCCCAATTTTTAAACCCAATACCCACAAGACAAAACTGCAGTCAACCAAAAATAGAAACAAATATTGCCAATGATCTTGTGTTTTTTGTGCATGGACGAATCCCCGCCTCAATTCAGTACAATCTAAGACGCACAAAAGAAAAACCTTGAATCAAATTAATTAGAAGAATTTTGCAATTACCTGAACAGTTCCTTGGTCGAGGCTACAAGGCGCAAGCACAGGTCCCACCACGGCCCGATCCACGGGTACAGGCACTTGCACACTGAACCCCCTCCTAGTCCCTACCGGTGGCGCCGCCGAAGCTAACTTCTCCGCCGTGGCACCGCCATCTGAGACTCCGTCTCCGGCGAGATCGTCGCCGTGCGCGGGGGCGGCAGCGTCGTCGCGACCTAGGCCCAAAAGCCCGCTTAGCTTGCGGAGAAATCCCATCGGATCGAGAGAAGATGCGCGTGGATTGGAAGATCGAATCGAATCGAATCTCAACGGCTATGTTGTGTTATGTTAGAGAAGTAGTAGTTCTAGTTCTAGTTCTAGTCTAGTTGAGGCTTTGCAATGGAAGGGGAAGGGGAAGGGGAAGGGGAAGCGGAGGGGAAGGGCCTATGCTTAACATAAAATAATAATATTTTTAAATAAATAACTTCGTTTTCAGACCCCTGGCCCTAATAATAATATTCAACTCAGTAAAGTAAAAGAAAACAAATGCAGACCATTATGATTATCACACCAATTTAATGATTAATTAATTAGTTCATTTATTTGCTCTCAAAAGAGGAATTCACATCACCTCAGGTTACCTGACTGAAGACAATTACCATCGGACGGTTCTTTTTACATGGCACGAATCTCAAAACAGACCCCTAAGTCTCCATAGGCAATGGATTGAGTTTGGCCAAAATAGGTTTAATCTGCGCCGTTCGTTTCAATTTGCTTGAGTCAGGTACCTGGGAGGATACGGATCCCAAAAGAGGGAGTCTGCTCTGCATCCTCTGAGGTAACACAATATTTCAGTTTAGATCTGGACCGTCCGATCAGAATTTGGACCAATCCAGTTCAAGATGAAATACACGGTGTTCCTTTAATATTCGTGCCAAATGGATGGTCCAGATCTAAACTCCTGGTTCTTAAGAGGTCCCAATTCCAAACTACGAAATGTGTTTAGTGGTGCTTCTTTTAAAAGGTGTTTTAGTTTTGGTGGGCTTTCTGCTGGTAAACGGGTTTGCAATATGAGATTTAAAAAAGAGTATGATAATTTGGGCTTTTGTTTTATAAAATATGGCATCTAAGCCCATCTGACAGAATGGCTTTAGAAGTTTATTTTCTGGTCTTTAAAAAAATAAAAATTAATGATAGCTACTACTATAAAAATCAAGCCTAAAATTAGAATATTACGTCAATGATGCATTAGAGAAAAAGATTTCAATATATGCTGTTTATTCCAATAAACAGCATATTTCGTAAAACCTGCTTCATCTCAACAAAATTTGCAAGCTATTATGTTAGCTCTTATTTACATAATAAAGTATAATTATTTCATTAAGGCAACAAAATTATTAGATAAAATTTGTTGGTTTTTAAAAATTCATAAAGGAAAGAATGCAGTCTTTCAGTCTTTCACATTTCATTGTCATGTTGTTAATTTCTTTTAATTTCTTTTTTGTGAAATGACCAAGAAATTCCCTGACAGTTGAATTTATCTAACAAATTTTCAACAGGCTAACGCACATCAAACCAACTTTGCAAACCGCATTTTTCACAACACTTGCAAAATTTTAAATCAGAGCCGTCCGTCTTAATTTGAGCTGCTCTTATTTGGTTGACTAAAACTGACTCATTAAATCAACCTGGAAAATAAATTTAAAACATAAATCTTTTAAGTGCGGAATATATCTTAATTCATGAATGTTACTATGATAAAATCTTTTTAATCCTAAGAAAATCTCCGACGTGTAGTTCCTAACGGCACTTAGAGGGGATTTAAAGAGAATCTTAAAGACTCTTAGACGTTTTTCGGTTAAATCCTCTAAACTAACAAGTCAAACAGGTGTGTGCAAATAAAGTAAATAGAGTAGAGTTGAGAGACAGTTGACACGCAATATGATAACGGAGTTCGGCGTAAAATATCTACATCTCCGGAGTAGAGCAACCTCGTCGGCGCCCCTTTCCTATTACCCAAAAAAAAAGGATACAACTCGTGACACGTGAGCCTAACAGTAATGGGAAATTACGGCCTAACTCGTGTACAATGTGAGCTTAGAAGCTCGAGCTAGAGAGTCCCTCGGAATCGTCACACAGCTATGGATATATGTGAGCGAAAACGCTTTGGCTAGTGTACCCCTTCGATCCCTATAAACAGGATGCACTAGCTGGGATGTAAAAACTCTAGAACTAAATCCTAGACACTAAACTATATCTCCTAAAAGATACGTCGAGTGGATTTGAAAGTATTGAGAAGATATTGAAGTTTAAGCTCACTCAACAATGGTAGCTTTCAAGTGTTGCACAATAAATGTGTTTTTAAATGTGGGAGACGGCTAGCTTAGCAAATCTGAAGTGAGAAAACTCTTTATATAGTGGGGAATTCAGATTTGCTAGATCCACTCTAACGGGAAGAAACCCGTTATGATGGGTTGTACGAATATTGAAGTTAGGATTTTCCGCAAAATAATTCAAATTGATATTAACCGTTCTGAACGTTTATGTCCGTTCAGGACGGTTAGTATAATTTGTCCCACAAAACTTGATAAGCTTTCTATACGGATGTCATCCGTCTTGGGCAAAACCAACATGGAACTTTCTAACTTCTTTCATTTAAATTCGTTCTACATTATTTGTTTCGTTCAAGGCGGATGCTCAAGAAATCAACAAGTCTCAAATATATTTTACTTAACTACTTGATTATTACACAAATCTATAGCTTGATAAAGTCTTATTGACTTCTTAGGTTCATCAAAAGAATCTTGTAATTCAACAATTCATGAAGCTCGGTTCTTCGTTACAAATCTTGTAATTAAAACTCTGAACCTATCTTTGGTTCTTCACAATAGATCTTGTAATTAAAGTTTTGAACCTGCAAACTCACTCAATCATGTAAATGGTTAAACTGAATTAATGTATATTTTGCAAATCTAGTCAAACAAAGTATTAAAAGATTGCATACAACCAACACAACGTTCCCGTGAGCTCGAGACACAACTTTAATGGCAGATTTCTTCCTTGATGTGTTCGAGAGTAGGTCTTCCAAGACTTAGGGTTGCCAATCGAGAGTCTTTTTCTTGTTTTCTCAAGAACACTCTCTCTATTTTGAAAGTGACTTATTGGAGGCTACCAAGCTTTTTTCTCTCTCTCTTAGATGGAGAAATAAGAAAGAAGACAAAAAACTGAATTTGATTTGATTTGATTTTTTATTTGGAACCTAGATTTGAGGACCAATGTGCCTTTAAATAAGATGGGATAGTTATCCAAATATTGAAAATGACATATTAGTTCATTCAATATTGGATTGCCGAAATTTGTCATATTTTTTATATTTTCAGCTTCCATAATTAATCCATCAGTAATTAGATATTGCATATTTTTAGTCTACACATTTACAGATCATACCCTAATAAATATATATATTGCCAAATGGTTCTTAATATGAATTGATCACTTTAATTGATCAATTATATGACAATATATAAATTTATAATTATATTACATATTAGCTCAATGTTGGATTCTATGATCTAACAAGAGGGGCATGCTGATGGGTATTCAGATTAAATTGGTCTGATATCCGGTTGGAGTCATTCAATCCACATCAAAATTTGTGCGCACTTAATCTACACAAATTTTAAAGTTATCCGCATGAATTTTGATGCAAATTGAACGACTCTAACCTAACATCTAACCAAATTTGATTTGATGCCCGTCAAACCTCTCTGATTCCGACCCTATTACAATTAGAATTTGGATCCCCTAAAGTAACCCAAACTTTGAGTTTTTTATTTTCAAAAACTTTTTCCCATATTAATAATTTGACTATGCACCTCTTTGTTATCATTTCTCCTTTTCAAATAAATTTCTGGGCAATCTGTTTTCGCAAGTAGCAAGAGATACTTGTTCTCTGTTCATTGTTAAAGTACTTGTTACCGAAGTCCATACAAACAAACTCAAGTTTAGTTTGATTACAAATCAAATGTCCACAAATAATCTTCGGGAACTGTATCTAAGGACTAGTATTTCATTAGTTGCATATATTATATAAAAGATGATTGGCATTATTTAAAGTTTCAACACTAATAGGCTCCATATATAGTATTTCTTGAAATATATACATATATGCTGCATGCATAGTATCTCTTATATAAATATATATATATATTCTTTATTTTGAATTAAGCTGCCTTATTATATATATAACAACTCGATTACATATTATATAATACATATGATCTGCTCCACTCTCTTAATTAGTCATACTAACATAACACACATATATATCCTAATTTGTCATATTAATTAAATCATCTTTAGTTTGTAATTGGAATTAACCTCCCATGAGTCTTGCTCTCTTGTTCCTTTGGCACTGTCACTTTAAGAACTCCATTCTCCATCACAGCTTTCATGCCATCCACATTAGCATTTGATGGTAGGCGAACGGTGCCCAGAAACTTGTCGTTGCTCCTCCCGATGTGGTGCCACTTGTCACCCTTCTCCTCAGCCTCTTTGCTCCTCTGGCCGCTTATTTTGAGCACCTTCTCTTCCTCCACCTCGATTTTTACCTCATCATTTTTTACACCAGGCAGATCAGTTATGAACACGTGAGTGTTTGGTGTCTCCTTCCAGTCTATGTTGGCGGTCGCAAAAGCAGGTGTTGTGATAGGTAGGCTGGCTGCAGCAGCAGCGAAGGATATTGCTTCGAATGGGTCCCATATATCGACATTCATGGTCTCATCAGTGTTATTGTTCATGTTTTTGGCATGTTTTCGGCCAAACACACTCGGAATTATGGACATTTTTGGAAGTTACAGATATATGCCCACAATTTTTTCCTTGATTTTTTCCCTTGCTCTCTTGCTTCAGTTAGGGACTCAAGAAGGAGCATTTATAGGCGCAAAGAGTTGATGAGTGAAACATTGAAGTGGCTAGGAGAGAATCTTATGCTGTTCTAGACTGTTCATAACAAGTGAAATCGGGCGAGGTTTGCTTATGGTAGATCCGAGATGGATCAGTCGGTATTACTGGTACATCACTATGCATGTCATTCTGTTATCAGATCATGAAGGATCTGTTCCAATTAATTACGAGTAAAAGATCAAGGAACAAAGTAAATTATACCCGCTTTGTTAGGTTAAATTAAAATGATTGTAATAGTTCTTTAGTTAGGTGGCAATGTGATATAGATGCTCAAAATGGTCCTTATTCTGATTGAGACAAAAGATTTAAAGAGACATTGGAACCTCTGCTTTATTATGGCCTGAAAAATTCCTCATCTTTCTTTACTTTGTTGTAGAAGTTTGGTATCTTCAATTTTTCCAAATTTAGAGGATTGTGTATGAGAGGTTAAACCGGCTAATGATATTAAAACTACTCATTTTCTTATTTTACTATAGACAATTTTATCCTTCATTAAGTATTTCCCTTTAAATTGATTCTCTCTCATATATTGCTACTAGAGTAGAACTAAGGTGCTCTTAAGCTCGCCAAGCCCTTTGTGAGCTTAACTCAAAAACCTATCAGATTGACTTCAAACGACATTTTCAAACAGTTAGATGTTCAATCTATATTAAAATGTGCTTGGAGACCAAATTTTTCATTTTTTAGAATTTTTTTACTATTTATTAAGCTGGTTTGAAAACCGCTGTTTTTATTAAAATTCTGCACCATTGGAAAACAGCGATTTTCAAACCATCTTAATAAATAGTAAAAAATTTCCAAAAAATGAAAAATTTGGTCTCCAAGCACATTTTAATACAGATTGAACATCTAACAGTTTGGATATGTCGTTTGAAGTCAATCCGATAGGTTTTTGAGTTAAACTCACAAAGGACTTGGTGAGCTTAAGAGCACCTTAGTTCTACTCTTCTATGATTACATTATGAACAAATATGGTAGTTAGAATAAAAGAGGGTCAAAATTGTCCATACATATTATTCTCTCTCATATATTGCTACTAAAGAAATTTTCCTTAAAATTTATGTTTTACAAAGTATGTTATTTGTTTAAAATTTGTTTCTCTCATATTATTCTATGATTACATTATGAACAAATATGGTAGTTAGAACAAAAGAGGGTCAAAATTGTCCATACATTAATTTTTGTTAAAGATGTGTCAATATGCCTACCCTTAGACACCTTGTGCTCTCTAAAAGTTAACATATAGAAAAGAAAATTGTGTTGGAGATTCTTTATCTTTCAATATAAAATATATTGTTAGAGAGGTTCTTCGTTGATAATCTTGGCAAATTAAATTTTCAGTGCATGTAATTGATTTATTGCTATGTAGTTATTATTTTATCTGTCTACTAGCTATATGTTTTATTTCATTTCATAATATTATACATATACAAACAAGTAACATCCCTAGAACTTTCAGTCAAAAACTAAGTAATCTATAGATCTAGATCGAGAATCTGTCATCCATAAGAATTTACTTTATAGAAAGCAGATTATCGTGCAAGATTATGCTTCCTGACTTTTTAAGGGAAAATATTCTCCCACTAAGCATTTTCCACAATTGAACCTTTAAAACGTGAGAAGAGGAAACTAAATTGTAGCTATCAATTCTAAATTTGCTTGTGATTACAAGGATCCACTTTCAAGTTTGCATTTGCCTGTCTGAAAACGGGGCAGTCCGGTAATTTGGTCCGATATCAGGGTGTGCGTGAATCTAGATTAGATCTGATGGTTCCGATCAATCATCAGAACGAATTATCAAACTGCTCCACACTCTGCTGTCGTCAAGGGTGAACGGAGAATTTATGTCAAGTGATGCAAAAATTGAGTTCAAATAACTTATTGGGTTCAAATAACTTATTGGATTCAAACTCATTAGCTAATTGGATACTATATAAAAAACAATCAACATAATTATTATGCATGTACTATTTTTTTTAAGAGAAAAACAAAAACAAATATAAAAAAGTTCCTGTTACCATCTCTCTCTCTTTTTATTTGAGAAGAGATTTCACTGTTTCAAAAACTTCCGAGTCAGCAGCCAGTGAATTTTTTTTTTTTTTTTTTAGAGTGAACCAACGACAAATAAGAGGGATCTCATTCTCTTTAGTTTCGTTTGTGCGGATTAGCCTAAAAACAGACAGGGCTTGCTGAGTTCGGATCCAATGAAGTAACCCAACTTTTGGATTTTAAATCGGGACTGTCCGATTCGAATCAGCAAAAATTCATCCGCAAAGTGAGCGCACACATTCCGATGACGAATTCGAATTCCGAGACGATCTCGAACGACGAATTCGAATCGGACAGTCCAATTTAAGACCCAAAGATTGAATTACTTTAGGGGATCCGGACCCGGGCTTGCCCTCCCCTTTTTTTCAATTGAGTGGATAATGAGAAGTTTCGCCTATTTCCAAAATTCAGAAATCTCAAATTTAGTTATATACTTAGCCGCCCCTCTCACTTTAACACTTCTCCTTTTTTAGTTTTCACCCAATGATACCCGCTCCTTTCTCTCATCTCTGCTACTATGAGTGGAGAGGACAATGAGAGAGAGGAGGGAAGTAGAGCCGAGAGCGCGGTATCGTTAGAACTAGTTGAAAGAGTGGATCCGGTCGTGGAGTGAGATGAGAATTAAGGTATTAGAGTGATTATGAGTGTATATAAGTAGAATTAGAAGAGTAGATCTAGTAAATTATATTTAGGATTTAGAGGGTAATTAAAAGTGTTTAGAGTAATTTAGAGGATTTCGTAAGAATAAAGAAGTAGATTTAGAAATTAAAGTCAAGTTACTTGATATGTTGTAAATATATTTTTATTTAATATAACAAATCGATGTAATTAAAAATTCAACTTAACTAATCTATTTAATTTAATAAACTGAGCCATTTAATCCAAACTTTTTTGATCCAGTTGAAAATCAAATAAACCGGCCGAATGATAGAGATCTGATCCATTAGACTATTATTGGACGGCTTCTGTTTGTGTGCCCGTGCGCATGTGTGCCATACAAATAAAAATTAAAGGGAAAATTGGTTATTTGCCACTCCAAAACCTTCAAATTGTAAAAATGTCATCCCGAAATTTGAAATTGTAAAAATGCCACTCTAAACTTCATTAATTCCTAATTTTGTCATTTATACTGTATTCTTGTATTATTCTTATTAAAAATTAACTGAAAATTCATACTCTCCGGAAATACAGAGTACAGAATACAGTATACGTATTTCTTTGGATCAATACATTTGTTTATTTTAATAAAAATAGTACAAGAATACAGTATAAATGAAAAAATTAGGAAACTGAATGAAATTTAGAGTGGCATTTTTACAATTTCAAATTTTGAGATGGCATTTTTACAATTTGAAGGTTTTGGAGTAGCAAATAACCAATTTTTCCAAAATTAAATGGTTCAGGTATTGCATATTGGACGGCTCCTGTTAATAAATCTGATCAATTGCCATAAAAGTAACAACTATTTGTTTGCTATATTTATTGCATATCGACCATACGATAAAATCAAATGATCCTGATTAGATCTAAATTTGATAAGATTGAATTTGTTGACAAAATAGAAGATGAGAGCCGCAATGAGGCGAAAAAAGTACAATAATATATAGACTTGCGCGCCAGGTAGGGGTCGAACCTACGACCTTCTGCTTAGGAAACAGACGCTCTATCCACTGAGCTACAGGCGCTTTTTATGTACCATTCTAATATTATTATCTAAAGTTCGCAGTCCAGAATTATGTTGCATAAAAAGCAGCAGGATCTAGCCCAAGTGGAGTCCGAATCTGCTGCGATCCTGGGTAGGATCGCAGATCCTAAAATTCCGAATCAACGGTTCAAATTTTTCTGTGTGCGGATCTCGAAAACACTTTGAAAAAGTAAATTTTCATGCACGCATCACGAAAAAAACCAACAGCTGAGATTCGGGATCGCAGGGTCCTGAGATTCGGGATCGCAGGGTCCTGAGATTCGGGATCGCAGGGTCCTGAGATTCGGGATCGCAGGGTCCTGAGATTCAGGATCGCAGAGTCCTGCGATTCCCGAGAATCACAGCAGATTTATTTTCAGCACAAGTGGTAGGCTAAAAGGACACAGAACTATATACCTTATTCGGTTCACAAGAATAAAAATGTTTGTAGATGGTAACAATAATTTGGAATGTAGGTTTGCCTAAGAATGAGAATAAACTTCAGCCAGGTTAAAAATGTTTAATTCACAAAAACAAACCTTTAAATGAAATGTTTTAATAATATGCTTAGTATGAGAGAGAATGAGTTCGGCTAACGCAATTCCTCTAGTATTTTAATAATATGCTCACATCTGGTCTCCAAAATCTATCAAATATGTTTCAAACAATAAATCCAAACTGTTCAAACCGGTCTCCTCAATGAGAGTTTCATTTCCATATAGATTTAAAAAATTTGAACTTATTTACTATCAAAACTCTTAATGCCGCTTGATTTGATAATAAATAAATTCAAAAATTAAATTTTTCATATAGAAATAAAGCTCTCATTAAAGAGATTGGTTTGAACAGTTTGAATTTGTCGTTTGAAGCCGATTGATAGGTTTTAGAGGCCGGAAGACCTTTACATCATCATCATCATGCGGTTCAATTTGAGAGATTATGGCTCAATTACAATATAAACTACAAGGCGATAACGTGTCCAATCCCTATATCATCATGGACACCTGACATCCCTTCAGTTTCCTTCAGTTTCCGCTCTATGCTTTCGGAAAGCAAATGGACGAGTTGAACTTACCACTGTTTTTCATGAGTTCTCTTACAAGACCTTGAGCTGATAAATTAGGCAAAAAGCATTTCCCATTTCCCAATAATACGTGTGTAACTTGCCAATGGATGTTTATATTAGTGAAACGTGATTAGAGCTGCACAAAAAATTCGTAATTCGTAATTCGATTCGAGTTTGATTCAAAAAAGTTCGTAAAAAGTTCGATTCGAAATTGAGTTTGTTCGAAATTAATTCAAACCAAACTTAGTTCGAAATTAATTCAAACCAAACTCAAACTGGACCTAATTTGTTCGAAATAGGTTCGCAAACCAAATTTAGTTCGAAATTAACTCAAACGTGAACCGTTAATTTCTGCTGATAATTTATGTTCACTGATTTTTCAGATAATCCAGGCTAATGATGCAAAAATAGTGTGGGATGTTGAAAACCTTCCTATTGTATCTATAAAGTAATTTGTAGATGTTCAGTAGCTAGTTTAATGAAGCGAAATATATGGCTGAAGCTTTGGATACCTGTGAGGATTTTTTAGAAGGGTTTTTCAGTAGCTAGTGCTTAGTTGTAATAAACTTTAATGTTTTATTTAGAATAATATTTGGATTTGTAATAATTCTAAGACTTTGGTAATTGTTCTGTACTTCTATTGATATTTAAATTGTACTTTGAATACTTTGAATATTTGAAATAAACTTTGATATAAATTTTGGTGTACTGTGTAATTAGAATTCAGAATACTTGAGTTTTTACTGAAGTGCTGTAATTTTGCATTATGGCCCAGTTATAAGTCGTAACTCGTAAGTCGTAACAAAGTTCGTAAAGGTTCGAAATTGAGTTCGTAAAAAATTCAATTCGAAATTGAAAATTAGTTCGAAATTAATTCAAACCAAACCTAGTTCGAAATTAATTCAAACCAAACTCAAACTGGGAGTAAGTTCGATTCGGTTCGATTCGTTTGCAGCCCTAAACGTGATACACAGAAAAACTCTAAGTATATATTTCAGAATGTCACAGGATGCTTCCTGTCAATAGAATTTCAGAATCGAAATCCCGACTGGTTTCAGTGATCACTACATCTCAGACTTCTCTGGTGCAGTCTGAAAACATTTCTCAAGTTGGCACACAAATTGAATCTCCAAAGTTGTTGTTGGTGAACAAATACAATATGAAGTTGGGACAAAAATATGAAAAGCTCAGCTTGCAACATGACTGAGACAACACAAGAGAGCTACTTTTACCAAAACTGACAAGTATCAATTCTCTCACAGTATTCTACATGATGCAAGTTAGTATCTTTTAGAAAGATAACTGTCATTATTTATTTCCATATGAAATGCCGTCAAGAAAAAAGGTTGCTCAATTTACACGAAGAATATGAAGTTACATATATTTCAAAACAAATGCCCCAAATCCAATACCAAGAAAAGTTGCGATGGCAATGCCGAAGATGCCCGCAAGAATACCAGGTACAATCAATGAGGTCCACCCCTTAGCAGTTGCCATTCCACAAGCTGTAGTGGGGCCTCCAACATTTGCATTCGAGGCAATCAGCAATAGCTTTTTCTCAAAGCCAAGAATTTTTCCCACCCCCAAAATGATTGCAAGATGCACTGCCACTTGAATAAATGAGAATGCGAAAATCCCTGGAGTTGTGTTGATTACATTTGATATGCTTCCATTCGCTCCCACCACAGCAAAGAAAACCTAGAAATTTGCTTTAAAGATTAAATTACTTGAAAATTGCTATCTATTGTTGATAAGGCTTGCTTGTATCAGGGGTACAAGACCATATATCTGGTAATGCCACGGTGCCAGAGACTTTCACGATTTCCTAAACAAAATTGTGCAAACAAATAGTTGAACTACCTGCATGAGGATTAAGGCCATTGCCTCACCAGTAGGCGCCAACTTGGCAAAATAAGAAGGAAAAATAGTAGCTAATGCCACTGCAATAGCAGTTACACAAGGGAGGTTGCCGCCTTGTATGCCGAAATAATTTGTTATGTAACTTCCCGTCTTGCATATTGCAAATGATATGGCGATAGCTACTGCACTCTCCAGTACTGGCAGCTTGTTGTTATCTCCAGTCGGTTTGCTCATTCCTTCTGTATCTCCTAAAATTTTAAAAAATGCACCATTAATGTGTCGTGTGGAAAAAGATTTTGGGTGTTAAGTTGAATCAAATGTACACTGATGGAGTATTTAACAAGTGATAACTACAATACTGAGAATTAATTAAGGCTTGCTGAAAACATTACAACCATCACCAACAGAATTGAGAGTAAATTTATTTTTATCAAGATCAAATTAAGCTCCACTTGAGGCATTGTATTCAATAAAAATGAAGAGGGAGGCTATGGTACTATGCATAGCACACATTGGTCTGTACTTTGAATCAATATCTCCGTTTACAAAGTTCAAATAGTCGACCTGAACCGTTTAATATGACCTTCATATGAAAATATACTTGCTGACTAAATTATTTTTTAGATAGGTAGAAAATCACTACTTTTGAATGGTCTAGAATCTTTAGATCAAATGATTTTCTACCTATCTAAAAAAATAGTGAAAAATTTCAACAAATGTAAAATTTAGTCAGCAAGTACATAGTCTTATGGTGATCATGTTGAATGGCTCAGATCAATTGGTTGGACTTAGAAACGAAGATATTAATCCAAAATGCGGACCAATAAGGCATAGTACCATAGCCTCATTCCAAAATGACATAATGCTTGACTCAGGCTTAATTTGCACAAATTAAACTTCATTGAGGATCCATATTACAACTACTCTAAAAAATTTAGGGATAAAAAGTTTACCAACCACTGCTGGAAGAGGTAGAAGCCTCAGCCGGTATGGAAGAGGCCAATGCAAAGAGGGTGGTGAAATACACAGCACATATCACATTGTCAGCTGCGAGACCGGCAGCTAAAACAGACGGAGATGTACCCAGTGCTTCTGATACTGCCACATAATTCACCGCTGAAAAATTTATAGAATTTACTTGACTGTATGAAGAATCAAAAGCAGTAAATCAACATTGTTTTCATTGCATAGAAGTTGAAATCTCACATAGTAATGTACTAGAGTGATATAGGAAGTTGTCAAAATGATTTTCTATTTTGATATTTTTCGCATAATATCTTCTTTAATTAAAACATTTTTAAGTTTTCCTAATTTTTTGCACTGTTCTCTTATTTGGGGCTTTTGAAAAACTTGGAGCTAACATTATAGAGGAACTGATCAGGTTTCTTGATTTTTGAGTCATAACTCATAACATACTATATAGTATGAAAAAGTTTAAAATAACCACGAGAAAAAGGATGTTTGCACTGTGGAAAATGTTATTTTGTTTAGTATTTTAGTGGAAGAGAGAAAGAAAAGAGAGAAGAGTAGCAGAAATTTTCATAATATACACACATACATTGAAATAACACCTTACATGTTATATAGACTTATGGGATCCTTCTACACACTTTCCTCTCACTAAATAACATTTAACACCATCATTTAACTCCTCTATTTTCTAGATACGAATTTCTAATTCCCATGACAACCTAGAAGACTACAAACATTAGCTTCAACATAGAAGACTACAACCATTAACATAGAAGACCAAAAACATTAATTTCAACAAAAGAGTGGTTAAGAGTTTTTAATTTCAATGAAATAGCAGAACAGTACTTGTTGGTAATAGACAAGTTTAAATAATTTGAAAATTCAGAATAATAAGAGGTCTTAAAAGAAAATGGACTTGATTTAGCATGCACTGGAGGGGTTCCCGGGGTTAATTTTAACCTACCTCCACCGATATGTCGCGCCATTAAGGCTGCTGCAATCTTCCAGTTGTCTTGCCCAAGTGATCGCATCGGTACTACTAAATATGCCACAACCGTAGCAATTGTTGTAGCCACTGTCAGCAATATATAAAACCATGGCTTACACATCGTTTTCAATCATATAGTAAAAAAATAATGAAAGTAGGTATGTGGAAGAGATGAAGAGAGGGTAGCAGTACCAGATCCAACTAAAAATGCGAGGAGGAGAGTACCAGTAGAGCTGAGCACACGACGTAAGTCAGCATTAAATAACAGTAAGGGTATGGCGAGGGGTAAAAGGTATTGTAAGACAAGTCTGTAGGCAGGTGCATCTGATGCAACAATACCTACACTACTTGCGGCAAGTCCCACCAGGGTACTGACGAGGGCCCCACTCAGTGTACTCCCTAGTTTAGTCTTCTCTGACCTGGAACAAAAATTAATAAAGTATTATTTTCATGAAATGAGGGAACGAGAGGATGGACGTGACAATTACCAGGTTTCAGGTTTCATAGGGATGAAATGAAAGAAAAATAACAAGTTACCCACCAGATGCCAAAAGCGCCAGCAGCGAAGAGAGCGGTCCAGTTGCCCCATTGGTCGTTGGGAGAGATCAGAGGCGCAGAGGGAAGCTGCAAGGAAGCTGAGATCACCACTTGTTGCTGTTGCGGCCGCTTCTGTCGGAGAGAGAGATGCGGTAAGTACCTGAGCCGGGAGGAGGGTTCGTAGGAGTGGACCGAATCGGTGGTTGGCTGAAGTCGGACCGGAAGGCGAACGGAGAGGCGGGACGAGAGCGCCATGAGAGCGAATGATGATGATGAATCGAGAGGGTGGATTCGACAGGGGGGAGGACTGAGGAGCATGTACAGTAGAACAACAGATGCCATTAATTCTCGGCCTTGGCCCCACACACCCACACACACACACACACACAGATGGAGTCTTAAAATGAACCAGCTTCCCTGGGGCCCAGTCTCGCACATTTGTGAACGGTTGGCATTAATGCAATAGTAAGCTGTGGCTCAACCACTTATTTTCATCTTATTTCCGAATCTGCTCAAACGGAAAAATTATTTTCCGAATCTAACGTCTCTTTTTGGAAAATAATTTTCAAAATTCAAAAATTCTCTTTCTGAAAAAAAAATTCTTCGATTTTAGTTTTCTTCTTCTTTTTTATTTTTTAATTAAATAAAAAATGTTATAATTTTTTATTAAAATATTAGAAATATTTTTATATTTTTTCAAAAATAGATGGAATATATATAAATTGAATTTGTTAGAAATACTACGACAAATAACCCAGATCAACATTTTCAGGTCGGATTTTTGCTATTGTAAAATTAAAATATTCCTTTTTATGTTAACTGGAAAAAAATTAAAAATATTTTGGATATGAGTTATTGATCCTGGTTCAAAAGTCACTTCTGAGTAAATAAAGAAAATATCGTGATTCTTTTAGTACATTTAAATTCTAAGATAATGCATCCATTTTGAAAAAAATTGATATGAATAATTTCGGAGTAAATTCTTTTTTTTTCGAAAATAAAATGACCATAATATTTTCTTTTGACTTTTGAATCGGGATCAATAACTCAGATCCAAAATATTGTTTTTCTAATAACATACAAAGTATTGTTTTAATTTTTCTTACAGACACAAAAAATTTGACCTGAAAAATGTTGATTCGGATTATTTGTCGCGGTCTTTCTAATAAATTCAATTATATAGTATTATATTTATTTTTAAAAAATATATAAAAATATTTTTAATATTTCAATAAAAAATGATAACATTTTCAATTAAATAAAAAAAATTAAAACCCGAAAATAATTTTTCGGAAAGAAAATCTCTGAATCTGAAAAATTATTTTATGAAAAAAGATGCCGAATTCGGAAAATAGTTCTTTAATTTAGATAGATTCAGAAATAAGTTGAAAATGAACGCATATTTTGAAATTTCTTTGAATATTAATAAAAACTAGAAGTGAGCCTCATTTTGCTTCGGCGGCTGTTATCGAGGAGTGTAAAAAGATTGTATCAGGATATTACCGAAAAAAAAGATAATTAACTATTAAGATAAACATCTAACTATATATAAAGTTATACCGGTTATAAACAAAATGCTATATTAATGAATTCAAAATCACAAAATCAAGTTGTTACTGTATAAAGTTATACCGGTATACTATATTCATTAATTTGTGATTTTCTAACTATATATAAAGTTAGAGGATTCAAATGCACCCAAATTTCTATGCTCTCAATGCACCCAATCTTTTATCTGTATTTTCAAAGTCTGAATAGTCGATCCGAACCGCTTAACATGACCTTTATAATAAAATATGCTTGGAGACCAAATTTTATATTTTTTAGAATTTTTTTACTATTTGTCACTGTAGCGCTTACTGTATCGTCACTGTAGAATATACTGTAGCGACCCTACGAGGATTATTTATATAGAGTAGAGCTAAGGTGCTCTTAAGCTCACCAAGCTTTCCGTGAGCTTAACTCAAAAACCTATCAATCTGACTTCAAACGACATTTTCAAACCGTTAGATGTTCAATCTATATTAAAATGTGCTTGGAGACCAAATTTTACATTTTTTTGGAATTTTTTTACTATTTATTAAGCCGGTTTGAAAACCGCTGTTTTCTAATGGTGCAGATTTTTAATAAAAACAGCGGTTTTCAAACCGGCTTAATAAATAGTAAAAAAATTTCAAAAAATGTAAAATTTGGTCTCCAAGCACATTTTAATATAGATTGAACATCTAACGGTTTGAAAATGTCGTTTGAAGTCGGATTGATAGATTTTTGAGTTAAGCTCACGGAAAGCTTGGTGAGCTTAAGAGCACCTTAGCTCTACTCATTTATATATAATAGATTTCGGCTTTATCTCTGTTATCCTTTCTCTTTCAGGCCTTCAGAAGATCGACTTTTTCGAAGATTAAAGAAATGAGCACCGAGAGTGTGGGATCGTGCGGTTCCTTCCTCCAGCCAAGGAGATTGTTTCACTTTCAACAGTGTCCGGAACAAAATCTCCAAATTGACCCTGCCGAAATGATCAAGCCCTTCTCCTCTCCACGGCAGAAAGAGGGTCATTTTCGTAATAGCGTCAGCGATGGTGTCAGTCCTCGCGGGGCTGTACCAATACCGTCCGATCGTCCAGTGATACCGATGACCATTGCCCAAAATACCCATGGAGTAGGAGTAGTATACTCTCCCTCCTCACAGGACGGGCATTTTACTAGAGACCACAACACCTGTCAACCGACGAAGGTGCGAACTTCCCAGAATACCCCTGAGGCGGTGAGTCCAGACGAGTATAATCGCAACAAATGCTTTATATCTGATGCGGGGGGCTCTAGACCGCCGGATCGTCAGGCCACGGTGAAAATGAACGGCGAGGATGTGCCGAAGATTCAGTGTCCATGTGGGAGTGGCACATGCATTGTTTTGACCTCACACACGGAGAATAACCCAAATCGTCGTTTCTACAAATGCCCCGCTAAAATAGTAAATTCCAGTCTCTATTATCTTTTGATTTGTGAAAGGATTTTATATTTCAGTAACCCCGATGTCTCATTTTTTCCTAAAATTTGAGAAAATCTTTGAATTTTTAACAAATATAAATTGTGTACCTTGCAATGCATCCGAGGGCAGATGTGAAAATTTTGGGTAGGGGAGGGCATTTTACCAGCAGAACAGCATTTTAGGGTTTTACTGTGCCTTGAAGCTAGTAGGAAAACTTTCAGGCCGGCTTCAAAAACAAATTTGAAGGGATGATCTTGATGTACCTAGCATTTGCATTCCAAATTTTTTTATTTTCTTGAGTTAATTTTGTGTTAGATCAAAAGCTTGAGATGTTAATTATTATTATTATTATTTTTTGTGAACAATTTTCAACTCTTGATCTTAATACAAAACCGGCACGGAAAAAATAGAACGAAAATTGTTGGCTCATCAAATAGATCAGCATCAATGGTTCAAATTTATCGTTTGAAGCTAATTCAATGGTCTTTTTAGCTAAGCTCATGTATCGTGATGATGAGCTTAAGTTTAAACTAGCATCACTGTATAACTTGTGGTTAATTTTTTTGCTAGCTACTTGGGTTCTTTTATTTTCAGGAAAACCCAGAAAAGTGATGGTGCAACCAGTCTGTATTCAGTATTCACAACAAAGTCAAATGAAACTTGCAATGCCTTTTATGATAGCCTATCATTTATTAACCTCAATATTTTCGCTAATGTGATCCTAAAAAATTTCATAAAGTTTATTCTTAGATTTAGACTTCAATTTTGTACCTTGCCACGATGGTTGTAAACCTGAAAAACCTCATGAAAATTAAATGCTTGGAATTGACCTGGCTAAAACCCAGGTTAACAGTTCACCCTGCCTCAAATGAAAACCTAAAATGGCAAGACCAAACTGGCATGACACCCTCCACCTTTTTATTTATCTTAGGTCAAATATGTATAGATAAACAAGTTATTATTACCTATGATTCTGTGTTGGTAGCATCCCCTAATTATATCTCCATCCCATTTTAAATATTTAAGTTCTTGTATCTTTTGTTTCACAATAATCTATGTTGTGCTCTTGCATGTACTTCAAAAGTGCAACTTCTTTCAATGGTGTGATGGGTTGGGCCCCAGTAGTCAAAGCCCTTTGAAGCCAGGCCAAGGATGCAGTAGGAGCCCAATCAAGATAATTAATCCCCAAAATGCCCCTTCAGAACCTAAAGAGCCAACATGCTCTTGCAGGGCTGGACCATGCATTGTTCAGATCATGCTCCATGGAGAAAACAAGGGCCGCAAGTATTATGCTTGCCCTATAAAGAAGGTACAGAAGTTCATTTTGTTATTATCAGTTTATTGATGTCTTTTTATATTTTTGTATACGCACACCCCTGTGAATTTTACAAATTGGAGACTCCTGATCACCGTATTAAATTGCCAATCCTTAGCAAAGAGGTAAGCTATACCAAAAAGAGAAACTTGTTTAGACAAATATGTATTAATGCAAGAGGTAAGCCATATATACCAAATAGGCACATTACATCAGAAAGGATACATTAGACAGGAACTAAAGTGTGTAAAGTAAAAAAGGAATGGCATAGTCAGTAATGCATGAAATGCACATATATTCATGTTGCATCATTTGATTCATTTCGCCATTTTGTTTTTTAGGGTCACGGAGCTTGCAAACACTTTGAATGGGTTGATAGCCCGTTAAAACCACCTGAAACAGAGAGTAACTCAAAGAGAAACCAAAATAATATATCAATCGTTGATGTGACTACCCCGGAGCCAAAGCAAACACTCTCTCCATATGAATCTGTAAAAGATCTCTTTGGGGAGAATGACATGAGAACCGTTGAATTTTGGTGCAAAGAACAAGACCCTAATAGTACAGCTGCTACTGGAAGTGAGATAAACAAACAGTTATCTCCTGGCAAAAGACCTCATCAGCCTAATACTATGGGTGACATCTCACCAATGAAAAGGCTCAATTTAAGTGATGCATTTCAAGTTGCAGAGAACTGCCAAAATTGCGGTAAAAGAGGCCAGTGCATAGAATGTCCTATTTTAACTTGTTTCAAGGATCATGATTTTTCAGAAAATAAGCATGGGAATGCAATGGATGGAGGTAATATTTCTACTTTGGCCACCATTTCTCCAATTGGAGAGACTTCGGTGCAAAACACGAGTCCGGGCAGTTTAAAAAGGGCAGGCAAGTGTTTTAATTGTGGTAAAGAGGGGCATTGGAGTTTGGAGTGTACCTCGCCTCGCGCTACCAATTCTGCATGCTTTAAGTGCGGCAAGGCTGGCCATTGGATGAAAAATTGCAATCTGTAGCTGCACTTGCATGTGATTTGCAGTTGCAATTTGTAAGTGCGTTAAGGTTGGCCATTGGTACCAGCAGTACTTAATATGTAGAAGCTATCCATTAAGTATAAGAGGGATCCACTTGCACCCTTTTTTGGTAACACCGGATTACATTTCACGTTTCAAAGTTTTCAAAATCCAAACAGTCGATCTAAACCGTTCAACATGATGGATATATTAAAATGTACTTGCTGATTAAATTTTACATTTTTTGAATTTTTTTTACTATTTATTAAGTATTTTACAATGCTGTTTTCAGACCATTAAACTTTTGTACCCATGTTAATAAATAGTAAAAAAATTTAATAAAATATAAAATTTGATTTGCAAGCACATTTTAATATATCTATTATGTTGAACGGTTTGGACTTTGAAAATGTAGAGTGTAATCCGGTGTCACTAAAAAATGGTGTAAGTGGATCCCTCTTCTAAATATAATTGTAAATTTGCTGTTATGAGCACTCTTCACTAATTTAATTCAGAACTGTTGTGTCTAATTAACGTGTGTTTATTAAATCTGATTAAATAGGGTTATCTACTATATGTTAGTGTCATAGTGACAACTTAATTGTTCGAGAAAGGTTCGGCGAGGTCAAAAATTCGTGATTCGGAAATAATTCGGGTATAATTCGGGAATGATTCGGAATAATACGGATTATAAATCTCAATCTTAGAAGGAAGCAAAAAAAAAAAATTGGGAAAAATTCGCGAAAAATTCACGAATAATTCGGGTATAATTCGGTCAAAGTTCGGTTAACCGAATAATTCGGCGTTCGGTTCGGCATCACCAAAAAAACGAATTATGCGGGTATAATTCGGATATTATACGCGAACCTTGTCACTATGGTTAGTGCAACTGTAGTCACGTTTTGTTTCCTGTGCTGACTCAGTTTACTGTAGTTTGTGAGAATTCCTTTTTTTGTTTATGTTTTTTTGTGTTCTTTTATTGTATTTCACTTATTCACTTTCGAGTGAGATTATGGTACTTTACATTATGCGGATTGGTCTGTACTATAGATTTATATTTTTGTTTTAAGGTTTAAACAATTGATCCGAATAACTAATTATGAGTCTACTTTTTTTAGAGAACTTTTACTATTTTTTTAAATAGGTAGAAAATCACACTTTTGGATAGTCCAAATTTTGTATATTAGGTAATTTTTTATCTATTTTAAAAAGTAAAAAGATTCTAATAAATATAAATTTTGATTTTCATACTAGATTATGTTAAATTGTTCAGATCAATTATGATAGTACCGATTGATACTTTTCCCCTAAACCCTAAACTCTAAATCTCACACATTTACCCTAATTTAATTAGACTTTTCTATTAAAATTTATTTTAATTTTATGAAGTATCTATTTTACTCATTATTATATAATAAAAAAAATGTAGTATATGTAAGAAAAATATTGTATCTTTTGAGTTTTGACTGATCAGTTTTCGAGAACAAATAGTTCATTACTCTATCTGTGATGAATACACGATAATATTTAGTCACAAGCAATATTAATCATTTGCTTGTAAAATTGATCATTTAGAGGAGCAAATATTTAAACTTGTTACATATATATATATATATATATATATTTTAATATATATTTTAATACGGTAGGTATTGCACTGAATCTGAATTCCTAAAGGTTTTCCTGGCGTGGATCTATTCCGTCCTATACATCTATAAAATGCTAAACAGGAGGGGTCAGGAACAAATTCTCCTAGAGATAGCATTCCACATTGAGTAATTGTTTAATAATAGTGTACTTTTTACGTAAGAAGCAATTTACATTTGTAACTGTAGAGACTTGAGAGTTCCTTGTTTTTCTTGAGGTGTCTCATATTCCCAAATGGAGAACAGCTGGGAAACAAAGAGAACAATTCTGTCAAATTTTGACCTTTTCTCCCAAGCAAATTAAGAGAGAAGCCCCATATAAAGGCATCTATTTCCATCAAGCAATGTCCTAAAATACGCAAATGACGATGATATATCTGAAAATTTTGTCAATTAAATCTTTTGTGAAGAAGCAATGAGGTGGCAATTAGAATGGCCGTTGGAAAAGATGCACACAAAAAGCCAGCCCAAATGCTAATTAAGGCACTGTTCGGCTGCAGATTAAATTTTACTATTCACGAGGGAAAAAAAAAAATCACTCAGAGTGAATTTTTTTTTTCCCCGCATGAACAGTAAAATTCAGTTCAAAAATTTTATTTCCCGTACCCATTTCCGAGCCCACTATGCAGCCGAACAGGACCTAAGACTACTGTTAGTGATGTTATATTTCTCCCTTCTAGTAAAATGTTCAGACCATCTTTTTTAGTAAAGTTGGTTTTGCTAGTAATTTTGTGAAACAAAACATGCGAGTTATATTGACAACGGATTAGTTTGATTATTTCAACAATCGTAAAAAAATAACTTATAATTTTGAAATCCGATTAGTAAAATGTAATATACTTCGTACACAAGATATATATTAAAACTAATAAAATTTAATCCTAAGTTTACAGCTTATCAATGTTTAATATAATTTGAATAAATATTAAATGATATTTAAATTGTATAAAGTTGATATATAATCGAGAGTGAGGCTATGGTGCTATGCATAGCACGGATGGCTAGTGTACTACGGCTCAATATGGTACTTTTTAAAATCCTAACGGTCGATCCGACCGTTCAATGTGATAACCATATGAATATGTACTTGCAAACTAAATTTTATATTTTTTTCGAATTTTTTTACTATTTTTTCGGATAGGTAGAATTTTGATGGTCCAGAATTTTCAAAAAACACTGATTTTTCTACCTATCTGAAAAAATAGTAAAAAAATTCTAAAAAATATAAAATTTAGTTTGCAAGTACATATTCATATGGATATCACATTGAACGGTCGGATCGACCGTTAGGATTTTAAAAAGTACCATATGGAGCCGTAGTACACTAGCCATTGGTGCTATGCATAGCACCATAGCCTCACTCTATAATCGATCTACAAAGAAAACAACATAATTATAATTTTTTGAATTTTTTTTTATATGACTTCAGAAAGCGATCTTAAGTTTTCAAGTGGTAAATAAGAAAAAAAAAAAAAAAAAGGTCAACTCAATGTCGACTCAAACTTGCAAATACTTTCGTCGCTGCTACAAGTAGAGTCGCATTTGTCAAAAAGAAAGCGAAAGGAGGGTATTCAGCAACCGTGTAATCATTTAATAAATTATCAAGATTAGTTAAAATCAAATTCCATGTAAAAATATTAAAAGAAAAGTAATTAACAAATTGATTTGATGCCAATCTTGGATCAATGCACGGCCGTGTAAATCACTTTCCCTCCATCAATTCCTTTTAGGTATCAGATACCTTACTTTGAGCTTTTTTTGCCATGTCTTGCTGGTTCATCTATGCTCAATCCTCAGTTTCCCCTACAAATACCAATCTAGCACCATCACCAACTCACACCAAATTAATTTGTTTCAAAACTTCATAGAAGAAAAACAATTTAATTCCATGGAAAACCAACCTAGGCTCCCTTGGTTTCGGTTGGCTACAATGGCTCGGGCAGCCGAGGCGGATTCCCAGTCTCAACCCGAGCCTGCCCAACCGGCTCAAGCACCACCAGCGCCTGCCCCTAGGCAATCAACTCTGCCTGTCGTTCGGAGACCCATAGTCCCACCGCCTGTGCCACAGACACGTGTCCCTACACCACCGCTTTCATCTCAACCTGTGATACGACGACCAGTGTTGTCACCTACAGTGCAACCAGCCCAACCTAACCCTAGACCGGTAACTCCTCCACCACAACAAGATTCACCAAAACCAGCTGTGCCAACAAGCAACGGCATTTTAACGCCTAGAACTACTGCGCCATCACCACCGCCGTCTCCAAAGGTCATTAAGACTTCAACCCCTACCCCACCTCCATCTCCTCGGGTCAAAACAGCAACACAAGTACCTCCTATCTCTGTCTCAGATAACAAGGCAGCCAATCCTGAGGTAGAAAACAAGCCTGCACCAGTGCTATCTCCACTCAAGTCCATAGCCATGCTAGAGGACAGAGACAACAAAGTAAATGGTAATGGTGGTAGTTACAATATTACTAATAATAACACCAACGGCACCAACGGTAGTGCTGATACCAGCGGTAAAATGAATGGTGCTACTTACAATAATGGTAATAGCAAAATTAGCACTGGGAACAATGGGAATGATGGTAAAAACAATTATAATGATATCAACCATAACAACATGAATAACGCCCCACATCCTGAAAAGAAGGAAATTGAAAATGGACGAGGGATGTTTGAAACAAGGGGCAAACACCAACACTCAAATTCCGGCACAGCAATGCCAAATGCAAATCATAAAAAGAGCGACAGAGATACAAAGGTCATAACCATAGCCGGAGAGAATATAGGTGCTTTAATGGAACTCGGTCATAATGCTCACGGCTACGGTCGGAAAATGCAACAAGGAGGTAACAGCCCGATGAGCGGGTCCCGGACACAGGATGAGAAGGCCACTGAGAGTATGGATAGTAAAGGTGGTGCACGTGCAAAGCCTATGACTTCTTTGGTGAATAGTAATGTGCAGAGTATCAACAATTCATTGCTATTCAACAGCTCGTGCACACAAAAAAGTCCTGGAGTTCATCTAACATTCAAAAGTAAAGGGAAAGGGAAAGAGCACAAGCATGGCATAAATTCACCTTCCTCTTGAAGGCAGAGCAGCAGAACAAGTGAATGTAATACTATTAGATTATATTGCTTAAAACAAGAAGTTACTAGAAATCAAGAGCTATATTATTTAGTTTGAATTTTTCGACTTTGGATTGTGTTATGACATTATTGGTGTCAACGATGTACTTGTCAGACATGTAATAAGATTTGTGCTTTATTTAAGTAAATAAATAAATAAATTAGACTGAATTTATTTTAATTTTTGTTAGTCTGCTTCAGTGTCTTTTCCTCTTCATTCACGGATTAGTGAGCCTTCTTTTTTCTTCCAGACTAGGCTCTTCACTCACAACTATGTCAACCCACCAAATAAAACATTTTATAATAAGTGACATCATTTGATATTGGCCCAATCAAAGGCCCAACTTTTAAAACAAAACCGCCAAAGAAAACTGTAAAGCCCATTACAGGGCCTAAAGTAAAGAGGAAATATTCTTAGTAGCACGTTGAAATGTTTCCTCCGGAGAAAAAACACAAAAAGGTACTTGAAAACTGAAACAAGAAATAATTGACTGCAACAATTACAGGGCAGCTCTTCAAAACGAAACTGGAAAAGATGGCCGAATAATAAAAAATAAGAACACTCGGTTTAAATTATAGCATACCCGCAGCCTAAATATTCAATACATTCGCCAAGTTAAATTACAGAAAAATGGCGAGCAAATATAAATACAATAGGTAATTTTTCCACGCATATTTATTCCTGCCAACCTAACTCATATACAAAATATGAAACTAGAAGACCTATCCTAATCTATTAAATAAAGAAGAGAAAATGATGTATAACAATACAGAGTACATACAAAGAGGTCATCAAAGTTCCCTACCGGGTCTGGTCAGAATCAACTTGCTCACGCTTAATGGGTAACCCAAAAGCAACCACACCATCAGAAGGAGCAGAGCTTCCATTTTGATATCCTAGACTACCCGCCACAACCGAGTCACTAACCATGTCGAAATTGATTCTGCCTGTTATTAGTCTCCTTCCAGTACTGAAAGTTTTGAAAAGCAAAGAAATAAGAGAGAACAAATGTTAATAGTATTCCTTCAAGCAAATTGTAGTTTTTGGCAAATATTTTTTTATTGAACGATATAAAGGAAAACCTATTGAGGCGAGAGTTGATGTCATCTAAATCCTTGGAAGGGCTTTGAAAAGCATGTGTGCTTTCTCCAATGCATGCATAATAACTCCTTGAGCTTGGTGAGAGCAGTGCATCCATCTGTCTCAAATAATATTACAATAAGAGTTTAGCTAACTGATTTATATGCCAGGTTCCATTTAAGCAAATAGCTATGAACAACATTGGTCTCCTGTTGACATGAAACGTTTAGCAGCAGTTCAGTTTTTCATTTGCTCTATTTTTTGCTTAATTAGATTGCAGCTTGGCCTTCAATTTTACTTGACAACATATTGTTCTTTAGAAGATTTGGGGGTTACTTGTTACAATTTCAAGCTGCTTGATGCAGATAAAACAACAATACATGTACAAGAAAAAAAAATAAGTATAACTTGTTCAAAGAAAGAAATAAAGTGACCTTGGATTGGCGAAGGGGAGACACATAGACATTATGTGAGGCAGAGACTTTCTTAGGGGACATATCTGGTAAATTTGAAAAGGGTGACACCTTTGGTGAACCTGGTATCTGACCTCCTGCATAATTTGAAATAGAAATATTTAGCAACTTCTTTTAAATTTTAATGGAAAAAAATCAGTTACTGGCATACACACCTTCACCGATGGTCTTCTCCTCTGTGCAAGAGGCCGAGGGAACCATGCCAACCAAAAAGGGCTTTACAGCTGGCACAAACACTTCATTGTAAAATGTGATGATGTCGACATGGCTTACTCCCACTCTCTGTTTCAACACATCACACATGATACATTAATATCAGACTTCCAGAACATAGTGCATCTTTTTTCTCTGTCCAGTAATTAGAACAATACCATATTTGAGGAGCTGACAAGGACATTACGAAACACCTCAGGCTTGCATTGGGGTTCTTTCTTATAGCTGCTTACTATTTCCTTGAACGTCAGATTTAATCCTGATACCTATGGCAAATAAACATTTGAACACATATTGATGAAACAGGAGAAATGCTACCACCAAGTAAACCATATAGCTTGCAATTTACAAATTACTTTAAAACCCAAACCTTGCATAATTGGTCAGAAAAGAATTGGTTTGAATTTATTTCCCACTAAAAGATTAATAATTAATACAGGTTTGGTCGGGTTTATCCACTTTATAACCAACCTTTATCCGACATCACGTAGAATAATTACCTTTGCAACACCATAGAAACAACATAGAATAATTTGGTCGACATGACGACTGAAGAACAAATGGGTTTGCTTATCAAGGATCTGCTGGAATATTCCATAAACCCGATCCAGGATTTTTTGCGGCTGCCTCAACCTTTCACATAAGCTTCTAATTCTGATTGCACCCAATTTTAAAATCTGAAATAAATGTTATTTCAATAAGTTCAAAGAGTGTTTTCTAACAAAAAAAATAATAATATTACAAGGTGTGTAGTTCAGTGATAGCCTGATAGGATCAAATAAAAGAAGTCCAAGAACAATGAAAATACACACAAATTTGCAACCCTGCAGATGTTTGTGGTGTACATACTCTGTAAAGCATTTAGGTTTTCCTTTTTCAAATTTTCATGCACATGGATTTTTCTCCTATACGGTGTATACTAGAAGTTCATAGTTTCTATAGGAGTGTAACTGCAGAAGATAAACAATTAATTTCAAATTTACCTTGCTAAAGAAAACCTTGCATCCCGTCTCTGCACAGGTTTCATTCCCTCCAACAGAATTAGGCTGAGCTGGGCTGTAATGGAAAATAAAAAATTAAAAAAACAAAATGGAAAAGGAAAGACACTACTTGAAGAAAATAAGTGCAGAGACAAAAAGTGCCAAGTAATTCAGTACAACTATGAATTGTACTGGAGAGGAGATCAATGACCTAGCAAAACTGGACTGCAGTGGATGAAACTTCGACTTGAGGCTGTATAGCCTCTCCTTTGCTGGTGGTGTGAAGCAATTCCTTTCTAAAAGTACACTTCCAGATTCAACACATGCTCGTTTTGGTGATGGTGCATCACTTCCCTCTTGATCTAAAACAGTATTAGGTGGAACCCATTGTAGGTCAGTAGAATTATTAACATGAATAGTTCATGCCCAAGTAAAAAAAAAAAAGCATCCCATTTCATGGGTTCTACTTTTTAAGTATCAACATATTTTAGAAAATTAGCAAATACTCATTAAGCATAAAACTACTAAAAGACACTCTAGAAGAAGGGTTGGTGGCGCCTAAACAATTAAAAAAAATGACTGAGAGCTTGGCTTGTTTTTAAAAAGGGTTAAGAATATTGCAATGAGAAAAGTTCAATTACAGTTGATCGCCCCCTGATTAGTTTTATCTTAAGAAAATTATACTTAAATTAAAACTCAGTACTTTACTGCTTTTAGGACTGTTTTTTCCAATATTTTGTAAACAATCAACTTGTCATGGTTATTACCACAATACTAAGGCTGAGTATTAAGAGCCTCTTTTAATATCTCTAACATTATAGCAGCTATCATGTAAATGCTGACAAGCAGTCCATTTTCTAATAAATAGATTAAAAAGGAAACTTTTCCAAATTTCTCTTTTCAATCTACCTGCTTGTACAGTACACTAGTCTATGTATCCCTGCATTGTATGCAACATATGTTCCAGGATGGTGTCAAAGAGCTAAAAAGAAAGTGATAAAGTAATACCTGGTGATGCGTCTCGCTTCCTATTGGAAACAGGTAAAGCCCCAGAAACTGATATGTTATGCCGTGCAGCAATTTCATCGAGTGACTGCATTGGTTCAGCCAAGAGGCCCAGGCGACTTAGCTCAGGCCCCAAATCAGGCCGAGCCACAAGCAAATAATTATACAAAGAAGACCCTTTGGCCCAAACCATGCTCTCCAGTAGTTGCTCCTCTAGTGAGTTCAAATGCCGTTTTAATTCCCTTGGCAGTGTCTCTTCATGCCTTACAAAGCTCTCAATTACTTTGCTTAAATCAAATGGAGTCAGGCCAGTTGCCTCCAAAACAGCTGGAAACATCATTAGTACAGTCTTGTGTGTGGCTAGTACCAACTCAGCAGAACATGCCAACATGCACCGGTGAAATCTCTCATTTGATAATAATTGTGCCAAGTTATTGGTACTACCATTGTTGTTGTTTTCATTCCTTGAGCTGAGTAAGTTGGACTCAGATCTACAAATAGACTCCAGAACCCGATAGTACAATTTGGAGGCCTCGAGTTTCCTCTCTTTGGCCCACAAGATGTCAAAGGAGTTGCCATTATGAAATATTGCTTCAAGGATTATGTGGGCCCGGCGGATCAGGTCATTTGTAAGGCTTTTGTTGTCAGATAGACAGAGAAACTGCTCGAGGTGAGGAGATGGTTTGTCAGGCAGAGGGGAGATGACCTCGCGAAGCCACTTGGCAGTGGTCATAGCCGACGTTACAGGTGTCATTTGGAGAATCTTAGGGTTACTCGTAATAAAATTAGGTCTTGCAGGGGACATTGGAGAGAGTGGCAGAGTCAGCATATTTGATATTGTTTTTGTCGGTGAGGCTAATGTTTCACATTTGCTCTGCATAAGAGGAAAAGAAGGTGAGGACAGAAATAAACAAAGAGAAAATTTCCTAAAAATTTAGCATCTATTAATTAAACCCAAGGAAATTATTTGACATGATTTGTGTCCTCTTTTTTATTTTCACTTTGTTGCTCATTAAATCTGCACATTTTGAAGGAGATCTCAAAGACAAAGGGTTGAATGCAAACAAAAGTGAGAAGGAAAGATATCTTTATCATACCTTGCTGTCACTCAAATTAGAAGAAGCACCAACAGGTTTATCTTCAGATTGAACAAACAACATTTCATCAACCTCTCCTTTATTGCCAACCACATCCATGTAGTGTTTTTCCAAAGCCTGTATGCCAGGCCCCACCAACCCCTCTTCGAGCATGTTATTAAAGTACATCAAACCCTCTGTTACATTTATATGAAAGCAAAGAAAATTTTAGTTTTAAACATGTTGTGTATGCCTCTCATCTCATTATATATTTTCGTCAGGCTTAATTTAGCGTGATGTCAAGAATAGTAGGCTATGTTTGGCAAGCTATATTAAGGAGGAAGAATTTAATATTTTAGTATAGGGTATTTTAGGATGTGTCATTTATAGGGTTCTCTTTTTAGAGATTTATGTTGCTATAAATTATGTCATGTACTCTATGAAATAATGAAGTCAAGAATACAATTAAGCTTCCTCATAAAATTTCTCTCTTATTTGTGGCCTCTTCTCGAAACCCTAACAAAACAAGACATACTAATTGAGATTGGTATAAAGCTACATGATACCATACCTGTATTAATGTCGTTCATAAGGTCGGTCTTGCAATCAGAAGCTAGAATTGGTTTTCGATTCAAGGTTTCTGATATTATTTTGTATGCCTTTTCCATCATACCCCTTAAACAGTCCTCAAAGGTATGGTAGGTGTTGCACAGAGAGGCCAGAAGGTCGACTCCTTTTTCTGATCTTTTCACTGTACAGGAAACCAAATGGAAACTTATTTTTATTGATTAAATCCTAAAATAAAAATAGAGTAAAAAACAATCGCTTCTTACCTAAGCGTGACGTATCTTGGGGTGAAAAGTTTCTGAATTTTACCGGAACATGAAGTATAAGTATAGCCTAACAATGATAAATATAAAAGATCAATACATAAGTTACCATTTAAAAAAAATTAGCTCAAGAAATTAAATTAAAAAAAAAAACCAACCAAAACAGCCACTAGGCCATGCACACATGACACTAGGTCTTTAAAAATGTCAGGTGTGTCAATGCGAAGAGTTAAGAAAAGAAGCCAGCCAAATCGGTGTATTTCTTTAGAAATTTCAGGTGTATTTGAACTTTGACCAATCGAGCCAAATGAAAAGAAGTCACCAAAAGTTTTGTCAAAAAACCTGTAAAATAATATAGCAATTAGATAATATAAAATCTAAAATCAATTTGACTATGATGCATCGGATTTAATTAATAGGAAATACCTAATTTGATCTAGCATTGAGGTTTTATGGTTTAGAGTTTAATCTCCATTTTTTTATAGCAGAAAAGTAAATTTACTAAAATTCTAAACTAGCCTTGATGAACATAGGTTTAAAGATAGACCTGTCAGAGTAGATACCTGCACCATACTAACTAATAACAGGCCCGGTACTAATATGGCTACAAATTTGTGCAAGAGTTGAATTAAAACAAACGAAAAGAACTATGTATAGAATACAACGCACTTTCTCGCATCATTTAACATCCTTACAATCTTCTCTAGCTGCTTCAGCTGAAATATTTAGTAGAAGAGAGAAATTAGAAGATTTAGTGGCTTATTAGAAGTATATCAAACCACTTTTTCATTACTACAGGAAGTACCTCAAGCCTATCCTCCCAATCAAACCCATATCTATCACCCAATATTTGCTTGGCTTTGATAGTAAATTGCTGTGCCTCTTTGAAAAAATCATCAAGCCTATTCACAAAAGAACGAGGAGAATCAATACAATGGGTACAAAACCTGAATATTGTTTTATGCAATTTTTTTTATTTTTACTCTTTTAAGATGTGTCTATTTCAGTTAGCAGGTTACCAGTAAATGATGGCTAGGAAACTTACCAGTATACACCCAATGATCTAGGGATTTGCCTAGACAATTATTATGGTTTATACACAGGCATACTGCGCTCGGAGTCTAAAACTAGAATAAACTGTTTAGCATCAAATTTGTTATGCTACACAACTGTGATTAAACAAAAAAATAAAAGGAGAAGAGTGGCACTTACTTAAGATTTGTAGCCCTTAATATATCTGAAAGTTTTATTCTCCCCTGTTTATCATCCTCCTTGGATAAATCATCTTTGAGTTTTATTGCGCAGTACAGAACAAATGCGTTACAGTATATTTCCATCTCTTCTGGCTGAATGATGCAAACTTTTAGGCATAATATCAAGCAAAAACTTAAAGGTAAAGATGTATAAGAAAAGAGGTACCCTTCTGCCTCCAAATGATGAAGTCAATAGAATGCTCTTGATTTCATTCAGAAGAGATGTCGCCTCACTAATTACTTCCTCAGAAACCTTCAATGTCTAAATTAAACAACAAAAAAGAAATAGGTAAGAGAAAAACGAACTGAAGTACCAAAAAAGAAATGGGAAAGACAAAAGAAGACCTTGCATAGATCGGTGAATCGATTCTCAGAGGCGGTCTCACCCTCAGATTTTATGGGTCCAGCGAATTCTTCCTTGGCAGAACTCATTTGACCTCAAATTTCACCCAAATCGACACGGATCCGTCGTGAAAACACCAGATCAAGCGAAATAACCCACTCAAAAACAGGATCGAGCGAAAGACACGACAAATCAAAGAGAGTTTGGTTACCTCAGCTGCCGGAAAAAAATTAGGGTTTTTGGGAGGACCCAACCGAAAATTGCAAAATTGCTAAACAAAAGTTAGAAAACCCTAATGTGTCTCCTTTTTTCCCTCTCTTTTTTTCCTTCGCCCCTTTTGTTTCCCTCTTTTTTTTTTATCACTGTCGGAGGAGAATTTTTCTCCCGCCGAGCAAGCGCGGGAAAGGGAAAACAGGTGTGGGTCCCATTCTATCTCCTCGGATTCTGACACGTGTAGATTATTTTACTATTTACCGCCGATTTATGACGCAATAATTGGCACTCTTTTTACCGCCGATTTAAACAATTCCAGAGGTCTTTCTTTTGTCGGCTTTGTATTCCGTTAGAGCTTGTATTCCGTAGGCGGTAGACCCGATTTATGATTTTACCGCCGATTTATGATGCAATAATAGGCGCTCTTTTTACCGCTGATTTAAACAAATTCCAGAGGTCTTTCTTTTGTGGACTTTGCATTGGCCTCGGTTAGAGCCTGTATTCCGTAGGCCGACATTTTTATTAATGTCCAAAGTTAATTACAAATTAATAAATATATCCAACTCATATTAGTTTTTTTTAAATATCCAAACCGGCTATTAAATTACCGGTTTTCAAATTTTTTTTTTTAGAGAGAGAAAAAGATTCTTAAGATGGGCATAGCATAATTGGCAAGAAGAAAAAGTCATAGGAAACTCGGATTGAAGTTTGCACTCGGTTTGGCCAAGATCAAACCACTGCATTTGGTTAAATGCGCGTGTTACATCGATTGCATGTATCGGTGTATCATCGATGTTTTTGCAATGAAATATCGATGTTTTATTAGCTTTAGCATTAGCAAATAAGTAGGTTAGTGCTAAAAAAAGATCGGTGCGTCGCGGATGTTTTTGTAATGAAACATTGATGTTTTATTAGTCTTAGTATTGACAATTAAGCAGGGCAGTGCTAAAAAAACATCGGTGCATCGCTGATGTTTTTGTAATAAAACATCGAGCACTTCTGCCGTCATTAAGCCGTGCATAAAGCATCGGTGCGTTATCAGTGTTTTTGCACGCAAACATCGTTTTTTTAACTTTAAACGGCCATAACTTTGGCTAAGAAGCTTGGATTTGCGTGTCGACCCCAATTCAGAAAGCTTGAAACGAGACGGGGGCAATGGCGCCGTCGGGGTCATCCCTAGAGAGCCGACGGAATCAGAATTGCAAAAAATGTCGTTTGGTGCCTCAAAAATTAAGTTAATTTTTTTTATCATCGAGTAGACACACAACGACTCGTATGCGGCTAGTGACAGTGTCGTATGCAGCATGGTAAAAAATCAGAACTTGTATCAAAATTACTGATGATTAGGAAGGATAGGAAACCTGAATCACATTAAACCAACTAGATCAACCTGAACTAGCGAAATTGTTAAAACTTAGTACCTAAAAAAACATAGTTTAGTGTTCGTATGCAGCTAGTAAATTTAATTTGACAATAAACAGCGTCATAAAATTGAGTATCTTTCATTTTGTAAAATGCTAAAATCTAACATGATGCTGAAGAGCACGATGCTGAAATCTAACCTCTCTCCCAAATATGCTGAAATTTAGCGTATTTTAGTATAAATATGCTAATTATATATCGAAAGAAATAATCTAACAAATATTTTTTTTAAAATTAAATTTTTAATGTTAGATTTCAGCATCTTGCTCTTCATAGTCTCTAAAAAAAATTGAGAATCGATAATTTAATGGCTGATTTGGACATTTTTAACAAAACTCATTTTGTAATTAACTTCGGATATTTATAAAAATGACGGTTTGTAGGCCTCATTTTGGTAAATTAGTTAATATATGTAAAGTACTATTGAAAAATATCAAAAGGTGGTCGTGCCGGAGTGGTTATCGGGCATGACTAGAAATCATGTGGGCTTTGCCCGCGCAGGTTCGAATCCTGCCGACCACGTTCATTTTGACTTTTTATTTTCTTCTATAAATTGTATTGGGTCATTATGTCTGCAGATAATTCGCTTTTTTATTTCGTCCTGTATGGCGAAAAGGTTCAAAAATACGTAATGCATTATTCGATGTGTTGGAAATATCAAAAATTATGTTTTGCATTTATTCACGACGGGTTAAGAGTACCAGCTTTGTCTTTCATGTTCAGAAGATTATTTTGTTATATAAAATTGCATTAATTGCTATATGTGTTTGCACATAATTACTAACTCTTCATTTTATAGTATGTGTGAACTTTATTTTGTTTTAAAATGAACTTTTTACTTTCTAGTTATTATGTAGAAATAAAGTTCAGTAGTTTTTTTTTTTAAAAACAAAGGGACAGTGAGAGGGAAAACAATTCGGGAAAGGGAACGAAAGATTTCTGATGCAGAGCTTCTTATAAAATTTGGAAATAAAATTGTATAAGGGTAAATTAGTCACAAAGCAAAAAATGAATTAAGAGCGTTATTTTTCTTTTTCTTTTCTATGAACCGCGAGCTTAGTGCAGTGGTACGAGTCCTCGTTTCTCTTCCAAAGGATGCAAGTTCAATTCTCGAGAATAGTATATAAAAGATGTTCGGATGTACCGTGACCCTTTCATAAGAAAAATAATGTTATTTTTTCTTAGTGTTTGTTTTGTGCTTCTTCCAAAAAAACATTTTGTGCACCCCAAACTCTAAACCTCTCATTCCAAATGCAAATTTTCTTTCTTTCTCGTACCTCAAATTTTAATGGCGTCCATAAAGAAAATCTCACCTCCACCTACATCTTCTCACTTCCACTCCTCCTGCTCCTCAAAAGATTGCTCAGGCGGCTGAGATGCATACTCCTTGATCGTGCGACTTTGCCTCCTTTTTCTATTCTTCTTCTTCTCGAGAAGATTCTTTGAAAGGCTTCTCAGGAGCGTTTGGGATTTTTGTCAGCAGGTCTGTACGGGGCTTGGATGCCACTTTAACTCTGAATTGGACCTAGATTGGGAATCAGAGGAGTATGATTCGTCGCAATCACGTTGCTTGCGCTTGATGGTTTGGGTGGGGGAAGGAGCGTGTGTGTGGGACAAACTGCTCTTCGCTGAAAGAAGTGTTATCATCAGACGAGTGGGAGTGAGACGAAGCAGGTAGCGGTGAGATTTTCTATGTCGCCACCATTAAAATTTGAGAAATGTGAGAGAAAGTAATTAGGTTTGGAAAGAGAAATTTAGAGTTCGAAGTGCACAAAATATTTTTTAGAATAAGTGCGGAAAAAAAACCACTTTAATTCAAATTTTTTTTGCTTTATGACTAATTTATTATTGTATAGTTTTATTTCCAAATTTTTATAAAGCTCTGCATAAGAAACCGTTCCTTATCTCTTTCGAATTTCCCTCTTTTTTTTCTCTCGACCCTTTTCTTTTTTTAAACAATTAAACAATTATTGAACTTTATTTTCTTAATAGTTAGTGTGTTTTCATATATACCTTTTATTTTATAGTTATTATTAATAGTTAAATTAAAAATTACTAAATTTTATTTTTAAAAGATAAATAAACAAAATTGACGTGTTTAATAGAGTTCAAGCAATGTGAGAGTTCCAAAAGGAAATCAAGATTGGTCTAACGAATATAAGATTAAATTCAATTCGATCTGTATTCAAATTTGTGCATGACAATTTTAAAACTTACAGAGATTAAGTACGTGCGAATCTTCATCACACAATTTCGACCGAATGTTTAAGCAAAAGATAATTTGATCAGAAAGTGCCACGTAATGAAATGAAAAGATGTCATTGCAATTTATTCCTTGTTATTTCATTAAGAGAAATGCCTTGCGTTTTTCATGTATCGTCGGACCTTACATTTTTTCTCTTCATTTTCAAAGTCCAAATAGTGAACAGTCGATCTGAACAACTCAATGTGATATCCGTATTAAAATATACTTGGAGATTAGATTTAATATATATTTTTTTAAATAGATACTGAATCACTGTTTTTTGAATGGTCCGGAAACAATAATCTTATTAAGGGCCAATCTTATACAAAAGTACTTGAAAACAACGTTTCGTGGATCATCTCGTTAAATCTTCTTCTTTAAGTCGAGTAAATCTAGCAAAATCAAGACCCTTAAAAGCATGATTATGAAATCAAAACACGAAGCTACGGCACAAATAGACCATGACACCACAGTAGCACTGTTTCGGAAAAAAAAAAGAGAAAAAAAAGAACAGTACCCTAGGTTGGTTTCATCCTACATTTCTCTTTAAAGAAACAAAGTTTCGGTACTTTGTTGATGGCTGCGGATCTAAGAAATTGAACAGAATTAACAAGAATTTTAAAGTAAGACATAATTGTATAATTATTTTGAAAATATGTATATCTTTATAATTTTTTCTGAAAAGAAATAACCAAAAAAATATTGGGCTAGAGACAAACAAGTGCATCCTTGAAATAACATGACTCCGCCCCTGATTGCAGACTCTAAAACGATTAGTTTAAAATCAGGATTGAGTCGTGTGTGTGTATATATATACGGAAGGCATCGGCATAACCGGCCTTGGTGCAGGGTACCTAGGGCGACCACCCCAAATCCAAGGGGCCAAAAAAAATTAGTTTGTATATATATTAAAAAAAAATATTAATCTGTATATATTAAAATAAATAAAATATTAGAGTTCAAATTTTGTATATATAAAGGGTCCAAACTTTTCTATAAATAGGTATGATTTATTGACATCTTCATTCCATTATTAAGCACGTTGGGTGTCTGATCCGCCAACGGCTACGATCGAAAAATGAAATTTCGGATTTAATCTCGGCTATCAAATCACATAATCTGTCTTCTTTTGATTAAATACATATGTTTTATGTGTAGAAGTCTAAATTTAGTTAAAAACATACTCACCACACGTACTGCTATACGATACGTTACAATTAAAATTGAGTAGAGTCAAAAATTTAGCGATATATTTCTCCGTTTTCTTATTTATTTGTTTCCTTATTCCTCCCTCTTCAATGGAGTAGACTCCACCTTTCGTTTTCTTATTTCTTTGTTTCCAAACTTCTTCTGCGTTTCTATATGAATCAGAACGAATTGTTTTTTCTTCTTCTAATTTTCTTATTTCTCTTACTTTGTTTCTATACACATTGCCTGGGAAATCTAGAATATATTTTTAATTTTGTTTCTATACAGATCTAATCCACGGCCCTTTGAAAATCATAGAAGCTCTCCAATAAAACCAAGAAAAAATCATAGAAGCACAAAGCAGCAGGAAATTTTGTTGACATTGTTGTTTTTTTTCTATGCTTAGAAAGATTCTTTTTAAAAATATATATTTACGAAAATTTGCCTAAACTACCTATTATCATACCCATATATCGAGTGTGGTTATGGCTGGTAACAATAAATACTAGCAACTTTTGCTACTATTATTGCAAGATTGTTTCGTATAATCGATAATGCCAGGGGTTTTATTGTGACTCTGTGTCATTTAACTTCCAATACATGCAATTATTATTTGTTTGTTTGCTGTACCAAATAGAAATATATAAATTGAGGCGAAGATTTATGTCTAGGTAGTGCCTACAGTAGTAAATGGAGGCATCATGGCTTTATACTACGTTTTGTGGGGCAAAGGGCTAAGCACTTAGTGATTCTAAAATAAACAAGATTACTGTTACAAATCATAGTAAAAAAACTGTAAATAAATAAGAATAAGGGACCTATGTTTGAGGAGGGGAATAAATATGAAAATGCACTTAGTGATTCTTGTAGTGATGTCCCGTTGCAACGCACGGGCATGATACTAGTATCAATAATAAATGCGACTGGCTAATAGGCTTCCATAAGTACTTCAACCCTATATGCTCCAAGAAATAGCTTATTTTTTTTATATTACGAAAAAATCCTACTTGAAAAATGTTTCGTAGTGCTTCTAGTATATCTAAATTATAAGATATTTTATCTATTTTGTTTGATGTTTCTTCTAACATATTCAAATTATAAGTTGTTCTTTCTATTTTTGAAAATTAATAAATAAACAATTAAAATCAGCGTTGATATCCTGAATTTTTTAGGTTTTTGTCTGTTCGCAACTTGAGGTTGCAGACACCCCTTTGGTGTCCGCAATCTCAAATGGCAGATGTGTCAAATTTCAAATTTTTAGGATTCAGTGGTTTTTGGTTTATCTTTTTTTTGGACAAGGGTATAGAGCTGGGCTTAGCTAAGCCATGGAGTAAAACGACTTGGTGCTCCACGCCTCATTATTTTCATTTTGAAAATCCAAACTTCCGATCCGAACCGCTCAACATGATCTCTATATTGAAATGTGCTTGAGACCAAATTTTACATTTTTTGGAATTTTTTTACTATTTATTAAGCCACTTTGAAAATCGCTGATCTATTGGTCCATAATTTTTTACTGGTTTGCTACTGTTCATCCGGATCAGTGATTTTCAAAGTGGCTTAATAAATTGTTAAACAAATTCCAAAAAATGTAAAATTTGGTCTCCAAGCACATTTCAATATGGAGAACAACTTGAGCGGTTCGGATCGGTAGTTTGGATTTTCAAAATGAAAATATGGCGTGGAGTACAAAGCGTTTTACTCCATGGCCTAGCTAAGTCCATCTCCAAGGGTATATTTAAAATTTTTGGGTGATGTGCTCACCAAGAGAGGTTGGTGAGCACACCTCCAAAAGTCTATCAGATTGGCTTCAAATGACAAATTCAAACTGTTAAAATCTATCTACTTCATGAGTTATGCATGTACATGAAATTTTTTGTAGTTTCAATTTCATTTAGTACAAGATCACGCGGTCAAAAAATAATGAAAAATAAATACATAAAACAACTTATAAAAAATTCATTATTTTAACTGCTTGATTTTGCACTAAATGAATTCAAAATTTCTGAAAGAAATTATGTACATGCATTACTTATGAAATAAATTAATTTCAACAGTTTGAATTAGTCATTTAAATATAATTCGATTGATTTTAAAAGTGTGTTAACCAATATTTGTTGATGAGCATATTACATCTTAGTTTTGCTCGTGATATTTTAGAGTTTGGAGTGAAAAAGGACAATTCCGAATCAGACGTTAAAATGAGGTCCGTTTGCCTAAGACTTTAAACAACGTTCCCAATAAATGTTAAAAGCTAACAATCAAAGCCCAAAATCAGATTAATTGACTTCAAATGGTTTTTTTTTTTTTTTTTTTTAAGATTACACGGCCCATAAGCCGTCAAACGGGGGCTCAGAGCCCTCCACATAGTTCCTTTTCCAGTAGCTTCTGGTTATACTCGCGTCACTTCAGTGTCGACGGAAATAAATCTGCTGCGATTCTTTGGAATCGCAGGGACCCTGCTTTTCCAAATCAAACCATTAATTTATTTTGAGATTCGTGCATAAACCAACTTCCTTTTGGGATTCGTGTATTTCAAAAAAATTAATGGTTTGATTTGAAAAGGCAGGGTCCCTGCGATTCCAAAGAATCGCAGCAGATTTATTTCCCAGTGTCGACACCACGTGTCCCTGTCAATCCAGCACCATCCACCAGTTCACCACCTCACTCCTGCTGCTGCTATAAAACATATACAATTGTTTTCTTTTCATAACACACAATAAAAGCTAAGATCTTTCTACAACATTCACCTTCGCCTGGAGTCTGGACAATTCAATTTCTGCATAGTGATTTTGTGCTTTTGAATCAACAATGTCAGTTTTATCAAAGGCGCTGGTAAGATTAGTTTGAATTTCCAAGCTGTTTTAAAGCTCTCTAATCAATAAATGTAACCATCTCATTTAACCTTTGCCTTCATAACAGTTATTCAGTTAATTTTCATGAATGGAGTTCTAATTTCTTGGTTATTTTTGTTTTAAGAAATTTTCGAGCTCTATTCGAAACAGCTATGGAACTCGAGGACTTGCGACAAGCGTCCATTTAGACGGATTGCAGCATCCTCTCCCTAAAAAGAAGTTCAGGTTGTACCAATTTGAAATTTTCATCTTTGATTTGTCTTAAAATATATATGTTGCATTTTTTGCATATCTAACCATGTAAGTGTGATTTGATGAAGGGGTGACTACGTGCCGGTCTATGTTGCGCTCGGGTTGATACTTCTTTCAACAACGCTTGGCCTGCACACTGCTAGATTACAACTGGCATACTCCCCTAATGTATTTGTCGACAAGAAGAAGCGAGAGGCGGTGCCCGAGGTGGCGATTCCTGATTGGTCATTGCAAGAGGCCGAGCGGTTCTTGGACAAATCGGTGTTTCGCAAAGTGGCGTACCTTCAAGACTTTGATGAGATTCGAGCTAAAATTCCCGACCCAACACGGAACCCCACTAAGGCTTCGTATGTGTTTTTTTCATTCACATCTTTTACTATTCTAATATCAGTAGTGCAGCTCTTCTGGGCACCAAATTCTTCTATAAATTTAACATGCTTATGTTTTTCTTTGACAAATTAACTGGGGATGTAGGGCCAAGAGAGCTGAGACACTAAAAGATGTTGGTGTGGAGCCTCCCGGTATTGAGACCAGGGGCGGTCGTTTGCAGGAGCTGCTAGGGAATCTTGTTAACAAGAAACAGTAGTAAGGCTGAAATAACAGTACTTCCTGTTTCTGTTGCGTGTTTTAGAACCTGCATGGCTGCATTCCTGTTTTGTACAAAAATAAATTGTAATTTGCTAAGTGTGGCGAAAGATCTGTTGTTGTGTACATTATTTTGATTATTAGTCTCTCTAATAATTAGGCTGAACTTTCCTTAGAAGTATTTGGATTTGTGCAAAGGTAATTTGAATGCAAGGGTCCTGTATCTTCTTAATTTTTTTGTTTTTGTAGTTTGTTAGTGTTGTAATGATACTATTGGGCAATCCATTAGAGTCGGAAGTTTTTATCTATAGATTGTAAATATACAACCAAAGAACAGTATATTTATTCAATGTGTCGTATGATTTCTACAATTGTGTAGTATTTTGGAAAAAAATGTTATTCAGGATTATTTTTTTTTAACAAAATAAGCACTATTGATTATCAATGGAGGTAGAAACACGTTTGCTCTGTCGATCCGCTGAATCGGTGAAGCATTTTATACAATTTGATCACACAAATCAATAGCAAATGGCTCGAATTAGTGGAGTCGTTTTTTTTATAAAAATTAAATCAATAGTGTTGGTTCCGTTCAATTATTTAAAATTGATTTTATTTCAAAAGAAAAATCAGAATGTTTGTGTGGTAAAAGGTCAAGTGCATGGGAAACATTTCATGCTGATTTGTCCACAAAGGTGGATACGAAATATTTTTTTAATATCGTTTAGTATGATTTGTTAACGCTCGAAAAGGCGAGGGGACTAATTAATTGGTCTCAACGGCCGTCTATTTACGAAGTTCTTCAAGTTATAAAAGCAAAATTTTCTTTTATTACATCCAAGGCAAAAAATGCCAACCCTAATTACATCGACAAATTTTTTTTTTTTTGGTATGATTTAGGGCCACACTTGGAGCGCGTACTGATCACTGAGTCCGACTCCGCTGCTTTTTTTGGAGAAAAGGAGGAGTCTTCTTTTCTGAATCTAACGATTCAAAATTTTCATTTGCGTATTTCGATAAAAAAAATTTTTATGCATAAATCTCAACGAATTTTGAATCGTTCGATTTAGAAAAGGAGGTCCTCCTTTTCTCACAGAAAAGCAGCGGAGTCTTCTTGATCCTGATCACTTGGAGTCTTCTTTTTTCTTTATTATTTTATTTGGCGCTGATCAGTAAAAATGAAATGTACGGTGTTGTGCTATAACAACTTTATATTTTCAAAAGTTAAATTCTGCTTTAATAATTTTTTTATTTTGATCTGTGTTATAAATTTTTTTTTTTTGTTTTTGAAGTTCGAATAATTTATTCGAGTAACACAAATTTATATTTCCGTTTTTGAAGTTCAAAATTGTTAAATTCATATTTTCATTTTTAAAGTTTCAATGGTGGATTCAGATTGTTCATATTATAATGTATATGGTAAACAAAATTTGTATGTTTTAAATAATTTTTATTATTTTATTAGACAAGGAGAAAACTAAAAAGTAATATAAATTTTAAAATATAAAACTTGACCTAGAGTATATTTTCCTTTCATATATTTTGCGTGAATAATGTAGTACATAGTAAATGTGTAGTATGTTATATTGTATTATTTATGAACAAGAACAATAGTATAATTATTATTTTGGAGCAACTTTTAATTTATATTATAATGCATTATAATGCAAAATAGGCATGATACATTCCAATTTATTTGATCATTGACGGGTTCAGTTTTCAATAAATATGGACTTCTACACAGTTGACTCTTAATCAGTAAATTAGACCTTATACATATGCTTCATGTTGTCAATTATTGAAAACTGGATACATCAATGGTCATATTTATTGAAAATTGAATTTTGGTTTTTGAAAAACAAGTTCGTTTTTATTTGGAGTGTGATGCTGTAGATGCAACAAAATTTTGGGGTTATTAGCAGAAGATTGACATAATAGGTTTAATTTCCAAAGAAATGATAATAAAGAACACTAAATGATATTTTACTGTGCTATGTTTATTTCTTACTTGGTAGAGATGGTTGGCCCGTGGGAATCTGGAAGACAGCGAAATGAAGATTTCGCTAGTGATATTTCGTAGTACTAAGCTCTCGTCTTGGGTTGTGGCAAACCGAGCATACGAAGATGTATCGCTTTGGGATCAGTTTTGTAGGAAGAGCAAAATGCGTCTGAGGTGTGGGGCGCAGCAAAGAGCCGAGCGTAGTTAATTATCTGATGTAATGTTGTAATAATGTAGGAAATGTTGTTGTAATTACATCTATATATAATCTTGGAAGCCACTTTTGTGTTTCGATACCGACACCGGTACAAAACTCTTGTAACAGACTTTTATTAATCAAATGGGGGCGTGACACCCTTGTTTCTTCTTCAAAAAAAAATCTTGGAAGCCACTTCCAAGTTAAAAAAAAGAAGAAGACAAATATGAGTGTGGTATATTTTCCTTTTTAACTTTCTAATGTTACTATACCCTTGATGCTTAATTTATTTCTAACACTATATTATTTTGCTTTATTGGATTTATTGACAAGCTTTGGCAAAACTGGACTTGTATAACTCAACTAAACCCAAGAGAAATTACATAAATGTGAAGTATGACACATTATCATTTAGTACCCAAATGTTAAAGTTCCCTTTTTATTCCCTAAACATTCCATTTCTGCTATTTGGTACTTTACACGATTTTCAGTAAACACTTCAAGAGAAATCTTGCTTCACATGTAAATGCAGAAAGGAGTCATTCCGGACCAGTTGTAATGGCAATCTTGAAAGTTTTAGGAGTCCAGACCCTTATTTAGTTTACTCTAAAGAAAAAAAAACTGATATATATTTTCTGAACTCAAAAGAAAAATATATTTATATTCACAAGATACCAGTACAGTACAAGTTCAAATTCTGAAAGCTGAGCTGCAGCAAACTGGTCTAGACAATACCAATCCTTTAGGTAACCTAGGAATAATGTCGATACATATGTTGTATTGCCGTGCCTGTACAAATTTATTTCTCTGAGATTATTGTTTTTATTTATGTACCCTCAGATTGTGTCTCTTTTGCTCAGGTCAGGTGTTGACATCAACCGCAGGAATTTTAGAGGGGAGGTGAGTGATTCGTTTTTACTACCTGCTATTTTAGATCATACAGACTGAAACAATAATTAGAATAAACATAATATTTTAGAATGAACATAATATATATATTTTTCACAGTACTCGACTTTTGTTGAATGCAAGAGGCTGAGCTTAGAAATGTCACTATTATGCTCCCCTTTCATGTATGGGGACTACCGGACTAGGTCACCGGAGAACTCGACTTTTGTTTGGTATATTTTGTTTTACTGGTACAACTGATGATTTTGGCTTGGGGTTAGTTTTATAAACTTCTCTATTTTGATTATCTTAAATCAGAATTTAAAAGTATTAGGCGAATAGTGTTAAATTGTGAATAGGTGAGGATTATTTTTACTGGTACAATCAGAAATTTGAAAATTGCTTGTGATTCTCTAATGATTGTGTTAAATCAGAATTTTTATGAACTGCTCTCTTGTGATTCTCTGATGATTTTGTTTTACTGGTACAATTGATGTGTTAAATCAGAATTTACTGGCATGGGTACTGATTGTGTTGGATTGTATAAATTGATGTGTGGTGATTGTTTGAAGCATTGGATAACATTTAACGAACTGCACACATTTGCAATACAAGGCTATGATGTGGGGAACTCAGCTACTGTGCCATATATTGTTGCCCATAATACCCTTTTGGCTCATGCCGCCACCTCAGACATAAACAGGAAGAAATACAAGGTAATTTTTACTTCATGCATTTTATTCTACTGCTGGCATACATTATTCAGAATAAAAATGATGGAAACTTGACTAATTTACACAATTCTACCATCCAACCTTTTATCTAGTCACACCTGTGGCTATTAGCTTTAAACTATGCTTGCCAGTTCTGTTGTACGGATATGAGTATGAGTATGGTATTTTAACAGGATACAGATAAAACATTACAGCAATTTCAAAATCCTTAGAATAAGATACATCATAAGACATGAAAGAGGTTGTATCAACATGTCAATTTTTGAAAAAAGGAGAAAAAAAATGTATTTACTGTGTTGTTACTTGTGTAAGATATTTGGATAAAAGTTAATTGGATGAATGAAGCAGCAATTAGAAATTCATGAAAATAAATTAATTACTTTAATCAGGACCCTTGCAATTAGGTCCCATATTATTATATTCATATCCGAAAATTAAATACGGATATCCGATATCCGAATATCCGTACGGATACGGATACGAATATGGTTTTACATTTTAATTATCTGTATCCGAATAGTAGATATATACCATACAATATAATATATATTATGACAAAATTTATGTATATATCTACGGATATCCGATATCCGATCTGTATCCGTCTAATATCCGATCCGTATCCGTATCCGTATCCGAAAAATAAAAACGGATACGGATATGGTTTTACCACTATCCGATCCATATCCGATCCGTTTTCACCCCTAGTTACTGGCCAGAGTACAACCTATGCTGGGTTGAATGGGGTTGTCAAGCACAATCTCCTGTGGCGGGACATGCATATCCTTGTGTATCCTAGGGCATCAATCCAAAATTTAAATTTAAGTATTAGAATACATATCCATATCGGATACGTATCAGATACGGATACAGCAGTACTGTAGGCGTAGCTGGGAAACATGGTTTCCCAAGTACGACAATTTGACTGGCACACCTGTATCTGACAGGCACCCAATATAGATATGCTACCTGGCATTTCAGATGTTTTTATTTAAATGGATATGGTCAAATATATGTGCTGATACGTGTATCTGCACACGAGAGACCGTATCTCATATGGACTAATTGTTAGGAGTGTCTAATTAGGAAGATCATCCTTCTTTATATAGAGATTGGCTGGCTCTGTAGGAGCAAATTGTTCGTTGTGGGACTAATGAAACGTAAATCCGGAGCTCGCTTGTCCAACAAAATACGCTTTGTTCCAAATCTTTCTATTAATTTAATCAAGATTGATATTTTCCTCTTTAGCTTTCATACCAATTATTTCTTATATATTCCACGGCAGGGTTTCAATACCTCATGTCTTTTATACCCAAGGTTCTAAATAGCGCGCTATAGCGGCGTTATAGTGCCGCTATAGCGTTTTCGGACCATAAAAGCTATGACACTATTGTCGCTATAGCGGCGCTATATGGGCATAGCGCCGTTTTTTCAGCCGTTCCGCTATGACGCGATAAACGCTATTTAAACCTTTGTTTATACCTCATCATGCCTCATATTTAATATATTTATTTTCAAAGTCCAACTGTCGATCCGAACCGCTCAACATGATATCTATACTAAAATAAGTTTGGGGAAGAAATTTTATAATTTTTGGATTTTTTCACTATTTTCTAATATAAGTACAAAATTACTGTTTCTGGACCGTTCAAAAACAATGATTTTTTACTAATCTAAAAAAATAGTAAAAAATTCCCAAAAATTATAAAATTTGGTCTCAAAGCATATTTCAATATAGATATCATGTTGAGCGGTTTGGATCGACAGTTTGAACTTTGAAAACGAAGATATAAAATGTGAGGCATGATGAGATATGGAACCCTCCTCTTGTATGTTTTAATATAATAATGTTAAGATTTTTACAATATTTTTTAGGTATATTCTTAGTTTTTTCATGCTAATATTTCCAAAATATTAGGCTGTCTATTTTTTTTTTCCTAAAACAAATAATTTGGTTCTTATGCATAAAAAGGTCATAGAAACATAACACGCATGAAAGTATTGTTCCAATATTATACTTGTAATCGTATTTATGCAATGTAGGTTTAAGTACTTAATACCTGTTATGACTTATGACCAATTCCAACACTCTGTTATGTATCATTATACTTTGTAATTGTTCTTATATGCTTTTGCATGGAGTAATGGTCCAATTGAATAAAACCCACCTCCACCGTAGCCTACCACAAAAGCCTAAATTACACTAATGATTTCATATCAGCAGCCCCAGTGCCGTCGGTCTCGCAGTAGCTTTCTGTCAGACACCCGCTGCTTCATTTGAGGTCCACATGGCCCCACTAACCATGACCACACAATTCCTCGCCCCTGCAGCTTCTATTAAAGTACAGCATATTGGAGATCTATAACTAGTGCGCATGGAACTCTGGGATTCGGCACAGCACTGTGTAGATAAATTCAAGTTCATGTCATACAAACTTAAAAATTCTAGTCTGCTCCTCTTGTTCCAAAATTTTAATCTTTGTAACAACTTGTTCGCTCCCTTGATGTGCTTGTTGATAGGATGAGTGAATGATGATGCCGGAGGTGGGAGGTCCTGATTGGTCGGAGCAGGCACCTGAGCAATCCGTAAAGAACTTGGTTTTAAGCAAGGCTTTGTGCGTGCATTTTTCATTATGCATGTTCCTTCATATGTTCTAAAGTTTGCAAAAGTTTTATGTATTTGGTACCTTGTTAACATGCTTGATTTTATTCAACAGAAACAAATTTAGGCCGAGGAAAGCTGAGACATCAAAGGATGTAAGTGTCAAGTTGCCTGGTATTGTGACTAGAAATAGCCGTTTGTATGAACATCTTGCAGATATTTTGACAAAAAAAGAAGAGTAAGTCTGAAGTTGTATAACTTAAACTGTTTTCACCATGTGTTTTTGTGTGGTTGTTTGCTTGTTTTGTATGGAAATAAATTGTAATCTGCAAGTGTAGTAGTTAAATTCTGTTTTGTTTTCCGGAAAGATTGATCAAATGCTGTTCTGGCCCTGTCATCATAATTTTGGGTAAACAATTTCAAACCAAATTTGAAAATGAGATATTTGCACTGTCGATTTTGTTTAACTTCACAAGTTTTTTAAATTTTTACAACTTAAAAAGAGTCTGTTTTGCTTAATTAGCAAATGATTTTGTATTGGCGTGTTATTACCTTACATGTGTTAACAACTAACATTTTGCAACTAGACAAAAATAGACGAGATATTAAAAACAGTATACAGCAATGGTCTAAATGATAACGATGATAGATCAGACTGATAATAAAAACACTGGATACAAATGGGCTAAACACATTCTACCTAATTTTGCATGCACAGATTCAAAATTACTCTCGAAAAGATGTTGATAATATGTATAATTTTGTTTTCATTTTTTCCTTTAGAATTTTACCAAATAGCGAGACGGTATGTTTTCTTCCATAAGATTCAAGCAAATTTATGCTACCAAGTATACATATAAATTCCAAAGCCAGATAATAAATTCATTGTTTAAATATTTTGATGACTTAATTTTCAATCTGTACTTAAAAAATATACACCAGCACCATTTGATATCCGATCTTTACTTTAATAAAATAATACATACGTGACTTGGAATGATACATAATGAAATAGGATCCTTTGCACATCATGTCATCTCCTGATGGGAGTATAGGCGTCACTTTGTTCTGGCATAGTCCGTTTATAAAATAAATAAGACTGAAGTCCCACGTTTTATAATTATATTTATTGAGGATATTTAATTGGAGCTAAAATTATTAAAAAGTAACTCTTTATGCTAATTATGCAATATGTTATGTCGCCATATCGTATTCTTTTTTTTTTTTAATAAAATGTTACTCTGGTAAAAACTTTATTTATTATATTTGACTGCAAGTTTTGCCAGACAAATCTTACGAAGTGGAACTTTACAAGTGTTCATGAAACTAATAAATGTTAAAAAAAGCTAGTGAAGTGTTCAGAATAACAATTCTTTTTTGGTAAAAGCAACTAACTTAACCTTAAAAATGCATAGTTACACATTCATATTTTTAATAATTATATGTTTAAAACAACAAAATTAGTTTTAAGATAATTAATAAGGTATTTTAAATTACAAAATATTAATTAACAAAAAAAAATATTTCTGAAAACATATAAAAGCGGACAGCACTGTATACTGAATATATTTTGCTTGGAAAATAAAATAAAGGGGGAATTTCACGTATATCCCTGAAAAACTTCAAAATTACGTATTTCTCCTTCTAAATTTTAAAATTACGTATTTACCCCACTAAACTTCAAAAACTCACAAATTTACCCATTTTATTATTTTCTATATTAAAACTCATTCTAAATTTATAAAGTACCCATTTTACCCTTTATTAAAAACATAAAAAACTCATCGGACTCAAATTTGAATTTGAAGGGTTCATTTACCGTCTGAACTGTTTTAAGATCCCTGCGTGCAAGATCAGCACGAATCTTAAAGCAAACACACAGTTATTGAAGCAACGTACACGAATCTTAATGCAATTTATGGGGTCAAATTTGCTTTGAGATCTGTGCACGCTAGATCAGCATGAATCTTGAAGCGAACATGCACGAATATTGAAGCGATGCGCACATATATTATTGCAATGCGTGCGGATCGGACGGTAGGGGAACCCTTCAGATTCAAATTTGAGTATGATGGGTATTTTATGCTTTTAATAAAGGGTAAAATGGGTATTTTATAAATTTAGAATGAGTTTTAATACAAAAAGACAATGAAATGGGTAAATTTGTGAGTTTTTGAAGTTTAGAGGGGGAAATATGTAATTTCAAAATTTAGAGGGGGAAATACATAATTTTGAAGTTTTTGAGGGGTATACGTGAAATTCCCCCTAAAATAAATTGGTAGTTTGCAACACGGAAAGCTGCAAACTGTAAGCGCGCTATCACTCCTTTTATTTTTTTTCATTTTTTATCTAATACCAAACAACGGGTAAATATTTTAACAGAGTATGTTTAGCTTCATGCAGAGCGCAGACTATAGAACCAAAACAGCGCTATATATGGTTCATGCGCAGCACGAAGCTAAAACTACTCTGTTAAAGTCTTTACCCCTAAACAACACAAAATATCACTGATTTCGTTCCTCACGGTCCACAGAAATCACCTCGTCTTTCATATCCAAAACCCTCCAAAACCTTCCACCTCTGCTCCTTCCATTAATGGTGAATTTTCATTCTTTGTAAACACAATCACTCACAAGTCTTGATTTCCCACGCAATAATGGCTGTTGTCAAGCATTCTCCAAACCCACTTCTCTTCTCTCTCCGATTCCCCTCCCACTCGGCCCGTTTCGTCTTTCTCCCTCTTCGCACACCTCCCTCTTGGTTCTTCCGTACACTAAAAGCCGGGTATACTAGCACTATTACCCCGTCTCGTTCCATTACAACACCAGTGCCTGAACACGACCATATCGAGTTGTTAAACGAGCGGATAAGGAAGGAACATAGGAAGCCAGGAGATGACAACACCGGGTCCACCATGGGCCGGGACGAGGCTGATATGTACATGAGAATGGTAAAGGAGCAACAACAAAGAGGTTTACGGCAGCTGAGAGGGGAGGAACAGAAGCAGCTTGGCGGGTTCGGGTACCGGGTTGACCCATATGAGCTCCAACCGGGTGATTATGTCGTTCATAGAAAGGTATTAATTCCTCCCAATTTATACATTTTTTAAGAGAATTTTTGTAGTGTTCTTTGAAATTGTGCTATTTCTGGCAGGGGCAGAACTAGAATTTTAGATATGGGGAGAAGGGGGGGGGGGCTGAAACGAAAAATGTATAATATGTGAAATTACATAATGTGTGGTCACTAGGATTTGAACCCAAACCACTAAATGGAATCCAACCACTAGGCTACAAGCACACATTTAGCATTTCATGAGGGGGGCTGAACCATATAAAAACTTTAAGACAAATAAAAATTCAACTAAATTTCAATATACATGATTAAAAGTTTTGAAATCAAGGGGGTTGCTAAGCACCCCTGGGCTATACCTAGATCCGCCCCTGATTTCTGACTTACGGTCTAGAACTTTCTTGCAATTCAATACTATCAGTCTAGAGAGTAGAGACTCAAGAGCCTACCACAATTCTGTCACAAAAAGAAAGTAAAATGTGAAAAGAAAAAGCTCTTTGAAATCACAAAAGTTGCACAAATGAAACACAATTGCTTATGATTGAGCCCACCGTAGTTATCATCAGGAAGAAAAACAAATACATTGTAAACAAGGCCTCAGAGCATCTATGAGAATTCTAAATTGTTAGCACTAGCTAGGCACTGTGCATTAGAAACTGAATTATTTTGAAACTTGAAGTGGTATTAACAAAATGCTCTAGGACGGGGGGAAATTTTTGCTGTGCCCCAAGGATTTGGTATTATTTATATTAATTTATTATGATGATATGCATAGGTGGGAATTGGGAAATTTGTGGGAATAAAACAAATGGCGACCGGAGAAGGACCATCAGGTGCAACTGAGTACATGTTCATAGAATATGCAGATGGTATGGCCAAGTTACCTGTTAAACAAGCTGGCCGCTTACTCTACCGATATAATTTGTAAGTGTTTTTTCTTCTCTTTTTTACAGAGGCAATTTCACATATACCCTTATAAAATGACCAAACAAAGGATATAGCACTGCAAAACTGCAAATGTCATGCAAAACAGATAATCATTTGTTGCAAAAAGATGCCCAGACTGACCCTCCTTTCTCACTTGCTTTTCCCCTACACAAGCAATGGGAAAAATGGGGAAATTTTTTGTTCTCAAGGAAATAGGAGAGGGACTAAGTGATATATATACTTTTTTGTCATATCTTGGATGGGAATATGAGAGCTCATTTTCAAGATAATAGGTGATGTTTTCACATTTTCACTGGGGCATAGATGGAATTTTGCCCTTCCTACACATCTATAAGAAAACTATACGACATGTCTTTTACAAAAGAATGCTCAATTTTTATTTTATTTGCAAATAACTACCGGTATTTCTTGAGATATTTCCATTGGAAAGTCCAAGTGACAACCCATTGTTGGTCATGTGATGGAAACACTATATCCTTTGGCCTTTTGTTTTTGCAGTATATTTTTGAGATATATGCACAACACCCAAGATTTTGTTGTTGTTTATTTGCAAAGACTCCAAGCTCCGAAGACTGTCAGGAGAAATGCTACTTGTTGCAAAAGAAGCCTAAAAACAAAGACGTACTATCATATTTAGTAAATTGTATGACTTAATTAGTCTTTAATTTTGATAGACCTAATGAGACAAAAAAGCCGAGGACATTGAGCAAGTTGAGTGACCCTGCAGCATGGGAGAAGAGACGAACAAAAGGGAAAATCGCGGTTCAAAAAATGGTGGTTAATTTAATGGAATTGTATTTACATAGGCTCAAGCTTAAAAGGCCTCCTTATCCCAAAGCTCCCGAAATGGAACAATTTTGTGCATACTTCCCTTATGAGCCCACCCCTGACCAAAAGCAGGTTAGTGTCATAATTTGTTGTACTATTCGAAATCATTTCATGTTTATTGAAGGCCCAAAAAGGAAATAAGGCACATTAGCATGATGTAATGAACAGGGAGAATTATCTTGTGGCAGTTGAATGTTTCCACTCGTCATACTAGGATTAGACTGCTGTTTAGTATATTACATTGAGTTAATACAAACTAAGTTTCAGGGACAATGTTGACATCTTTTATTCCTTTTAATTTTTCCACAAATTCCTATTTAGAAATAAGCCAGAAAATGTTGGTCTAAATTTGCCAAAAAGAAAAATATCAGGTCTAGTTTGCAAGAAGATCTGAATAGACTTTCAAAAGAAGCTCTGAATAAAATTATACAAAAGAGGAATACAAGAAAAAGAAATAATTATTCTGCATTATTCTGCTTCTATGTTATTACCACTGTAAATACTGTACAATTGTTGTGTATGGTTTGTAGGCATTTATAGATGTGGAGAAGGATCTAACAGAGAGGACAACACCGATGGATCGGCTGATCTGTGGTGATGTTGGCTTTGGTAAAACTGAGGTCGCCCTTCGTGCGATCTTTTGTGTGGTATCTGCTGGCAAACAAGCCATGGTTTTAGCTCCCACTATTGTACTTGTCAGACAGCATTTTGAAGTCATCAAAGAGAGGTTCTCTGATTACCCCCATATAAAAGTTGGCGTTCTCAGCCGTTATCAGGTAAATTGCATTTATCTTCTTTGCTGGGGTTTAGTCTATTAGAGGCAAAAGGAGGGGAGAAAAGAAAGATGGGTGAGGAAATATCAAACATCTGCTTGGTATTTGATTTTGCGGTGGCCCCTAAAGATCACTTTCAAATGTTCTTTTACATATCCATTTACATAGAGGCTACATAAGATGGTTTTAAATTTAAATTGAATTTTCGCTGGGAGAGGCCAAGTTTTATACCAAGTGGTTTTTGTGATTTCGAAGTTCAAATAGTTGATCTGAAGTGCTCAACATGTTTTCCATATTAAAATATGCTTGGAGACCAAATTTTACATTTTTTGGATATTGTTTACTATTTTTTAGGATTTTTGAAAATCACTGTTTTCAGATTCTTTTTTATTCTTTTTTACCAAATCCTAAAAAAACAGTATTTTTTTTTTTTCCAAAAAATGTAAAATTTGGTCTCCAAGCACATTTTAATATGGAGATCATGTTGAGCACTTCAGATCGACTGTTTGAACTTTGAAAACGCAAATACCACACTTAGTTGGACGAGGCCTCTATCCAAGCGCTTGGAGATTAGCCACTCTCATATTCCTCAAAACAACCTGAGAAACATAGTCTTGTAAAGTTGAGGTCTTTATTAAATATTAGGAAGGAACTTCAGAAAGAGTGCATCTTATCAACAATCCTCCCAGCATCCCTCCCTATCCCCCCTTAAAAAGAACTTTATTTATGCAGACAAACCAAGAGAAACAAGAGTACTTTCGTATGATCAAGAATGGCGAATTAGACATCATAGTTGGGACTCATGTCCTTCTTGGAAATCGCATTCCTTATGACAAGCTCGGCCTTCTTGTTGTTGATGAAGAGCAGGTCAACTTTGCAGATATCTCACTATACCTTTCATTTTTTATATTCATTACTTGAGAAACACATCATCCTTGTTAGCAATATCATCTATTTTTGCATGTTAGTTAGGTATTAATAAGAAACAATTATTTTCACCACTGCCACTAACACCATGAGCCGGCTACCTGATCGACCTAAGATGTTTCTTGAAAAGAAGAGATGCTAAGAGATCACTAGGGAATTGAACTGCTAATACAAAATCCTTCAGATCTGATTGAGTGGGATGCTTATCAACAACCACTACCCCCACTATTACCACTATCATTACTACTATACTACTATTTTACTATTTTAATTTTTTGAATTGGACAGAGGTTTGGTGTGAAACAAAAGGAGAGGATAGCTTCATTAAAAACATCAGTGGACGTTCTGACATTGTCTGCCACACCTATACCTCGCACTCTTTATCTTGCATTAACTGGATTTCGTGATGCTAGGTAAAAACAAAAATGAAAAAAATTCTATTCTATTCTCTCCATGTATGTTTCTTAACTGACCGACACTATATTGTAGTTTGATATCAACACCACCACCAGAGCGAGTACCAGTAAAGACAACTGTGTCACTTTACAGTAAAAATAGAGTGGTAGCTGCTATTAGACATGAGTTGGATCGTGGCGGTCAAGTGTACTATGTATTACCTCGCATCAAAGGTAGTCATAGTAAACCATACTTAATATATCAATTTTTTATTCAAATAATTTATCCTCTCTAAAAGAAAATAAGCCATTAACATTACGCAGGGTTGGAAGAAGTAAAAGCATCTATTGAAGTTTTTTTCCCAGATGTACCAATTGCTTGTGCACATGGGCAGGTTCGTATATTCCCTCAATATGTTTTGTTCCGTTGATGATTGTAAATTTTGCCACTTTGTACGTGAATAATGTTAGTGAATTTTAAATATTTCTTTTTATGCAAATAGCAAGGTTCAAAGGAGCTAGAGGAGACGATGAGGAAGTTTGTACAAGGAGAAATCAAAATATTAGTTTGCACCAACATTGTGGAGAGCGGGTTGGACATAAGTAATGCAAATACCATTATTATCCAAGATGTACAGTATTTTGGCATGTCTCAGTTGTACCAGGTACTATATAAAATTTACTTTTTACACAGACTCCTAAACTACTACTTCGATAGGGTTTCCCTTGGCATAAATTTAGGGAAAAAGGAGAGCTATTGTTAGTTCTACAAGAAGGTTATATGTAATACTTCCGTGTCTTACAGGATGTATGAGGTGTTTTTATTGATATATAGATATATATGGATGAGATGTCTCTTGTTTTTCAGGGGCTGACATGGACATTCATTTTAAATTTTTGCATCAACATGTCTCCCATTTTCATATTCTCTCTTTGGTGCTGAGCTTTTCTATATTAATTCTTTGTTACTTTTCAAGCTAAGGGGCAGAGTTGGGAGATCAGAAAAAGAAGGCTTTGCATACCTGTTCTACAATGACATCACAACTTTGAAAGCCCAGACATATGTGTGTTCTGAAATTTCTCTCTTTCTTTTCAATTCTTTTCACTATTTATTCTATCTTTCTTTTATATTTCGGACACCTTAATGGTATTATTGCAATAAAACAGGACAAACTAGCTGCAATAGAACAATATGGGGAGCTAGGTCAAGGATTCCATTTAGCGCAGAAAGACATGGGGATTCGTGGTTTCGGTAATGTTTTTGGTGAACAACAAACTGGCGATATTGGAAATGTTGGTACCGACCTTTTCTTTGAAATGCTCTTCGAGTCTTTATCAAAGGTAAAGAAAGACCCCCGACCTCCCCACCCCTCCCTGAAAAAAGAAACACACACACACACACACACTCTCCCCTACACAAAGAAAAGTAATATTTTTTCTATTATTGTTTAGGTCGACGAAAACAGGATTTTATCAGTCCCCTACCGAAATGTTCAGGTACTGCTTCAGCATTTTTTTTTTATTGGAGAGTAGAAGCATCCATCCTATTCTTTTTTCTCGATTTTGTGGAAATTTAGTTTATATAGATGTTAATCTGCCTTGAAAAGTCTGAATTGAACACCTATGTCAGTCAGAATATATCTTTCAACGAGCCAAACCAAAATAACAAAAAATTTCCTATAGAAGCACATTAAAATTTGCTCTTATCCCAGACACGCTCATTCTTTTTTCTACAATCATATTGAAAGTAAAATCAGACCAAGTAATAGCTGTCTGTTCATATAGTTGTTTGCATTAAAATTATAAAGTCAGGTACAATTGTTATATTTTTATTTTGCATAAATGAGATTTAGCAGTCCATGTCAGTTGTTAATTTCAGAAAGGTTGGACTTACATTTGATTATTGGTAAAATAATTGCATCAAATTTGCAAAAAGATGCTTAATTGTTGGAGGGATTACTGTCTTCTTTAAAAAGTAACCTTTGTGTATGTTCATGTAAATTTGTCAGCTCGATATAGATGTCACACCGCATCTCCCTTCAGATTACATAAATTTTCTAGAGAATCCTGTGGAATTGATGAATGACGCAGAGAGGGCTGCTGAGAAGAATATTTGGAGTTTAATTGAATTCACTGAAACCTTGAGACGCCAACACGGGAAGGAACCCTATTCCATGGAGGTATATTTTTTTTATCTAGAAAAGTATGCAATGATTCCTTGCAGTTGTCAATAAATTGCATAAAACTCGTCTCATCTAATTTAATAGTCTGTACTGTTAGATGGGAGTAATTACACGAGTGGTCCATAAAATATAACTCTTTTATTATTTTACCATTTTGATAAATTGATAACTCAGGGATCAAAATGGTAATTTTGAAAAATTATGGACTAAAATGGTAAAATACTGGTACTTTTAAGTATTGCTTGTGTATTTACTCTTTTAAAAAAAATGTAATATTTTTTTATTAAATTGTCTTTTACAAAATGTTGCTGTGATTTGCAGTTGATATTGAAAAAACTGTATGTTAGAAGAATGGCGGCTGATTTGGGAATAACAAATATATTTAAAATGAACAACACGGTTTATATGGCAACTAATATGAGTAAGAAAGCATTTAAGCTTATGAGAGATTCAATAGCCTCTGATGTGCAACGCAACTGCCTCTCCTTTGACGGTTCTCATATTAAGGTATTTTTTATTAATATCAAGAAATGCAACAGCAAAATGTAATTTTACATTTAGATATGAATCTGATTTTTTTTTGTTAAATTAATAGGGGAACTTGTTATTGGATTTGCGAAGCGAACAGGTGTTGAACTGGATATTCCAGTGCCTCTCTGAGCTCTATGCTGCATTACCTGCATTTGTCAAGTATTAAGACTAATTTCTGGTTAGCCCCCTACAAAAGGTTGAAATAACTTTACAACCTTCCATTTTTGTTCCATCTTTTTGTCTCACAATGGCAAGCACAACTGTGGACAACAAGAACCGCTCGGCGAAATGAGGAAACTGGTCCTCTTATTTTACTCTGCTGACTACATACATGTAAGTGGTATCGAATTTTACTTTAAAAAAAAGGGTGGTTTTGGGTTTTATTGATTTATTATATGGGTCGGGATCCATTAACAATGGATATACTCTACAATCTTGATAATATCTTGGGTTTTATTTTATTTTCTTTCAGCGATTTTTTCCGGAGGAGAAAGTTAGAACCTACTGAGACAGTTAACAACATCATTAGTAGTTAATATAGGCTTAGTATATTATTCATTGTGGACTGAATTTTTTATGAGAATAAGAGGGAATCATGGTAAATGTGCATGTATTGCACTTCCATTTGTATTCATTCTTCATGTATGTATTAAGTTTCTTGTTTACCTTGGTTTTCTTTTGAATATTTCGCCCATTTATAGCTTTTACTGCAAATGGTTGCTTTTGCGAACATAATTGTTAAGGTTTTAGTTACGTGTCAGAGAATTTAGTCGGCTAACTATAAATCAGATAGCATGAGTTTTGTTGCAAAATTGCAAATAATGAAACTTGTGGAAGTGTTAGGTTTTAGTTACTGTGGTTGATGAGGTACATATGGTGAGTTTAATTTACAAGTTTCACATGATAAGTTTTACATGTAAGCTCGTTTGTGCAATCATGGAATAATGCTGGGATAGTGTTGTTAGAACAGTCGTCGTTATATTCAGTCAATTTGCTAAGAAAGTGAATTAGTCTTATTCTAAGACTTTCAAACACAATTGTTTTCAGTCGTAGTAGTGTGGTATTCTGAGTTTCTGACAATTGTCAAACAAGTCCATAATAATGTGAATTTTGAATCAATGATATTGTTAAACTTCAAGTGAGTATATTATTTACTTGACGAAGAGGCCCTTTACTGATATATCATAGATGTTCTAATTATTAAAACAATTATATATAAAAACTATTGTTATAATTATATATTTGTTTTTTCTTTTAATCACATTAACCATACCACACAATAGCTTTCGCATTTAGACATGAAGATTAAGGTGAGCTTCTTTAGTTTTCTAAATTTTTTATTTCTCAGTGAAGATTAAGATAACCTTTTTAACTTATTTTTTTGTCTAAAATTTTAATCTTTATCTGAATCTTAAACCACCTCTACACTTGAATTAAGTCTCTTTACCTATATAATTTTTTTTAGATTAATAGTTTTAAATTTCTACTAACAATTTCATTGATAAAAAACATATTTACGAGGCAAATGATCATCATTCCTAAATCTACTCCTTTATTTTCACAAGTTGCTCTAAACTACTTTAATGTTCTATCCCTACTTAATTGCACTCTTAATCACCATATTACCTTAATTCTCATCTCTTTTCACGACCAGATCCGCTCTCGTCTGACCGCCGCCGCGCTCTGACGATTGTATTTGCTCACCGTCGCGCTCTGATTGAGATGGGTATAGACTCTATATTCTGAGTTCCGACCTCCTCTCCATCATTCTCCTCTCAGCTCGAGGAGGTAGAGCCCTTTCTCAGGAGGGTATTGCTGTCGGAGTAAAGCCTAGAAGGGATGGAAGGGGCAAAATGGAGGGAATGGGAGGTGGGAGCAAGTGGGGCCGTCATTTTTATTAATATCAAAAGTTAATTACAAATTAATAAATATATCCAGCTCAGATGAGTTTTGTTAAAAATGTCCAATTAATGGCCAGTTTATCATTTTTTTAGAGACTATGAAGAGCAAGATGCTGAAATCTAACATTAAAAATTCGATTTTTTTTAAAATATTTGTTAGATTACTTCTTTTGATATATAATTAGCATATTTATACTAAAATACGCTAAATTTCAGCATATTTGGGAGAGATGTTAGATTTCAGGATCGTGCTTTTCACCATCATGTTAGATTTTAGCATCTTACAAATGAAAGATACTCAATTTTAGGATATTGGTTATTGTTAAATTAAATTTACTAGCCGCATGCGAACACTAAACTACGTTTTTTTAGGTACTAAGTTTTAACAATTTCACTAGTTCAGATTGATCCAGTTGGTTTAATGTGATTCAGGTTTTCTATCATTCCTAATCATCAGTAATTTTGATACAAGTTTTGACTTTTTATACGACACTGTCACTAGCCGCATACGGGTCATTGTGTCTATCGATGATAAAAATTTTAACTTAATTTTTTGAGGCACTAAATGATGTTTTTTTGCAATTCTAATTCCATCGGCTCCCTGAGGGTGACCCCCGAGGGCGCCATTGCCCCCGTCTCGTCCCAAACTTTCCAAATTGGGGTCGTACAAGCAAATTCGAGTTTTCTAGCCAAAGTTATGGTCGTTTAAAGTTTTTTTTTTAAATGACACTTTCGTGCAAAAACACCGATGATGCACCGATGCTTTATGCATGGCTTAGTGATGGCAGAAGTGCATCGATGTTTCATTACAAAAACATCAGCAATGCACCAATGTTTTTTTAGCACTACCCTGCTTAATTGCCAATGCTAAAACTAATAAAACATCAATGTTTCATTACAAAAACATCAGCGACGCACCGATGTTTTTTAACACCACCTACTTAATTGCCAATGCTAAGACTAATAAAACATCGATGATGCACCGATACATGCAACTGATGTAACACACACATCCAACCAAATGCATTTGTTTGATCTTGGCCAAATAAGTGCAAACTTCAATCCGAGTTTCCTACGACCTTTTTCTTCTAGCCAACTTTTTCAACATCTTGCTCTTCATAGTCTCTAAAAAAAATTATTAGAAACCGGCCATTAAATGACCAGTTTAGACATTTTTAACAAAACTCATCTGAGCTGTGTATATTTATTAATTTGTAATTAACTTTGGATATTAATAAAAATGACGGCAAAGTGGGGCGGCTGCTATAGGATTTCGCTTTTGTCTCCTTGCAAACGCTTTCTTTTAAAAGGGCAAAAGTTATGTTGACAGCGACCCAGTCTCGATTTGAATTCAGATAAGTTTTTTTAAAACAACCGAACATAATTTTCTTAGTGCAAATTAAAATTTAATCTAACCTTGTTGTTAAACAACTACTGAAGACCTGAACTCTTTGAATCGCTCTCACTTTCTATGAAGTCTGAACTTTCGACCAAGTCAAACCTCAAGAGCTATTCCAATACGATCTTATGTTCTTATATTCCGATCTTTTTTTTCACAGCATTAAGAAATAAAATTGATTACGTAGCATTTGCACAAAAATTAAAATAAAAAAAGTTGCAATAAATTCTAACAGACTCACAATAATAATTTTAATTATACTATGTTATATTTTAATTCTTAAAATTGTAACGAATCATTGCAGTCCAACGAATCGGTCTGGTTAATTTTAAACATTTAAAAAAATAATGTTACCAACTTTTATATTTTAATGTCACGTTTAAAAAAAATCGGAGTTATGTTGCTCCAAAATCGAAGTACATTGATAATTTTTTTTTCGTCCAACATCTGTCACTAGAGGAGGAGTCCGACTTTCAAACAACGAGAATCAACTGCAAATGAAGATCAACTATATAAAATATATGTGTTGTGAATGATTATCAATTTTATAGTATCCTAAACTATATTAAAATTTATATATAAACATAGAAATTATAAACATATAAACATAGAAAATTATACTCTTAGTGGCTCCGCGACTCTGTCATTCAGTCAAGCAATATCTCTATTCTTGTAGCATAGTCAGAAACATGCCATTTTCCAAGTTTATTTCTTTTTTGAGTAAGAACCAGGATCAGTTCTTGTTTTCATTAACCTTTGGTGGTTACAGTGTTTTGGTTTTCATTGTGAATTCCCAGTGTGTGAAAAAATAAAGTTACAAGAAAGAAAAGAAAAAGAATAGGAGGGCCTGTGTGCCAGGGAAGCAAGAAAAGGAAGTAAAACATGTAGCGGACGGTAAAATATGCTATACAAAAAGGTTCCCCTGGAAGCCTAATAGCCTATATCTCGCCCTGTTGCGGTGCCTCCGTGGTGCGATTATCGTTGCACCGTTGTTCACGTATCTGGAGCAAAATATCTTCAAAGCTGGTAACCTTATCATTGAAAAGCCTATTGCATCTCTCGCGCCATATGACGAAGTGGGTTGTCAGTATCAGCGCTCTCGTTTGTTTACTGAGTGTATTATCTGTAATGGCCAGTATAAGGTCGGTAGTGTGTGCGGTTGTATGCCCCAGTCCCCTTTCCTCCTGTATCCAATGGTGAATTGCTCGTGTGGTCAAACACGAGTTGAACAAGTGTTCGGAAGATTCATCGCTTGCTCGACACATGTAGCAGATGCCCACGATGTGGAATCCCCTCTTTCTGAGATTTTGCGCTGTGAGAAGCTTGTCATTACACAGTAGCCATGCAAACACCTTGAACCTTGGTGGTACGTGTAACTTCCATATCCTTGGTGTGTGCGTCGCTATCCTGGGAGCTATCCAAGTTTATTTCTAGCATTTGAAAAACAAAATTACAAAATTAACAGGTTTATTATTATTGAAAAATTTCGTATCTTAACATTTACGCAGATTAGATGAGACGCAAATTTCGAATTTGCGCATCTATATAGAGTATGTTTGGTTGGATTGAGAATATGTTATTTTGGAAGTTAAACTATTCAGAATAGCTTATTTGGTGTTTAGTTGGGTTAGAATAACTAAAATAGTGAATTCAAACTTTTTGTCTTATTAGAATATACTATTCCTAAGAGTTTTGAAATTTGACTGTTCTAATAAGATAAACAATAATTATATTTAATTTGACTATTCTAATTGTTCTTATTTTACAACTAAACATACCCATAGATAGATATTAAGGTGTATTACTCCTGGTTCTGAAAGGTTCGCAGATTGACCTAGTCTGTGTACCACTTTTGCGACAACATATCTAAAAGCTTATGCGCCAATACGCGTTTGCTTTCATATTTTCCACAGCTTTTCATAGGAACTCACGCGTATATCCAAAAGCTTTTGTGCACCTTTCTACCAAAAGTTTGATAAGGACCCAAGAATATATTCAAGTATTTATATATGAAAAGGAAGTGGTTTTCTTTAATCTTTCTCTTTACACAAAACTTGCTCGAAGGAGCCAAGAATAGATTTTAGTATTTTTATGACCGAATTAGAGTATTTCTAGGATTTTAATTTTTCTTTGTATCAACATTTTTTTTTTTTTGAAGAATAGTGGAGATTTTCACCGATTTCATATAGAAACCAAGTGTACCTAATCTGATATCCAAAATAGATACCAAAATCAAATACAGTAAGTCATACAACTGCTCATACAAGCATAAGCACATAGCAGCAAACAAACAACCGAAATAAACTTCATACATGAAACAAAATAACTACTACTAAAGTACAACACAACCAAAAGCCAACACTTAACTATCACTAAACAAACATTAAGCTAATTCTTCCCAATTAACTGCATCATCTTCAGCCAACTCTTCTCCAAACATTGGATTTGGATGGTTGCCAGCTCCAAAAACCTGAGTAGTTATTTCCTCGTTGGACTCCTCTCTGGCTATGGACAACATAAGGTCCACTACTTGAGCTGTGTCCTGACTGCTTTTCTCTTCCTCCAGAATGAGGTCTAGGAGATTCTTAGCATCAAAGGGAAACATTATACTAAATTTAAGTAAGGAATTATCAGATCTAGATTGACACCAAAAAGTAGATAAGGAAATAATCTTGGTTCCAACTTCCAATAGCCTTAATAGAGAGAGGATGAGAATCATTAAAACAGATTCGATTCCTCTCTAACCAAATTGTCCACAGTACAACCCCTCTTAATAATTCTACTAATAATATATCTTTTAAAGGAATAGTTGCATCAAGCAGCCATAAGTCATCTAGTGAAGCACAATAAAAAATAAAATTATTATAAGCTACGATCCAATTCCAAATAAGTCTAATGTAAGAACAATGTATAAACAAATGATTTGTATTTTCTGATTGATCACAAAACACACAGGTGATATCACCTAGCCATCCTTTGACTGATAAGTTAACCTTAGTGAGAATCTTATCTCTTCTCACTAGCCATAAAAAGATTTTTATTTTCAAAAGAATATGAGATTTTCAAATGGTGTTGTAATCTGAATTAGGCATTCTCCCAAATTCTAACCATTTATAGAATGAATAAACAGTGAAATTGTCATCATGAGACCATCTCCAAATCAGCCTGTCTTCTAATTGGTCTGGTAATGTAAAATGTTGAAATCTTCGTTATAAAGCTAGTCACTCAACTAAGTAAATACTAGTTAACTATCTTTGAAAAAGATAAATGCAAATGAGAATTAGCAAAAGTATCAGCCACAAAAATAAATTTATGTGTAACAATAGAAAATAAGTTGGGAAACTGATGTTGTAATGCATGCTCAGTGCACCATCTATCCAAACACAAAGCAGTAGTCTTACCATTATAGATTTCTTTGTTAAGCCTTAGATTAATTACTACATGCTCCTTAAGTATTGATCTCCGAAAATGATAACAAATAGCAGGAGAAGTCCTAGTCCTATATTTACTGATAAGAATATCCTTCCACCTTGAACAAAATTATCAAAAAATATAATCCACCATTTAGCCAGAAGTGACTTATTCATTAATTTGAGATCCAAAACTCCTAACTCTCATTGATCTTTACTTTTACAAACCACCTTCCAAGCTACCAAGGAATATTTCCTTCGAGTTGAATTACATCCATACCATAAACTTTTCCTCCTAATTTTATCAATTTTATGTCTGATTTTTGACAAGCATTCTATAAATAGACATCCAATATAAAGAAATAGTAGAAAATACATAATTAAGAAGAGTAACTCTCCCACTTAGAGAGAGTAGTGAACCCTTCCAACTTCGATGGACTTTATGACTGCTCAATCTATTTTAAGATCCATACATTCCGTTTTAATATTTGTGTGTGCTCGAGTTAATTTTTGTGTGCACGAATTTTAAAGCAGATGGACAGTCCTGAAACCCATCGGACCTACTCCGTTACATAGAGGAGTATGTATCCTCTGAGATATCTTAACTTTTGCGTGACCGACGTGTATGGTGTCTATTCGGAGATAGTGTAGGGGTATCAAACGTTTGGGATATCTCAGAGGATGCGAATTCTACCCAGAGTGTCACCATGCGAAATTGCGAATTCTACCCACAGTGTCACCCCGAAAGACACGCAGGCTAAGTTTCTGAGTTTTAATTTTTCAAAATGTTAGAAATAAAAAATTGGGTGCCATTTACAGCAAGCCAGCAACACCTAAGTGAACCTATATATATGCCGAAATTTTTATTAATAGAAAAAACAAAACAAAACAAAACAAAAATATTAACAATAAGGAACAGTTGCGCTAGATTTTGAAAAATAGAAAAAATGTTATGGTTTGTAACGTCCAGAGTACTGTAGCTGAACGTTATAAACCATAACGTCCAGTTAATCGATCGCTAATGATCTCTAATTAACAAAAAATACTGTAGCTGGACGTTATGGTCTATAACGTCCAGCTACAGTGTTTTTTTTTTTTTTTTGCTTTGCTGCTTTGTTTGTGAATTTTTTTGAAAAAGAAAAAAACATTGTAGCTGGATGTTATAAATAACAACGACTAACTCCAGATTTTATTGCGATTAATTAGCAGTAACTTGATTTCGTTAAGCTGACCGACATGGTCTATAACGTCCCCTGAACGTTATGGACTATCACGTTTTTCCTACAAATCGAATTTTCACAAAATGCTTCCTCATTATCGATATTTTTTTATTAATTTAGGTTAGTTTATTCAAGATTCACCATAATTTAGGTTAGTTTAAACGTGTCGTGCTGTGCCGTGACTAACACGCCGTGACTTTGGTCTCGTGCCGTGCCGTGCCGTGACCAAAATGTCAAGGAGTGGTTACGGCACGCGAATGGTCACGCCGTGCCTAACGTGTTGTGACCATACGTGACTCGCGTGACCATTTAAACATAATTTAGGTTAGTTTATTCAAGATTCACCATTAAATCAATATCAATATCTAATAGTCCTAATTACACCTGACTCGCGTGACTACGTGTCGTGCCGTGCCGTGACTAAATCTTTCACGTGCCGTGCCAAAGTTTCAAAAGATGAGGTACAACACGCGAATGGTCACGGCACGGGACACGCAAGTCACGGCACGTGAATGACACGCGTGCCGTGCCGTTCCGTGACGGAGCCGACTCCGCAGTGTCATTTTTCCCACTCTAGGCAGTGGAGAGAAAGTGTGAGGGGGAGAGAGTGGGATAAAAAAAAGAGGCCCGAGTTCGGATTTTTTGGGCTCAGAAAATTGAATATTTTTTATAAACCATAATTAAAAAAAATATTTTTACGAAACCAACATGATTACTTTTTTTTTACAAAAATCATAAGAACCGAAATGTCATTTCGATCCGAATTTTTTTTTTATTCCGGACGGAAATGGTATTTCGGTCCGGTTCCCTTTTTGAATTTTCTACGGCAGCTCATATGAAAACTTGTGAAATTAGTACCACAGAAAATCCAAAAAGGAGACCGGACTAAAATGTCATTTCGGTCCGGAATAAAAATAATTTCGAACTGAAATGACATTTCGGTTCGTATAGTTTTGTTAAAAAAAATTAATCACGTTGCTTTCATAAAAAAAACAAAATTTTAATTATGATTTATAATTTTTTTTTCAGAAAATTACACTAAATTGGAAAATGTGCAGCCGAACAGGCCTAAAAGAAAAAGAAAAGAGAAAAACAAAGGAAACGCGATTCAAGTCATTCAACCAGTCGGCTTTTGCCTCCTCTCCGGCTCTCCCTCTCTTTAGAAAGGAAGTTACAAGGAAGTGAGAGAAACAAAAATGGCGTTTCTGCTGTTTTACCACCTCCTCTCTTTTCTATACCTCTTCCCATACGGCCTCTACCACCTCATCTCCTCCACCCGCTCCTACCTCCTACCCTCACCTTCCCCTTACAAGGCTCTCCCTTTCCATCCCCTTCCCCTCCCCTCCAGCCCCTTACGCTCCATTCCCCTCCATTTCTCCCTCGTCTTCCTCCTCCTCTCCTGTTTCATCACCCCCTTTCTCTTCCCTTCCATCCTTCTCTCTCTCCAGTTCACTCTCCCTTTACTTCTCTTCACTCTCCTCTCCATTTCTCTCCTCGTCTTTTCATTTCCCTCCGATCTCGTCTTTCTCCTCGCCTCTCTCTCTTTCTATCTTCTCTCTCTCGCTTCCAGTAATTCCTCTAACACCTACCCTCGCACAGATCTCCAGTCCAAATCCCTCTCACTTTCTTCCGTCATTTCTCTCGTCTCTGCTTTGTCTTCTCTAACCCTAGCTATCTCTCCTCGCATCTTTCTTGCCGAATTGACTCTAGCAAGCTCGATCTCTCTCCACGGGCTCTGGTCTCTCCAGTCGGGGCTCTCTCTTTACGGCGATGCTTTCATCCCGAATGGATGCCATGCATTGCTTGAGAAACCGGGGGTTACGAGGTGTGATCTAGATGAATCACGTGCAAGGGCGGTTGAGATTTTCGATCTAGCGTTTGTTTTTCACATAACTGTGATTGCTGTGATTGCGGTTGCGGTTTATGGAGTTGTGGCTAAGGTTCAAGGGGGTAGTGGTGGAAATGGGAATGCAAGGAGGCACAACAGTGTGTCCTATGATGTTTTGCCGACAACATCTGGTGCTGCTGCCGTGGATGAATTGGAGCACCATGTACCAATGAAGGCAATGGCCAAGACCACTGCACAAGAGTAGAATCTTGACTTGAACTGAGTTGGTTTCTCTCTTTGCTTGACCTTTGTTTCTTTAATTTTTGTTTGATCTCTCTTACAAAGATGGTCTTTCAGCTTAGATGGTCATGGTATAAAGTTTTGTAAAGAGTAGTTATCTTTTATTTGAATATTTGATTGGGAGAGATTGGAACCATTTGTAGAGGAATTGCTGGAAACTGGAAAGATAAAACTCTTTTTTTTAGTTCTGATAATGTCCTACATGATTATTTTGGTGGGTTAATCAATAACAAACACCTATAAAAAATTGGGCTGATCACTGAAATAATGTGTTATATTGGAAATGTTTTAGGTGATATACCAATTCAAATCCTGAAATTCATGGCTGTGATTACGAAATCCTTTTATTAGTTTTGCAGAAAGTGAAATTTTGCTTTAGTCTATCCTGTTTAATTAGTCCTTTCAAATTTTCTCTCACTTTAGAAGGAAAGCCTTTTTTCTTTATTATTTCAGAAAAGAAGAACACAAACACCCCTATTTCTATTCCAGATTGAAATGAAACAAAATTTACATTCATCATCTACCTAAACCATTCCAACAAAACCCAAAGAAATACCCATTGAAATTTTCAGATTTTGTTTACTGTCTTAAACAAAGGCTCCAATAAACACAATCTCTATTGACTCTATTGAAGCTTGTGCAACTGCCTTCCTATACATTTCAAATTCAAAATCTTTCCCTAAATGGTTCAAACATAAAAAAAAGGCTATACATTCTTGCGCATCATATTAGTGTGTCTGCAGCTCTGTATCAATACCAGGCTTCTTTCATCCCTTCTGTAATTTCTCAGCCACTCCATGAAAAAAATAATGTTCCAGCCCTAAGTATATACTGAATCTAGAATCTTTTTTTTTTCTTTCCTTTTTTTAGGAGATTGAAAAATGTGCCGATTCATGACCAAACAATATCCAAGAAAAATCATAGGAGCAAAGCTAGGGTGTAATGTGCTCACCAAGAGGGGTTGGTGAGCACAACTCTAAAAGTCTATCGGATTGTCTTCAAATAACGAATCCAAACCATTGAAATCTATCTACTTCATGAGTGATGCATGTAAATGCAAAATTTTGAAAGTTTCGAATTCATTTAGTACACGGTCAAGCGGTAAAAAAATGATGAAAAATGCATATATAAAACAACTTATAAAATGTTCATTTTTTTACCGCTTGACTTTGTACTAAATGAATTCAAAACTTTAAATATTTTGCATGTACATGCATCACTCATGAAGTAGATGGATTTCAACGGTTTGGATTTGTCATTTGAAGACAATTCGATAGACTTTGGAGTTGTGCTCACCAACCCCTCTTGGTGAGCACATCACACCCTAGCTTTGCTCAAATCATAGTACTAACTGCCTCCATTAAGTCCCTATGTACTTCTGTAATACAACAGTGTAACCAGTTAATAGATCCTTTTTTTGTTACTCTTCTGTACTATAAGTATTAATCATGGTTAAAGGCAGGTTTCTGATATAACTTCATACACAGTTTGAGGCAGGAGTCCTCTATAATCATTTTAACCTGATCCTATTCTGCATAAATGTATTTGCTTCTGCATAAATCCACCATCTATAATCATTTTAACACAGTTTATGGCAGGAATTCAAACTTCTATGTAGGGTTAAACATTAGGTATTGGCGAGAAAACACAGCTTATAGTTGGCCTGGCAATAGGAATCCACCATCTGATAACCTGATCCTATTATGCATAAATGTATTTTCTTGTGGATCCCAAAAATACATCGGATAGTTTATTATCTGCCCGGGCATCTTGCAAAAGGATGTACTTTGTTGGACTCACATTTAGATGTGGCAAAATCATGATCCATAGTGTTTAGAAACTGATAAATAATATAGATAAACAATCTAATTCTAGAAAATGTGTTGGTTGCTTTTAGAGCTTATATATCTTATATGTTTATATACCATGCATATTCAAAGTGATTTAATTTAAATGAGTTTTAACTTTTTGAAAGGTAGTTTTATTTATTTAGTTCAAACATTCTGGCTGAATGATCTAAATATAATCTGAATTTTTCTGGAATCTGCTTAAATAATGGATATACATCTACATTTCGATCTCAAACATTTATTGGACAGGGATCGGTTGTTAATGGATATGGATCATGCTAGGATCTGATCCGAATTTGATACATTGACAGTCGTACATATAGGGTTTGGTACCTGCGATAGGTTGCCTATGAAAGGAGAGATTGTGACATTTGGTTATGTGACAATCATATTTATGGAGGAAAATCAGGTTGATCTTTGAAAAGATGATTTCTTTTCTGATTTTGATGTCATTCAATGTTATCGTGTTTTGCAAGCTTTTAGTTTATGGAAATATTCTTTTCAGTTACCGTTATATGTGATATAGAGCTCTATTTTGTAATAGGTTTGTTGTTTATTTAAGAATGCTCACCCTTAGTGGTAAGAGGAGCCTATGTCGTAACTTTTAACAAATTAAAAAGTTGACAATTCAAAAAGCTTGGTTGTGCTCGCAAAGTTGTGGAATTTTTCAGAAAGAAAAGTGTGCTTTAGGAAGTACTAATTACTCTAATATCCAGAGCAAATACATAGCACTGTACACAATACTGGTACTGTCATGATCAGATCCTTACTGGCATGTGTTGGTGAATACAAGTTGAGACCATTTCCTTACCGGCATTTTTTTTTTAAGAGCAGCCACTGCCAAGCCTTTCAAAAAAAGAATTTGGTTTTTTAGAGGATTTAACACAATTCTGGCCAGAATGCGCATGCTGCCTATATAGAGAAATACCTTGATACATCCTACCATATAGGAGGATAGAGTGGAAAAAACGTGATGTGCTGTGCTGTGACATGACTAACACGCCGTGACTTTGATCTCGTGCCGTGCTGTGATCAAATTAATTTTTCACGTGTCATGCTGTGACTAAAATGTCCAAGGGGTGGTCACGGCACGCAAATGGTCACGCCGTGCCTAAACGTGTCATGACTATACATGACTCGTGTGACCATTTAATTATAATTTAAGTTAGTTTATTCAAGATTCACCATTAAATCAATATCTAATGGTTCTAATTACACGTGATTCGCGTGACTACGTACTGTGTCATGCCGTGTCAAAGTTTCAAAAAATGAACACGGCACACGAATGATCATGGCACGAGACACGTGTGCCGTGCCGTTCCGTGACGAAGCCGGCTCCGCCGTGCCATTTTTCCCACTCTATAGGAGGGTAATTGGATCACCATTCCTGCCTTCAAGCTGTGACCCACCTCGTTCTGAACCTGTAAGTCACAAAGATGAACAATACCGAGCTTGTGACGGTCAATCACGGTAACAAACCAGCTAGATTCATAACTGCTACACTGTAAGAAATTCAGTAGGACCATATGGTTACAATTCAATTCACTGTGCCTCCACCGGTATCTACATGAACAAGTTGAAAAACAATAGTGAGCTGTTATGTTAGGACCAAATACATACCCCCCATCTTTCTCACTTTCTCTCTGTTTGTGAGAATATGCGTATATTCAGATCAGTATCTGAAAATCGGAACTAATGCATGTGTATATAATCCTATAGAAATAGTGCACACCTATATTAAGTTGCACCAGTTTGGCTACACCTATTTAGAAATAGTGCAAAATTTTTGGCCCATAACTTATACAGTTCAATATGGTTTAATCCATATTTAATTTGAGGAACTAATGTATTAATTCCGTCTCAAATAATTTGATAAATAGGACAATTCTAACTTACACAACGGCTTTCTGTTGGTAATTGTGCTGACTTAATAGTATCTAGTGAGGTTTATGAAACTAAAATACAAACGAAATAAAACAAAATGATTTTGAACAAGTTAACAAAAGAGGAAAGTCAATCTTTTTTTTTGCTCCTACATGTAGTGTTCTCTGTTTCCTTACCATCAATTTAACTTCAAACTAAATAAGAGGATAAATTTAAAATTGAACATGGAAATGAATTTGAAGTATATGTAGCACGCATTTTGTTTCATTGAATAATTAATTAACAGAATCATATCTACCTTTGCTCCTGTATATGTAACATATATAAAACCAAAAAAATTGCACATCTGGATTTTTATAGTTATATATAATGTAAGCTTAGCTTAATATAAGTACATAATTATAGTATTTATTTTGGTTTCTGCATTTTTATATATTTTCTAATTTTTCCTATGATTAGCTTTTAAAAAAAAATAAGAATATACAACACACATCCATTCTTTATGAATTCCATGCACAGTATATCCCTAGATCTATACAGATTCCGGCCTAACAATATCAATTTTACTCTTAGTTAAAAGTACTTAAAACAAAAAGGAAAAAAAAAAAGAGGAATATACATCACTAAAGGTGAATCAAGACAATACACATCTCCCAAGTTAAATGTTAGTACAAACAGCACCAATAATCCATTTTAATCACCCCACCCTTAGCCTGTCCACCTAAAAATTTAATTGTTCTTTGGTTTTCTCTAAAGAAATTCTCGCGAATTCCTTTCTCGATCGGCATAACCATATTCCATTCCAAATTCAAGTGCAAGTGCCTCCATATCATCTTTCATTTCCCATCCATTCTTCGTACGAGCCTCCCAGCTGGTATCCATACGTCTCGGCTGGGTACCACATCTCTCCAGTTTTCCCAAATTTTCTATCTGTGCATGGATATCATCAAATTCTTCCGACAACACCCCCATTCTCTTATTTGCCGGTGCTGCTATCTCTAAATCAAAACTCGTTTTTGCAACTTCAGCAGAGTCCACTGTGGATGTCTCGAGGGAATGAGATGATGCAAACATAATTGATTCATCATAAATCTTTGCTCGAAGATCGAGTTTGGATTTGGGAGTCTTTGAAAACAATATCTCTATAAGGTTCTTCATGCACCCCTTGTTGTATGGGTTTGACTTGCCATCATACCGATATCGAAAATTCTCGTACGTTGTCTGCATAAGAAAAGAACTATTATGAGAGCTTTGCACTCATAATATGTATGGGGTTCTTACGTCCTGATTTATTGCCTTTAGTCACCGATATCATTAGAGGTGGAGCCAGAAAATTAAAATTGGTGAGCCGTATAAACATGTGTAATGTAATTTCATTTTTATGAGGGAGGGGTGGGGGTATTAGTTCTTGCAAAAAATTAGAAATTTTGAAGGACAAAAATGAAATATTTAGTTTATATAATTGTTGCTGCTATTTTTCTTATATTCTTAACCACTGGCACCTTCACCATCACCTTATGTGTAGGTCAAATCATAATGCTAAAATTTAGTTTATAGAACGATATCACAATTTCTGTAGCTCATCGCCTGGTGGTAACTGGTAAGGCCCCGGAAAGTGTCGTCTGTTTATGATTGACATCAAACGAAAAGGCTAATGCTGTGCTTAGTTCAGAAGAAATTGCAAAAGTATGCTTAGGTCTCTGATCCCATGCAGCCACGTCACTAAATCACCGCGTGCACAGCAATGGATTTTTCAGTTCAGCACAAAGAAATGTTGTTTTTCCTTTTATCACAACTATTTTAGAAAAGGAGAGGATCTTTTTAAAAGAAAATAGAAAAAAAAGAAAAAAGAAAGAAAGAGGAACCTGATTGGTGCAGACGAGGTAAAGGTGGAAGGTGGTGAGGCCACCGACAAACCAGGCACCAATGAAGGTGTAAACAATAAGCAAAGCCGAGATGGGGGAATGGAGGAAAGCCCGCCAGAGAGTGCAATTGTGGGCCTTTGTTAACTTGACCAAGTTGACCCAGCAAAATGCAAACACGTACAGGCACAACAGCGTTGTTGCTGAAACAAACATGAAGAAGAACCTGTAGTTCCTCTGCATCAATCAATTTATGCTGCTTTAGCATCATTTTAGAGCAAGCAGTCGGTAGTTGTTACCACAGTATTATGAGTATCTTCTGGTAATGGATCATAAGAAGGATATAAGGTACCTTTCCAATACACTGCCCGACCCATGGGCAGTGGTGATCAAACCGCTCAACGCAATTATTGCAGATAGAGCAGTGCGAGCACCTAGGAGGCCGGTACAACATGCACGTGTTGCAATACTTGACCTTCACAATGATGCCATTAATGAGTATGTCCTTGGTTGGTGGGGGTGCTGGCAGGGCAGCCCCCATGCCCGGTTGGCTGCCCGTGGTCCATGGAGACAAAGGCCCGCCATCATCCTCTGGCTCTGGTGGGTGCGGGTTACGAGGCACGATGCCTGGATCCCCCGATGATGTCAGAATGAGTAGTGTTATTACCTATTTACAGTTGTGTTAATTTTTCGGTTTTTAAGCAAGAAAAGGAGAAAATAGAACCAACATTTACTTTAAAGAAAATAAAACTAACATAGACACAGAGGATGATGGAAATGGAGAGGACGAGGTTCCCGAGAAAGAAGTCAACCTCGTTGGCCAGTCTTTTACATATGAAAATGGTAAAAAGGATTACAGGTACAGTTATTAGAGAAATTGTTAGTAGAATTGATCGATAATCCGGCCCAAATATCAACCTTCCCCCTAGACAGAATATCTGAAAATCAAATAAACAAAACAAAAATTAGATTAAAAAAATCAAAGCATCCAGTACGCACATACACTGTAAAACTCATTACGGAGACATTCACCACTGTTTAATATCCCACAAATAAATATTTTATCCTTTTACAAATTTGGTTAATAAATGGTTTGTGAATTTTCAGTGTTTGGTGAGTTTGCAATTTCAATTGATCTCTGAGAATAATTCCAATCATGATTTACAAAATAGAAGCTGTGCCAGAATATTATAAATTCTAATTGACCAGAATGAGGTACATTGCAGAGCACTGCAAATTTTGATACCTCTTGGTCCCATTGACGAAATGCAAAGCCCGCAAATAAACAAATTTGAACTGTTACCAATTAAAAGTGAACAACAATTGAAAAAAAAAGAGGAAATTTGATAAAGCACATACATTATTGCCGCTCCATAGTTGGTAGACCCGTTTCAACGAGCCGCCATGCTCCATCATCATTCTTCGATTCGATTCAGAGACATATTTTTGGAGCGTCGAAGTGGAATACAATTTCCCTTGCATCCCACACGTTCTTTGTTATAACAATATTGCCACTTTTTGGGCCACCGCAAACCTATATTTCCTCCAAATTAAATCCAAATCAAACCAATCATTGGAAATGAAAAAAAATAAATTCCAAATCAACAATCTTTCTATTAAATTTTCAACAGAAAAAGAAATGAAAAAAAAAGAAATTATTATCACCAACGGAGGGAAATGACTGACGGGATGAAGGAAGCGCCACCTCCGGTCCACGATAGACCGGGCCCACGAGATGGCCTGAGTTTATGAGCGGGACGCTCGTCGGCGCGGCGGAGCTTTTGCGGTTGCCCAAAAAAAATGTCTAAATCCCTTTTCTTTTACCACAGAGCATATCCTAAGTCTAAAAATAGGATAATAGAGAAAACGAAGAGAAAAAGAAAGAAACAGCTATAAGCCATTACATGGCACAAAAAGGAGGGAGACATGAGCTGAGACGGTTAGGTTGTGCATCTCGATGCGATCGTGACGTGGCATTCCTTGATCATCTAACGGTTAATAAATTGGGGCCGTTTGATGTTGATTGAACGGTTCCGATGAACTGAACAGTTATCTTACAAAAAGGAGCGCGAATCGCGCCAAAAGACAAGGAAGAAATAATGGAAGCTACCATCAGAGAAAAAATAAATAAAAGGGAATTTGATCAAATGACGATACTGACCCGAGAAAACGTTTCAGGCGCGTCAATTACTTGGGTATTTCACTATTTCTTTCAAATCAGGAGGGTATTTTGGCGAGTTTAGAATTAGGAGGAGGGTTTTGAATTAAAAAGAGTGGGGGAGATCCGAGGAAGAAGAGTTGGTGGGGATAACTGACAAGGGACAACGGCCTGTCAAAGCGGAAACACCAGAAAACGAATCAAATGTAGCTCTCCATTCAATTCGATTAGAGATACCCATTGTTGCTATTTCATAATGACTAAATAACAGGATTATTGGTTACGGGCTGTAAATTAAAATTATGTATCAAATTTGGTCTAATTTAAAAATCGTTTGATCACTGATAAAGTGACAATATAGTTGAATCGTTAATTATTCAAACTATTCAATGGATAATCAATTAATTTTTAAATTATATCAAATTTCACACTTAACTTATCTAAATATATAATTTTATTTTTCCGATTTTGATAATGTATAATTATATTTTATGGTTGTTAAGTAATTTTTTTTCACGGTCCATTTACAAACAATTCATAGCATACATATAGAGATAGAAGAACAAGAACAACAATCAAGCCTTCAATTCCAAACAAATTGGGCTAGACTAGAAATGAAATCTAACCGGAGTCACATTTGCGGATTTCATTTCCATAAAAAAGACTGTATTTTTAACGTTGTCTTGTCACACCTTATTATAATTTTTTTTTCTTTTTTCTTGCTTGAAACATGTTGTGTAGAAACTACACAGGTGGAGTTAAAATATGAATTCTATTATCGAAATGTTATAAAAGATATATTACTATGACATTAAAAAGTATTATTTGAAATGGAGAAAAAGAATCAATCAATGGGACGAACAATGTAACTGAATAACTCCATTACATTTGAAAAACGGAGAGGATCCGTACAAGTTAAGGGGAGCGACCGAACGAGGGCAGCTTTTATTTTCATGCGCCGAACGATGAGAGTACGCATCTTCTGCATTAACTCAAGAGAGCATTTTAGTGCATCTCGGCCGTCTGATCAGGATCGGAGCCAATTCGGTGTGACACACGGCCCCTTTAATATTATGCGGATCTCAATCGGACGATCCAGATCTATTAACGCACGTTCTGTTAATGAAGAGGATATGAGAAAAATATATTCACCTTTCAGCGAAGAAAGAAAATAAAAATCATGAACTAAATTTTTTCCGCAAGGGACAGACAATTTAGGTCGGCCCCTGCGAGCAAGTCTATAGAAAAAAGAATTTTTTTTATAAATCATAATTAAAAAAGATATTTTTATGAAACCATGATTATTTTTTTTGAAAAAATCATAAAAACCGAAATGTCATTTCAGTCCGTTATTTTTTTTTTATTCCGGACCGAAATGACATTTCGGTCCGGTCCTCTTTTTGAATTTTCTGTGACGGCTCATATGAAAACTTGTAAAACCAGTACCACAGAAAATTCAAAAAAGGAACTAGACCGCCATTTCGGTCCGAAATAATAAAAAAAATAACGAAAACATTTCGGTTCTTATAATTTTTGTACAAAAAAAAATAATTATATTGGTTTCGTAAAAAACAAAATTTTAATTATAATTTATAAAAAAAATACATAGAAAAACCAGTCATTGTTACTCGAGAATCTGTTTGTTTCTTATATAGCTCCTGTCAACTGTCAAGCGTGCAAGATAGCAATCAAGTCCAAATTCAAAGGTTGTACCCTAACTTTGCTTTTTGTCTTTTGCTTTTACTTTTTCATTCTTTTTTCCTTCTTTTTTTTTTATCATTGTCTTGTTTGAAAAACAACACAAGCAGTACAGCACGAGAATGTTCCATTTCAAATCATAGAAAATTTTCTAACGCAATATTAGCTTTACAATAGAATGGAAAAACAATTATAATAAACTGAAAACAATTAGGAAATAAAAGGAGAGGTCTTAAAAATTGCATTTCAGTGATATGAATGAAAATTTAGATCATATATATTTTTATACATTGCAAAAATATTTCATTTTTTTTGTTTGATCAAATTATTTAAAGAGTGAGGCTATGGTGCTATGCATAGCACGGATGGCTAGTGTACTACGGCTCAATATGGTACTTTTTAAAATCCTAACGGTCGATCCGACCGTTCAATGTGATAATTATATGAATATGTACTTGCAAACTAAATTTTACATTTTTTTGAATTTTTTTACTATTTTTTTAGATAGGTAGAATTTTGATGGTCCAGAATTTTCAAAAAACACTGATTTTTCTACCTATCTAAAAAAATAGTAAAAAAATTCGAAAAAATGTAAAATTTAGTTTGCAAGTACATATTCATATCATTATCACATTGAACGGTCGGATCGACCGTTAGGATTTTAAAAAGTACCATATTGAGCCGTAGTACACTAGGCATGTGTACTATGCATAGCACCATAGCCTCACTCTTATTTAAATACCTCTTGTAAACAATTGAACCTTCTGTTCTCCATTCAAGATGTTCATTTCAATATTCTATGCAGGAGCGAAGGCAAACTTTCAAGATATGGAGGTCAAACAAAACATTGGAGATCAATCATATAAAATTTTCATGTTGAGTACAGAAATAAATTTTACAGTACTCATAGCATTTTATTCTAAACTATATATCAAAATCTTGTCTAAGTACAAAAACTTTGAAAATGAAAAGTGGTCAATTTGACCCCTCAGTCATTCTTACTGGATCCGCCATTGGTTCTAAGTTCAACTTATCTGACAAGGATAGTAGAATAACTTTGATCTGTGCAGTGTGTTAATTTCAGGGGCATGCTAGAAAATTACACAATTCAATTCAGCGAACTGTTATCAGCACTGAGCCTATCTCAGCTGATGCTATGATTTACATGGATGATAGTGATGAGAGGACTGGTTTTGATTGAATTTGGATGGGGATTTTCTGTCGGATTGAGTCCGGCTGCTTCTAAGATAGATTATGTTCTAATCTGATAACATTTTCTATTGTGACATTGCGATGTCATTATCATGTTCTGATACTGGTGGCAATGGTCTAGGGATTACTTTGGCTTTGTACCAGACTATTAGTTCTGGTACAGGCAGGGTTTTGGTATGGATAGTTGTACTTTCTTTGTTTTCTACGCGCGCATTGTAAGTGTGTGTATCATTTTATTTAAAAAAAAATGAAAACAATTATAGTAATACATCGGGTAATTGGCAGCGATGAAGTAGCGCAATCTCAGTATCTATCTAACCATAAATGACGGTGCCAAAGTGCCTTCAAATAATTAGTAGTGGATATTGTGCAAGAAGAAACAGAACAAATTATTTATCGTAGTTTTGCATTTGTCAAAGTTGTACATTTAAGGATCTAATTGCACAACAAAAAAGCCAATGGTAGAGGGCTGTTCAACGAAATCTCCCTACCAGTCAATGATCCATGGTGACAATTTTGGTACTAATATGCAAAATTTCTCTTTTATTAAATACAGCATCTAATTGTAATATTCTGTTAAAGTGGTTTCTTATTGTGGATTTTGAATGTTATAACAATGTTGGGATCAATGGAATTTGCCTGCACGCTTTATCCTAAAAAAAAGAAAAAGATAAACAAATATATATATATAAAAAATCTAGACCATCTAGTTATGCAAAATGCAAAGAGTACATTAGTTACAGACTTACAGTAATGTTGTTTACAACTAATCAGAAATTGCAAGAATATTGTAATAATTGTAATCCAGTGCTCATGTTTATTCCTGGGAATAAAGGGGATAACTTTAAGGCAGAATAAATTCTGTTTTGTAGTGCTGTAGTTGTCACTTGTCCAATTTGATTCTGTCCTCTCTACCTTTAATAATTCAACATAGAACAGAGAAGAATGAACCAATTAAAGAAGATACACACTATATTTCAAAAATAAACCTCAAACAAGGGTAATAATGGGTATTGTGGATTTTACTGTTCAAGTCATTAATATTTCACCAAAGGCAACTAAACAAGATTTAATCACCTTGTTTTCCTACTGCGGTACAATCCATGAAATCAAGCTAGAATGGTAATTGATATTATCTGTTATCCTTTTTCTTTTTCAAATATTATCATTGATTTGAAGAATAAATTCAAGATCTACTTGGTGCCTGACTCAATGTCTCAATATATCTTGAAATGAATGTTAGGGATGCGAGCGGTACACAGGCAGCCAAAGTGACATTTCGGCAACCGTACGCATTTCAGACTGCGCTTCTCTTGAATGTATGTACCTTGGCAATCTATCTAATTCTGCGTTTAATTTGTGTTCTTTCTCACAACAACAAAGAAAATGAAGCTTATTTTAGTTGTACATATACACTGCAGAATGCAATAATAATCGATCGGAGAGTTCGCGTATTGCCACTAGAGATGAAGGAAATACCAATCAGCTTATCTCAGTCAGAGGACCTAAGGATCCAGGTAATTAATGGACCGCTACAAACCGGGTTAAAAGAAGGAGAGGTCATTGGAAAAGCAAAGGATTTGGTGCTTAACACAGGAAGAATATTAACTCAACAAGCAGGCTCGGCGATTTCGACAGCTGAGAGAATGGCTGATGAAATCGGGTCAAATGTTATTAACAGTGAGTGTTTCTCAAAAGGTGCAGTGTGGTTATCAGGTGTGCTTGACAAGGCCTCTAAGAATCTAGCTGAGCTTAGTAATGGCACAAAAGGGCCAAGATGATGCTATTATGATTTGTAACATGTAAATTATGATGCCGGCCAAGCTGTCGAGGATTTAATGAATCTGATCGACAAAAGAAGAAGGAAAGACGGCCGGAGAAATTCAAGAAACAAAATTCTTGTTTAGGCCGAAAGAATTTATTTCAGACCGAAAATAATTTCTTTCAGGCTTAACAGATGAAGTTACACGAATTTCTTAGGGTATGTATTTTGACAGTTATTTGCATTTTCTGTTCTCCGAACCAACACACTCTTATAAGAGATTGCTGGATGTATCTTTTCATATCATTCAAGAATTAAAAAAAATCTGTTTCACTTTATTGAGTGTGCTTGCAAAAGCAGTTATTTCAGCTACTCGTTACTTATCATGTGATACGTATTCAATTTAAGCAAATTATCCATACCTGAACATTGACCATTGCCTCTTCTTTATAGATGATATTATTTAGGTCCTTTAAATGCTGATAACAGTGTGAAAATGGACATTCTTATAGAAATACATAAACCGAATCTTGTCAGTTGCGACCGCTTGATGTGAGAATGAGACAGTAAGTGGCCTGTGTAATTTAATTTTTATATATAATTCAAATCAACAATTCGAAAATAATCTATAAAATTTGTGAATAATTGAGAAAAAAAATAAAAAATCCATTTAATTCGTCAATTTACCCCAGGAAATGAAAATGAGTAATTTGTGAATATTTCATGAAATTAATCTTATTAATACGTGACAAAGTACTAACAATTTTCCAACCCTGGTCAATTTAAAGCTGGGAACCATGGATCGAGTTGATGAACCTGACCCAATCAACTTAGATTGTCTTTGTTTAAAAAGATTCGCAAAAGCTGCAGAGTTGTGAAAGGGACTCAAAATCTCGAGTATCCACCAGTTCTAGAACTTTTTTTCTATCCAATTGCCTCTATTATCTTAGAGGTAACAAATCATAATCTAACCTAAAAACCCATCCAGCACAATTTAAACTCAAACTCTACACAATTGCCTCTATTATCTTAGAGGCTACAGTACCCGCACTGTACGCGCTACAGTACCCGCACTGTTATTTTAGGAAAATTCATATATCATATGTAGTTCATTGTATAGGTATAAATACTTGCCCTGTTTGAGCTATATACTTCACAGTGTTACTATTAAAATTTGTAAAACAAAATTACAGTTTTTGAACAGTTGATGTCCCCACATGCAGTTTGAGTGGTTCCCTAATGTGGGTACAACACGAGTATTTTTCAAAAAAAGATGCGAGTACAGTTATTTTAGAAAAATTCATATATCATATGGTTCATTGTATAGGTATAAATACTTGCCCTGTTTGAGCTATATACTTCACAGTGTTACTATTAAAATTTGTAAAACAAAATTACAGTTTTTGAACAGTTGATGTCCCCACATGCAGTTTGAGTGGTTCCCTAATGTGGGTACGACACGAGAATTTTTCAAAAAAATGTGCGGGTACAGTTATTTTAGAAAAATTCATATATCATATGGTTCATTGTATAGGTATAAATACTTGCCCTGTTTGAGCTATATACTTCACAGTGTTACTATTAAAATTTGTAAAACAAAATTACAGTTTTAGAACAGTTGCGCTCTCCACATGCCGTTTGAGTGGTCCCCTAATGCAGGTACAACACGAGAATTTTTCAAAAAAAAGGTGCAGGTACTGTTATTTTAGGAAAATTCATATATCATATGTAGTTCATTGTATATGTATAAATACTTGTCCTGTTTGAGCTATATACTTCATAGTGTTACTATTAAAATTTGTAAAACAAAATATACAGTTTTGGAATAGTTGCAGTCCCCACAAGCAATTATGGCAGTTTAGGTGTGGGTACAGTGCGGATATTGTAGCACGGGTACTCATATCAGCTTCCTATAATTTAGTAGCAACGTAATTAAGTAAATGAAATAATAGTATTGAATAAACAATTAAAATTGTTTTGATGCACTATATTATTAGTAGGGTGAAGTGATTCATTTAAAAATTGTCAAAATAGATTAATGCCTTTTCTTTTGTTGTAACACATTAAAAAGAACACAGTTTGTTAAATGAGATAGATCTGCATTACTTTGAAATAAGTTTTTGAGAAAGAGAAGCGCTATCAGTCACCAAACTGTTGTGGCTTTTAGCTTATTCATCAATGTGGTATTTTCATTCGTAAGTATATAAATTATACATAAATTTAGATTTATATAAATTTATGCTTGACATGAGTTTATCGTGCTTAACATTGCGTTGGATAATATCGGACCCATGCATGTGTCAGTGATTAAATTGCCGAACCACAAAATAATTTATATTCAAGAAATAATGAAACCATGGTCAATGCAATCATATAATCAATTCAGTGGGACGGAAGTCAGATTAATAAAGGATAATGTATTATGAGTACGGATATGATTGATTTATGATCGATAGTAGCATCTAGCTACTTTTATCTTTATTGGGAAACTCTGTTTAGAGGATTGTCAAGATATATTACCAAGTTTCTATTGATTTTTCATATTTGGACTGCGTTAACTCTGGTATTGGTGTATTAAATTGCAGCTGTTCACCTCCATATTAGCAAGTACATGAGATTTTTTTTATCACAAATACTTGCACGGCAAGTACTTTTTTTTCCCTGTAATTATAGCACAATTTATCCCCTGCTCTATGCTCTATAGTGATTATTATTTAATATCTACTTTATCAAAATGTCTCTGATTTATTCCAAATGAGAAAGCTACAAGTTACTGAGCCACAGCTACAGCTGCTAAATTAGAAGAATGAATCGTCCTACAGGCAAGAAACTGATAATATTACACTACTAGAATCCAATCACAAAGATATAATAATTAGTTACATTAATCTTCATGGAGGACGTAGGGGTGTTCATTCCAAAACTTGGGGCCTATGATATCAACATAGTCAACAGTCACTATTTTCTTACACCTTTTTACTGGATTTTCACTTTTGTCTATCTTCACTATTTCTTCAACCTTCAGTGCAAAATGGAAAAGAACAGCAATTAACAAACTAAAGAATATCAATAATCAAGCATTGATTAGGAACAAGGACACCCAGTGAAGTTGCAGATAACACTAAAACCTCAACTTTCTCATCATATGAGCAACCAAAGTTGATAATTTGCCGATAATAATTATACTCAGTTTTTGCATGCACTTACATGTAATGTTGCCAATTCACATTTATGACCAAACTCTAGTTCTGATAAAACCCAACTTCCCCACTCTTAAGGCCAAATTAAACTGGAGTTAGCTCACTTGATTGGTTGTGTTCCAATTTAATGAACTTCTTCAAAATTGAATTGAATTTACATAAAAAGGGTAGGGTAATATCGGTCCATTTTTTGCTTGACAGTATTGATTCCTTAAGGTAAGATTTTGCATGCAAGTGTCGAAACAAAGGAAGTTGGGTGTTGACTTTGGAAAACCACAGGTACAGTGCAAAAAATGAAAAAAGTAACTATAAGAAGAACACTTTTATTTAAAATATCCCACTTACCCAGTATGTGGATCCCAATAAAACAGTATTCTTTAATACAAATAAACCATTTAGTTCAGAAAGGACCAAAACAGTATTTGGTATTTTCATATCAGATCAGGGAGGAACAACTTAATGCGATATATTCATTATTTCTAGGATCTTAAAGGATATTTCCCATTGCATCAGACAGAACCAACATCATACACAATTTATTAAAAACACCACAGAAAAATATTTTTTAAAGTAATAGCCTATGTTTAAAACTGACATCTATATGATAGCACTATAATGGTGTAGAAGGTTCATTCAGTGAAAAGTTGCAAATTTTCCTTAACCACTAATGAGCATCATAATTTGTTTTCCTCAGACCAAATCACAGCAACAACAAAAAATCAGCTTCCATGTTTGCGTAAAATCAATTGCAATCGATTTGGATAAGGGGCAATAACAAAATTTCAGTTTAAAGTTGACTCTGTGGTTGATTTTGCATATAGCTGCATATATAGCTGATTTTTTGAAGCTATGGTAACATACGTGGTGTAATTTGCAAAATAATACCTGATTTGTATTTCAGTAAGTATACCTTATTTCTAAAAACACATGATCCCTTTTTGAACATCTCCGGTAGCTTGTCGTAATTTATTCCAAATTGATTAAATAGCATTTCATTTTTCTCCTTCGCTTGTGTGCCCTACAAAGTTCCAATTATCAAAAATAGGTACTTGGTAGAAGCCGAGTTTTTATTTTTTTTAGTTAAAGCCCTTGGGCATGTAGAAGCTGAGTTTAAACTAGTAAAAGCAGCAGAAGAAATATGAGCAACAATTATAAACCATAAGAGTTATTCTAGTATGAGATCTGAGATTATTAGCATTGGCTGTTGATCCCAATCCCAATTTTTGATCACCAAATAAACATCCCAGGATGTAAATAGCCAATAGGAATATTTTGTAAGATTCAAATTATTAAGAAAGAAAATGCACTTGACATGGCAAACAACAAATCTTTTGTAAATTTATGGGAAAATGGCGCTGAAATACAGTCAAAGTAATCTTTAAGTACTCTTTGTCTCAGGTATGATAACCATGTCTAATCAATTGGATAAGCTATTTTTCTAACATAATACTATTTTATGGATCTAGTCAATATGAACAAAAAAAGCTAATATTTCATCTCATATTAGTTAGTTATACCATGTCAAAATGGAGTGAACAGTTTGGATTAGCTAACCAAGCTTCTCACGGTAAGAATTGTAAAACAAAAGAATTGGGCTAATGACATTTTGAGAGCATCTTACAAAGCAGAAGCTACAATACCTTCAAACAAAACTGAGCTTCTCTCTCAGTTTTACCAGACTTGACCAACATCCAAAAGCATGTGTTATACTGATTGTTTATGTGACCTGAAATAGATGTAATATATTGCAAAACAGTTCTTGAGATTGTATACCTCACAAAACAATGAGATATCTTAATATATAGTCACTAATATTCTTTTTTCAAGAAAGCATTTTGGGAATTTTAACATTTCATCACTAATACTATTTTGTGGGGTCTCATACTAAAGGTTTGCTTAAATTTAACATTTAAAAGACACAAAAAGAACTTACAGTCAACTTGTCTCCATGCAAGATAATCCCTAACGATTTTTGCTTTTGGGTAGCATACTGCTCGGCCATCAAAATATGGCAACTCCTTCAGATCTTTATTGGGAAAAAACTCTCTCCATTTCATCACATATGCTGATGTAAAATATGAAACGAATAAAGAGACAATTTTGCTGCAAGAGAAAAGAGGGGTACTTCATTAAGAGTGCTTCAGTCGAAACAAAATCTACTACAGGCATTATATAATGCAAAGAATTGATAATATTCTAAAAATTGAAGTAGCAGGAAATTTACCTAGTCCGTCTTTGATAAAATTTGCTTTTCTCACTTAACACAAAACTGTAATGACAAAAGGGCAAAATGAGAATAAAGTCCTAATTTCCTAAATCAATATAAGCAACTTATTTCTCATCAGTCTTGAACAAAGCTGAGGTTTAAACTAGGAAATTTGCCATTATTAAATCTTCTATTTTCTAAGATAAAATTGGTTTTTAATAGGGATAAGTACAACAGTTAAATGTACGTACATTTCTCCGAAGATAAAGAAAAATCCATCTCTTTAAATTTAAGTCATTATTTTACGTAGATAAATGAAGAAAAATCACAAGTTAGATGAAAATGAAACTTCTTCTCCAGAGGTTAATAAATTTTGACTACAAATAATACCTATACTCATCACTTACGCCATAAGCAAAAACAATGTCCGGAAAGTGGTCCAGCATTGAGCTGGCACAAGAATTCATCAAACATAGAGCACTTGAGTCATTTGGCTTTTCAAACTCATGTATTGAAGAAAAGCTACAAATGCACGAAAAATGAAAAATCAGTTACTAACGCATTAGAGAATTGAATAGCATTAATTTAACAAACATGTCACTCCAATGAAAGATACATAGCACTTCATATAAGAGATATTTAGTTCCATCTAGTTCCAAGTAACAAACATTTTATTTTTTTATTAGGTCGGTCCTGAATCCTTACCCGGTGGACCTATTAGGTTCAGCACTAAGCTGAAATCTGTGGTGATGGTAGCCTATTTATTCATTAGATACTGATGATAGTCTGCATACTTTGGTCTTGAAGGAGTTTAACCGAAGTTCTTTTATTTTCTGTATCGATACAAATACAAACATTTCTTAAAATTATTGAATAAAATTTGCATATTTGATTCAATTATGAAATAGGAATTGAGAACCAAATTAAATGTGCAGTAAGCTCAAAACAAGAATTTTGAATAAACTCACCGATGGAAATGACAGCCATCGATCCGTACAACAATCCAGTTAGATGGAGGCAATCTATCATCTAACTCAAATTCCTTTACATACTCATACTTGCTTTTCGCCATGCTGCAAAAATTAAGGGAAAGAAGCACGCAAGTGGGGTTCTCAGTTATCCTCTTTTGTTGCAAGAGGGAATCCTTTAAAACAAAGAAGAGATTTTTGTAGCCAAACTGCCACGTGTGTGCATGTGTGTATTTTTGTTGTTGTTAGGATCGTCTACCAAATCAGATTGATGGCTTCAAGCCCAATTACTACTACAAAAATGTCACTTTTGTCTAGGGGTTGGAACATGGCATGATGCATCTGAATACATTTTCAAAGTTTTCTTTATGTATTTTTCTTGGGTGGCAGGGGTGCGGGTTTGGGGGTTGGGTAATTGATTCTAACTGATTCTAACTAAATGAAGGATTGCCACCTCAGATTCAAGTCCAGACAGGTTGTGTAATTGATTAACTGAGGTAATTAAAACCTACTTAAGCAAACATCAAAATACTGCCCAATCTCAGAGAAAACTGTATATTAAAGCACTCGCATTTAATTATCATAAATTATATTTTTTGTTGCAAAAACACATGCTTAAAATCTGGCTGCAATCAATAAACCAAACTTTTGCAGAGATAAACAATAACCTTTAGCTTGTGCAAAAACACATACTTAATTGGGCTGCAATCAATTCATGCTGTGTGTATACTCTAACAAAAGACATAATACTGCTTTTGCTTGTGCATGTATACCTTTACTCAAATAATTGTTAAAATATTCTTTATTTTCAAAATAATTAGATAATTATGTCACAACTTAAGATTTCACCCTATCATGTTCTCAATGTTGATTTCGCCCCTTCTAGGATACCCAACATCAATAATGAGTTTTTTTTTTTCCAGATTTGTTGCTTTTTCGCAAAAAAGATACTCGTAAATAAAATTCAAACAACTAAATAGATAAAAGAAATGCTATCCAGAAAAATATTCAGCAAATATTCATTCTAAAATGACAAGTCCAATGATTTTTCGGAGAATATAATCAAGCACACTAAAAAAATTTACTTCTCCTGCGTACAGTATAACCAAGCACGCTAAATTTTTTTTGTCAGGAAGTAAAGTCCCAGTTTGACCCCTTAAAAATTGATATGGAATTCAACCGAATCAGAGAGAACGAGGGAGAGGGAGGAAGGGAGCGCTTACCAATAATGGAGAGGAACAGGGAAAGGGGTCGGCGCCAAGGTCGTCAGGGAGAGAGAAGAGAGGTGCTCAGGAAGGTGGCGCGCCTTTAAGTGGTGGGACCTCCTGGAAGCGAAGATCGGACTGAGAGTATGAGAAAGATGGTGAGATCGATGAACCAAACGAGACAGAAAGAGAGGCGGAGTAGCCGACGGTGGCGGGGAGAGAGGGGGAAAGATCGTTAATTGTTCAGACGGGCTAGAGGCGGCTCCAGGCGGCTCAAACTGGAGATGAAATGGGGGTGTTGAACGGAAGACGATACTCTAAGTCGCTTTGAGATTCGAGCTATCGCAGGGCAGTATTATTTGGGTATTACGATTCGTACAAAGTTAAAAGAACGGTCTGGATCCATTAATTCTAAAAAGGAATGTACCGGGGGGATTTGAATTCGTGTTGAGCGGTTCGACATTAGTGAATTGTAAACGGGCCGGGCCACGGGTCCGGCGGTCCGAGTAATTGGGGGTCGGCATAAACCCGTACTTGGACCGTGGTCCAAATTGACACGGGCCGGTTCGGGTCCGGTCCACAGTCTGGAGGTTTTTTTTTTAAGGCTGCTGCACATAATTTAGAAGTTTTTTAGAGGTATACATGAAGTTTTTGAGGGGTATAAATGAAATTCCCCCAAATTTATAAGTTTTTTAGGGGTATACATGAAAATCCCCCCAATTTTTTTTTTTTTTTGGTCTGGTCCGGAACGGGTCCATGGGCCTACACGGTCTGGTCCTACATGGGCCGGGGGAAAAAATGGACCAGACCCGTGCTAGGACCCTCCCTAGCCTTGGTCGGGTCCGGTCCAAGTTTGGGGCACGGTCCGGGTCGAAACCTCGGGTTGTCCGGTCCGGTCCTGGACCGGCCAGTCCATTTCAAAACACTATTCGACATGGCGATTCCTGAAGTAACTTGAGAAGAGAGTTCCTCCCTATCAAATCAACACAGTTGCATCACCATCAATAGTCTCACCTACCTCAAATCCCTCACCTATGTCGTATACATTGAATGCGCTAACCAAGCTACCGTTTAATCTCTGCTATTAATAATCTGTTGGATTTGGCTGAGTTTTCTTTTTCGTTTCTCTGTTGTTTCTGCTTTTAGCTACATAAAACATAGCTACCATCACCCCCACAAATAAGTCTTTACCACCACAAAATGCAACTGAATATGGAGAGAAATTTTCCTTTTAGTCAGAAATAGATAGTGAAAGGGTGTGTATACCTCCCAACAAACGGGGTATACAACAATATTGTTCAAGGGCTCCAAAAGGCAATTATGGTGAGAACTGCGATGGGGAAGGGGGTATAAGGGAAGTGCAATGGAACTTAGCAAGGAAATATAGGGGACCGCCGGAAAGATTCGCACAACAACAGCGTTCACTGAATGTTCATACTATACACCTTCCTCAAGATATAGATAGGGGAATGGTTATTCTAGAAGGAGAAGAATTGTGTGCAGAGTCCGAGTGGGTAATGGAGCCATGGGATACGATGAGATTTTCGACAAATACATCTATCTTTATTTTACTTAAGGAAACTCATTTATTTTTATTTTACTTTTAATTTTCGGCAAATACATTGATTACAACAACAACTCTTTGATTTCAGGTTTTGTCTAGCCTTTCGAAAAATTGTGATTTGATCGCTCAAAACCTTAAACCTTATGTGGATCGACACTCGTTTATACTACTCGATAGGACTATGCGCTTGTAGTCTGACCCGATAGCAAACCGAATCTTACAAATTTTAAAAGCACTCGATTCATCGATCAATAGTCATGGGATGTGCAACCACAACCGAAGCAGAGGCATACAAAAAAATGTTTCAAACCTTTGCGAGATTCTCGGGATTGGAGGTTAATCCCCTGAAATATATAGTATGGTTTAGTATAAAATGCAGTGAGGTTAAAAGACGAGATACTACGGGTGTTAAATGCAAAGGTAGCAGGGGACAAAGAAAGGTACTTGGGGATAGTGCTGGCACATGGAAGGTCACAACATAGACATACAGGTAAACTTTTGAACCAAAAGTTTCATGAAAACTGGCCGGATGGAGGGTAAACTTGCTATCTCATGCGAGTAGAATAATCCTAATCAAGTTTGTCCTAACTTTGGTTCCGATTTACTATATGTCAGTCGAAAATTTAAATCGAAAAACAATTAATGGGTTAGAGGATATAATGAGAAGGTTTATGTGGGGCAAAGTGGGAGAATAAAGGTATTTAGCAATGGTGGCATGGCACCGGTTGTGTGCTGACAAAGAAGAATTGAGGCTTGGTATTAAGAGTGTTGAAGCTTTCAATAAGACTTTAATACAAAAGTTAGTATGGCAAGTGGTAGCGGACCAGGACAGAATATGGGTGGCAGTTATCAAAGCCAAGTACTTTCCCTAAGGTTCCTTTTGGGAGAGTACAATAGGGAGAAACACAAGTGCATTATGGAAAGCCTTACAGGAAAATAAGGAGGCAATGTCACAACAGTGCGGTATGTCCATGCTGCGGGCAGGAGAGTGAATACGTGATGCATATGCTGTTCTTTTGTCTGGTTTCGAGATTAACATGGTATATGTCACAACTGGCCCTTAAAGTTAGAGCATTACCACTTAATTTTGCGGAAACTATCTTGATAATCAATGACAATCTAGAAGCTGACCAAATTGTTACCTTTTGTAACATAATGTGAGAACTCTAGAAAGCGCGAAATGAGGAAGTAATAGCGGGCAAGAAAACATCACCAGCTGTGATATTAAAGAAGGCCATGGCAATACAGACGGGCATACAACAACAGGTCACTACAAGCAAAATACGAGACTGATCCTAACAGAATACCTACAGGAGTAAGGGTAATCCTAACTGATGGATCATGGGACAAAGGCCATAGTGTGGGTACAGGCATGGCGGTTTACAACATAAGGGGTGACCTGGTGTTTGTGCAATATAATAAAGGGGCTGGTGCAGATCCGTTTCATGCAGAGGCAAAGGCGTTATTGGAGGCATTGATATACATCGCGCAGGCAAGTCAAAAAGGAAGGTTCTATGTGTTCACTGATTGCAAAGTACTGTTGAAAGCGGTACTGGAAAAACAAGCACAGAATCTACCATCTTGGCAATCAGCTGAGACGGTTACAAGGTGCTGGATGATACAACAAAACCTCAGTAATAGGGTGTCTATACTGCACATAACAAGGAATGCAATGAAGACGCCTTATGAACTTGCAAACTGGGCTAGAAAATCCGGGAAAGAGGAGACCAGTACACCACTACAGTGTCAGATTTCACATCTAGATGTGGAGCATAGATTGGATGAAATTTTTTTTTTATTTGAGAGTAATATTCTTTAATGCTTATTAGGATTAAAATGTCTTTAAATTTACTTTAAGTAGGAGAATGTTTAAAGTAGGGGTAATGTTTTGTAACTTGCGAATACTTTTATTTTAATAAAATCATGCCCAAGGGCTTCACCTAAAAAAACGGAAGTATCCTCTCCCAATATGTGTCAAGATTCCCTTCACTTTACGATTTGAGATTTACTCGCAATTGGGCAGTATTATTTGAACTTTGATATTCGCGCTAATCTCAAAGTTAAAACAACAGTTCGGATCCACTAATTCTAAAAAAGGAATGTACCATGAGGATTTGAATTTGTGTGGAACGGAAGAATCCTCTCCCAATATGTGTAAAGATTCCCTTCACTTTACGATTTGAGATTTACTCGCAGTTGTTTTGAGATCAGACCAGCACAGCTACGCAGGGCAGTATTGTTTGGACTTTGAGATTCGTGCAAAGTTAAAACAATGGTCTAAATCCACTAATTCTAAAAAGGAATGTACCGGGGAGGATTTGAATTCGTGTTGAACGGAAGTATCCTCTCCCAATATGTGTAAAGATTCCCTTCACTTTTCGATTTGAGATTTACTCGCAATTGTTTTGAGATCGGACCAGTGTAGCTGCGCAGGGCAGTATTATTTGGACTTTGAGATTCGTGCAAAGTTAAAACAATGGTCCGGATCCACTAATTCTAAAAAATTCCCTTTTACGGTACTGGACAGGATGTGAATTCGTGTTGAACATACTGTTCTATGAAGAGAAATTTATATATATCCCATCAAAACTTGTCTTTTGAACCCAAAATAGCAAGGATATAGTTCATTGGTCCGAATTAGTGAGCTATTTCATGTTTTAGACGGATTAGTAAAAAAAAAAATAAGAATAGCTCACACTAATCCGAATTAGTATTGCATTCGAAAACGGAATAGATAAAAAAAAAAAAGTAGCTACTAATCTGAATTAGCGTGCTATTAGAAAAATATCTAGAAATAAAAAGTAAAATATGACCATTTCTCAAATAAAAAGTAAAATGATTCTAAAAATAATAAAATTATGTATTCTACGGCATTTCGATATGTTGATACATTGAGTTACTCGGATTCATCGTTCGAACTTCAAAAATCAAAATTTGGAGTCGAAGAATATCTCATCTTTACTTCATAAAGCAAAGTGTCATGATTCTTTCAATATATATTATATATCCTACAACTTTTTTTTAATCTCTTATATTTATCTATGATTTTTTTAATATATCTTGTACATCCTTCAACTCTTAAAATCCTTTCATATTTACCTTTCAACTCTTTAAATTATTTAATATTTATTCATCAACTCGTCAATTTATTATAACATAGGGATGGGCTATGGTGAGCTATAGAGTAAAACGACTTGTACTTCACGCCATATTTTCATCTTGAAAATTCAAACAACCGATCCGAACTGTTCAAGTTGTTCTCCATATTGAAATGTGCTTGGAGACCAAATTTTACATTTTTTGGAATTTTTTTACTATTTATTAAGCCACTTTGAAAATCGCTGATCCGGGTGAACAGTAGCAAAACAGTAAAAAATTCTGGAGCAATGGATCAGCGATTTTCAAAGTGGCTTAATAAATAGTAAAAAAATTCCCAAAAATGTAAAATTTGGTCTCCAAGCACATTTCAATACGGAGAACAACTTGAACGTTCGGATCGGTTGTTTGAATTTTCAAAATGGAAATAATGAGGCGTGGAGTAAAAACTTGTTTTACTCCATAGCTCACCATAGCCCATCCCTATAATATATCATTCAACCTTTTGAATTCTTTCATATTTACCAATGGAATTGAGAAAACAGTTTGATATTGTTATCTAAGGAGACAACACAATGGATTATCTAAATTATGTTCGAATTAGAAAATAAAAATACTAAAATAATTTAAGTTATATAGGAAACCACAAAAAATTGTCCAAGCACTAGCATACATTACGATCAATATAATTCTAGTCAGATATGAAATATTCTGACCTGCTGCAAAATTTGTAGCTTAAATTGGGATATTACAAGAGCTTTAAGATCAAAGCTTTATTGGGACAGGTGGATTCGGGTAACTTAAATTATATATATTTTTTTTCTACAGCTTACAATGGGATAAACAAGCTATAGACCACTTGACAGTGAATATTTTTTCCTGCTCTTACCTATACCTTATCGAAGGAATTGACATCTTATTTTATCAATATCTCTAACTACATGATAAAGTATTTTGAAAATGAGGAGGGATCAAATGCACCCAAATTTCTATGCTCTCAATGCACTCAAAAAATATATATATATATCTTAATTTTTAAAGTCCGAACAGTCGATCCGAGCCGCTCAACATAATCTTCATAATAAAATATGTTTGGAGACCAAATTTTATATTTTTTAGAATTTATTTACTATTTTTTTTATAGATACAAAATCACTGTTTTAAGGAGATTCTGGACCATCCGATAAAGTGATTTTGTATCTATCTAAAAAAATAGTAAATAAATTCTAAAAAATATAAAATTTGGTCTCCAAGCATATTTTATTATGAAGATTATGTTGAGCGGCTCGGATCGACTGTTCGGACTTTAAAAATAGAGATAAATGATGTGGGTGCATTGGGAGCACAAAAATGTGGATGCATTTGAACCCTCCTCTTTGAAAATAGATAAAGCGTATAATGAGACAGCCGACAATACAGATTTCAATAATGTGTGTCTTCTTCCAATGGACAATAATTGTCCTTTCTAATTTTGTAACTTGTTATCTATTTTATCAAATATAAATCTCCAATCATTTTTTCTAAGTTTTCTATCATGTAATGTAATGACAAACTAAGATATTTAATAGAGAATTTAGCCTGAGAACATCTAAAAATTTGAGCCAAATTATCATATAATTATTTTCATATAATTATTTTCATATGTTTTTATAATGTGGTTTATGTATTTATTTGAAAAAAAAAGTAAATTGTAAAATAATTATTTAAAAAGCAACACGAGGCATGGAACGCAGTAAATAATAGGGAAAATTGGTTATTTGTCACTCCAAAACCTTCTAATTCTAAAAATGCCATCCCAAAATTTGAAATTGTAAAAATGCCACTCTAAACTTCATTAATTCCTAATTTTGCCATTTCTAATGTATTCTTATGCTTTTTTTTATTAAAAATTAACTGAAAAATACTGTTTTTGCAAATAACCTTGAAATTGTATGAAGGGTATAATCGGAAATACAAAAATACGTATACCAAAACAGTATTTTTCAGTTAATTTTTAATAAAAATAGCATAAGAATACAATATAAATGGCAAAATTAGGAATTAATGAAGTTTAGAGTGGCATTTTTACAATTTCAAATTTTGAGATGGTATTTTTAGAATTAGAAGGTTTTGGAGTGGCAAATAACCAATTTCCCCTAAATAATAACAGGAGATTGAGATTGGCAATTACCAACGATGCGAGTAGCAGCAACCTTTTTGGGAGCTTCACTTGTAATTTCCAAACTAAACCGGTACGCCACGGATCCGTATCCTCTCCATTAACTCAAAAGGGAATCTTTTGAGTTAATGAATTTCAACCGTCTGATTTTAAACGGAACCAATCCGGCTCGTATCTATAACATAGGGGTCTTTTAATATTAGTGCAGATCTAATTCGCACGAATCTTAAAATAGATCGGACAGTCGAGAATTCGTACGGCACACGCTTTGAAGATTTCTTCGTTTAACGTCTCCCATTTGAAACAAAGAGAGAAAATTATTCTTATTAGCAGCGTATTTATGCTTCTCACGTCTTTGTACTATGTGGAAAAAGTATCTTTCATAAAACCTCAGCACGCGACATTGCCACACGGCTGCGACTCTCCAACAAAAGACTTCAATTGGTCTGCAGTAACTCAAATTTTGGGTTCTTTCAGACCAAAGCCCGATTGGTCCGGATTCTGATCGGACGATCGATATTCTAAACACAAAATATGAGGTAATGCAGATGATGTTTATTCCCAGAATAAAACATGATTTCCTATTTATCCCTCACCATACGGGCCAAACATAAAATAACCCAACTAAAAATCCGAGTACTGCCTAGTGCTTACTAGCAAATGATGAACAAACGATCGATTTACCTGAAATCCATCTCGTGCAAGGGAATCAAATCCTCTATCCCTTTCCAAACACCCTCTCTTTACGCCACCGTCTCTCTCTCGGCCACCTCACAGCGCCACCGGACTCCGGTCGACACCGCCAATGGAGTAAACCCTGAGTGGGAGTTCCCCATGCGCTTCGACCTCGCTACACTCCCATCGGACGCTCGGGATCTGTTCCTTGAGTTCAATCTGATGGCTGGGGTGCCATTGCTCGGCGATCGGCTCGTCGGCACTGCTCACGTTCCCGTCTCCGATCTGATTGACGGAGGATCTCGCGGCCATGTCGGTTACCAAGTGCTGTGGCCAGATGGGAAGCCTAACGGAACCATCCAGTTGTGGTACCAAACGGAGGGATCGCAGCTACCACAAGATATGACTTATTCCTCGCCTGAATCCTCTGCGCCACCACCAGCATATTTCTCTGACAAACCATCGGTTGAACCGGGTCAGGTTTATCCGGCAACTGTACCGGTAACAGTACCTTTTAATCCTCAATTGTCCATTACAGGTCCAGTTAGTTACCCACCGATGCCCGGTTTGGTACCCTACAATTCTGAGCCGCACAACCCGGGTTCAGTTGAACCGGGTCGGGTTTATGGTACACCCGCTGGAACGGAGTACATGCTTTACCCGCCACCTCCCAACAATGGACTGTATCCACCACCAAATACGGGTTTTGGATCTTTAGTACCGTGCTACCCACCACCTCAATCCCATACACCTCTAATGGATCAGGCTGCGAGCGTACCTACATACTATCCGCCACCAGAGAATTACGGCGAAAGTGGGTCAATGTACTATCCACCACCGGGAACCCATTATCCTCCAGCGAATCATGGCGAAAGTGGGTCGACCTTCTATCCATCACCCGGAACTACATATCCACCTGTTGTGGGAAGTGATTGTTGTGATATCAAGTACAGAGAGGCACAGGAGCCGGTGGTGGCTTATCCGGTGGGTAATGGGTATTACCCGCCTCCGCCAAGATATCCATACCATTAATTCACATTTTTTTTTATTGATGATATATTGATATGTAAATATGTAATTGACAAATAAGAAGAATAGAATTCGTAGTTGCAAAATTAGAAAAGTTCATAGGTCTGTACATAATAGAATTTGAGATTTTTTTTTTGTATCTCGTTTTTATGTTTACGTCGGCTTGAACTTGCTTCAGTTGATAAGCGCGAGATTAGACAAGAAAACGTTAATTTCAAAAGGTTGAAAATTTTACTTCACTATTCCTATATGTGTAAATTTGTAATACTTCTGCGATGTGGATTATATGTCTTGATTGTTACATTATAAACTCGAATTATTTATGATGATTATTGATATTTTGAACAGACTGAGTGACAGAGGTGTTATTTTTTTGTTTTCAACAAAACATGAATAAACCTATCATGTCCGAAATATTGTAATTAGCTAGCTTTTCTTATTCAAGATACAAAGAAGCTAGAAGCTAGTTTAATGTTTTTTATTAAGAAAAGAAACATTTTTTTAAGAAAAACATATAATTTAGTACAACTATGCACTATAAAACAGTAAGAGTTATTATCTCTAGCTATCATGTAAAATTATATAGAGATGTAGGTTTGCTAAAAAAAGGAAAAATCTGTGTTTTATAAATAAAAAGTTTGATTAATTTTTTGTAAAATTGTTCTTACGGTCTTTATCCGCACCTTCATTTGTATCAAAATAAAATTATACTTCTGTTAAATACTTGTGGAAAAAGTAAAAGTGACGCAAGACTCCCAGAAAGCTCCCTCCCTCCTAGATTTTATTAATGATGAATTTCTATTTGTTACAAGCTGCAGCAAGTGATATATGTTCCTTTTAATATAGGGAGTAGCAAATACAATTAAGGTAAGTGCTCAAGAAAAGAAACAAATAAAGCTGCTAATCTCCTAAAGATAGAAAACAATCATAGTGAATATCGCCAGATAATATTCTAGAAATGCTTCTGCCAGCCTGTAGCCTATATGTTGCGCAACAATACTGGTGTAAATTTTGAGAAATTCGGAATGTTAATAAATTAATCAAAATAAATTAAGTTAAATTATCTGAATCCTGCGAAACACTGTCATTAAATATATTATGTCAATATCCCTCGCGATATGGAATCGCTACAAAAATATTTGATATTTCGAGAAGAGTAGAACTATGTGATGTGCTCACCAAACTTTTTGGTGAGCACAACTTTACATAAACTATCGGATTCACTTCAAACGAGATTAATCCAACCGTTGAAACCGATGTACTTTACGAGTAATGGGCGTACATGCAAAATTTTGAATTTTTTGAATTCATTTAGTCTCAAGTCAAGTGGTCAAAATTGAGAATTTTTTGAATGCATTAAAACAACTTCATTTTGGATCATTCATTATTCATCAATTTTGACCACTTGACTAAATGAATTCAAAAAATTCAAAATTTTGCATGTACATGCATCACTCGTAAAGTACATCGGTTTCAACGGTTGGATTAATCTCGTTTGAAGTGAATCCGATAATTTATGTAGAGTTGTGCTCACCAAAGAGTTTGGTAAGCACATCACACCCTAGTTCTACTCTTTCGAGAATATCGCTAAGGACACAACTGAAAGATTATTAGAATATAAAAATGGACTTAATCAAATCAAAGTTTCTTTTCTGTTTTCCTCCGATAAAGATCATAGAAGGGAATAAATAAGAAAATAATTTTTTGGAAAAATGATGCCATAAATTTTTGTTGTTTTGGCCAGGTGTTGTGCTGTGTCGAGCGGCAATGCAGTGTGTCATTTTATTGAAGAGTAGTCATAACACAGACACACGTGTAGTGTTGTGCTGTGTTGTGTCATGACATTTCAAATCATATTGTTGATTTTTTTTACATTCCTACGCGAACGGTTTAAATTTGAGTGGTCATTTAATTTTATTGAATTCTAAATAGTTCGCACAAATTTAAACAAAATCGGACAACTTGAATCCGACTTTGAATATAATTTATCAAAAATACTCTGGGCAAAACCCAATTCCATATTTTACCTCGATCACCGGTTGCTACCTAAATTTAACAATGAGTGAGGCTATGGTACTTAGGCTAGTGTACTACGGCTCAATATGGTACTTTTTAAAATTCTAACTGTCAATCTGAACCGTTCAATGTGATATCCATATGAATATGTACTTGCAAACTAAATTTTATATTTTTTTTCGAATTTTTTACTATTTTTTTAGATGGGTAGAATTTTGATGGTCCAAAATTTGTATAAAACACTGAAAATTCTACCTATCTAAAAAAATAGTAAAAAAATTCGAAAAAATATAAAATTTAGTTTGCAAGTACATATTCATATGAATATCACATTGAACGGTTCGGATCGACTGTTAGAATTTTAAAAAGTATCATATTGAGCCGTAGTACACTAACCAAAGTACCATAGCCTCACTCTTTAACAATTGCATGCCTTTTCAGAACTACAACCCCAAACCAAGTCCAGAGGCCCAATTCTTTTTCCGGATGTCCTTTTGTGTTCTACCCAGGCCCAATTTCTATTTGGTTTATGCTGTGTCAAAGAGTAATCTGGACAGAGAGCTATAGATGAAAAGTTGAATTTTTTTAATATTTTCGTCTTAGAATTACTCATTTTTAAATGGTGTTTGTGTTTATACTTTGGTTTTTGTCGAGCATAAATTTAAGTTCAATTTGTATTATTATTTTTAGAGTAATTTATAATTTTCTCCGACCTTCCATAACGTACTCGAACTTTCAATTGCTGAACACATTAATATTATACTATCCTAATCTAACTACCTAGGGAGCTTTTCTTGTAATTTCCAAACTAAACTAGTGCATAGGTATCAATACTTACACGTGTCAGTTGTAAATTCGTTAGTGATCAGACCATGGCCGCACCAGATAACTTCAAATACTTTGTACAATATCCTATTTGATTCTTAAATTCTAGGGATGCCTTTTGCGAATAAATAATTAAAGGACGCTATCCGGAGATGTGAATTTTGTATTTAGGATAAACATTTTAATCAATATTTTGTAAGTAATTAATACTTGTGCCTTTATCGGTTATCAACAATTAGGTGTTGTTCTTTTTTTAGATTATTTATATCATGATAATTCAATTTTCCCTTTGAAATCTGCTACAAGTTGTAACCAAAACTTCATTAATGCGCTCTATGTATTCATCAAGCAATATTACTAATGTTTCGTTGCTTGTGGCGGATCCTAATCCGATCTGGTAATACTTCGAGTCTGATCTGATCTGATCTAATAATTCATCTGTCGATCTGGTCTGGTTTTGTAATTTTTGTATGGGTCGACTGTTCATCTTGTTGTTTTACAGTATTAACCTCTTTTTTACAGTATTCACCTTGTGGTTTTACAGTATGCATCTTATGGTTTTACAGTTCCATCTTGTGATTTTACAGTATCCATCTTGTGGTTTTACAGTATTCATCTTGTTGTTTTACAATATCCATCTATTTGTTTCCTTATATTTAGATCTATTTAGATCGTTCTTTTACATGTTATATGACTTAAATCAAGGATCGTATCTGTTGTGATCTTAATCAATCTTTTTATTTTATTTTATTGTTTATCAGCGAGAATAAGAAGATCATATTTATCGATCGTGAGTCGCTACTTGAGGTAGATCAAACGATTCTTAACTATTTAAATTTCTATTTGTCGTCTGGAGAACTCAAAACGGAAGATTTCTTCTGGAGAACTCACTACTAACAAGATCTATCTAATATGTTTACAGGATCTAACAAATAGGTTTAAATGATATATACAATATTTTACAGGATCTATCTAATAGTTTTACATGATATATGTAATAGTTTACAGGATCTATGCATTAATTTTATTTTCTTTATTTTGCATATCTGGATTGATTCATGCAGATTGTTGAGTTAGTACTACAGCTAATGCAATATGAGACACCTGTTAAGCATCTGTGGATATATCAAAGGAATGTTTTGTTCTAGTGATGTGACTTCTGACTCATCCCTATAATGTGCATCAGAGGGTTCTTAAGTGACAACTTTTTTATTCTAGTGATTGAACAATATATTTATATATTTTTCTATTTGTGAATGATGTAATATGTCTTTGGTGAACAGTATGTTGGTTAGAAACAATATGTTTGTTTTAATTTGTAAAGAATGTTATGTTTGTTGAAAGACATTTATGTTTTTGTGTATGCTTTTGTTTTACAGTATTAACCTTGTTGTTTTATAGTATTCATCATGTTGGTTTAAAATATCCATCTTGTTATTCTAAAGTATTCATCTTGTTATTTTACAAGATATAGATGCAGATATAAAAAAATTAAATTTTGAAAAAAAAATACAGTAATAACATTGTTGTTTTACAGTATCCATCTTGTGGTTTCACAGTATCCATCATATTCTTTTACAAGATCTAGATGCATATATCAAAAATTGAAATTTTGAAAAAAAAAAAATCAATTTTACAGTAGTTAAAGAGTTATTTTACAGTGTTTAAAGTGGTCACGGGTTAGTTGGAAAGTCATTAGAGAGCTTCTAGAAGTGGTCCCAGTGGTCCCGGTCAAAGTTATGTAAGTTGTCCAAGTGGTCCTGGTCAAAGTAGTTAGCAACTAACTTAGGACCACTTTGAAAAGTCGTTACTTGTGAGTCCTTATTTTACAGTATCCGTATTGAGGTTTATAGGATATAGTATTGTATTTTATATTATCGCTGATTATTTGTTGACAGCTGTCCAAGTGGTCCTGGTGAAACCGAGTTAGCAACTAACTCTGGGACCACTTTTTAAAAGTCGTGACTTGCAAGAAGATCATGTGCTTATTTTACAGTAGCCGCGTTGAGTTTTATAGGATACAGTATGCTCTTTTACAGTATCAGTGCTAGTCAAACGACAGTTAGCTTGATTAAAAACCGCAACCTTGAGTACGATTAGTCGCTTCTTCTTCTTTTAATATAAATTGGGATAATGTCTTGAAAGATTCTCAAATTTTAGTTTGTAATGAGCAAGTCTCCGAACTTCTCATATTAATAATTATCTCTTGAAACAATTTAATCCGTAAGCATTTGCATTACATATTCACAATAAATAAAATATCAAGTGCCTACATGACGTTTTACAATACGTGAAATGTTTGCAATTGTCAGTACTAATTTTATATGAATGATAATTTCTTAAATTAAACGGATTAATATGAAATCATCAAATAAATAACACATCTTACAAAGCAAACAGTTTCACTTATTGTAAAAATGTAATACATGACTATAATTTGTAAAAGAAAAAAAAAATACTATTTATAAATTAAAAAAACTATTAAGTCGTTAATTTTTTTTGTTAAATTATACAATGAATATCCAAGAGTATTCTAGGTTATTTGTATTAAAGAATATTAATAATGAATTAATAGTTTGAAGGTCCATTTTCATGAATTACATAATTGGAGAGGTGATTGTCAAAATGAAAAGTTTGGATACTTGTTAAAAAATTTATAAGAAATTATGAAAGTAATGTTACTATAAAAAATTTAAAAATAAATTATAAATAATGAAATTATCAAAATTATTTAAATTACATAATTTAAAGAAATGCTACTTTAAATTTAAAAATTTATGAAAGAAATGGGAAATGATGTAGATTATTTTATATTTAGAGGGGATTAATTGTTAGTGTCCCCCCCCCCCCCCCCCCCCCCCCCCAAAAAAAAAAAAAAAAAAAATCTAGATTGAATCAATCCATTGCAAAAATAATTAAATGAAAAATAAAGTTTCTAATGGAATCAATTGGTTGAGAGACAAGCTAAGCTGGCTCATGACTATTCAAAAATCAAAGCGGCCTTTCGTAGAGGCGTGCCAATAAAATATTTTACCTAGAAAAGAGATCCTTTGACCGCTATTTTGTCTCTCCCATTTACCCTTTTACAATGTCAGATTTCCTGTGACACTTAACAAAGAACCTTCTGTACAAAGTCCTCTTACATTACGGTAAATTGACCCGCTATGTAGTTCGCCGACATAGTTTTGAGAATTGTGTTATATTCTCATTGCATTAACCAAAATCTAATTACATGGATCAAATCTCCCATGCATGGATGTTAAATTGATTGGTTTGTTTTGGATTCCTTTTCTTTGTTTTATTCCCCATACTGAAAGAAGTAATAATTTGCCGTGCATTCTACCTACTGTTGCAATGCAAATGGTACAAAATTTAATAGTTTGAATAAAAGTAAAAATATATTGAAGGTACCAAAACTTATATTGGAATTGGATTGATAAGAGAGAGAGAGAAAGAGAGAGAGAGAAGAGACAACAACACGTGGTGGCAATTAGAGAATAAAACATGTCCATGTGAGAAATTATGCAAATCCTGAGCTGGATCTCTCGTGCGACCATCTTTTTCAATTTTTGACTTACGAACTTTCAAATTTTTGACTCGCTTTGATACTCCTCTTTTTAGTGTCTAAATGTGTTAAACAAATCATATAAAATTGATTCCTATTATTTGTGTCGGTAAATTTCTTGCAATGTCATAGAACTTACAAGAAATAGATGTCATTTTTATCCTTAATTCACCTCAAATTAATAGAAAATTATCATGCCCCTTGGAAAATTAATCCAAATTTCTTGTTCAATTTGGATTAATTTCTTTGTTTAAACTAGATTAATTTTTTCCTATAGGAATGTGCTGATGATTTGCACTCAACATTTGCAAGCTATATTATAAAAACGGAGCAATCAAAAATTAAAAATGGAGCAGATGGAGATGGAAAACAAAATTGAATTTACATGAAGGAAAAATAAGAAGGGAAGAAAGGAGGAATTAACACAAAAAGAGCGTTTTTGCATAACCATAATCAATTAACCCCCCAACTAATTACAATTTTACAAAACCCATTAATCCATTCTAAAATGCACTATCTAATTAATCCTTCTTTCTCCTGCTCCTAACAAATCCACTAAATACTAAAAACCCCTTCTTCCCTCTCCCCTTTGATTTTCTCTCTACCCCCTCCATTACCACATCTAATCTTGGTCTCCATTTATTAATAACCTTACAACACAATTCCTTGTACTCTTTCTCCAACTCAGCGCTACTACAAACCCTCCCTCTCCTCTCCACCTCCTCCTTTACCTTATCAACCAAGAACTCGTCGCAAACCCGTATTTGCAATGCACCTGCTGGTGTTTTTTGAATGTCGAACGGTCTCAAAGCCGGCATTTTCTTGCCGTTATTCTGGGTATTCGACACCAGGAGAGACGACGCAAGCGATACAAAAGACAGGACCGAATGAAAGAATTGCGACGGCAAAATAAAGTATGATTGGCCCGGTTGCAACCGCTCACCGGCCGATAAAGCCGGTACCTTTTGACCTATAAAAAATGAGTCAGACCGGCAAATGAGGTGGCACGGGTGCTCGTTCATCAATTCAGCTGCCGACACCGGCCGATGGTAGACTATGACTCGACCGTCTGAACCGACTAATCGAATTGGATCGGATCGTGTTGGGTTTGCATCTGGATCCTGTCCGGTTACCATGTGGAAGCACCAAGGGATCATTTGGAGACTAAGAGACTTGAACCCCATTAGCAATTGGTGGTGGAGATCATTTGATGTGGATGAATTGGTTGTTAGTTTGTGGGTTTCCCTTTTAGTAAGAGACAGTGGAAGGGATAGAGATGAATTAAAAGGAGAGCATGTGGAGGTGAGATTTATATTAGGAGATTATATTGAGGGGGTGGTGTGTCCTTATTGGGGTCTACTACAGAGTTTGAATAGCTTTCTTTTTTAATTAATGATTTTGGTTTAGAAAGGATTTGGATTTTGCTAGGTTCACATATGACGGTGTACCTACAGGAGTGGTATGATAAAGATATTGACAGCTCAATTTTAGCTTTATGCAGCGTACAAATAATAGAGTTAAAATAATATTGCATGTGACTTATGCACTACATTAAATCAAGAGAGATGCTTCGGTGGACATAAGGACCTATTTGTAAAATTAGTCCTATTTTTATTTTCAAAGTTCAAACAGTTGATCCGACCGTTCAACATTATCTCCATATTAAAATGTACTTGGAGGTCAAATTTTACATTTTTTTGAATTTTTTTACTATTTATTAAGTATTTTACAAAAACTAGTCAAATTCAGACCATTGAATTTTGTAAAATACTTAATAAATAGTAAAAAAATTCAAAAAAATGTAAAATTTGACCTCCAAGTACATTTTAATATGGAGATAATGTTGAACGGTCGGATCGACTGTTTGAACTTTGAAAATGAAAATATGTTCATTTTACAAATAGGTCCTTATGTCCATAGAAGAATTTGCCTTAAATCAAAATTGAACTGTTAGTATCTTTATCGAACCACAATATTGCTGTTGTTATCCTATATAAATTTGTAAATAGTGTCTATTAAGAGATACAAAATTAATTTTATAATTACTTTTGATATAAAAAAGAGAGAAGTCTTATTCATTCACTCTGTTTTTCTAACAAATAAAACCGTACAATACACAAAATCGAATATATATATTGTTGTATATTTTCACATATAATATAATTGTCAACTTAAACATTGTATTATTTAACAAAATATTAAATGAATAATCAAATATAATATGCGAAATTGACTAAATAGTTCATTGTAGCTATGTTAAAAAATAAATAAATTTGACATACCAAATCCAACTAACTCTTTTTCTTATAGATGTTGGGCATGTTGCTATAAGTTATGGATCTTATAAAATCTTTAGCTGATTTCTCATATACCTTATAAAATAAAATTTAAAGATTCATGGTACATAATTCATCCGAATTGTTTGATTCCGAACGACTTCAAAAAATTTAGTTTGAAGTAGACCTTAATACATACATCGACCCTTGTTTGATAAATCGGTTGCTTCCGTGTTTGATATGATCAACATTAACCGTATTTACATTGTGTCATAGTTCCTTACTATATAAAATGTATATACATGTAACTAAATTTTGACTAATTTTTTGTATCAATATTATTAATAATTATTGTCAACTATTACTATTCTAATATGATTTTTCATATAAAAACTATCACACAAATATAACCTGCCCTCTCTGTTTGAATGAATATTTCTGACCTTAAAATGATATTTCTATGCATCAATTGAAATAGCATCAAGATGATACTTTAGTTAAGATAGATAGATACCTATATAAAGTTGTACTGCATGAAGTAATCTTTGAAATATATTTATATTATATTCATATTTTACCACACATGATGTATTTAGTGATATAAATTTGTATTGCGATGTTGATGAATCAAGCAAACCGTATTCATTGATGAAAACCAACGAGACCAAGGGAGTTATCACAGGCATTAATTCCTGGGTACCCTATAGCTTGTATGAGAGAAGTTTGATTTTTGAGTTTTATTTACGGCGACCGTTTGATTATTTATTATTTTGAAATATTTTAGTAATATAGTGGGTTGTCTCCCCTCTGAGATAGGAGTAGGTCCGATGGGCATCGGACCTACATTTAGGTTCAATTAGCTCTAGAACCGTACGATTATCATCAAGATCTATGCGGAAGGAAATTGATACAGACTTGCACGGATTTTGATATATACACACGAATCTTAATGCAGATCGAATGGTCATCACACCCATCGAATCAAGGTAGGTCCGATGGGCATCGGACCTACCTGATTCCCTCACCTCTGGTCCTGGACGGATAGCAGGTTTGACACTTTGACTGAAACCTTTTAAATCTCTCTCTCTCTCTCTTTCTTTCCCTGGCGGTGACGTCTCCATTGTCCATTCTCTTTCTCTGAAATAATTTATAACTGGTGTTTATTCAAAGACCCGGATCTCGAGAACTATACAACTTTCATCAACTCAGACCGCAGTTTAGTATTTATTCCTCTTCTACAACCAATTTTTCCTTCCACGTGTTGCTTGGAGGAGCACATAGTCCAACGGAGTCAAAACCCTAAAATCATAATTAGGTTGGATGATTAGAACTTATCTTAAGCTTATTAAAATATGAGTCTAAACCCTAAACACTACTAGAATTTCCTCATTTTTCATGCACCGAAAAATAATTTTTTCCATGAGCTTACCCTTAGAAAAAGTCTTAAAATCGCTATTTCCATGCGCTATTCTTGGAAAAACTATCGTCGCAGAAAGCTTCGTTGGAAATGGCAAGTCTTTAGACCTTTATCTATAACTTTTTAAAGTACTCGTGTCAAGACTTTAAACCGAGTCAAATCGATGAAGAACTAGTCTCATCCGCCAACGATAAAGGTCAGAGACGAATTTGGAAACAATTATCCGGCTCCATTTTAATAATAATATTCACAATAAAATTGAATAGTCATTTTTGCATATTTTCATAATATTTTTGCGTGTTCTCGTGGATGAATTTATATCAATTGATTTGTAGATGCTCATGCTCCTGATATCTCATTCCGTATAATTTTATGACAACCAAACACACAATTAAATATAACTCTATTGGTCAACCCTCGAGCCTTTTTTCATTTGTTTTTCACAACTTTTGTTCGAACCTTTGCCTAATATCTAAATTATGTATAAAAAAAATCGAATATTGTTAAGAAAAAAGTAAACGGAACAATGTTTAACATTGATTATATTAAGAAACACATTTGTAAAACTCTATTGTTCAACCCTCGAGCCTTTTTTCATTTGTTTTTCACAAATTTAGTTCAACTTTTGCGTGATATCTAAATTATGTATAAATAAATTGAAATTTGTTAAGAAAAAATAAGAAACGAAACAATATTGTTTTTTTTAGTAAAGTTGAAAGTCAAGTCATCCAACTGTTAATATCTACAAGAGATCCTTCATCTGAATTTTGAACCTGCGACTTCTCATTTTGTCACTAGTCCAAAGATTAATTCTCAAAACGGAACAATGTTAAATATTGATTATAATAAGAAGGATGTTGTAATCAATTTTATTAATATATCCTTGGTAGTTCCTACTTCCTACCTTGTTAGAAAAAAAAAAAGATTATATTAAGAAACACATTGATATTATTTTTCTTTCTGCTGTCTTTAATAAACACATAGACGATAGATATAACATGTAAGTTTTATTAAGGAACCCTGTAGTGATATTTAATTTTAAAAGAAACCACCAATATAATTTCTCTGGTCAAGCTGAGTCCATGCCATGCATTGTCGTCACAATGGTTTGGTTGGTCTAAATGTCTAATTCTAATTCTACCAGTAGACCGCTCTAAATTCAAATTACGAGAGCAATGCTTGACCTCCATTTCAACAACCGCAGAACATTCCATTACTCCTTTAGCGGCGATGTACATTGAATAAAACTGGAGGGTTCGGTGAACTGAAATGGTAGTTGGCTTACTGGTTTGACTGGTTTCAGAGAGAGAGAGAGAGAGAGAGAGAGAGAGCAGACAGCAAGTCAGCAACACTGGACAGGCTCTTAAAACTAAAAAGAGAGTAATACCCAGATAAGAAGCCTTGCCTGACATCACCATCTCTCTTTTGCTTTGCACGAGGGGTTTGCCTACGAGGTCGTGAGCCCAGTTTATTTATTATTTGGAAAGAAACCAATTTTATCCTCTCCATTTATTTCAAATGGAGGTGTCCTCCGTTGCCATTTTCTGTTGTTTGGTTTGCTACTTTTCAACGTAGGTCAACTCAATTTATGATATGTTTGAATTAAGAAGTCAATTTAGTTGGTAATTATGCTAGTTAAGAAATGTTCAAAATTTGACTTTAATTTTTCAAGCAAAGTAAGAATTTTTAAACCCATCAATTTTTCATAAAAAAATGTTGGAGCTTCATTTGTAGTATTAAGATATGTGTAAACATAAATTTGCTTTGCTCTATATGTTTCTTCTTTGTCCCTTGATTTTTAATTTTAGATTAGTTAGCAAGGGCATTGCATATAAATCGCTGTTCTTTACTTCTTTATATTTGCAATTTATTTTTATTCCATTCATTTGCTTTAAGTAGTAACTAAATTACCTCTTGAGTTAGTAGTTGGATTACGTTCTTCTGTTCTTATAACACTGTTTAATATTGTACTAAAATTGGTTTTTTGGGTTACATTCCGAAAATAAAAATTAACATCCAAAAAATTGAAAAGGGTATAACAGTAAAATAAATCGCGTCGTGAAAATCAACAATCCGCACACGATATTCAACAACCTGCAAGGTAATTCCTTAACAATTTCTAACAATTTCAATCGCAACAATTACGAAATATAAAAAATCCGAGCAATTCAATCGCGTCGGGAAAATCAACAACCCGCAAACGATAATTGACAATTCAATTTCTACCAATCGCTCCAATGCCATCACAAGACACAAAACATAAATAAAATAAATTATGTTGGGTTACCCGAAAATAATCGGATTGTGTTTCGTGATTCATGCTCCGGCCTCACCTAACTTCAAGCTTCGTGGGTGGGAGCGGCCTTGCGATAAAGAGAGAGAGGGTGACGGAGAGAGAGAGTGAGAGGGGGTGGCGAAGAGAGAGAGAGAAGGTGGGGGCGGCCTAGCGAGAGAGAGGGAGAGAGATGGGTGGGGGCGGGGCTTCTATATGGGGTGAGGGCGGAGGGGGGGTATCTAGGTTTTATGGGGTTTGGGCGGAGCAGCATGGACAAAGAGAGAGAGGAAGGGTGGGGTGGGGCGGTTTGGTTGCAATTAAAAAAAAAAGCACCAAGCCGTCCCACAGTGGGACAGTCTGGTATGAAGACTTACCGCCCCACTGTGGGACAGTTTGGTACTGAGATTGGACTGTCCAAATATAAGGCGGTCAAGGTGTTTTTGAAATTATTTTCATATCGATGGCTGATTTGCTATTTTTTTCATTGAGGGTATTAATAAAAATTACAGGAATTGGAGCTAGGGGTGTTCATCGATTCGGTTAGGTTTCTAAAATAGAACCGAACCGAACCAAAGTTTTATTTTGGTTTGTTCAGTTTGTTCGGTTCAAACCAAATATATTATTTTTTTATTTAAAGGCAATTGATTTATAATAAACCGAAGTATATTAAAAATTAATCGGGATATTAATAAATAAACCGAATTATTTAAAGAAATTGTTTAAGAAATAAACCGGGGTGGTCCGGACCAAATTCATAATATATAAAATTTCGGTCGGTACGGTTATTTCGGTTTTGAAAATTTTCAAACCGAACCGAACCAAAATTAGAATTCGATTTTAAAAAGCAAACCAAACCGAGCTATTAAACTGAAAAAATCAAACCGTTTGATCCAAACTAATTTGGTTCGGTTCAAAACCAACTAAACTGGACCTAATGAACAGCCCTAATTGGAACTAATTTAAAAGGAAGCCGGCTTTCAAATAAATCAAATAAAAGGCACGGATAGAGAGAGAGTGAGAAGAGAGAGAGAGAGAGGTCATAGTCTTCTCCAAACTCCAAAAAAACCCTGTCCAATTAAAGCTATTCAAAAGCGTAGTTCTAAATTTTCAACCCCAATACCCAAGGTGGCATCTTTTGAAATCCCTTTCTAGACCCTATTGTACACAGTCTTTGGTGTTGTCATAAATTTAATACATTCCAATAGTAGGAATTCAAGGATAAAACGTAATAGCTAATATAATGAACTACAAAAAAAAAATGCTATTTCAAAGAAATAAAGGCCGGTTACCGGGGTAGCAATATTAAAAAGGAAATTATCACCTACTTTTGAGATGGTAAAACATTATCAGTTAAAAATTGTACTATAAAAAAGTAAATAAATCAGATAAAAAACACACCCTTAAAAAGCCCATTAAAATGTCATAAAAAAATGTACATGTTTATTAGCTATGACATTTTTTTGTGCAAAAACAGTTTCCTAACTACATAACAACATAAATGTAGAGATTTGTCAACAATAATTTAAGCCGTATTTTATAAATCCACTCTCTCCTCATTATTTTACTACTTACAGTAAAATATTACATTTTTCAACATCTGAAAATTTTAAAAACTCGTTAACGCTCATCCTTCATGCACAATACCTATAGACTAATAGACTAATTGTGCATGAATTGTACATGGATGTTTATACCAGGAGCGTCTATAATTTTAAAATTTTAATCATGTATATTAAAATATAATTAATTTTTTAAAGAACTTTTTAAATAATCTAGCTCCTCATAGAATATCAAATATTTGCTAATTTCACCCACCACATATTAGGTTCAAATCTCACTAATTACATTGTGCATTTTAAATTTCAACATCCTATCAAGATTTACTAGTTCCGCCCCTTGTTTATACCTACACATTAATTGTTAAAAAGATAAAACCATACATAGAGCTTAAATATAATCCATTCGCCATCCAAAAAGAAAAAAAATAACCAAACCATAGAAGATCCCGGTTATGAGCTCAAGCTTGCATGGGAAGGGAAGGCAGTCTCAAACCCTAGGTCTGCACAAAAGGAATCTATCCCTTTTTCTTCACTCTTTTTTGTGCTTTCCTTTTTATTCTTTCCAATCTAATCCCAATTCCAATTCACAATTTCTCTTTATTTAATCACTGTTTGGTCCCTTAACAAAGCGGCAACCAAAACATATTGGCAAGTCTCAAGGAAACTCTCACCCAAACCGAGGCCTTAGCATTTGTCAATTGGTAAAATGTGTAGCGGGTCAGTTTACATTTGAACTTCCATCTCATTACAGGGATCTCCATTTTGATAAGCACAAAAATTTGGTTAGATATTTAAGTACAAAATTTCATTCCGAAAAGAGATCATATTCAAATTAGATCCAGAAACGGGTGTTCGCACGGGTGTCTCCTGCACCATACATGCTTAGTATTAAAATAATACATGTGCTTATGCTGTAAGAATCTTTCAGAGCAGCAGCTCCATGTGCTTGATTCAGATCAAGAGGGTTTTTTGATATGTTGATAGACTAATTATTATTATTTTCTCTGCTAACTATCTATTAGTTTAAAGTTTGCACGGATACTATGGTAGCAGAGGTTATCACATCTCATGTTGTTTCGTAAATGGAGAAAAATTGGGTCCGATTCAGCATGCTACGTGTCGTCTTGTAAGCGAACCACACGACCTATGAAAAATTTGTAGTCTCAGGCTTGATTAAAAGAGTGGTTAAGAGTTGGTCAATAGTCAATGGGTTAGCCAAACTGTCTTAACCTAACCATACCTGTTCTAGAATCAGTTGTTGCACACACAACACACGCTCTCTATGTTTCCTTGTTCAAAAGCATGTGCTTTGACTTCTTTATTTAAATTTCCCTTTAGCTTTTCTTCTCCTTGCTCTCTTTTTCTTTTTAGTTACTTCACTTTGCTTACACCAAAAGTGTTAAAAACATTATATATCTTAGAGTTAAAACCCAGTTTAATGAAATTATGGGACCATATGCCTACTGCATTCTTTTTTCCAATTAAAAGAGGTGGACCCATAATTTGGGTCAATATTTCGTTTTTTTTTTTGGGATAATTGTTGGCATATCCATGAAAACATTTTAAATTGTCTCATCAAAACCTGAAAATTACTTATTTCCCATTAAAAAACATTTCCCCTTTCTTTAAAATCTAATTTAAATTTTTATTTGAGCTTAATATTAATCTTTTTTCTATTAGGGTCATAGTTGAAATGTTGATTGCTGACACATACAACAAAGATAAGGTCTTACTGCTACATATTTTATCTGGTCACTATACAATGTTTCACGTATGTTATTGACTCTAGTGTTGTATATTTCTCTAGATTCTAGAAGCTAGGACGGCACCTCCATGAAAACATCACTGGTCCAAAGAGGTGGTATATTTTTCTAATGTTCTACGTCTCTACTCATCTTTTGTTATGGTTGGTGATCGAACACTCGACTCATTTACAATCTAGAATCTTCCTAGTACCTCATGGTTGAATTCCAATTTACTGCCATTCTGATGACTGTACGGTGATGGTGTTATTGAATCTTAACTGTTTGATTGAAATTAGACAGACCAGATTCAGGTCTGATTGGTTTTTACCGTAAAACTTAAAACCTAGTGAACCTTGGTTCCAGTAAAAGAGAGAATCAAATAACTAGAGTCATTAGAAATCATGGTATTCAGAACGCTCAATTTTTGATTGCCAAGTTATAGAGATAGATCATTTTGAGGCCTGTCTAGAAATAATGAAAATGGAATAATTACAGAGCGTAAAAATGTACCAAACAAGAGCTTGGTTCATTTCTCCCATAATCATCCACTATGTTCAGCAATCAGCAATAATTTATTTCCTCTTCCAGAAAATAAACCAAGTACCTATCCCCGGGTCGAAGTCGCAGTTGTATCAGTCAAGCACCTCCTTAAAGAGTCTAATTTGTGATCTTAGAAACGTCAACAAACAGCGCCGCTATCTTTGTTTAACTTCTTGACTGATAGAAACAGTGAATCTCAATCGGCCACGAATAGCCCATTAGTTTTGAGAAAGAGATTGCACAAGTCATTTTCTTGAAATAGTGCCCCCCATTAGAAGTATCTAGATGGTGGAAACCTTATGTGGAATATGTATACAGAAAGAGAAAGATTTGTTTCAAGTAATGCTAACTACTCAATAACTATTTTCTCTCTTCCTATGAATTATCTAGATAAACATAGAAAAGGGAAGCCCATTGAATTGAATTCACCTTTGAAATAAGACTAGTCATTTGATCAGACAAGGAGTTTTAATAGAAAAGCTAAAGTAATGCTTTAAGCATCAAAAAATTTTCTGTGCAGATTGCAAAATTAGCATCACATTTGGACTTTGTCAGATGAAGAAGGGACATGGTCGCCGGGACCCACGTCATCTACTGGTGGCCGTTGCTTGTGATGGTTGGTGACGGACTGGTATGCCATGGCAAGTGCTAAAGCCTGGCAAATAAAAGAGGAGCACAATAAACAGCTTGAAGTCACAAACAATATCTCCTTACAAAGTTCAAACAAAAGGGAGACCCATGAAGTCAAATCACATCGCTGTCTAATTGAACGTTAAATAATAACCATGCAAAACAATAATTCACTTCACTTCCATTGTTTCTGCATACAAACTTTTCACTTGCAGTAGATTTTTATCGGCAGTGCCTGTGCTATTAATCAACAAAATATAGTGAGCAATTAATTGTGCTGAATATTAGTTAGGAAGGAATTAATCAACAAAATGTAGTGCGCAATTAACAAGAAAGAACGGGCATTTTACATCTCTACAACAAGGAATTATTTATGTTGCGAAGTCAGCAAATAAAAACTTACAATGTGGTCATGGTCGGGAGGGGCATATATCCCAGTAGTTATTGTTGTTCTCCGGTTGGTGCCACCTTCAGGCAGGTCTTCGACAGGTTTGAATCCAGTGGGAACCACCACAACTGGTAACCCGACTAAATTGCCGAGACATACCAGCTCCCAGTCAGTTGCATTCCCAATGAAAGCATCAATCTCTTTGAAGTTATCCTTGACTTCCCTTATCAACTTGCCTCTTGCTCTTTGTGCCTACAACAAAGTTAATGAACTTTCTGAATCCGATACTCTCCTTGAATCAGGTGTACTTGTGTTTTTTTTTAGTATTCTCTAATTTAAGAGACAACTCCACTTGTGTAGCTTCTGCATAGCCTGTCCCAAGCCAGGAAAAAGGAGGGGGTTGTAAATTGTAATAAGGCGTGGCGAGCCAACTTAAAATACAACCTCTTTATGGAAATGAAACCCTACCTCTAATTTAAGAGACCTTAGTAATTATGAAAAAATGAAGAAACCCTAGAGAGAAAAATTTAACAAAGCCAAAACTCATGGCATATTTTTGAATTCTTCAATTTACTTTTGTTTTATCGTTTTACACATGAAAGTTACCTGTATGTAATCTACAGCTGGTACAAGGCGAGCTCGTCGAAGCTCAACTGGCCATTGGTCTTGGGCCTCAAACTGATTGTCAAGCCCCTCACGCTGCCACCTGTCAAAGTGGGCCAGCATATCCACATCCATTGTTATATTCAAAATGGACTGTACTGACCCCACTGTGTAGTTCAACTTGAATGGCACTATCTTCACCCCCTTGGACAATAAAACATCAACAACCTAAAATCATAAACTCATTAGTGTGGGGCCCATTTCCAGGACTAATTGATTTGGAAAGGTAATATACATCATTGCATTCAAACCTGCATCTCAGCACTTTCAAGATAACCAACGGTGAGTTTTGAGATGTCAACTTGAAATGGGTCCTGTAAGGCTACGTTACGAGAAGAGAGGTCATTTTCATCTTTTCCACGAATTGTGTCTATTAGAATTGCGCAGTCGCTGGCACTTCTGCACATGGGCCCCAGCTTATCCTATCATTATTATGACATAGTAGGAAGATTTAATACGAACTGAGATTTAGTAGGACAAAGTTCAATAAGCTTTTAATCAATGGGAAAAAAAATTAAGAAGAATGGAGGTACCAAGCTTTCAGAAATGCTCATAACACCGGTACGGGCAACCGTGCCAAAAGTTGGCCGCAAACAAGTGACCCCACACCGAGCGGCTGGATATGTCAGTGATCCTGCCGTTTCTGATCCAATTGCAAATGGTACCAACCCTATCATACACCAAAACACAGGTATTGGCAAATAAACACTTTTTAGCTGTGGAAGAATTAAAAAAAAAAAGAATAACCTGCAGAGGTGGAAGCAGCAGGCCCAGCTGAAGAGCCCGTTGTAAACTCTAAAATATTCCAAGGATTACGCGTTCTTCCTCCAAACCAAATGTCATCATATGCAAGTGAGCCTGATACAAGCTTAGCTACGAGTACTGCACCTGCTGCTTTCAGTCTGGAACCATACCCATTAAAATTGAGAATACAATACATAATCAAAGGATATTGGTACATCATGACATACGTAGGATGATGGGAACATTACTTTTTATAAACCCAAGCTTCAGTGTCCAGAACTTGATCTTTGAAAGTGGTCGAACCCCAGGTGGTATGGTAGTGTGGCACTGCTATTATGTCCTTTAATCCATACGGTATTCCATGTAGAGGCCCTGTTTATTTTATATATTATAACATATTTGCACACAATGCAAAAAGCTCTTTTATTATAAAAGCGGAGAAAAATGGTTGAGTACCAAGGTAATTCCCTTTGGCAAGCAACTCATCTGCTTGTTTTGCTTGTTCATACGCAAGCTCTTCAGTTAAAGTGACAACAGCTTCAAGCACGGGATTATACCTTTAACAATCACAAGATGGTTTCATTCATTTATCTGGCTACTTATTCGAGGCTATACATAGCTACTGCTTCAAATCCCTATTTTGGAGTTCCAATCGGCAACAAGGTAATGAACATGTTAAGATCTTGTTGAACACCAAATTCTATTTTTTAGACTCTTTTCAGTACCTTTTGGACTAGGGAAAAAGTGGTGCTACTGGATGGTCTAGAATTTTTCAAAATAAATAGTTCTTCTCCTATTAAACTACATAATAAGAAAATCTAAAAAATATATAATTCGGTTTCCAATGAGATTTAATATGTAGATCACGTTGAGCTGATTGGGTTGGCTGATCAGAACGCCAAAATACGGATTGGGAGCTGCGGCACTAGCCGATCAGTACTATTGATAGCATCATAGCTTAATTCTACTTATTCAATACCAGACAAAATATGTTAAAGAAAGAAAGAACATACCCACCTCTTTAATCTCTTTAGATAGATGTCAGTGAGTTCACCTGATGTGATTTGGTTCGTCTGAAGCAGTTTTCCTAGTTCAGTAACCTGGCCACATTGTCAATTTATAAAGTAAACATAAAAAATAAAAGGTTAAAAAGGAAAGATTTAACAACAACACACATGCAGTACCGTGTTATATGTTCCTACAAAGCATGAAAGACATCACTTGTAGATATCCATTGAGAATCCTTATAAAGAATCTCAATTACCTTAATACCCACTTTTTTCGTAGAGGAAAATCATGTCAAAATAGTGTTATTTCAAGCATCACTGACTACTTCATAACTCACATTCAAACTTTTTGCAGAATTATACATACTATTGCCTGTGTTTTACGAAGTATTTCAAAAAAATTCTGCGAGTGCGCTCATCATATTTGAAGCATTACTAGCTAGATAGGAAAAATAGATGTAAAAAAGAAATAGAACTTACGGTCATAAAAGCAATATCTTCATCCTTGCTTGGCCTCTTTACTTCTCCATGAGAGGGATAATTAAAATTTTCACTTGCATCCAATGCCTTATTTTGTATAAAAGCATTGTTCTTTTGTTTATTCTCACCCCATGAAGAATCAAAAACTAAAACAGATGGATTCTTCAAGCCCCCGTCTTCTGAAGCAACCAGCTCTCTATTTTCTCTAAATGCTGGTATGTTGAACTCCTCAGCACCTTTTGCCATTTCCTTTACCTAGCCAAAAAAGCAGGAAAGAAGATACCAGGAATGATCATTAATTAACACTCTTATCCTTTTGATCTTCACAATTAATGCATTTTATTCCCCTATTTCACTTCTGTTATTAATTTCAGACTATTTTTACTTTTTTGTTGGATTAAGACTTTCAGAAAGTCGATCGACATACTTTTCAACATATGAGCATGCCATTTTGTTTGTTAAATTGCATAAAATATGAATAAAATAGCTAAAATAGAATGCAACATTGAAGGCATGTTGTTATTTCTCAAAAAAATGGTTTTTAGGAACATTTCTGTATTACCCTGAAATACCATACCAGAGTAGCTAGATAAATCAGATATGAATATACTATGCATAATTACTTTTGAATCATTGAAAAACTTGGCATCAAAGAACTTCAGCGCTTTCTTCAACGCAACAGCATCACTTATCATCTCTTCAGTCTGTACTTCTTGCTTTACCGGAATCACCAATTTCTTATCCTTCAATAATACATTAAAAGTTAAATCCTAACTATATATATGACCTCTAATTTTCGGATTAGAATGATTCAATTGACCTACCTTCCAAATCTTATGGTAACGACAATTTTGAGTATAAGAGTAACTCTGAGCTCTGTTTGATAAGAGGCTCTGTATTCTTTTCGCTGAACAAGCCTGTGTTAACATATATAAGTACTGTAAACTAGAAAAGGTAACCTTTTTTCTTTTCTTTTTTTCAAAGAGCAGCGAACTGCCGGTTTCTACTATATAGAGAGAAATTTTACAAAAGGACCTACTAGTCCTAAAGCTACATTCAATTACTGTTCCTAAAAATAATTCGTAATCCCATAATACCAGATTAAAGTAAGCTCAAACCTACCCATAATGTAACTAACTCTGAAGACATAACGATAGGAAATATTTAACTTCAGTATCATCAAGAGAAAACAACCATAATTTCAACAAATTGTGCATCTTCAAATCATTTGCACAACTGCAATGCAGGGATTATTCTAAACCTATATTATAAATTAATATTTGGCGTATAAAATAATTTGAGAAAAATAATGAAAAATCGAAAATGAAGTTATCGCCTACAGATAAGAAACAAAGAAACTACTAAATAGATTTGATTTCAAATTACCATACTGCCGAGTGGGGATGCCAGTAGCCGAGGTACGAGGGAAGAGGAGAGGACAAAGAGGAGGAGGATAGCGAAGGGACTGCCACGTGGCATCCTGGCCTGATTCGTGGCGGTCAACGAGAGTGTACTCGTGTGCTTTGCTCGGCGAGGAGTAATTAAGCAGCTGTAGAACAGTTGGAATCATCACTTTCTTTTCCTTCCTTTTCTTTTGTTTTGCATTTTTCAGAAGGGGCGAATCAGCAAACGAGATCAAGTACGGTACCGTACAGTGTAGAATGAGATCTGAAACTGATTTCCTGTTTTAAACTTGCACGAAACTCAAAGCGTACCCCAAATCCAAATAGACACCAAATCATTTTGAGTTTTTGACTCGGCTGGGAGTCACATAGTAGGGTACCGCAGGGACCTCACACGTGTGAACCGTCATCGAGTCAAAGTGAAATTTGTCGATTTTAAGTTTTTAACCAATGTTTGTGCATTTTGGGCCTAATTCTGTGCTAATTTTGGACGGGATACAAGTCTGTTAGGCTCAATTTGACAAAATAATTATAATCGGCCTAGTTTGGCCCATAATAATCTGTGAGGATATAGTCGGATGAAAATTCAACTCATGATCCAATCCAGTTAGGCCTAAAAAAACACGTAAATTCTTTTTCCGAGTTCCCACATCACCACTCCTGAGGAATTCTTATCACCTAAAGTAACTCAAATTTTGAATTTACACCCGAACCGTCAGATCTGTTATGGCACGAGCTAAAGAAGCCCCGTGTCGGATTGGCCGGATTATGATCGGACGGTCTTTATGGAAAATAAAAAATTTGAGTTACTTCAGAGGAAGGACTAAATTCCTTTTACCAGTTCTCTTTTCCAAATTCAGTGTTAAATTCACGAGAGAGAAAGAGAGAGAAGGAACTAAAATGGCGATGATCAAGGGTTTCCTGCAATTAGCTCTTCTCATCGCATTGATCTCTCTTATGGTCGGATTGGGAAACAAGTACGGATACCTAGACAAGGAGGGATTAATTGCTGGATTCGAACAACTGAAGGAGAAACTCGGTGTTTGGGCCATACCAGCTTACGTCGGGGCCCACACTCTGACACTCTCGCTGTGCCTCCCCTACGCCATCTTCTTCGAAGCGGGTGCTTCGCTCCTGTTCGGATTCGTGCCTGGTGTGCTCTGTGTGTTTACAGCCAAGTTGCTCGGCGCCTCTCTCTCCTTCTGGATCGGAAGGTTAGTTTTGCAATTTATATTTTATTATGGATCTATCAAGATCAAGGATTGATTGGATAAATTTTTTGTTGGTCTGATTTGTTTGTTTAAAAAATGGCGTAATATTTTTCTCAGAATAGTTAGATGGTTTTACTTTTCTTTTAGTAGTAATGGGCCTAATGGCCATGTACTGTTAAGGTTACCTAATCGAGTAAAATATGAACTGGATTGTATTGCATACCCCCCTTGCAATTAAAAAAAATAATAAATTGTATTCTTTTAATAAATAATAGGTCAATTGCTGTATACAATTGAAAAAGGCAATATGGAATTTTAGGAAGAGAAGAGAAAAAAATAGTATAAAAATCTGTAGCTTTATCTGAAACACCATGAGTTTTTATATCTCCTCTTAATAAGAAATGGTGTTATTATATTTCAAAGATTAGGATTCTAAACAATAATAAAGGTTTGTGATTGAAAATTTAACGACTACTGCACTTGAACTTTTAGTTATATGTAATGTGCAACAAATTGACAACTGCTATCTTCTCGCTCTTATTGACATAATTGCCTGTTGCATCCTCAGGTTGGTCTTTCGGAGCTCCAAGTCAGCAATGGATTGGGCCCAGAGCAACAGGTACTTTAATATACTTGTCAGAGGTGTTGAAAAGGACGGTTGGCGGTTTGTCTTACTTGCACGTTTTTCACCTCTACCTTCCTATGTTATAAATTATGCATTGGCCGCCACGCAAGTCAGCTTCTTTGTTGATTTTCTTCTTCCTACTGTTATCGGCTGCCTCCCCATGATTTTGCAAAACACTTCCATCGGTAGCCTCGCTGGGTTAGCGCTGGGCCCCGGCGCAGATTCTGGCAAGTCGAGTTTGTTTTCGTACTTATTCCCTATGCTTGGTATTGGTTCGAGTATTCTTATTTCATTTAGAATTAAAAAGTACTCGTCAGGTTTTGTGATGGCTGAAGAAGAACTTAAGAAGAAAGAGTGATAATGTTATTTTTATTTAAATTTTGGTAATTTATCAGTTGAGTTCAGACCAGCTTTTGGTTTAGATTAAAATCGTAGTTCTAAAATTAATAATTTACCAGTAAAAAAAAAGGACCTGTTGGAAGATGATTCTTTCTTTTTGCATTTGCTGCTTATGAGTTATTTCAGCAAATGCCTGAATGTGAATAGAATTAAATAAATAGGTCTTAATTTGGTACTGGTACAGAGGTTTAGGTTTGTGCAGATTTTGTTGTAGGAATGAACTCTGCGTGTGTAGTGTTGTATTTGGCGTTTGAAAAGTAACATAAAACTCTGGTCTAGGAGTCACTTTTACAAAATAAATATATTAATAAATGAAATTGAGTGAGGCTACGGTACTATGCATAGCACCGTTTCGTCCGTGCTATGGCTCAATATTTGAGTTTTTAAAATCCTAACGGTCGATCCGAACCGTTCAACATGATCTCCAGATGAATATGTACTTGCAAATCAAATTTTACATTTTTTAGAATTTTTTTATTATTTTTTTAGATAGGTAGAAAATCACTTGATCTGAAAATTCTGGACCATCCAAAAACAGTGATTTTCTACCTATCTAAAAAAATAGTAAAAAAATTCGAAAAAATATAAAATTTGGTCTGCAAGTACATATTCATGTGGAAATCATGTTGAACGGTTCGGATTAACCGTTAGGATTTTGAAAACTCAAATATTAAGCCATAGCACGGACGAATCCGTGCTATGCATAGTACCGTAGCCTCACTCAATGAAATTAGGATTGCTTCAGGGAGCATGCTTTCATTATCATCTTCTTGAGGTCAGCCACTGCTTGACTGTTTTTTGAAACTGCAACACCCATTTACCTGGAGCTGTTGAAATGGTCGTTAAACTAGGTTTCTGGTATTATTATATTTTTGATGATCTTAGTTGAACTATAGGAATTCATTTTGGGGCTTGGCATATTCCTCTTATATATTGGATTGCAATTATATAATGAATTACCCGTGGAAATCTGGAGTGCTGCTAGTTTAATTACTTGAATAGTAGATAACATGCTCATCTGAACCAAAAACAACTTGACATTCTTGACTTTCACAAACCTAATTTGCTCTGAGGAAAATGGACATAACATCCTTTGATCATGACAGAAACAAAACTACTAATCCTACTCGAAATCAGAATTCTCTTCGGATGTTAACAAAAGGTTGAAGAAGTCTCAAATTTAAGCTAATTGTTGTTGAACCATAGAACTGTTACAGCATTTTAACCAAAATAATATCCTTCTCCCTAACTGAAAATAAGGCAGAGGCTGCGCTATATATTTTATCATAATTTTAAAATTACAAACTCAACAAATGCGATGGTTCCTAGCTTCTAAATAACCTTACTAGTTGCTGAAGTGTACACCAAATGAGGAATTCGCATCCCCTAAAGTAACTCAAAATATGCAAGAATATTAAAGGGGCTTCGTGAATTCTCTTTCAGGCTGGATTGGCCCGGATCCTGACCCAACAGTCTGGATCCAAACTCAAAATTCTTTAGTGAGTGACTGTAGACTAATTGGGGCAGTGTGGGCAGACCAAACACCTTATTGAAAATGGAAGTTCCTTTATTTGCATAATTTCCTGAGTCAAAACTAAGTAAATAGCAAATATGCATAAGGTAGCGTACCTTAGGAGTAATGGAATCTGATTACATTTTTGTAGTTAATAATTATATATTTCATAACTGTAGCTATCAAAATAAAACATGGCTCATGTTTTCCTTTGCCCAATTTTTTTTTTTTTTTTTTTTTGGTAAAAAGGCCTAAGCCTAGCTTCATTAAGAAACAGAGTTAAGTTACAACCATAAACCGAGAAACAAATATTAGAGAGCAATATCCAAAGCTCGCAATACTGACTACACTTAGGGGTGTTCATCAGTTCGGTTCGGTTAAAACCGAAATAAAATAGGTAAACCAAAGTTTTATTCGGTTTTCAAAAAAGAACCGAACCGACCAAACTAAACATAGCAACCGATTAAGACCGAACCAAAGTAAATTTCGGTTTGTAACCATTATTTAGTTGAGATTGTTATAAAACAAGGCATTTACAGCTCACAGGTTGAGATTAATACAGTAAACAATCAATTCAGCAATAAATATAATATGAAACATTGTACCACTGTACCACATGTACCACACTGTAAAGGTTAAATTCACAAGTTGACTTTTATGGGTACTGTAAATTAACACAAAAAATCCACAAACAGCTGCCAATATATATTAATGATAAAACAAATACTTTACATCATGGTTTAATACTAAATAATAACCCTCTTCAACTATCCTCCTATTTGAATAAATAAGATATAACCAACTGCAAGTCTGCAATAAACTAAAACAAACAAAAAAATGTGAAAAAGGCACATGCGCCAGAAGCCCAGAACTTCTCTTATCCCTTTGAGTAAGAATTTTAGAAATAAGTTTAAAACTGCAATTATTTCCTTTGCCCAATTGGGACGAGTTTGTTCTTAGCAATGTACCACAGCGGATACAAAACCACATGAGATGTTCCTATATAGTCGAAGCCTCCAGAGTTTATTGATGTACAACATGACTAACGAACAAAACTTAACCGTTACAGAGATGGTTTCTTCCCGCGGAGCCAACCATGTATATACCGGATATAACAATAAAATAAAGGTTGTCTAAAGATCTGAATATGAGATCAAAGTGTGTGTGTTTTAACTTGAGGTTTTCTTTATGATTTCCTATAGGTATCTTTAGCTGGAGAGGAAAAATAAATAAATAGATTGAAATATAGGTTTTATTCAAGCAAGTAAAAAACAAGTAAAGAATTGAGTGAAATTTTGGAAATTAAAAAAGTGGGATTGAGTTTGAACTTTTACGGTCAAATTTCAATTTTTTACATGCATGTTCCACTTCTATTTGTGGATGAACTAATATTCTGGTTTATGGTGATGATGAAATAGAGAAATTGGACTTTCTCAAGTAATGAAATTCACACATTTACCGACACTCTTTTATTTTTCCACCTTCAACCGAACACAATCAAAATGGTATGAAATAGAAACTTATTTCCAATTCTACTTTATATCACTTTTTTTATTGCACTACTTTGCCAAACATGCCCATAAAAAAACATGTAAATTTATTAACTTTAAAACAAATATAATTATAGGGTATGATTCACAATCAAAAAAGTAATATGTTAAATTCAGGACCACAAAATAACATGTTTATCTTTATTGGTCTGATCTGCTTGATTTTATACTCCGTGTTCTTCAATTTATTGCGCTAATAAACATAGACAATTATAAGTATCTTATTTTGGCAGTACAAATTAGCCCTACAAATAATTATATTCGTTAGTATAAGATGAAATGTATAAAAAAATATTGTGATACGAGATGCTGTTCAAATTAAAAGAAACTTAATTGCTTACATTTTAACTTGGCAAATATAATTTTTGTCACATTTTAATAACGAACCCCAAAAAGTTAGAAAAAAATTTTAAACATTTTTTTTTCTACAAGTCATATCCGAATTGGCAAAGTCAATAACATACAAGTATAACCTCAGTGTATTAAAAGTAATTTGAAATTTATGTATTTCGTGTAGAGTATTTAATACGATGCACTTTCTTAACTACCGTACAAGCAACACACTTTGACAATTACTTATCTTGATAATTTATTAATATTTTTTAGAGTGAGACTATGGTACTTACTATCCATAGCGCACATCGGTCCATTCTATGAAATTATATTTTCATTTTTAAGATCCAAATAGTTAACCCAAACAAATTGAACATAATCTCCAAGTCAAAATGCAGTTGGATGCCAAATTTTACTTTTTTTAAAAAAAATACTAATTTTTAGATAGATAGAAAATCACTACTTTCAAATAGTCTAAAATCTTTAGATCAAGAGATTTTCTACCTATCTAAAACAATAGTGAAAATAATTAATCTAAAAATGTAAATTTTGGCATCCAATTAAGTACATTCTTATATGAATATCATGTTGAGCGCTTTTGATCGATTGTTTGAACTTTAAAAATAGAAATATAGATCTATAGTACTGAGCGATGTGCCCAATGCATAGTTTAGCCTCGCCTTTAAAAAAAACAATTCAAATAAGACTGAAAATTAAAATATATTTTTTTATGTATGTTGTTGAATATATATATATAAATAGAATACTAATCAAATTTAATGTAAATTAAGTATCATTTGATGATACATTAATATTTATTAATTTCAAACTATTGAAAAATTCAATCATTTAATGAACGATGAAAATACATTAAATCTCATTTTATTTTGTAGACATAATATATGCACTATATAAATTATATTTATGTGCTGTATTTTATTTTATTTTTTTATATGAGATGAGTATCAAAATTCTTCATCTTATTTTTAGAATAATAAATTTTGAACATATAGCATTTTAAATGAAAAACCATATTTCTGTAATATAAGATTTAATTTTAAACTTCGTGAAAAAATAACTCTGTATTAAATCATTCTATTTATTTACATCACGCAGTCGTAACTCATACGCAAAACGCAATCTGTCAAATGCCAGTGGACCGTGAGGACACCACTATAGACCATAGTAACAATACTCGCGTTTAATTCGCGAATAAAACGTTTTTGGGGGGTTTCCGCACCGAATGGCGTATTATTCGTTGACCGAACCTTTGACCTAATAAATCGCGAATAAAACATGAATTTAACGAATTTTACGAATAATACGCGTTTTTTTCACTTTTTTTTCGAAATTTTTTTTTTCCCGCGGTACTGTGCGGCCCAAGCTGCTGTGCGAAGTGGAACTGCGCAGTGCCCTTCCCCAGGCTGCCTGCCCTGGCACCCCCACGTGATCCCAAATTCCAATTTCATTTAATATATTTTTTACTGTGTTATTGATCTTCTGTGGCAAGTTCTAGCAGTATATCTTATAGTAAATCATCGGTAATTAATTAAATATGCACTGAGATCTCGTACTGTAATTCCGAATTATTTCCGAATTATACCCGAATTATACCCGAATCACGAATTTTTGACCCTGCCGAACCGAACCCGAATTTTTCATTTGTTACTATGCTATAGACTGCTTATATTTACGCGCAGGAAACCATGATTCGTTGATTACGTTGCTTGATTGTTGCGAAACGGGACCAGTTGCAACGCGATGGTAGGGCATCATAACTCATAATGCGTTGCTGGTCCCGCTCACTTTGCCTTTTATCTTTTATGTTGCTTTATATCCTAGGAAGAAAGATAATTTGTTATAGACCCTGTCCTCGAATTCACCTTCCTTTTTACGATAACCCAAAAGAACCGAAATTTTTAATTATAGCACAAAAAAAAAAAAAAAAAAAACCAAAACGGCACCAAATTTGGAAAATTTCAGATTTAGCACAGCCGCAGATTGGCTGAGCGGACCCAGGGCCGCAGATTGGCTGAGCGGTCCCCTATTTTTTTTTTTAGATTTGAGAAACAATACGAATGAAATTGAACTATAAAAATTCGAATTTTGTTTTTAATATTTGTTAGATTACTTCTTTTGATGTATCCGAATTTTTTTAAATTTATACTAAAATACAACTAAATTACTGGAAATTATATTAATTTATGCTGAATTACACTAAATTATGCTAAATTACAATAATTATATAGAATTATGCTAAAATACGGTAAATTACGCTAAATTACGTATGAATAGGGATGATATCTTCACTCAGAAGGCGAAAAACGACGACGAAACTTCAAACGGCTATAAAACGGCGCTCGAGTGTCCGATTTCAACAAATGACTACTTTTCGAAAAGCTTGTGAAAATATGCATGCATTAAAATTGGCAATGTTGGATTTCTAAATTCAAAATTGCCAAAAAACAAAGGGAAGAGCCTCAAAACTTCAGTTGAAGTTTTCAATTAAGATTTTCATTTCTATTGTTCAATCTACGTAGCTCAGTAAATTAGTTATATAATGAACTTGTAGAATACCAATTTTATTATTTTTGGAATTTTTTTACTATTTTTTATGATTTATGAAAGATGGCACAAAATAGGCCCTATTCATACGTAATTTAGCGTAATTTACCGTATTTTATCATAATTCTACATAATTATTGTAATTTTAAGTAATTTAGTGTAATTCAGCATAAATTAACATAATTTCAAGTTATTTAGTGTATTTTAGTATAAATTAAAAACATTTCGGATACATCAAAAGAAGTAATCTAACAAATATTAAAAATAAAATTCGAATTTTTATGGTTCAATTTCATTCATATTGTGTCTCAAATCTAAAAAAAAATAAAAAATAGGGGACCACTCAGCCAATCTGCAGCCCTGGGTCCGCTCAGCCAATCTGCGGCCGTGCTAAATCTGAAATTTCCCAGATTTGGTGCTGTTTTGGTTTTTTTTTTTTTGTGCTATAATTAAAAATTTCGGCCATAAGAATACTATGAAATTCTTGACCTCGATAAAATATTATGAAAATGATTAAATTTTAATTAGTGTGTTAAAATAGTACGAAAAGAGTACTGATTCGAATAGTATAAAAAAATGTGTTTATATAATTATATTGTGTTATTCGAATAATGTAGATGTCTATATAATATAGTTAAATAATGTTGGAGATAATGAATAAAATAATAGTAGTAGTGTTAATTTTATGCTATTCTAGTAAGAGTTTAGATTAGTAAATAATGTTAATTAAACACTATTTTTAACCTTTGACTGAACATTTGAATTACAAGTTAAACAACATATAGTGATGTCATTGTGGAATATCATTAACCTAGCACAATCCAAAGGTATTTTTTTTGTCGACCAAAGCTACTATGAGCTTAACCATACTAAAGTGGTCCGTGAAGTCAGATCAATAAATGACAAATTTGAACAGTTAAAACCGATCTAATTTACAATTAATGTATTTACATTTCAAATTTACAAAATTTTTGAGTTCATTTAATATAAAGTTAAATAAATATAAAGGTTTAGAAGTTTATTTAATATGTAATTTTTTTTCATTTTCGAACAACTTAACTATATACTTAATGAATTGAAAATTTACAAATTTGACATGAAAACAATTACTTGTGAAATAGATCTATCTGGACAGTTAAAATTCATTATTTAAAGTCTTTTATTTTTTCAAATTCTTGATAGATGTTGTCAAGTTGTATTGATTCATCAATTAAAGTCAATCTAACTGATTTTGAGGTTAAACTTACAAACTAATTGATGAGCATGAACTCTTACTAGGTTACTAGCTTAGCTTCTTCTTGTTACTGTAGATACTAAGGGAAAAAAAAATATTTGATTGCTACCAGAATTTGTGTTAGACTGTTCATTGTTCAGCACATTCTAAGCAGATATTTTAAACATTACAGTGCTCTAGAAGGTTTGCATTGATAAGTGGCTAATATTTTTCCATATCAATCCAAAACTTGATTATATCACTCTGGTAAAAGGATTGGAGCCATAGTAATTTAATTTTTCTATTCTTAAGATGACTATTATAAATTTTTTATTCAAACAATTTTTTTAGTTGCTATAATTTGAGCAGGGGACCTAAATGAAGGACATCTTTTACCATTATGTTAGCTATATAAACAAACAAAAGCACAGACCAATGTTTATAATATCCTCAAGGGAATAATTGACTGACAAAAAGTGTAAGGAATTCGTAAGCCATGATTAAATTTTATTCCTTCTCCACAAACCTAAGGGCCCATAGTTCTAGCCGTTTACATTTATTAAGCACAATCATACAAAATTTACATTATTTATCACTGTCAATTACATTACCTATAAATAGTTCACTACAGTTGCTGTATAGAAACACTAGGGGAATAAACAAAGGAAAAAACGTAGCACAAACCTTTGGGCCTATAAAATAGAAATCCTACGTCAGTATATCACGCTCGTGGATATATATATATATATATATATATATATATATTATTTGTTGCACAAGAGGAGGAAAATTTAATGTTACAGAGGTATGTCCTCATTGAGCACTATATTTGGCATGTTACCTCACAATTAGGTGATTGGCGCTCAAGGTGTAATATATGGTTTTGTATTGCTAATGGGACTTGCTTAACCTAGCAAAACTATCTAATTTCTGTACATGTACTAAGGATGAAATACTAGGAGTGGGTGGTGTTAAGTAATTAATAAATTTGGAGGGTTTGGTTTGTAAGATGCATCAGAAGTTTTCTTTGTGGAATTCAAATTTTGTGGTGGTCTTCCTTGAAAAGTCCTGTGCTAGCAGACGCAGCTCTTTGGTCAGCACTGGCGCCCCGCAATAGAATACCCCTGGAATGTCAAAATAATTGCCTTATTAGTACAGGGATCTTATAAATGTTAAATGAGATCTTATCAGTGTGCTATTTAGAAGAATGGTCGCATGAACAGAAGTGGAGGAGTCATCCTAAAAATCAACTTAAATTACAAGTAAGATGACAACTTTTAAACGGCAACCCAGGTGGCCAGATTATGTAGTGGATATAATAATTTGTCGTACTTTCGACGTGTCAAAGATATATTCTTGCTGGATAGCCTTCTCGTATCTAATCCCCCAAGAGTAAACAAATATTAGTTGGAACCATTCTGTATTCTTCATGCAATTCTGGTAATACCTTCTTCAAGACACAATTGTATTTACAAATAACCAATTCTAGTGGGAGTATCTTTCAGCTATGTCACACTCTCACAGGACTATTATTAGCATATCCACTGTGGTACCTTTTTTTTTTTTTCAAAATTTCATAGTTATAATGAAGATATTAGATATCCTAATTTATTGACCAAGAAGTCACTAACAATAATATAAAAGGCACAAAATAAAAGCATCAACCGAATGTGCGATGCCAAATATGAAAGTAATTTTTTGAAGTCCACGTACATGTTCAATTTAATGTTCCTTTTATTAAACTATGTGGGTGCCAAAATATGCAAGTATCTCATTATAGTCCCATAAATGTTCCTTTCATAACTATGGCGGCTCCAGTTTTGCATGGAAATTATTGTCAATCTATTGATTTAATATTGGGCCAGGAGCAATCAGATGGAATTCGCATCCACTGAGATATCTCATATGTTGCGTGACTTTTTGGAAAATCTCAACCGTGCAAATACATTCTGCACGAATCTCAAAGCTCAAATAATACTGGCCCCTGCCCTATCCCCGAATAGGCACCGGACACGTCTGTCACGCAAAATATGAGATATCTCAGAGGATTCGCACTCAATCAGATGAGTCCCCAACAAAACATATATAATAAATTAACAAGTCCGTGGTAAGTGAACTGTATAATGAGAAAGCTTTAAATTTCATTTCAGTCAAATATAAATTATGTTTTAGTTGAATATATCTAGAAGAATAATCAATTTTCCTCAACTAGCTCATGTCATGGTTGGTATTTGGTAAGACCGTACAGATTCAACATTGAATAATGTAAGGTGGTTGGAACTCATGCAAACATCAGTCTGGTTTCCACTTTTGACAAGAGAAAAGTATGCAAGCAAAAAGTGAAATGTAGAAGCAATAAACAAAGAACTAAGAACTCACCAACGCGCTTGTCTCGGTGATTAAGTGCAATTCGTTTGTACACACTTCTCCAGTTGGGTCTGGCAAAATGTGTCTTGACTCTGGTCCCCGAAACAACATCGACCCCATGCTTGGCATGATTCAACTGTTGCAACATGGCAATCAGAGCAGAGCGTGCATCTCCCTCCTCATACACACTCGTACAATAATTATGCAATTCTATAACTCTGTTTTTATCTGCCTCCGCCACATCATTCATTACACCCCTGAACCACTCAAATGACCCTTGCTCTCTTGTCACCCAGTAAAAATATGCACGCCTTGTGTTGAAGGTGGAACTGGATCTGTTTGGGTTGTAACTCGGGTTTTGTTGGGCAGACTCGAGGTCGTCAGGTGAGAGAGAGTTAAGCTGCCCGATATTATTGATTATGTCCTTTATAATGGAGATGAAAGGTGTAGCACCAATGCCTAAGCCTACTAGAAGCACTACTTCGTATTGCTTATAGTCCTGTGCTGGTGCACCATAGGGTCCGTCTATCAATATACGTGGAAAACTGTACCAACCAGGTTACAATGTTGTCAACAGGTTAGAAATGTAAATAATTGTGATTTAAAAGAAATTAATAAATTATAATTTAGAAGAACAGCTAAAGGCAGAGGAACAGTGGAGATAGATAAAGCATCACACAGATTTTAAACAGACCACGAATTTTCACTTGGTAAAAAAAGACGAGTATATCATATAAAATAGGTACATCAAATCATTTTTCACAAGTATATTATAAAAACCTTTACACGTTTGCTTTTTTGAAAAGACAAAGCAGATTCTGTAGAGCAACTCGATAACAATAGACTAGACAGAGAAATTCAAAGGAAGTAATAACCAAGGGAACAACTCTAACCATGAGAAAGAGACAGGATGGATAAGAATCAAAATCCAAAGACCCAAACATAGAGAAAGAAACTCTTTTGTTGTGTCCTGTAGATTTTCAGAAATAGTTGGCTATCTATCAATATGTAATCTTATCCATCTAAGCAACTCTACTAGGCCCCACAAGCAGTCTCAAGTCTTGTTCAATCTCTACCAATTTTGTTCATTTTCAAAAATTGAAAACTGGCTTCTAATTTTCAAGTTTTTTTTCCCTTGTGAAACACTCATTGAAAACATCATTTGACCACCTCCTGTTGTCTCTAGAACAGAGAAAAGTAGGAAATTTTGTGATGCTTTTAGATTGTTATTAAATAACGATAAAATGAAACACTTTTCAACTGCTAATTTAAAATAGCAGATAGCATGCTACTGCTACATATTGACCACACGAGTTTGGTATATTCAAACACATCTGTTTGACTGCATTTGGACCAATAGGTCCTTGAAATTTGTTGAAAATTAACGTTAGATAATTAAAACAACTCCTAAACCTCAACCAGACTGGAGCACTAAAGAAAAGTAAGATATAAAAGGTGGAAAAGAGGAGAACAGACTAGACTTTGCTGTAATTCAACTTACTTGGGAATGGAACTGCGGCTGTCTCTATCATAATCTGCTCGCAAAAGACCACTCTTTCCATCAGACGGTGGCTCGCACACCTAATAACAACCAAACCCACTAATATCAGATCTCTAATCCTTCTTTTAACCAAATCTTGGATTAAAGTATAATTTAATATCTCTTTCAAAAAAAGAAGTAAAATTTAACATTATCCAGGATTAAAGTGAAACCAATCCCAGGTTAGTAGGCTGTTAAATTTTTTGTAACTGTGAATTACCTTGGAGAACACATTTTTGAGCTCCCTTGTCCAGTCTCCCAATGTTCTTATATGAACACTGACGTAATCATCCTGTGGTGCAGAGGTGATAGAGAAAGGATGCCTGTTTCACATTAATTTAACATTGTTGACAAATTAACACCATATTGATCAATAGTAATTAACGCGTTAAACATATACTTTATTTTTATACAGAGAAGTATATGGCATCCAATAATTGCACTTTCAATATACATGGAACATATAATTACTTAGGTCATAAACAGATACAGTACTACGTAAACAAAAATGAGCAGTTAACTACTATATTCAATTTCCATTTGTGTCGTCAAAGAAAATACTGCTATTAACGTTAACAAGAACTGAATTGTGCAACTTCTGGACATGCTAATGACTCAAAATTATAAAGAAGGGAAGAAATGTACCATTGGAAAGGAGAGACGTCGGCACAGTTAACAAAGATATACTGGCCACTACGGTATCGGAATCCTTGTGGTTTTGACATGTGCAGGGTTAGCACATTACCAGGGTACACGGCTACTTTCAGGATCTTGACTGGCCTCACACTCGACCTTAGTGCTCTTTTTAACCGCTCACCGGCATATAAGGTCACCGGTATTGCTAGATACATCCAAGTCTGTTACACAAAGAGGATAATATGTTATCAAGCTTGTTACACTAATAAGAAGTATTATAATTTCTTGAAGATAGGATTTGTGTGATTACCGTCTTCTTGTACCACTTGTGGGAGAGATAGAGAAAGATCCCATGAATAACGAGCAAAATGTAGACAATCACAAAGAGGTGATGTGAGTACCAAAATGCATTGAAACCAGTGAGCCGGTTAAGTGGACCCGGAAGCTTAATTCGGCCACGCCTAAACCAAGGAGTGGCAAGCGTGAATGCAATGGCCATTAAAACTACCATCACCACACCTGTCCATCCCTCTGTACCTTTAACAAACCACCAATAGTTATCAGGCCTCTTATCACCAAAAAATTGTTTCATTGGCTCATATGCTTCATCAGATGCATGTAAAAGACGTGGGAAATCACATGTCAAGTGCGAAATTGCATGTAATCCAACACCAATCGTTATTCCCACTGCAATTACCTGTAAGTAATGGTGGAACATTTGAACTTGTCAACATGAGTAAAATTTGCAAGGGTTTTTGAAGCTTCCTAATTAGTTGCTAATCATAATGTCAATGAGTACCTTATGGAAGTTGAGATTATCATCAAACGGTAGGACGTGGCCAAGCCTAGTCTTATTGCGGATCCAAGTTATTGTGTTACGACATACCGGCAGTAAAATGAGTGCCATATTGAACTTTAGTGTTTCTGCTCCACCCTTGGCAACACATACACAGTAACCCATCACATGAAAGACCGCACGGTGCCTGTACTGCATGAATTTCCATGTGAAAAGGGCTATGCAGATGCTAAGCCAGACTGCCATCACCCAAACTCTCTTCCAGTTGTCTTCCATGAAATATTTGGTTTTTTGGTACCACCGCCTCAACGGGTTTGGTTCCTGGGTCGGTCTCAGGTTCTGGCTCAGCATCTGGCTTAAGTTCTTGCTGTTGGTTGTTGTGCTTAATTGTACAGACCGGCCAGGGCCTTCTAGCAGTAGCATTTCTAAATTATATATCTGTTCAATTGAATGAAAGCTCCACTGTTATTACTTAAATTAAAAAATGCAGTAATTTTTTAAGTTATTGTTGAATCAATAAAGTTGACCTCAATGTAGCCTAGGCCGTTAGGGTCTAGTTCTTCCATAATTAACCTAGCATACTCCTCTGCCTGTTCTTGGACATTAGACAAATTGTTTGCTGAAGCACTTAGAGTGATAATCTGTTTTAAAAAAAAACATAATTACGATGTCGCCATGTATGCAAATCAAAAGGATTAATATTATGCAAAACAAAAGAAAAGTGTACTTCATTATTAATTGTATCTCCAGATTTCGTGGAAAATATGAGTGAGGCCATGGTACTATGCATTGCGCATATTGGTCCGTACTACGGATCAATATCTTCGTTTTCAAGGTCCAAACAGTTGATCTGAACCGTTCAATATGATCTCCATATGAAATTGTGCTTACAGACTAATTTTTATATTTTTCAGAATTTTTTTTACTATTTTTCAGTTACGTAGAAAATCACTATTTTTGAATGGTCTAGAATCATTAGATCAAGTGATTTTCTACCTATCTGAAAAAATAGTAAAAAAAATTCTAAAAAATATTAAATTTGATAAACAAGTATTTGATATGGAGATCATGTTGAACGGTTCACAGTGATTGTCTGAACTTTGAAAATGGAGATATTGATCCATAGTATGGACCAATACACGCTATGCATAGCACCGTAGCCTCACTCACGAAAATATTATAAAAGATCGTTTATACAATATTTTCTTCTAATCAAACTTTGTTTGTTATTTAATTTCAGACTTGTGGTCAGGAAAGAAGAGTAGAACTAGTGTGTTCCTAAGTGCACCAAGCCACTTTGTGAACTCAACTCTAAAATCTATTGAATTGGCCTCAAACGATGAATCCAAACAGTTGAAATCCTTCTACTTTACGAAGGATGCGTCTCCATGCAAAAAAATTAAAATTTAAAATTAATTTTGTATAGAGTCAAGTGGTCAAAAGACGTCCAAAAAATGAATGCATTAAAATTAATTTATAAACTTTTAATTTTGACCACTTGACTTTATACTAAATTAATTTAAAAGTTTAAAATTTTCACATGTAGATGCATCACTCGTAAAGTAGAAGAATTTTAACGGTTTAGATTCGTCGTTTGAAGCCGATCCGATAGGTTTTAGAGTTGAGTTCACAGAGGGACTTGGTGTACTTAGGAACACCTAGTTCTACTCATGAAAGAATCCAAGAATGAGCCAAACATGTGCGCTTCTTAAAAAAATCAAGAAAGTGCACACTACATCACTGCTACTGCTACATAGCCTGCCATTATTGACCGCAGTGTCTGGCTTACAACTCGGATGCCATCCAATCAAATTAAGCCACATCAGTCGACAGTAAAAGAACGTAATTATTGATGGTGCATAAAGTGAGAGGCTTACCTCCTTGACCTCCTCTTCAGTAATTCTTCCATCGGCGTTCTTGTCCACCCTGTTTGATATGAACAGGATATTTTGTTTTTAAAAAACAATTGACCAAAATAAATGCAATAAAGAAAGCGCATTTAAAATAAACCCACTTCACTTACATGTCAAAGAAAGTTTGGAGCCTGGAATCAAAACTCTGATCCGCAATTTGATCCCAGAACTCTCTGAGCTCAGCTTTACTAATCGTATCTCCATGTATATTTCTTCTCCTCGCCAGAGCATCGAAAAGTGAATTAGCAAACGCTGATTCCTTCATTCCTACAATTGCCCATTTCACTCTGTCAACTTTCTTGGACATCAAATTACAATTACAAGTTAAACAAGAACTTAAATTAAGTACCTATACACTGGCCAAATTTCGATTTATGAAGCAATCCAGCAGAAGAGGCGAGTTCATCGAACCGTTTTTCGACTGCTGACCAGCCGGCCCCACCATCAGTCTTACTGATAAACTTTAGTCCCTTGAGTGCATGTGCAGCGGCCGATTTAGACCTGTCAATGCGCGCTCCGCTTCGCCTATTCCCGGAGGCCAGTCTTCTTAGCTCCTGAGATACCTGTCTAAATTTGGACGAAGCAGATCGCATCAGGTTTGAGCCAACGGAGCGTTTCTCCAGCGTCTTTGCCAGTAGCATCACGTCTGGATCCTCCTCTCCAGTTGAGCCTCCAGTGTTTCCCGCCGGCTTGACACTGTGTACCGCCACGGAGTCATCACGCACGTCCAGCGTAATCTCCACATAAGCCAAGTCGTCACCTCCATTGGATGATCGGCCCGGAGAGGTGAGAGCGGAGTCGTTGAAACGGGCGCTCTTGCGGGCCCCGCGCTTGTTGAGGGGGCCACTGAGAGGCCCGCTGTAAGGGATGCGGTCCCCACCGGCGGAGGATGACGTGGAAGGACTGGTAAGTTCCGCCTCCACTATGTCGTCGGTACCCATTTCTCAGATCTAATCGGATCTGATCAAATTTTGGCTTTGGTAGCTATCTCTCCAAGTGGTGATAAGTAAGAAGCAGAGAGCGTTTTGAGAGGTGATAAAGAGAACAAGTATCAAAGAGAGGGAGAAAGGGGAGTTTTGGGATTGGAGCGTTAGAGAGGTGTGGTAAATGAGGTGGGAGAATTTATATATATAATATTTGGCGGTATCTGCTTGTACGGTTCTCCTCTGCTGGCTGCTGCTGTGTAAAAGATTAAAATTACTAATTTCGTGATTACTCTCGGACTCTGTGTCTCTAAACTTGAAAGTTAATTGTCTGATTGTGGTGACGAAGGAGTATTTATAGGGAGGGACACGGGGGGCGGGAAATAAATCTGCTGTTATTCTAAAGGGATAACAGGACCTGTTATTTCTATTCTAACTATTTAAAATTTTCTACATGCAAATTTCAAAAAAAAAAAAAATTCATGTACAATCTCGACAAAGATGAACGGCTGGGATCTGAATAACAGGGTCCTGTTATCTTTTGGAATAACAGGGTTCCTGTTATCCTTTGAAATAACAGCAGATTTATTTCCCACGGAGCTAGTACTTCGCTTCTATGACTGACTGTTTTTGTGGGTAGCCGATATTTTTAAAAATATCCTAAGTTAAATAAAGATTAATAAAAATGTCCGCCAGCAATTTTTATTAAAAATATCCAAATCGGTCATTAAATGACCAGTCCGGCAACTTCTTCTTTTTTTATTAAAGAGAAAAACCGGCTATTAAATGACCGGTTCCTCATTTATTTTATTTTTTAGAGACAAATAGATAAAATGATGAAATCTAACACTAAAAAATCGAATTGTTTTTTTAAATATTTGTTATATTACTTTTTTGATAGCATATTTATAATAAAATACGCTAAATTACTTGAAATTATGTTACTTTATGCTGATTGACACTAGATTACGCTAAATTACAATAATTATGTAGAATTATGCTAATATACGGTAAATTACGCTAAATTACATATGAATAGGGCCAATTTTGTGTCATCTTTCATAAATCATAAAAAATAGTAAAAAAATAATAAAAATAATAAAAATTGGTATTCTACAAGTTTATTACATAACTAATTTACTGAGCTACGAGATTGAACAATAGAACAATAGAAATGAAAATCTTAATCGAAAACTTGAGCTGAAGTTTTGAGGCTCTTCCCTTTGTTTTTTGGCGATTCTGAATTTTGAAATCCAACATCATGGGCACTAACGCATGCGCATTTTCGCAAGCTTTCCGAAAAGTGGTCATTTGCTGAAATCGGACACTCGAGCGCCGTTTTATGACCGTTTGAAGTTTCGTTGTCGTTTTTCACTTTCTGAGTGAAGATATCATCCCTATTCATACGTAAGTTTGCGTAATTTAGTGTATTCTAGCATAATTATACATAATTATTGTAATTTAGCGTAATTTAGTGTAATTCAGCATAAATTAACATAATTTCAAGTAATTTAGTGTGTGTTTGTATAAATATGCTAATTATATATAAAAAAAATGTAATCTAGCAAATATTTAAAAATAAATTCGATTTTTTAGTGTTATATGTCAGCATTTTAGCTATTTGTCTTTTAAAAAAAAGTTAACATAATTTAAAGTAATATAGTGTCAATCAGCATAAATTAACATAATTTCAAGTAATTTAGCGTATTGTAGTATAAATATGCTATCAAAAAAGTAATCTAACAAATATTTAAAAAAATAATTCGATTTTTTAGCGTTAGATTTCAGCATTTTATCTATTTGCCTCTATAAAAAAAAATTAAATGAGGAACCGTCCATTTAATGGCTGGTTTCCCTTTTTAATAATAAAAAAAAAGTTGCGGGGCCGGCCATTTAATGGCCGGTTTAGATATTTTTTAATCAAAGTTGTGGGATGCGGACATTTTTATTAATCTTTATTTAACTTAGGGTATTTTTAAAAATGTCGGTGGGTAGAGTGTCGGTCCCAAATTTAAATTTTTTTTATTCGTTGGGAACAGAAGATGGATTTAACTTTTTTTAGAAATTAAAAATTCAAATATTGAGAAAAGGAATTGATTATTTTTTTCAGCGAAAAATAGATGAAACCGTTCCACTAAGGACAGGCTACTCGAACCATATCTATGGTGCAGTTCTAGCTGTTTTCAAGCAAATTTGTGGTTCATATAGGTTTTACTGTTTGAAAAAATACTGGAACCGAAGTATTCGTGTGATTCCATCTATTTTTTTAAAAATGAAGCTATCAATTGTTTTCCTGAAAATTTGAATTTTTATATCTAAAAAAAGGATGAGTGCCGTATTAATTGCTTATATTTAATTTCTGATAATTGACGAAGGAAACTGGAAATTGCTTATATTTAATTTATTTTATACTTTTCTTACTTTAGAGATTGTTTGACATTTGACAACATAAATAATAGGGTGACTATAGAAAGATTGACGAATTAGATGTTGATATCTGTTAAATTGATGTTCTAGTAAGTGAAATTTTAAATAATTATTTCTTAAGTTTTAAATAAAAAATAATAATTAATTAGATGTGTTGTATATATCAAGCATATATAATTCAAAATATACATAATTTTAATTACTTCCTAAACCATATTTAATTATGCAACATATTTAAAAAATCATAAATATCTGACTTAGGATTTTTAATACTCCGGCACATATTTAATTATGCAACAACTAAAAATCATAAAAAGAAAAAGAAACAAACTACATCATTGTGAAAAAAATAAATCCCACAGTTGTCGGAGAGATTTGTTGGAATTACTTCTCAAATCCTCCTATCTATTTTTTTTTTAAATAAAATGTTTTGTTCTTACAAAACTACACGCGATAACAAAAAATATTATAAAATACAAGAATTAAGCTGAGAGGGTCAAGCCTTTAAGCTTATATTTTATTGATTAATGTAAAATAGAATACAATCAAAACAGTCAAACAATATACAATATGAAATTGCTCAACGAGTATTGACCAGAAAAAAAGGTTAAATAGAAGTTACATCTCTTATAATACTTGACCAACTAATTTAAAAAATATATAAATTATCTCTAAAAAATCAATTACATCCCTCTCCATAATACGAAGATAACAATTATAAAGACTCTTCAATGCCCCATAAGTTTGATAAGACCGTTAAATGGTTAGCTCTTAATTATAAAAATGTCAAAGATAATAAATTTACAAACATGATTTTGTTATCGGAGTAGAACTAAGGTGCTCTTAAGCTCATCAAGCTAAACCGTGAATTTAACTCAAAAACCTATCGGATTGACTTCAAACGACATTTTCAAACCGTTAGATGTTCAATCTATATTAAAATGTGCTTGGAGACCAAATTTTTTATTTTTTTCATTTTTTACTATTTATTAAGCTGGTTTGAAAACTGCTGTTTTTCAATGCTCCAGAATTTAATTAAAATAGCAGTTTTCAAACTAGCTTAATAAATAGTAAAAAATTCTAAAAAATGAAATTTTTTGTCTCCAAGCACATTTTAATATAGATTAAGTATCTAACGATTTGAAAATGTCGTTTGAAGTCAATCCAATAAATTTTTGAATTAAGCTCACAAAGGACTTGGTGAGCTTAAGAGCACCTTAGTTCTACTCGATATTTCGACTCAGTCAGACTCAAGACTCAAGATTCAAGAGTAGGTGGAACCGTGGAAGCAACTGTTCTGCGTGGTTTTTCTTTTTGACGCAATCCCTTGTTTTTTTTTCAAATTACAAGTCAAAAACCAGCGGAGTTCATGCTTGCATGCATACAGCACGCATTGATTTGAATCTTGACACGGTCTCATCCGACAAAAGAAAGTGAATTAAACACATACCAAATCAAATCTAGCGACCAGTGAAGGTAGGGAAGTTGGGCCCTCTCCAGTAGTTCGGAGAATTTTGCTTTTTTTTTTTTAAAAGAAAGCAAGAGTTTAAGCCGGAATCTGTTCTTTTTATGGATTTGAATATTTGAGTAGACGTGCTGATTATTTGCGCAATTTTCGCTGCTTGTGGCAGAACAATTCCGGTTTTGATTGATGCACCAAGTGATGTTAAAATTGAAAATGTAGAACTGTTTTTTTAAGTTTATTTTTTAAATATAAATTTTCATTGGGGAGAAAAGTTCAATTATTCTTCGCTGATTAAATAAGTTTTTATAATTTTTCTAGATATAATCTAAAAAATATAGCAAAATATTATAAATTCGGTCTTAAATTCTATTTAAAATTAAGGCCTACTTTGTTTGTAAACATAGCAACAAGATTCACAAATTATTTGTTTTCAATTTCTTTTCAAATGAGCATGAAAACTTTTTTTTCCAAATTATTTGTGTGTTATTTGTGAATTTTATGTATTTTACAAATTATTCGTTAGTTATTTACAAAATTTATTTTTTTCTTTTTTTGAAAGTTCAGAATTCTGGTATAATTCTATGTGTTATATGTAAATGAATTATTTTCGAATGATAACTTTCGACCTCAGCAATAAATTCTAAATTCTAAATTTATCACTTTACTTACAAGATGACGAGACGTACATTTTAAAAATTAATTTAACTTGATATTGCGCGCATATATATATATAGATAGTATGGCTAATTTACTTCCGGAAGCACTTCGGCGAGGTGCTTACGGGGTCATATTTTAATATTTGATGTTCAAATAACAAATCCAAACCGTTAGATATTCAATCTATATTAAAATGTGCTTGAAGACCAAATTTTTCATTTTTTGGAATTTATTTATTATTTATTAAGATGGTTTGAAAACCGTTGTTTTTATTAAATTTCTGAAGTATTGAAAACAGCAGTTTTCAAACTAGCTTAATAAAAAGTAAAAAAAAAAATCCAAAAAATATAAAATTTGGTCTCCAAGCACATTTTAATATAGATTGAACATTTAACGGTTTGGAATTGTTGTTTAAACATCAAATACTAAAATATGACCCGTAAGCACTTCGGTCGAAGTGCTTCCGGAAGCAAATTAGCCATACTCAGATACACACACACATTAATAAAATTATAATCATACTATACGGAGATGGTTGGTGATTAATAAATTTTGTAATGATCAGTATACATTTGGTGCGCTTTCTGAGGTTGCGCACCAAAAAATTAATTTGGTGCGCATCCCCAGCTGTCGCACCAATTTTTTTGGTGCCTGTCCTGTAGGTGCGTGGGTGGTAAGAATTGAAATTTGAAGACATGAGTGGTGGTTGTTTAATTTTGATTAATTGTGGTGGTAAATAAAAAATTTTTCGGGAGTTACTATAATACATTTATTTTTATTGACTTTGTAATAAATGAATTCGAAAATTTCAAAATTTTGTATGTACACACATTACTCGTGAAGTAGATCGGTTTCAACAGATTGAATTTGTCGTTAAAGTCTATTTGATAAATTTTAGAATTATTCTCACCAAATTTTTTTGATGAACATAATAGAATAAAATTTGCATTCGAAATCTCAACATCATTTCATGGTTAGATGTACCAATTTTTAAAATTATCTGTTTCTTTTTAAAGAACGATGATAGGACTAAACTCCATGTTGTACAATAATCCAAGCGAACCTAAGTATGAAACCACATCCTTTACATCTAATAAAAAGAAATATAATGGCAATAAATACATTCGGACATGAACCATGATTACTTTATTATACAATTTACTTAATAATCTGTACATTTTGCATATGTTTATTGTTCATGTGATGCATTTGTACTTGATCTATAATTAATTGGCGGCACAAAATCAACCTTTATATTCTACATAGTAATTTTATCTGGTACATATATCTGTACAAGGAATACATTATAGAGTAGAACTAGGGTGCTCCTAAGCTCACCAAGTCCTTCCGTGAGCGCGACTCTAAAACCTATCGAATTGACTTCAAACGACATTTTCAAACCGTTAGATGTTCAATCTATATTAAAATGTGCTTGGAGACCAAATTTTACATTTTTTGGAATTTTTTTACTATTTATTAAGATTGTTTGAAAATCGCTGTTTTTATTAAAATTCTGCACCATTGGAAAACAGCGATTTTCAAACCATCTTAATAAATAGTAAAAAAATTCCAAAAAATGTAAAATTTGGTCTCCAAGCACATTTTAATATAGATTGAACATCTAACGGTTTGGAAATGTCGTTTGAAGTCAATTCGATAGGTTTTCGAGTCGCGCTCACGGAAGGGCTTAGTGAGCTTAAGAGCACCCTAGTTCTACTCTACATTATATATATGATATGGTTATACCTAGCTTGTAAGTGCAAGAGCGTGTTGAATTAATTAAACATTCGAGTCGCTTTTATTCTAGAAACTCAATGACCATATTCTTTGTGATATTCAATTAACTAACAGAAAACAGCTGTCCATGAAGATTAATCCATTCCAAACAAAGAAATATAAAAAGGGAAAATAAATCCAACAATCTTGAGAGCAATATCTGCCAACTTCCTAACTTTGAAAATGGTTATTCTTTTAATTTTAAGAAATTTGTTATGGTGCTATTTTATTAAACCTTTTTATAATATTCTTTACCATTATAGCCGTTGAATTTTCATATCAAGAATTTAAAATATTGATTTAATAAAGGACAAAATAGATTGATAATAGTTAAAACTGTTTTCAATAGTTATTAGTTTCTATATTTACTAAAAAGAAGAACACCATAATAAAATTGTATTTTCACATGTTCAAAAGATTATGTCTCTTATTAAAATATTATGATTAGACAAAATTTATCTTCTTGTTAAAAGGATTTTAGGTCCATATATCAATACTTTGGATTGGCTTAGCAAAATGTCAATGTATGATATTAATGCGGCAGATTAGTTTAGTTAATGATGTGTACTTATAAAAAGCTAAACTTAACTAAAGCATTTGCAATTTAGAATGGTAATTCTCTTTGTTAGTTTATATATTAGTTTGCTCAGGTTAAATGTTCAATACTAATTACATTTCAAAATTAAACAAAAATTGTTGAAAAACTACATAACGGAGAACATTAGAAAAATCAAAAGACAAATTAACACGTATACTTATAAAAGAGTAGAACTAGGGTGTTCTTAAGCTCACCAAGCCGTTTTGTAAGCTTAACACAAAATTCCATTGGATTGGTTTCAAGCAACGTATCCAAACTGTTGAAACCGATCTACTTCACGAGTGATGAGTTTACATATCAAATTTATAAATTTTCAAACTAATTTAATATAAAGTCAAGCGGTAAAAAAATAATGAAAAATGAACGTATTAAAATTAACTTATAAACCATCTTCTTTTTACCGCTTGACTTTATACTAAATTAGTTCGAATATATAAATTTGACATGTAAACGCATCACTCGTGAAATAGATCGGTTTCAACAGTTTGGATTCATCGTTTGAAGCCAATTCAATAGATGACTTGGTGAGCTTAAGAACACTCTAGTTCTACTTCTTATAAAAAGTCAAAAACACTGTATAGTTTTCAGAATAGTTTTTAGAAAAAATAAAACGCTGTATTACAAAGACATATAATTATTGAAAAGACATTAATTTACCAAAGAAAGGACTAGTGTATTTTTCAACAATAATAAAGTCATCACCCGAATTAAAAATAATAATAATAACTAATTCTTGCGGATTGTAGTCAAGCATTTAATATCATAAAACGAAAAGGACTTTACTAGTGAGGAAGCTGCGTGACAGATGCTGAGATGCGTATACAACTCGTGGTCTAATTTGTCATAAACCAACCCTATCTTATTTATAATCGGTTCCAAGATATCCATATAGGCAACCCCACCTAGTAAATCTTATTTAATTATAATCGGTTCCAAGATAAACATATAGCCATATAGGCAACCCACCTAGTAAATAAACTCTATCCAAGTGCATGAATGACAAACCGAATTCAGGGTCGAGTCATCGGGTATGTTACAGTCGCTCTCCATTAGCTGATTTTAATCTCATTTAGTTATTTGGTATATACGATATATAATTTGAATAATTTTATTACATACAGAGAATTAACATTTGATTTAGTGACTAAAATAATATTTATTATGTGAAAAATTGCATGTTCTAGATACAAATAGAACATCTATTGTTAATATTTAAAATTGAATAACTTGATCTCATATCTCACAAAAAAAATTGCTAACATATGTGTGCTATATACTTCCACGTCCGAAGTCTTGAAAATAATGACGACGAATGCATCATTAAGCAGGAATGGACTCTGCTGCTTTTCCGACAGAAAAGCAGAGTTCTGCTTTTCTAGATCCAACCATTCAAAATTTTTTATTTTGCGTATCTCGGTAAAGAAACTTTTTCATGCACAAATCTCAACGAATTTGAATAGTTGGATCTGAAAAAGCTGGTTGCTACTTTTCTCTCAAAGAAGCAGCAGAGTCAGACCCCATTAAGCATGAGAATGGCATGATACAAATCGAACCTATAAATCAATCAGATAAAGAAACAATTATTCAGAAACATAAAAGTATAATATGGGCTATTAGAATTTAGAAGCACGCACTATTGGATAATGTTTTTTTTTTTTTTTTGCAAATATCACAATTCACAGCAAAGCAAATGTAACCACATGCATTTCCATCGCTAGAAAGAAAACAGAGAAGACAGCTAATTTAGAGGAGTCACTTAACAATTATTTATTTTGACAATTTTTAAAAATAAAATTTTAATTAATTTGACATCCAACATTATACCATGATCTGCATGGTACACATACTATTTCTATGAAAAATTATCAGATTTCATGCATGTTTTTTCTGTATATTAAATGACTTTAAATTTCAATAATATAAAATTAACGGTCATTTATAAATCTTTAAATGATATTTAAATTGGATGAATATTGATTATATTAGGCTATTTATATGTTCAATGAATACCTTAAAAAAAATTAATTTTTTTTTACTTTATTTAAATATATTTGAAAAATTGTTGCCAAAATAACATAACAATTGTCTAAGTGATCTTTTCTTATTAATTTATCACTGCTATACAACTTTCTGGGAACCAACTCAGGCTAAGAAAAACACCTTCCTGTTTTTCCGATTCTAGCCATTCAAATTTATTGAGATTTGTGCATGAAAAAATTTCTTTATCGAGATACGCGAATGAAAAATTTTGAATGGTTGGAATCGGAAAAGCAGAAAGCTGCTTTTCGCTAAGAAAAGCATGAAGCTGCTTTTCGCTAAGAAAAGCAGAAAGCTGCTTTTCGCTAAGAAAAGCAGCAAAGTCGGATCCAACTTTCTGAAGCACAGTGTTTGGTTTAATGATACGCAAGCCAACAAAAAAGTTTAAATCCTGTCTTGAACAACCTTATGTGATTGGGACTGAATTTTTAAATTAATAAAATTGAAAAAGTAAATCTCTAGAAAAAAAAATGTGATTGGGACCTTACGTGATTGGGATATTTTTTTTCATCTCTACTTATACGTCATACAAAAAATATTATATTTATCACTAGATCAAATACTGATTCTCTTTTTCTATTTCAATCACAACTCTTAAAATACATGCAAGTGTTTATAAGACAACATAACAATTGTTTGTCTTCTTGAAAAAAAAAAATTTGTCTATAAGTGATCTCTCCTTGTTAATTTATCACCACTCCATAACTTTGTGAAAAAAGTTATAGAGATGATTTCACCTCTTCCATTTTTCAAACAGTATTTTTTGTCACCTCCAATATGATTGCATAGAAAATAAAAGTATCTTTTCTTCTATTATCCCTTTTTCTTTTAGTTCCCTTTATTATCCTGTTCCCTTCTCCCTCAATATTTTCCAAAGCACAGCGTTTGGCAAAGTGACACGCAGGCCAACAAAAGAGTTAAATCCTGTCTTAAACTACCTTATGTGATTGGAATCGAATTTTTAAATTAATAACAATTAATTTGGAAAATAAATCTCTAGAAATTTAGAAGTCATGTGTCGAAAATATGAAGGAAGGATATTTTTTTTCATCTCTACTGATATTTTCCTGACAAATCACCGGCAACGAAATGACATAAAAATGAGAGATGCTAAACATTCCCAAAATAATGTGAGTGGGTGGTTGTTCTTTACTTTTCAGATCCAACTATTTAAAATCGAAATTTGTGCATGAAAAAGTGTCTGTATCGAGATGCACGAAATGAAAAATTTTGAATGGCGAGATGCAGAAAAACAAAATCTTACTTTTCCGACAGAAAAGCAGCAGAGTCCATTCCTTTACTATTATGTGCCGTTCCACTTTTGTACTGATAAGTATGTTTTACATGCACTTAATTAGACAAGAGTCTCTCTTCAAGTAACCCACTTATTGGTACTTGGGTGGGAGGAAACTAGTCGAAAAAAACGGCTCGATCTGAATTCCTTTATTTATTTTTTACTTTTTTTTTTGAGTGAAAGATTGGAAGTCAAATTACGTAACTATTTCATATTTTAAAAAAATTATCTAAATTTTGAATCTATAATTTTACACACATAAAACATTATCTTTGTTTCTGTTTTTTAGATAGAAAATATTGTCTTTTATCTTTCTCTTTTTTTTTTTTTTTTAAATTGGGCAAAGGCTACCAAATGTACACAATATTATATGGAGGACCTAGTTACAAACAATCTAGCACCCCCACATGGGGGCGACAAGAAGACGAATTCGGATCCAGTGAAGTAACTCAACTTTTGGGTTTTAGATCGGAACTGTCTGATTCGAATCCACGAAAATCCATCCCCGAAGTGAGCGCACACATCCCGACGACGAATTCAAATCCCAAAATGATCATGAGCGATAAATTTGAATCAAACGGTCTCGATCCAAAACCCAAAGATTGAGTTACTTTAGGAAATCCGGACTCCAAAAAGACCACAGTATCATGCAAATGATTGCCATGCATACCAACATTTCACAAACTTTAAAATATTGTCTTTATCACTAGATCAAATGTTGGTTCTCCTTCTTTTTTTCATACTTAGCTCTCAAGACATATTTAATTCGTTTATAAAATAGGAGGTATAAGTGTAATATAATTAATCTATTTAGTTTTATAAACCTAAATAAATAATTTACAAGTTTAGGTTTTGATTGATTAGATATAAATTAATTTTGCACTAATTTGGAAAATAATTTTCGAATACATATTTTTATAAAAAATTGTCAAGTAAATTGTAACATGACCGATGTATATTATTTTTCTAAGAAAATTGTATTCATATAAAACTACAACAGTAACATTATTATTGAAATATGTATTATTTTGCTTTATTTGGAACTTGCTTTGTGTTATTGTTAGTGATAGTGCGTTATACTTGTTTATATATTATTTTTAGGAGGATTCAAATATTTTCATTTTTTATGTTACCAATCGTGTCTTCATTTTTTAAATTTCTAATAACAAATTTTTTAAATTTATATGTTAAAATAAAATCGCTAGATGTGATATTTATTATTTTCTCTACATGTACATAATTTTTTGTTTATTTTTCATTTTGTTTTTTTTATAAGAATTAATAAATTGGAAAATCAACATTCATAATTTATCCATATCAATGTATTTTTGCAAGCTCTTGATACCGATGAAAATAAAGTCGAAATGTCGTAATATTTTGTATGTGTATAGAGAAAATAATATTGATCAAATCTAATAGTTTTATTTTGATATTTGAGTTTTAAATTTTAAATATTATGTTTAAAAAATAGAGACATTTGAACCCGCTCATACTTTTTTATTATAATTAATTATTGTTTCTGTTTTAATACTATTTTTTTATGAAACCTTCTAAATTTGTTAAACCCAACACGGATTAAAATATTGTATTCAGATTAAAGTGAATTCGATTAATAATTTATACAAAATACAACCAACTGGATGTAGTAAATTGGGTTGATAAAACCAGAAAGATGAATTTTTTGCTTTGATGCGTGTTCAAGAAAAAAAAATTAAAGGTTGGTAAAGTAGCACACGTCTTCTTTTTCATGATTAGGGGGGATGGTGAGACCTCTTTTGCTGAAAGGACCATCCATTAACTAAATTGAGCTTACCTGACTGGAGGTCAATCAAACACCTCTCCAATCTCTACTCGTAATGGATAACTGCAGTTATTTTTCGGCACAGATTTCCATCTTACGGATGCTCTGAAGTTTGAACACGTGGTTTGATTTGATTATTTGCTGCATTTATTTAATTAAGTTTGATTCCCTTTGTTGGTCGTTATATATGAATATGACATATGTCAATAGTTGGTGCCATATCAATAGTTGGTGGAACAAGGAGAAAAGAGAGACGATTTGGTTGAAGAAATTTGGGCGAAGCGAAATGGAATCCAAATTGAGTCAGGCGGGGCGAGATGTGCGCATAATGGAGCCACTATATGAGTTGCGACAAGTCAAGGTCAATTTAGTACATCCATCAAAGACCACATTTTATTTTCTAGATTGTTAGTATATTCTATGCAACTAAAAAAGTTAAAAAGAGAATAGCTTTGGGCGACTAATGTCAGTCTACTGATTAAAAAAAGAGGAAGAAAGGTATTGGTTTGTGCTTATCCTCTGGATTTTGGCTTTAGCTAGTTGTTATACACATAGACCACATTGCTTGCAAAAAGGATTTAAACAACTAGAAGAAAATAAACAAAAAGGTTTTTTGGGAGAGAGGATCCAATATTCATGATTGTTATTTATTTTTACTTAAATTAATAATATAGATGGTTAGATATATTTTGAATCATCTCAAATATATGCATATAAAATTTGTGAATTTTTTTTTACTTTATTTCGACAGTCATTAAGAAAAGAGGTTAAATTATTATAACTTAGTCTGTTAATTTTGTTAGCTCTTCGTATATTTTGAAATAAATTAAAATGATTTTTTTTGTATGCTAGCATAATATATATATACAGAATATCTAATCAATTGGATGTGCTTTTTAAGAAATTAAGGAATAGTTATTTGAAATTTAATTTTATTGTGGATATTGGATTCCTTCTCTTTCTAAAAAGTATAATTGACATAAAGTAAAAGTAACAACATTAAATGATTTGCGGCAATAATAATTGTTTGGGATCTCTCTGAGTTTTTTTTTATTCTGTGTTTTATATTTGGTTCGTTTTGCAAGTTAAAAAATAATGTTAGAATAATGCTATTTGAAGAGAAAGCTATAATAATGAAATATTGCGCCATTCAGAAAAGAAACAAATATTGTTTGGTAAATATAATGATGGATTCTTAATAGTAATAACAATAATCTCATCATCATCATCATCATCTCTAGCTACACGACCCAAGATAAGTATTTTGTTTGTAGTTTACTTTTCTTTATGCTTTGCTGCTGTCAGGAAAAATATATAGATGCAGCGATATCATCCATCCCATTTCGCAAAATATGACTATGAATTTTCTGAATATTTAATCTTGAACTAAAATACTATTAACTGAAATATTTTGAAAGATCTCTATACATATAGATGCAGCGATATCATCCATCCTATTTCGCAAAATATGACTATGAAATTTCTGGATATTTAATCTTGAACTAAAATACTATTAACTGAAATATTTTGGAAGACCTTACATGTGTAGACTAACTGAAATATTTTGAAAGACCTCACATGTATAGACTACGAGGAGGATTTCAAAATACCTCATGCCTTTCATACCTCATCATACTTCATACTTCATATTTTTGTTTTTAAAGTACAAATTGCCGATCCGAACCGCTCAACATAATATCCATACTAAAATATGCTTGGGGATTACTATTTTTAAAAATAGGTACAAAATCATTGTTTATGGACCGTTCAAAAACAATGATTTTGTATTTTGTACCTATCTTAAAAAATAGTAAAAAATTTTCAAAAATTATAAAATTTCATCCCAAGCATATTTTAGTATGGATATCATGTTGAGTGGTTCGGATCGGTAATTTGGACTTTGAAAACAAAGATATAAAATATGAGTAATAATGAGGTATGAAAGACATGAGGTATTGGAATCCTCTTCATAGACTATTTAGCTGTGAGTAAGGCTACGATAATATGTACTCCGTATCGATCCGTGCTAGGATTTGATATCTCTATTTTTAAAATTTAAACAATCAATTCAAAGCGTTAAACATAATTTTCATATGAAAATGTACTTAAAGACTAAATTTTATATTTATATCTTTTTACTCTTTTTTCAGATAGATAAAAAATCACTACTTTTGAATGGTTCAAAATTCTTACGTCGAGAAAGTAGTGATTTTCTACCTATCTAGAAAAATAAAAAAGGTTCTAAAAGAAATTTAAATTTTGGTCTCTAAGTAAATTTTCATAAGAAAATTACATTAACTGTTTAAATTAACTATTTAAATTTTAAAAATCAGATTTCAAATTCATATCACGAGTCGATGTTGTGAACATATATATTATCATAACCTCATTGCTTAGCTTTTCAAAATAATAATTAGATGAATGGATTGCGACCAATTAATATCCTATAACTTGACCTTCTAACTATAAAAAATAATATTAATCATTGACTTGTCTCTCCCGACATAAAATCAAACAAGTTGTCTTGCTTAGATTATTCAAAGACCCTGGCAACTAAAGTTCGAAAGTATAGCGACGACTAATTTGGATTTTGAACAGACATTGCCGATACAGTACATAAATGAGAGACAAATTAGATGTCTTTTTATACTATTTAGTATTTGCATGCATCATACATCTCACTATCCCCGAGGAAATACAGACTCAAGCAAGGAAGCACGAGATAGGAGTAGGTCCGATGGGCATCGGACCTACATTTAGGTTTAATTAGCTCTAGGACCGTACGATTAACATCAAGATCTATGCGCATGGAAATTGATACAAACTTGTACGGATTTTGATGCAGAGCACATGAATCTTGATGCAGATCGAATGGTCATCACACCCATCGAACCAAGGTAGGTCCGATGGGCATCGGACCTACTCTGATTCCAGGAAGCACATATTCAAAATTCCGGACTTAGATTAGATCTAATCTTGACACATTTAACTATAAAGTAGGTATTTGACTTTGCAAGAATATCGTTTACCAGAAAAGTTCCAAGTGGTACATCCTTATTCTCATGTTAAAGCATTCTATTTCAACAGCGACTGATTGCATCAATCTTTCTCTCTTCACGCTAACATGCCAAGGGTGATGTGAAGAATTTTAGTTTGGTACTACTTGGACCATCGCACAAACACAAACCTTTTCAGGGTCATTTTGCTCAAATAGACTTCCGAATCATAAAGGTGTTTACTGGGAGTGAGTAAATTGCTCATAACTTGTGACTCGCTCGTAACTCGTTCGCTAAAAACTCGCTTATTATCAACTCACTCGTTAACTTAATGAACTAAGCATGATCATATTCCAACTCACTCATAACTCGTTCATTAAGAATTGAGTTACATGAAATCATGCTACATCCAATTCCAACCGAATTAAACCGAAATCCAACTTAGTTATACTTAGACTCAGGCACCCAGCGATCCTAACTCAGCGAATCCAAAGTTTTTTCTCCGTCTATACTCTATTATTCTCTTATACTCACAAACTCACAGTCCCGACTTCACTCACTCTCACTATGGACAAGAAGATAGTTGTTTGATTTTGTTAAATTTGTTTATTGACAATATTTTGTTAAATTATGTACTGGTTAAGTAGGTTGGATTATAACAATTTTTTAATTCTATCAATGTTAATTAGTTTTTGAATGATATATCTAAAACAAAAAACTCGAAATAAAAACCAAACTAATCATGTTGGTTTGCCATTTTTTTTAATTATACATCAAAAGAAGTAATCTAACAAATATTAAAAATAAAATTCGAATTTTTATTGTTAAATTTCAATCATATTGTCTCTCATATCTTAAAAAAAAAAAAAAAAACTGGACCGCCCTCCTGTGGGGCGGTTCAGTATGCACTGGCTGACTGCCCCACAGGGGAGCGGTTTGGTGGGAGGAGTGAACCGCCCCCCAAGAGGCGGTTAGGTCATTTTTAAAAATAATCTCAGATCGAGGTTATATGTGATATTTTTCTTCTTCTTTTTTAGGTTATTAATAAAAATATCGGGATATAACGATTCATTATTCTATAAGAGTTAGCATGTTAATAATCATTATTACCATTTATTAAGAGAGAGTATTCTAAAAACAAACAGTATGCACGGACGGGTATTGCTTGCGATTCGGTATGCAGCCGATAATTTTACATTATATGCATATATTTATAATTTATTAAAAATAATTAATTTAACTCATCAAACTTATTAAATAATTTTTTTTTAACTTAATTTTTTTTATTAATTACTAAAGTTAAATTGTCATTTAAAAAATATTCAAATAAGACAAGACAAAATATGTAGCGAATTAATTGAACAAAGCGGCCAATTTGATAGACTAAATTGTCCAATATATAACGGATCATGATCCAATAAATGACCGACTAAAAGGTCTAAAGATTTTGTAATCACAAAAAAAAACTAAACAATAATAAACGACTGATTAAACCGAAATAAATGATAATAACCGAGAATAATCAGGAATAATCAACCGATTAATCGAAAAAATTCACAAATACATCTCCGCCAAGTCTATTTGTGGTGGTTTGACCACCGCCACCAACTAAACGGCTTATTAATCTTGTTTATTGAACAAATATCTTCGATGTATGGTGTATCAGTGTATATATTTAATTTTTTTACACAATAGATCTTATTTTTATACTTCAACTAAAATAGGTACAAAGAATCATAATTATTTAAATAGCACTACTATTTTACTATCGAGACTCGTGCGCTCAAATTCAAATTCTATCAGATTGTCTTCAAACAACGAATCTAAATCGTTAAAACTGATTTAGTTCAGAAGTGATATAGTTACATGCAAAATTTAAAAGTTTGAAATGCATTTTGTAGAAAGCCATGCGACCAAAAATTAATGAAAAATAAATACATTAAAATTAATTTATTGATCTTCTTTATTTGAACTCTTAAATTTAAAAAAAATATAATCAATGCATGACTATACAAATCTTTATTTTATACATTGTCAAACAATACAAGATTTTAAAATCCGTACTGAGAAGTCCATGTTTAATTGTCTTAATTCAAATATGAAGTCAAATAAAAAAAAATTCAAATATAAAGATTAAAGAGGCTTAATTCACGGATGGAGGTGTCTTAAGTTCCAGAAAAATATTAAAATTTCGGACAAAAAAAAACTAACAAAAATGATCTTAATTCTCGTTAAAAAATCAATATTTAAAAAAATTAAGCAACAGAGAGCTAAAAAATACCTAAACAGAGATAATTTCTCTTTGACGAACAACACCTACAAGGTCAATGGAGGCGATATGAAAGCAGAAGCTTACCAGGTTTTTAATTTTCCTTTTGGAAACTGAACCAAGTCTAATAAGGCCCAATGGAAAACATGTACTTGTGATTCCTCTGTAGCCCATATATGAAACTGGTTATAAAAATTTGATTTCAATCCAGGGCCATTGAAATTTTCTTTTGTCTAAATTATAAAATTTGATTTGTTCTAGATCTTAAATTCGCACAGACTAACGATTTGGGTTGTCACATAATTGGATCAGATAAACTGCTCAGACTCCGTAGATTATTGATCTGCTCAGACTCGTGCTATATTTTATCTTGACTTGTAACCTTCTGTTCTTCTTTGTAGTCAATGAAGGCATGCAGGGGCGGAATTTCTGTCGGGTAGGACACTAATTGGATTTAAATAGCTAATTGGATTCAAATTAATTAACTTATTGGGTACATAATTGCAACTCAGTCCCTATAACTATGTTTATTAAAAATATGTTATAATCATGAAATCGATTGGCACCGTATTGAAATATTTTTTCTATGCTAATTAAAAATTTGTTTGGCACAGTTCATAGTGGGATTGTTCTTAGCAAATTAGCAAATTGAAGTTAAAACTTAGATAAAAATTTAACTGAAATATATGTATTGAATAATAAAAGAGGAGGGTTCAAATGCACCATAATTTTTGTGCTCCAATATGCTCCACATTCTTTATCTCTATTTTCAAAGTCCGAACAGTCGATCCGAACCGCTCAACATGATCTTCATGATAAAATATGCTTGGAGACCAAATTTTATATTTTTTAGAATTTTTTTACTATTTTTTTACATAGGTACAATATCACTTTATCGGATGGTCCAGAATCTCCTTAAAAAAGTGATTTTGTACCTATCTAAAAAAATAGTAAAAAAATGCTAAAAAAATATAAAATTTGGTCTCCAAGCATATTTTATTATGAAGATCATGTTGAGCGGTTCGGATCGACTGTTCGAACTTTGAAAATAGAGATAAAGGATGTGGAGCATATTGGAGCACAAAAATTATGGTGCATTTGAACCCTCCTCATAATAAAATGTCCAAAAAGTTCGGCCAGCCCATTTTCTTAGAATTGTAATGATAGGTCCCACCATCAGACATTTCTTGTTCTCTTCTTCTCCTTTATTATATTTACGAAATAGAACATCGCAGTCATAAAAAAACGAAATACGCAAAATCGACCAAAGTACGGAAGGAATCGGTTCAAGAATCAGACTAGCTCAAGCCAGAGGTAGGCACTATATCATTCCAGGGGTAGGCACACTGAACAATTAGTACTAAATCGAAAATAAAAATTCAAATCCAGAGGTAGGCACTTGCCTACCCCAATTCCTTCTTGGATCCGCTGTTGAAGGCATGTAATTCCTTTATTTCTCAGGTACAAAACTCTTTTCAAAGGAAATGAATTCGTTAACTTCTATTCTAAATCTGATTATTTTCTAATTCTACTCTCACTTCCTGTTACATCCTTATGTTTTCCTGTTTCGAGATTTTCCTTCAGTACTTGAAAAAAAAAAAATATTGAATGACCCCTAGGTAGAGTGGGAAAAATGGCACGGCGGAGCCGGCTCCGTCACGGAACGGCACGGCACGCGTGTCGGTTATGTGCCGTTACTCACGTGTCCCGTGCCGTGATTATTCGCGTGCCGTGACCAATTGTTGGCAAAGAAGACACGGCACGGAAATTGCCTTGGTCACGACACGGCACGAGACACGCGAGTTACGGAACAGTAGACACGGAAGACACGCCAGTCACGGCAGTCATGAGGCAATACACTAACATAATTAAAATATTTACATTTAAATTTCAATTAAAACATTTGAATTTTAAAGAATCATTTCATATTTTTTTTTAAAAACGTTAAATGCGATCAAACATGACTAACGCACGTTTGGTCACGGCATGACTTAGTCACGGCACGCGAGTTACGCCGTGACTTGCGTGCCGTCACCACCCCTCGTAATTTTTGTCACGACACGGCACGGCACGTGACCAAAGTCACAGCGTGTTAGTCACGGCACGTTTTTCCCACTCTACCCCTAGGTCAATCGCCTGTAACTGATTTTGACTTTTTTTTATATATATACTTTTAGGTGATCAAGTTTTACATGTACCGTATTAAAATAAATAAACACTCTAAATTTTAAAATATGTACATAATTGGAGAGGAGAATATCCAGTTGTTGCCGGTGCCCTACATAGCACAGTAGCTATGGATACCCATGAAATTTAATGATCCATCATCCACATCTCCATATCTAAATGCAGGGATGAATTTGGTCATGACCCTTTTTTGACAAGTGTATAATAAAAGCTATCCAACCCCATTATTTCGGGCCTTCATGGATTTAGAGGACCCAGAGAAAATATTATCAAAAGCTCAAATCATAATTGTCTGCCGTGTTGATGAACGGAGACAATGAATTATGTCGTGTTGATGACATATCATGTCTTCCCATGCACATAATTTGGTTGGTACGAAATTAAGAGACGGCGTTGGTTTCATGTGCTGTTTGGCACAAATGCTTGAAAATGCAGAGGAATTCAGGGGTGCAAATGGATCGGATATGGAACGAAATATATGATAAAATAACAAAAATAAATTCTCATACAAAATGACATATTTTCATAAAAAAACAAAATTAGAAATATATTCTAGATTTATCACAGTAATATGTATAGAAATAAGGAAGTAGATAAATAAGGAAGTGAGCAAAAAATTGATTTGTATTGTGATCCGCTGTATATAAAATTTCAATTGGAGAGGGAGAAATAAGGAAACAAATAAATAAGAAAACAGAGAATTATATCGCTAAATTTTAGAGTCTATTTAATTTTAATTGTAACGCATCGTGTGACGGTATGTATGGCGAGTATGTTTGTAGCTAAATTTAAACTTCTATACATAAAAGAGATACATTTAATCAAAAGAATATAGATTATGTGATTGGAAAGCTGAGATTAAATCCAAAAATTAATCTTTCAATCGTAGCCGTTGGCGGATCGGACACCCAACGTGCTTAATAATGGAATGGAGATATGGATACAAATAGAATAGTGATAAATCATATATGTATCAGTTTTTATTTTTGAATACAAATATGGATACATATAAGATATTAAACGAATATAGATACGAATACATATATAATTCAAGAGGAGGGTTCAAATGCACCATAATTTTTGTGCTCCAATATGCTCCACATCCTTTATCTCCATTTTCAAAGTCCGATATTGGCGCATATTGTTATTTTATCCCATGTTATTTTAAGTAAATACATATTTGTACATTGGCATGAAATAAAGGATGTAATTAGTTTTTTCAATAAATTAGTTTTTTCATTAGAAAATAAAAATAACAAAAAATACATATGTAATTCAGATATTTGATCATTATGGTGAACAAAATAATATTTTTGTCATGTTAAGACAACAAATAAAACAATTATAGTGATAAAATAATAAATTTTTATAAATATTTTTTGTAATTTAGATATGTTGTGCATTAAAATAATATTATTTTATCAACAATCAAGTGTTGATAAACTTAAATTGTTAATTTTCGAACCGTCTAATGAATGACTGATAATATTCTTGTAGTTTAGAAATATTGTGTATTAAAATAAAATTATTTAGTTCATTAAGTGATGATAAACTTAAATTGTTAATTTTCAAACCGTCAAATGAATGACCAATCAATTTTTAAATATATACAGATCGAGTCTATCTAAACTACAGTAATAACTAATAACTAATAATATATGCAATTTTATTTATTTATTTAATAAATTATTTGGTCGGTTGCATGATCATAACAAAAATTTATTGTCAATTTAATTTATCCAAAATTATTATTTTCTGTGGAGACTAGAGTGGCAGGCACTGCTTAAGGAGTATATTTTATTTTTTTCAAATTAACACTTGTCTATTATAGACTATTGCCTTAAGTTATTTTAATTTTAATTTTAATTTTTTTGAGAAAGGAAGAAGAGTCTAATCTCTATTTGGTTCTATTGATGAACATAAAAGTTAAATGAAACAAAGTATCTCAAGAGTTTTGAGTTAGTTTGATTGAAAATAGAAGTTAAGACTCCTTCCAAAACCTAAGGTTGGTTTGGATATTTGGACTAGTGTTGGAGATAAATCACAAATATTAATAATTGATAATATAATTTATTAGATAAAAATTATTGTTAGTAACTAAATAGGAGAATAGTTGGATGGACGCCACATGACTACATGAGTAGTAGCCAATGGATATTTAAAAAAGAAAAGAAAAAGACAAAGCATGACATGTAACATCTCAACGAGGGAATCAGAGTAGGTCCGATGCCCATCGGACCTACCTTGGCTCGATGGGTTTGATGACCATTCGATCTGCATCAAGATTCGTGTGCTCTGTATCAAAATCCGTGCAAGTCTGTATCAATTTCCATGCGCATAGATCTTGATGCTAATCGTACAGTCCTAGAGCTAATTGAACCTAAATGTAGGTCCGATGGGCATCGGACCTACTCCTATCTCCTCAACGAGGGTCAACAAAGTAGGTCCTTAGAACGAGGCAGACAAGTGTACATACGCTATTAGCTCCTTACTCAAAGCTTTTATATATGCAACCTATGTTGCATGGACACGGGCACGGGTATCGTATCGGATACGATAAGGATATGGCGATATGGCAATTTTCAAAAATCAATGATACGATACGTCTATTATATTATATTATTAGTTCAACACTTGTATTATATAAATTAAATATCAATTCAAAAAAAAAAAGATTCTGGATATGCATTAAATATAAACGCTACTAGATTATAACATTAAATTTGAAGTGGTGTAGTGGTGAAGGCTTTTGGAGCCTATAGCAAAGGTCCTAGGTTCAATTCCTGCTTGGAGCGCTAAAAAAATTATTTTTGGTGCGGTGTACGGTGGATCATACGCGGTGCGCGGTATTCAAGCCGTATCCAGACGTGTTAGAGCGTATCCAGACGAGTTAGAGTGTATCGGAGACCGTATCAAAGGATTAAGGATACGCCACGTAAGCTGATACGCTAGCTGGCATATCGGGACTGTATCGGGCACGTATCCGTGTCCAATACGTGTCAGATACGGGTACAGAGCCTATATTGGAGTATCCGAGTAACATAGTATGCAACTATGAAAAGTAGCAATCTTTCCTTGCTATTGGCATATCTGGCACAGTAATTTCTCGGGTGCTTATTCAATTATTGCTGTGCATGATTAATTCGGCTTCTAAGTTCTAAACCTTAAAAAAGATAATTTTGAGTTCGTTATATGAACCCTAGATTTGGGGCAGAGTCATGTGGTTTCATTGACTGCAACCAGCTAATGTAGATACCCCTCGATGTGACTTCACATTTATAATCGAATAATGCATAAATTTGTCTACAGATCAAACAAGTGATTGCTCTTCAATTCTTTTCAAATTGTACTTCTTGTTATTTCGAGTCATGTATTAATTGCATTTTCCTACCAAATATTTTTTTAGAAAAATATTAATTGTGTTTAGCCTCTGTCAGCCTTACATTGTTATAAATTGCGCCTAATAGAATTCTCTGTTCATTCATTCACATCTTCTTCTCCTTTCTCTCCCTATCCTCTCTTTCTGATCCTTCTGTAGTTTTGATAATGGCCATGCATTATACCAGCATTCTGTACCTATGTTTGCTTGGTTTATTCTTTGAACCAAGCATTGGCAGTACACTGAGAAAACCAATCGATGTACCATTTCATAGAAATTATGTACCGTCATGGGCAGCAGAGCATATCAAGTACTTAAACGGCGGCAATGAAGCTCAGCTTTACTTGGACAAATACTCTGGTAAAGCACACATTCATATTATTTTGCCATATACAAATGTACATTTTCCATTCATGTATGTATAACCTATGTGCCAACATCAATTTTCTTTTTATACACAGGTACTGGGTTTCAGTCGAAGGGAACGTACCTTTTCGGGCACTTCAGCATGCAAATGAAGTTGGTAGCGGGTGACTCTGCTGGCACGGTCACTGCATTCTATGTATATACATTTTCACCTTTACTTGATTGCAACATATACAAGTCCTAAGTCATAATTAATATATGATAGATCACAGAATATTGATCAATCTTTTTTTCTTTTTTCTTTTTGTGTTGTCAGCTATCCTCACAAAACTCAGAGCATGACGAGATAGATTTCGAGTTTCTAGGAAACCGAACGGGGCAGCCGTACATACTGCAAACAAATGTTTTCACAGGAGGCAAAGGGGACAGAGAACAAAGGATATATCTTTGGTTCGACCCGACAACGGAATACCACTCCTATTCGGTTTTGTGGAACATGTACCAGATTGTGTATGTTTCTCAGTTTGTGTATTCCATCTAATTTGAGTTCGTTTCCTTTTGTTTATCTTACATGAAATTTAAGTATGAAACTGTTAATAAAAAAATAAAAAAAATGAAACAGGTTCTTTGTCGATGAGGTGCCAATTAGAGTGTTCAAAAACAGCAAAGATTTAGGTGTCAGGTACCCCTTCAACCAACCAATGAAAATTTACAATAGCCTATGGAATGCTGACGACTGGGCCACACGCGGCGGCTTGGAAAAGACTGACTGGAGCAAGGCCCCATTTGTTGCCTCGTACCGGAGCTTCTACATTGACGGTTGCGAAGCGTCGGCCGAGGCAAAGTATTGCGCCACACAAGGCATGAGGTGGTGGGACCAAAAAGAGTTCCAGGATTTGGATGGGCCCCAGTACCGGAGCCTTAGCTGGGTTCGCCAAAAGTACACTATATACAACTACTGTACCGACCGGTCCCGGTATCCGACCATGCCTCTGGAGTGTAAGAGGGACCACGATGTGTGAGGTAAAATCGCACAGGAGAAACCGTGTGATATAAAAACAAGAATTTTACTGTACCTATGATTTTTGGGAGCCATTATATATATGAAGATCATGGTTAATTTGTGCTGTAATTTAAATTGTGATGCACCTGTAATTTGCTATGAGTGAGAATTTGTACTCTTCGTATAGTTGTATCAAGTTGGTTTAGGTACTAAAATTTGTTAAAATTTTGGACTCTCTATCCGGATTTTAATTTTAGTTTTCTTATATACTCTGTAAAACGAATTGATTGTTAAGGAAGAATATGTTATCGACGCGATTATATTTTTAGATTTTAGTTTTCTGCACCGAAAGAGAAACAGAAAATAGGGGCTGATACTGTTCAAGAAATCAAGGGAGTTATAATATATCCAGCCCAATTATTATTAGGCCCAAAAAAAAGCCTACTTCTCGGAGAATTAAATCTATAAAAATCTTGGTTCAGCGTTTGTAAACGAAAAGCCCGATTTTTTTGGTTAAAAAGGCCTAAGCCCAGTTTCATTCAACAAAACGAAACAGTTCGCAGTTACATAAGGAGCACCACTAGATTAGATAACCCCCTGTCTGCTACATGTCTAAATTTAACTAGCCCACATAGCTAACTAAACATACAATAAACTGTCCACAAAATAACCTACTGCAGTGGCATATCATATATGAAACACAAATGCTATCTCACAAAATAGAAAGTCCACAAAGCCCACTTAGTAATACTATATAACTAGAGGACTTTCTGCTTTTCCGATCCGAGCCATTCAAAAAATTTTATTCACGTATCTCGATAAAGTAATTTTTTCATGCACAAATCTCAACAAATTTGAATGGCTCGGATCGGAAAAGCAGAAAGGTGTTTTTCTCTAAGAAAAGCACATGAGTTGGTTCCATAACTAGAAGGGTATCACACAGATAGACTAAACTGCTAGCACTAGTAATCACGAACTCTCTTGAGTAGAATCTTCCTCGCTGAAAGGAGACGCTTTCCTCTTCTCCAGGCCAAATCACTCGAAGGGGTATAGCATCCATGACATCATCATTTGGCAGCCATTGCTGAGTCCCTTCCTGAATCTTCCTCTTAGTTCTTCTATTACCTGAAGCCCGATTATTATGCGGCCTGAAAATGTTTGGTCTATAGTTTATCCCAGTTCTAATAAATTTTGGTAGATGAGCATTTTAAATTGCTAAATATTGGGTTTGAATAAAATTATCTTTTGGGGCGTTTGTAGAACGACTTGGCCCAATCTATTTTCCTATTTAGGCTTCTCAATTTTTCTTCCACAATTATTTTTATACCGTTCTATCCATATCAAAATTTGCACTGATATTAGTCGGACGATGAGATTTATCTCTTTTTTTTTTTACTCATAATAAATACAACATAAATTACGCAACGTTGCATGCAACGGACACTAACAAAAAATAAAAAAAATTATAAAAAAATTAATATTCTATTACAACAAAAACGCTGCAGAAAATAGAATATGAATTTCTTCCGAGTCCTATATTAGATGTTACTGTAGATAAACTCGTTTCTTTGTATTTTATTTGTATCTTTCGTACTTCATTGACTATTTCATTAAATACATACAAATTAGGAGGAAGACTCCTAGATTTTTTTTAAAAAGAAAAAATCCTTTGAATACATAACTTGTACACTTCTTGAATAAAGGGAGAATTGAAAGTTTGAAAAAAAAAATGGATAAGTTTAAATTAAGGACCACCGCCATCTTCATCATATGTATCATCGGTTGTTACAAGTCCAAATCATGCTTCTCTCAAGCAAAGAACAAAAAAAAAAATACTCTTACCTCACTCATACGAACTACTCAATATATTATAAGGAGATGGGGTTATTGTTCAAAGAACTTTCAACAAAACCTCATTCAACGCCGGGTCCAAATTGTCTGATCCACATCAAAATTTACACAGACAGTTTAGATTTATGAGATTTTTAAGTTATTAAATTTTAAATCTGTTCACAAAATTTTTAATATAGATTGGACGGTTTTAAGTCTGGCTCTGGGTTAAATTTGTACAGACAAAACCCAATTCCTACTATTAGTACATTTAGATAAGCAATTTGTAGTTGTGAGAACCATTCTTTGATCTAGTGACAAAGCAATACTCTCTGTGTGGGAGGTCGCAGATTCGAAACCCGAATGGAGGTCTTGTGAATATTAAATAATAGTAGAAAAACATTTTCAAAGAAGACGTTTACATTACATGGAGTCTACTACAAAAGTACAAAAAAAAAATCAAATTTAATTGATGCTTGGAAACAACCTTTACTAGTGCATATCTTCACGGACGAAAAAGTGTAACCTGTGCTATTTGTCATCGTTGGAAAATTTACTGTATCCAGACAAAACATTTCGTCATAGCTTGGAAAAAAAAAATTATCAGTGGTCGCTGTTCATAATTCAGAGGTTATAATCTTTTCAAAGAAAAACTAAAAGAATCAAGCGGAATGTTCGAGTGATTGTGATGTTTATTGTCATAAAAGAAATATTGATTTTCAGTAGATTTTGTGGAATTTTGAATTTCTAATTACAGTCAGAGTCGCTAAAAGTAATGTTTATCACAGGAATGACCAGTATTGTCATTTTGTGTTCTTGTTTAAATAAAAGAAAACCTGCCAAAATTTAGTTGAAATTTGTTGATATTTTGTAGAAATTGTCAACCGTGCCTTAAATTTGTTGATACTTAGTTGAAATTTGGTTCTTTAAATATATTTATTTTTTGTAGATATACAGTTGCTTTTATAATTATAGCAACCATTCACCATCAGAAAGAGGTTTACAATTTACAAAAGCATTAGGTTGTCAATTTCAAGAGCGAAATATTTCCAGCATGAAAGGACAATAATTTCTTTCTGACTGACAAAGCCAACTAGAGAATACTTTTTTTTTTCTACCATGTTGAGAGAAGACTAATGAAAGATAGAAAACTTCCAAATTTATACCTAATTTTTTTTTTAGGAAAATTTATACCTAATTTTAAATTAATAACAGTTCAAAAATGGTCTTAATTTTAAATAATATGTTTAATTTCCTTGAAGAAAAAAAGAACTTTTAATTGACTGTCCAGTTTTCAACTCTGTAGGCTGTAGCCGTTCAGAAAATACTGTTTTACCCAAATTTGATTTGTAATATTGAGAGAACGATGTCAGCGTATATTTACCGAGCAACAGAAGATCCCGCAGCTGATTGCAAGGGAAGTAATACAAGAAATTGGTAGCTGGTTTCAAAGTTGAAAGCTGCAAGCTGAATAGTCTCCTAACAGCAAAAAATAAGAGTTCAGCAGATTTTATTAGGCATTACTTTTTTTTTCCATTTTTTAAATTAGATTTTATTAACTTAGCTTTGTTCTATTTCCTGTTATATCTAAACTTTGTGACCTAGACACAACTTGTATCATCGTACTTAAAAAAAAAAAAATCAATAATGCGGCGAACAGTACCAAACTAACATTTGTTGTTTACTTCTCTTTTGTTTAATCGGTACCAAATGTTTAGGAGCAGATCGTACCAGTTACTGAATTTTCTTTTCCTAGCTGGTGGATACCGCTACCAGATACCCACTGAGTCTTTCTTTTTGTCTCTCTCTCTTTTGTGTACCAGGAACTGGTTCGGGGCACAACTCCCATAAATTCGCATCCTCTGAGATATCTCAAACTTTGCGTGACTTTATGGAAAATCGCAACCATTCAAATAAGTTCTACACGAATCTCGAAGCACAAATAATACTGACCCCCGTGCTATCCCCAAATAGGCACCGGACACGTCGGTCAATTAAAAGTTGAGGTATCTCAGAGGATACGGACTCCAACTCCCATTTGGGGCCTATTCTTCTGTATTGACACACCTTTTTATTTCAATTTTTTTTACCAACGTTGATTCCCTCTATGCCTACATTCGTACTTAATATTTCTAATCATCAATTCGAGTGCATGAGACATTAGATTCCACAATATATATCTAAGTGTAACTATTATCTTCAATAACTTTTATTGGTAATTGCTGTGACTAAAAGTAATTGTGAAGAACTGTCAGTAGATTGTTTTCTCATTCATACTTCTTCATAGCCCAATTTCTAATTATCGTTACCATGGCGCTAAAAAAATTAAAAGTTAATTTTAGCGATGCAGAGGTTTAGCTATTAAGATTAACTTAATTATTGTTTAGTGCTTGACAGTTGTTTTTAATTTCTTTTTTATTTCTCTGATGTAGATACTCTTAGGGTTTTGCATAAAATCACTGGTTCTTTGTATAATTTATGTCTAAATAGTCTAGTGGTTGTGATTCTTAACTTTTATGTTCAATATCAAAACAACAATTGTATATAGTATATAGAGGACATATAGCTTAGGAACTTCATAAAAAGTTTTTTTTATCAATGGAAAACGTAAGATGGCTCCTTGCCACCTTACCTTAAAAAAAATATATATATCAAAACAACAATTATTCACCGAAAATTATTGCATATAAAAACTAATTGAGGGAAGATTTCAAATATAATATAACATAGTTTCCTTATCTAGACATCTAGAATGATAAAAGAAAAAAAAAAATGGTTCGAATAAGACATGAAATGCGTCCATTAAAAATCCTTATAAATTGCCACCCCACAAAAGCAGGCCTCAAACAGGATAATTGGTTATTCTTGTAATTCTCATATGATATGATGATATGCACGATGTAGTTTTCTAATTTTTTTAGTTGAAGCTGTCATTAAATATTTTATTTTGTTGCTTTCATTAGCTGGGCAATGATGTCACAGAATAAGAGGCGGCCTGAATCAGCCCATTTTCTGGTTCATGAATTGTGGGCCCATAATGATTTGAAAAAATCACTGTTTAAAAATTTCTGATTTAAACCGTTTCAAATGATGCTGATCTGAAACCGAATTATAATAAAGCAAATTTAGACCAATGTAAACAATAGTAGTTGACATAGCCATCCCTTTCATTCACAAAACAAAGAAAAAGAATATAATATCTAGATCACCAGGAATAATTTAAACCACAAATACTACCTTAAATCTAGATAACTTACCTAAACCACCAAGCAAACTAGTCCCAAGAAGAATGGGCTATTGGTACCAAACTACACCGGTACAAAACCCGAACTACACCGAGAAGATAAACACCAACAGAAGCAGATCTACGTGGAATGAATAGATTGACCCCTATTTATTTTCAAATTTTATGTGCTTATACATTATTTTCTATATAGTTTATAGTAAAATACTACCGTAAATTTGACCTCCTTACTCGGAAAGATTTTATATGATCGACTCCTATTTATTTTCAAAATTTTATATGATTGGTCCATGATGTGTGTTTGATCTTATAGCTTGAAAGTCTACTCTGCTCTTGAACACTAATATCTTCTAGTACAAATTGGCACCTGAAATTTTCATATTAACAGATAAAATAATATATATTACAATTTAAACCACCAAAAGAATAAAGCCAATTAGAAGAATAATTATGAAGAAGTGAGATGCTGTCAACACTGGTTTCGGACTCTCGGATTCCCTGTCCTGGTACCAAACTGAGCTGGTAGCTCCCCCACATCAGCAAACATTTATTTTTGCATCCTAATCTTTGCCTCCGCTCCATGCTATTTTGACCAGAAATTAGTCAAGAAATTAATCAAACTACACATGTACAATTTTACATTTAACACCTTACGAAAAGTTTAGTCCTCTCTCAAAATAAAGTCTAGAAAAAGGCACGCCGAATTGTACTATATTGGAAGCTATAAAAAGAAATGCACCTATCTATGCAATGTAATTCCTTTTCACCAGAACAACTAACCTAGACTTCCAACAAATAGTAGCAAAAGTGCAACAAAAAGAAAAAACAATGATTTACTATTTCAGAATTGATACAAAATTATAAACATATAGTTTCTTTTATTCATTATTTCCTAAAAAAATAAAATAATCATTCGTAAATTCTGAACTAACAATAAAAACGCCTTTAAGCTGGAGGAGTAGCACCAGAAATTATTCTATCATCTAACCTAGTAATATCAGTATGCCACCAAACTCTTACCATTGAATAGCAACAATTAACACTAAATTATCATGGAAATTTTAACTGCAAAAGTAGTAGTAATAATAATAATATTCTTAGTAAATGTCAATAACAACAGTAATATCAGAATGAGAGAAGCTAAATGAGAAAACGAAAGGATAGGATAAAGAACACTAGAAGAAAGCCTCTTGCTCGTCCATCTGTCGAAACTTGGTATCTTTGTCATTACCTATCATCTTCTTGAGACCCCTAAATCAATCATTTCTCTTCCTCTAGGAGCAACTTTAAAAAATGATGAACCACTTTAATCATTAAATCTACCTTCATATCATTAAGAAACTATTTCCTTTTGTATCCCCTTAATATTCATTATTTATGTATTTTCATCACTGTTTTCCAATTAACACTATATTAATAAGAGCAATGTGTAATTTTAATAGTATCTCCTTTCTAATGGAGTAATTTCCTGTTTAGCTTACCAGTATGTACCTTTTTTTTTTTTAAGGTTGGCGGTGTATCACCCCAACAATATATTGATTGAAAAAGTATATTTACATAAGTACAATGCTAAGGTAGCATCTCAGAAAAAAAAAAAAAAAACTGAAAAAGAAACGAAAGGAAACTAATAGCTAGAAAGTGAGTAAATAATTAATAGCGGCAACACTTCAACTCGCAAAAATGGCAGCTAATAAGGTGCAAAAGTTTGCGCCATGGTTAACCCTATCTCTACCCAAATTGTGACCAAAAGTAGATATCAGTTGTCGTATCATTTATGAGTAGATTCACCGGCATCCTTAAAACACACCTGTTCCTTTCTCGCCACAATGTCCAAACTCCGGCGGCCCATACCGTGTTCCTAAGGGTCCGCACTCTCTTGGGCATGAAGATTTATATCCCACCTGTCGGATATAATACCTCCACTCTGGATTGACATGTTTTAGTGCGCAAATAGGCCCCTCCAAAACCTGACCGTGAAAGGGCAGAGCCACATGATATGATTCCTTGTTTCCAAATTCAATGAACCACATAACTGGCATCCCGGTTGTATTGTGCATCCACGGTTGGAGAGGACTTCTTGTGTGACGATCCTGTTTTCTAGCATAAGTCAGATGAAAATGCGCACTTTCAGGGGGCTTTTAGTTTCCATAAAGGCTTGTGAATTGGTGATATGATCCCCTTTTGGTGAAGGTTTCTATATGCGGAAGCACATGTGAATTGACCCGATGTAGACCACCTACATTAGAACCCGTTATTTGTTTGTATTGAGCACAAGAAAAAAGGCATTAAACTAGACAATACCTGAATAAAAGCCTTATCGGGGACCCTCCGGAGTTTGAGCCTCCGAGATGACGATATGATATAGAGCTACCTCATGATAGAGAGGCCAGTGGTAGCCGGTCTCAAACTCAGCCTGACTTTGCGACTGAGTTGGCAGCATCTATCTTCTCTACAACCCCGTCAGTCCCTAGGGATGAGGATGAGAATGTCTAGGATACCGCAGTACAGATGAGCATAGAGACTGAGGCCGATGCCGTTACACCTAATCAGGGAGTCTGGCAGGGACCACCTGATCAGGGAGGATATGAGAGACTCCCTGACAGAGAAAACAGGGGACAACCACCTCAGCAATGGTCCCTCTCTGGTGGTCGTCGCCTCTGAGTCCCATGTTTTATGGCAATTTTAGTTAGATTGTTTTGTTGTATTTACATTTGGTATACTATGTTGGGTATTTTATGTTTAAATTATCTTATGTTTTGGTTCTTTTTTATGTGCTACTTTATGGTGTTTTTATGGTAGTATTTATTTTTTTAAGATCTTTTTTGTCTCTAAATTATACTAAAATAAACTAAATTATGCTAAATTATACTAATAAATTGGGAGAGTTCGAATAGATAAACAACAAAACAAAAATAACAACATGCATACTACAACATAAAATCTAAACAGAAAATACTACAATAACATAAAATACACACCACATATTCTCATATAGCAAACACTATGGCTTAGGAGTAGTGGAACTTTCTCCTATCGTCTTCGAAGGCCTGCAGCAGCATGCAACACACTCCCACATTTGGAAACGATAATCATTTACCAGATCATCATTCTTGTCGATACATTTGGGATGAACTCTTACGCCACAGAGATGACAAAATAATATTTCCTTAATGTCTCCTTTGACCTGACATGCGGAGCACAATAGCCATTCAGGTGGAGGGTCAATATCGATGAAGTTCTCGTAAAGAACGCTTCTAATAGTCAGATCATCTGTGGTAGCATATTCTTCAACATCTTTGGGTGGAAATCCTAAATGAGATAAATGTCTCCTCAAACGGGCTTCACCCATCCAAAAATTGTTAGCGAGGGATATGCGAGCATTGCGTGCGGTTCACTTCCTCCTTTTCAAAGTTCGGGTTTGGATGCCATGATAAGATCTATGATTTGAAATGAAAGTTATGGATTAGACAATTTATATTAATTCTAAATAATTTCTAAAATAAATAAATAAAAATAAAAATAAAGGAAAATAAATAAATTTACCGGAAAATCACCTCAAATATCGCCCTTTTCGCCTTAGAAATCGTCTTTTCTTTCTCTCTTTATCTTCTGTGGATTTGAATGAGTTGTAAGAGGTAGGAGAGAGAAAAATAGATATTTATCGGATATGAAACAACAACAAAAAAGTCCCAACTGGCCATTAAATGGCTAGTTGAGAATAAAATTGGGGACCAGCCATTAAATGGCCGGTTTGGACATTTTTTAAAATACCCAACTAAAATGGGCATTATTATTATTTTATAATTAACTTTGGATATTAATAAAAATGGCGGCACCCCATGCAATGGTGCATCCGCTCTCCAATCAATAAATAAATTCTGGTCTATGCAATGTTTTGATTAAGATAACAAAGCTGGCCAGGTTTTATTCTACCAATGTTTAATTTCAAGCGATGAGGGCTGATAACATAGACAATGGTGTTACCAGTTTAGTTTGACCCTTCATTTTTTTTTAGACAATGAATGTACATGGTTAGGGAAAGAGTATATGCAGCCTACAGCCTACTAACCCATTAAATTGTAAAAGATAATGTTTACACACAATCAAACTAAATTATTTTTTATATACCTTAAATGTAATTGTAATGCTAACAACTTAAAAATAAATAATCAGCCAAAACTTAATTATTGTAAATGAATTAATATTTGTTAGATTTTGAGACAATAATGTTTCCATTCATTTGTCAATTATTATGGTGGAACCAATGTATTTTGGATTAGTATATGTGGTTTGAAAATGATGTATGCTTAGATCCTACTACCCAACTAACTTAAAATGCAGTGTTTTAAATCTTGACAATATTAAGTGATCAGCACTAATCATGCTAGCTAAAATATTAATTTAGCACTAATAGACAAGCAACTTAACTTTGAAATCAAGCAATCATCTGACAACTTGCATCAGCAAAGTTAAAATAAAAATTAGAAATTATTCCCTGAAGATCTTCCCTAAATTAATTAAAGTGTGCATCTTTACTTGTGAACCAGTACATATTACCTTAATAAATAAAAGTCAATTAAACTAATTAGTTGAATACAGAGGTTAATTGTTGTCATTCCAATGTACATGGGGGAGACAAATATGGAATCAAACTTTGTTGCTTTCTATTAGGTCTAACAGGTGATTATTATTTTTCAGCTAATCTCCAATAAAAAAAATCCTTACACAGTAACTAAATTATTGGATTCTCTGACATGACTATGTCAGAAGTTAAAAGTTAATTTTAAGAAAAGAAAGTGTTGAATATATACCTAAACAGTCTTACACGCAAAATAACTATCTTTTATGGCTCCAAGGCATAAATTAGAGTGAGGCTAGGTTATATGATTGACCTGAGCTATGGATTCATATCTTTATTTTCAAAGTTTAAACAGTCGATCTGAACCGTTAACAATGATCTCCGTATGAAAATGAACTTGGAGACAGAATTTTATATTTTTTTTATAATTTTTTACTATTTTTTTTATATAAGTAGAAAATCACTTGATCTAAATTTCTCTTTATTCATGGCATTAAGGCAGATATGATCACAAATCTTTTGGAAACACCATTGCTTGATAGTTCTATTTCATGGCACAAATTAATAATTTACCCAATCAATAAAGAAAAATGAAAGATAGCCATCAAGAAGTACTCTTTACCAGAACCACGAATCAAAGATAAATCTAATGCTAATGTGGTTATTCTCCTTTTAAATCGTCAAAAGAAAAACCAGAAAAAGGAACAAACGAGAAAAGTAGAAACCATCAACTAGGGGTTGAAAGCGAAATGAAACTTATCACATACAAACACAATTGGAAGTATCCTTCATAATCTACAATAAGTTATTAGGCGGATGGTTTCAGATAAAGACTATAGACAATGACTCAAATCACGCTTAAATTTTGTAAATTCAAATGTTGGAAGAGGCTACTTCATGTCAGTGGATTCTGATTATTTATATACACGAAATTTTGTAATAAGTTATTGACCAAGCAACTATCGTATTCAATTTTTCTCTCTATGGTAATGTACAATAATATGTGAACTCTGTGATTTGACAAAAATCCATTTTTATTTAGTGAAAAATATAATATCTTTTTGAGAGAGGTTGCAGATCTAGATTCGAAATATGATTCAAAATTTTAAACTGATGAATATTTAAGTTGAGAAGTTTCACCTCGACCTTCACACAACAAAATACAAAAATACAAAAAGAAAAAATGGTTTGAGAGTATTCCATATATGTCAGGAAAAAAACGGTGTGATTCTCCTTGACACAATTATCAGGAAAACCGATACTGTCATGCTCAATGTCGACCAGTGTTGTAAAAAACGGTCTTAACGTTAACGGCGGTCAAACCGTTACGAATACACTTAACGGATGCATGTTTGCGGATGAATTCGATTAATCGGCCGTTTTACCGTTTAATCGTCCGTTTATTCCCGTTTATTTCAGTGAATATTTATTTTAAAAAAAAATTCTGTGATAGTGTGTGATAATAAGATTTATAAATCCTGTATTGTAGTTTTATTTGTGCTTGAATATACATCCAATATTTTTTATATATGTTTTTTCTTCTTACTTACTTTGAAATTGATTAATTCTTCTATTCTTTATATACCATATATGTTTCTTACTTACTAATGTAATTTTTTCAATAATTAGTACGACATGTTCATTTATGAAATTAAGTTGTTATCATAAACTAAATTTAGTGATTTAATGTTAGAATGTTTCATTTCTTTCAAATAATATGTTATTACTTATTAGTATTTGAAAAAACTTAATTCTTAAATTTATTTTTTCATTAAATAAATGTGTTACTTACACATGTAAAATGCTTATGTGTTAAGAATAAAAAATAAGCATAGTGTCATGTTATAATAATAAAACTAAGTTATAAGTTTATTTGATAAGTTTAATGAATTAAATAAATTATTTTTAATAAATTATGATATATATACATAAATTTAATAAAAACGTTAAATTGTCCGCATAATTCCGATTAATCGGCCGCATACCGATTAATCGCTTGGCGGTACCCCGTCCGTCCGACGACCGCATACCGTTATTTACAACACTGATATCGACCTGCGAAGAACAAAATTAATTGATTATTTGAACATTCAAATCAATCGCGCTATCATGGGTACAAAAGTTTTCTTTGTAATGTCAGATGATCAAACAAGGAACATAGTGTTTAAATCATGCATTTGCTAGCTTATCAAGTTATCATTGAGCAGCGTGATGTTGATATCAGTAAACTGATTATACATGGCGATCTCATTGACACAATGTGAGGAAGTTAGCAATGAAAAAGGTTGTTTTATAAAAATTAATTGTTGTTGTTGGTATTTATATAACAACAATAAAAATTAATAGAAAGAAAAGACAGATCGAATAAGGCAGTTCATCCAGAGCCTCTATAATTTATAAATAAAAAGGTTAAATCATCCATGAAGTAAAGGTACATAAAATGGAATTAAAACTTAATACAACTCTTTAAAGCAACGCTGTTTTGAATTTGTTTTAATTAGAAAATTAGAGCATACTGATACTGTCATGTTGTCATCTTTTGTAAAGTTTATTTTCTTCAAAATCATTAGTCTACATGACATAATATAACGATTTCAGTAGTATAAATAACAATCAAATACGAGTGAGGCTACAATAATATGCATATTACGGATCGACCTGTGCTATGGAATCATATCTCTAGTTTTACGGTTCAAATAATCGATTTTGAAGTGAAATATGATTTCTATATAAAAATATACTTGTATACTATATTTTACATTCTTTTTAGAATTTTTTTTTATTTTTTAATAGGCAGAAAATCACTGCTTTAGGATGGTCCAGAATTTTCGATTTTCTACCTATCTAAAAAAGTAGTAAATTTTTTTAAAAAAATGTAAAATTTTGTTCATATGAAGATCATGTTGAACAGTTCAGATCGACGGCTTATATATTATAAACGGAGATATGAGTTTATAGCACAGACCGTTGTGTATTATGCATATTATTATTGATAATTTAAACAATATTATTTGAGTCATTTCCTTTTTTTGTAAGTCTATAGAGCAGCCACTGTGTAATATGCATATTACCGTATATAATTTAAACAATATTATTCGAGTCATTTCCTTTTTATAAAATACATGACACGGCCTTTATGTCCAATTGGTAATTAAGAATTTACTTTTAATTAATCACTATCGGATATGTTTGTCGAGGTCACTATTTCATAGTTCGGCATCAATCGTGTCACTATTTTTCTATTAATTTCTCGCCAGTTGTCTTTTGTGTATCTCATTCTTTTCGCACTTTCAAATTCAAATTGTTCTCCCTTAGGTGCATTACAATTTCCCAATAAACGGGCGTGGAGAGTGACACAAGAGAAAAGGAAAGACAGAGATGAAAGATAAGATCAGAATTCAAAATCAAATTTTATGGCTCAGATTAGAGGCCAATTTTCCCTTCAATCAACCTCTTGAAAACTTCTTGCCTATAATATTTGTAAAAAAAGAACTTTCAGAATATATATGAATTATGTAATAAATATACTTAAAACTATATTTGTAGGTGTTTTTATATTGATCGAATACAGCATAAGAGGAGGGATCCAATTACACCTTTTTTGGTGACACATCATAACACCGTTTTTTATATAGGTCAATTTTGCAATTTCAAAATCCAAACAGTCGATCCAAACCGTTCAACATGATCACCATATTAAAATGTACTTGGAGATCAAATTTTACATTTTTTTAAATTTTTTTACTATTTATTAAGATGCTTACAAAATCGCTGTTTTTCAATGGTCTGAAAACAACGATTTTTGTAACCATCTTAATAAATAGCAAAAAAATTCAAAAAAATGTAAAATTTGATCTCCAAGCACATTTTAATATATCCATCATGTTGAACAGTTTGAATTGACTATTTGGACTTTGAAAATAGTAGGTGTCAAAGTGTGTCACCAAAAAAGGTGTAATCGGATCCCTCCTCATACTACAATACCATAATAACAATCTAACTTTGAGTGCGTGAAAATCCAAAATCTTTCTTATTGTGAGACGAAATAAATTGTTCCGTCCTACCTATATATCAAATTTTCATCAAACTGTTTCCCATTTGCGATATTTTATTTATTTATTTTCGATTAATAAAAAAATCGGCAACTTGTACGACATGGATATTTTATTGAGAACCTTTGATCACAATTTAGTTTAAGAATCTCTCGCAATTTTACCTCAATTACTGAAACAGATCTTGCGCCGGTACGTACGTACCTAAATAAAATGAAAAATATATTAAACTGACACAGTGATTGAACATTCAAGAGAAACATGACATAATCAAACACTTAAATGCAACCTATTTTCCTACGGCCTATAGTTTATAGGTAACAAGTTTTAACTTCTGACCAGGGAATAATTTTTTTTTAAAATCATAATTAGAAAAGTAAATTTAGAAATCAACTTGATTGATTTTTTTTTTAATTATAAGTAATGAATAAGCTATTCGGTACCTCTCATTTACATTTAATAGCCTATTCGGTACCTCTTAGTTTCACAATTTTATAGTTTTTGTCAAATAAAAGAGTAAAATCGGGTGGTACCGAATAGCCTATTCGGTACCGTTTAAATGTAAATGAGAGGTGTTGAATAGCTTATTCGGTACTTATAATTTTTATAAAAAAAAAAAAAAATCAAGTTGGTTCATTAAATTGTTTTTTTTTTTCTAATTATAGTTCTAAAAAAAGTTCGTGAATAATGCTGGTGTTTGGAAAATCGCAATTACATTGTCAAAAAGGAGACTTTATTTTTGTCAAAACAACCCTGATTTACGTGGAATTTTGACTTAGATTTTGTTTTATTTTCTTACCTTTATGTTTATTTTCTTAATTGATCAAGGTTCGCACAATGCCGTTGCGGTCCCAGTTAGGGGGCAGCTCAATGCCCCTGCAGCCCTCATTTTTTATGGTTTTAGCACAGAAATTTAACAGGAATTTGGCAATTCCAAAGCTTTGCGGTCACATTATTCAATATTATACATCTAGAAAGAAATAGCGCAAATGCACAAATTTCAAAGCACTTAAAAAAAACAATGGGGCCACAGGGGCATTGTGCGGGCCCCTGACTGGGACCGCATCGGCATTGTGCGGACTCCAGTATTTGAGGCCGCAGAATACCAGAGCGGCCTGGGTAGAAATTGAATTCTCCAGAAACAGAGATGTTTTGGTTTATTTTTTTTGAGATTATGTTATAAATAAAAAATTCGGTGTATCCTGCTACGAGGATACAAACTTATTGTTTATTGACATCACAACGCACAAAGCACGGGCATGAAATTAAGCAAGTGATATAAAAACACATAGATAGCTCTAACTACTAACTACTATTTGCTTGTAATTAATCTGGTTGTTGCAAGAGAAATGTAAGAAATGAGATCCGTCTCTACTTTCTAGCGAAAGATATAAGTCCACTACAAGCAACAAAAATCAACTTGTGAGATTAAAGTTTGATGGACATGGTTGATTAATTATAGGTGGTGTGTCAGCTAGGTTAGGTTTACATTCCTAGGTTACTACAACATTTCTTTCTTTCTTTTTGTCCTGCTTCTATCTAGTAAATAGAAACGCACGCAGACTATATGTATCGGTTGCTGTGATGTGGAGAGAAGAATTCACAACTTTGTCTCCAGTCAAGGAATAAAAGATAAGAGAAAAGAATATACAAATTCATTAAAGAAAAAGGAAAAAGAAAGAAAAGGGAAAAAGAACCCTAGGCACACAGCAACCGAGCAAAACAGAGTACCAGTATTTAATTTGCTGAGACTGAGAAGCAACAGAATTGCTTCGTAAAGTAGCAGTGTGAGCCTGTCAGGTACTGTGTCTATCTTTTCTAAATAAAAGCCATGCCAGATAAGTAGATAACTGATGAGTATTACTTTACATTACATTATCGTTTTCTTTAATTGATATTGCGTGGAAGCACTTGCATAGTTGCATGGATTCATGCAAAAGTAGGTTTTAGTTATGTCACATAAACCGGCCAATTAATTCATTGTCAGTAGCATTAATAATTGTTTATAAATAAAAGATAGGATTTAGCTATGACAAGCAAAGCATGCATGATACATGAACGGTGATTAGTTTATTTTCCTTTCTGATGTCATGATACTTGAGCGTCCCCGTGATTTTTATTAATATCCAAAGTTAATTACAAATTAATAAATATACCCAACAACCATTGGAATTTATAAAACTACCCATACCGGCCATTTTCTGGCAGATTTTCATTTTTTTCGGTACCAGTCAGAAAAAGGCCTGTACTAAATAAATTTTTTTTAGAGACAAATAGCAAAAATACTGAAATCTAACACTAAAAACTCGATTTTTTTTTTAATATTTGTTAGATTATTTTTTTTATATATAATTAGCATGTTTATACTAAAATACGCTAAATTACAATAATTATGTTAAATTATGCTAAAATACGGCCAAATTACGCTAAATTACATATGAATAGGGATGATATATTCACTGAGAAGGCGAAAAAACGACGACGAAACTTCAAACGGCCATAAAACGGCGCTCGAGTGTCCGATTTCAGCAAATGACCGCTTTTCAGAAAGCTTGCGAAAATACACATGCGTCAGTGCCCGCGATACCGAATTTCAAAATTCATAATTGCCAAAAAACAAAGGGAAGAGCCTCAAAACTTGAGTTGAAGTTTCCGATTAAGATTTTCATTTCTATTGTTCAATCTACGTTGCTCAATAAATTAGTTATATAATGAACTTGTAAAATACCAAATTTTTTTTTTTGGAATTTTTTTACTATTTTTTATGATTTATGAAAGATGGCACAAAATCGGTCTTATTCATATGTAATTTAGCGTAATTTACTATTTAGCATAATTTGACATAATTATTGTAATTTAGCATAATTTAGTGTAATTCAGCGTAATTTAACATAATTTAGTGTAATTCAGCGTATTTTAGTATAAATATGCTAATTGTATATAAAAAAAGTAATCTAACAAATATTTAAAAAAAAATCGATTTTTTAGTGTTAGATTTCAACATTTTTGCTATTTGTTTTTTAAAAAAAATTATTTAGTACCGGCCATTTTCTGACCGGTATCGAAAAAATGAAAACCGGCCAGAAAATAACCAGTATGAGTAGTTTTATAAATTCCAATGGTTGTTGGGTATATTTATTAATTTGTAATTAACTTTGGATATTAATAAAAATCACGGGGACGCTCCATTACATGCAAGTAGATATATGCACGTCTGAGAAAAGAGTGAGGATATGGTAATATGCATATTATGGATGGACCATGCTATGGATCCATATTTCTATTTTATGAAAATGTATTTACAGATCAAATTTTATATTTTTTACAATTTTTTCTATTTTTATAGATAGGTGGAAAATCATTTGATCTAAAAAATTTGGACCATCGAAAGCAGTAGTTTTTATCTATTTAAAAAAATAGTAAATAAATTCTAAAAAATAAAAAATTTGCTCTTCAAATATATTTTCCTATGGAGATCTAATTAACAATTAAGATGGACTGTTTGTACTTGTAAATAGAGATATGGATCCATAACAGTACGTGTCTACTAATTAGTAATATGCATGTTACCATAAGCCTCATTCATTGAACATAGGTGAACAGAATTTGTACATGCAAGTATGTACAGTATAAATGTATAATCATAGAGCCTGCTAGGGTTAGGTGGTGTGGTAGTCCTTGCCATAAAACAAGGTCACGCTGTTTCCATTGATTTGAGTTTAAATGCGTCAGATATGAAACACAAAAACAGTGATACCCCAATGCCCCATGCCATGAATTGTCAAACACTGCCACCATGCCATAGACACCATGCCATGTCATGCATTGTCAATGACTCAAAGTAGTGCATGGTGGTCCAATCAAGTACCAAACAAGAGAAATGCCAAAAGGGTTTTACTGTGACTTTTCATCAGTTTTCACACATGACATGGATATGGTTGGAATAAAAATTAGATTAGACGGGGGTTGGAATTAAGCAATTAAAATCGAAGGAGAAAAGGACTACTACATTAATTTGGCACTATATGCAAATTAAATGGCTTTGGACTTTTATTATTGTTGCTTTGCTAAATTGAGATTTCAGATTGATGCAAACAGGGATGAGCAGAGCAGCATTTTTTTTTTTTTATCTTTTTAAGAGTCGAGGTTGAAAATGTTATTTCGGTTGTCGGCTTAATGAAATTCATTAAATTGGGTTGTAGAAAATCTTGACTATTTGAACAACCTTGATAATTCTTAAAAAATAAATTGAAAATAAATATTGTAGGAATAATCTATGTTATTTGCATATTATGTTTATTATGTTTATTATGTTTATAAAAAGTAACAAGACTTGATGCATTAATACAAAGAATTTTCCTACTTTGTGAGTTTCGAACGCATCACATGGGAACCATGTGTCTCTACCACTACACCAAAGCAGGTTCTTGATGCATTAATTAACAATGAAATTTAATTATTAAACTATCTATATGTCCAACAACTACCGATAAATTTACTTCTAATTTTCAATTTTATGTGAATTTATTTAAAAGATCATTGTAATTTCTTTTTTCAAAAAACCATTATCAAGTGATCCATCATCATTAAAATGTATACATTTAGAGGAAAAATCACTTGACAATAATTATTTTCACAGTATTGACAACAATTTTTCTAAATAAAATAAATAAAATCTAAATTTTTAAAAAATATTTTAAAGGTATATTATTAGACATTAAATGAAATGCAGTTTAAGTATTCTTTGATAATACATCAAAGATAATTAAATTCGTACCATTGACACTTCAAATAACTTGATATGTGATTAAATATATATCAAATCTCGTTATTTTTATATATACATATAAATAATACACGTCATTCATATAATATGAGATTTATAATCTAAAACTTATAGTTTCCAATATTGACAAGATTGTTAAGTGGACCATCTAATATTTATACCTATAAATCAAACCTAATGTATGTACTTCATACCTAAAAGCCTTCTCTTATGCTAGTAGATAAACTGTTCCAAATTGGTACTGGCTAGAATGAATCACAATCTAGTCACATGGTAGTAGCATGTCTATACATTGGATGATTGGATCTACTCCCAATTCATCTCCATTCAATTAATTTGAACACGCCATTGCAACAGATGGATCTAGATTCTTTTTTTAATTAGTTCCATTACGGGTCAATACAGATCTCAACCATTTTCAAATCTATACAAAATTACAAACAAGTGCGTCAAATTATCAAAATCAATCAATGGTTCACACGTTAACAGAAGCCTTAACCAAGGCTGCTTTGACCAACGACTATTAAATTTTTTTTTTCTAATAACCATGAAATATTGTCAACTATATTTTGCTTGGGAAAACCAAGTTATTAAGAAATTATTTTATTAGTCAGCAAAAAAACAAAGAAAATTGAACGGGTCAGTTTCTCACCTTAAAAAATAAGAAGTTTCAATAAAGACATGCTACCAAATACCAATCTCGCTATCTCCCCTGGTGAGCTGCCTGAACTAATTAATTAAATCAAATTATTAATTGCAATTATAAAGAAAATCAAAAAAGAAAAATCTGTATATTAAATCAAATGGTATCTGATAGGTGGTGGTGATGGGGCCCATATTTCCTTTGACCCCTCTCATTCTTCCCTTTATGCGCCCGCTTAATCAATGGTTCCCACTTGATTAATCTAAAGTCTAAACCATGCTACTGCTTCTTAAAAGCGCATTAATTAATTTTTGGTTAAAATATGCACCCCCCAACTCACTAGATTGTTTACATCTTTCTTTTATTGTATAATTAATTAATTCTAATTTCATAATAGCGCACTTATGGCAGTTGTGCCACCCCTCACTTGCCCTCCCTTTCAATGATATAAATACATCTCTTGTATATGTATAGATATATATATCCACCCCAATCTATCTACCTCAAGCCCCAATTCAACCCCTCTAACTATCTCTCTCTTTATCTGAAGAAGAAGCAAGGAAATTAAACAGATTGGAATGGCAATTGAAGCTCAATATTCCTTTCCAATGAAACGCAATCGCGAGAACCTCTCCTCATACACACTTCTCGACCCCGCAATGCAGATGACGGCCATGCCGGTTAAACAGGCCCGCCTCGACGAGTCGGGTTTTCCTTCAACCAGCGGCAGAGCTGAATCCATGATCATCTCTCATTTCAACCGATTAAACGCTGAAACCGACACCCTCCTCCAACTTCATGTATGTATTCTATATAATTATATATCATCACATCATAAATAAAGATACTTGAATCATCTCTACTTCATCTTTTAGTTTGTTAATAATTAATTTTATTTTCTCAATTTTAACAGATGGAAAGAATAGCATTTGCAATAAAGGAATCGACAAAGAGGCACTACGTATCGACGCTTATGGCCATGGAAAAACAAGCGTTGCTGATTCTTAAACAGAAACAGGATGAAATGGATAAATTGATATTGCGAAATGCCGAGCTTGAACAGCAACTCACTCAAATCAATGCTGAGAAACAAGTCTGGTTTAACATGGCAAAAAATAACGAGGCGATTGCCGTAAGTCTGCGATCAAACTTGGAACAAGTTCTTCAGAACAACAACAACAATGAAAATAGTGTAATTGAAGGATGTGGAGATAGCGATGAGGTGAACTCAGCATGCTATGATGAAAAGAGGATTTCCGATTGGCGTGTTTGTAAGGTTTGCCGGAGCAAGGAGGTTTCCGTGTTGCTCTTACCATGTAGGCATTTTTGTGTCTGCGAGGGATGTGAGCGTAGAGTCAACATGTGCCCCATGTGTCATGAGAAGAAGGATTCCTCTGTTCCTGTTTTAACTGGATGAATTGCAAGGCTTATGCATTTATCCAAGAAGCATGAACCAGGAAAGTTGCGCAATTCAAGGAAATCTATAAACTTGCTTGAGGAACTTTTTGGTAAGATTCATATAGGTTTTTGGTTATCTTTTTGTTAATTTGGCGCTAAATGAACCGATGACAAAGTTCTGCCTGTAAATATGAACTTTTGAAATTTTGCGTTAATTAAGTTCTTTCTTTGTTAGTTTATTTGAATTGTTCATTGATTCATTTGTTTATGGTACGTTTGACCATTTTGATGTGATTGTGTTTTGCCTTTTTTAGTTGAAATCATAAAGGTAATATATTAATGATATTAGACAATGAATGTATCAAAGAGTGATTATATATTTATATTTATATCTCAAGTTCTAGTATGAAATATACTCGGTAATCCAATTCAACGGATAGAATCATAATATAGTTATTGAAGCAAGATATAATAATAATAATAATATGAAAATTATCTTAATTAGCACACTAAGTTACTGTTGAATGTCTGATATTTTCTAAAATCGAACACCAAGAATATATAGAAAAATCATTATAATCAGTATTTATTATTGAATATTGTAATACAAAAAATTTGGAACTTAAGAGCAAAGTAAATATTCCTTACTCTTATTAAATCGAATGGCCAGTATTAAATACTGATTTTTTTTTCTCTTATAAAATATGATGTACTGAAACATAGCTCTAATAACATTACATGCATCTAATTAATTTTAGATTATTTCAGATGTTTCTTTATTCAAAACTTGAAACTTTTATAGCTATTTGAAAATGGTACATGTAATTTTCCGTTAATATAGAGTTTAGTTTTTTCATTTCATTTGTGCAGAACTTAAATAAATGTCTGTGGATGACTATATTAAAAACAAAAAAAAAGGAATATTATTGTGGACCTGAAAGGAGGCTCTGTTTTTCAGAATAAACACATATTGGATCATACATCCTGTCACCTTATTGCGTATTCTATATCGTGATTAAACAACCTTACCTAAAACGAAAGGCTTATAGTTTGTTAAGATTTCTTTTGCTTGGAAGAAACCAGAAAGAAATTGGAATGGAAAGTTGAACACGAACCAAACCAAGCAAATACAAAATCATAGGGACTACATCACACCTCACGCCTCAATACCAAACAAAAGATGCTATCTCTATCTTTAATGTAAATACAAATAGCAATTAACGAAGCAACATGCATTGTAATATTAGATTCTCTTTCAACGTGACAATCACATTTGTGCCTACCAGCCTTGCCGTGCAGCTCCTGTATTCCATAGTGAAGAACTTTCATAGGAAAAATAATAATAAAAGTATGGTGAATATATAAAAAAGGAAACAACCCCATGAGCCCATGGCATGTGGTGTTGAATTCAAAATGCTTGATTCTGACATCTTACTTCTCTTTTATGATTGACATTGGCTACCATTTTTAGAAGAAATTAGACATGGATGGTAGCATCCTTTTAAAAAAATGTCTTATTAAAATTCAATGGTTATCATGATCAAACAAAGTCGGGCGGTATATATAATTAACAATTTCATGATGAAACTGTCATCTTGTATATTACTCTATGTATATATAAAACCAATGTTATTTCAACGCCATCATGACATATATATAATCCATTTTGTTTCCAACCTCTTTTGTTATTTAACACAATGTTTTTCTTTAAGGTTAGTCAGCTTGACGCCGCTAACAATATTTAACACAATGTTATTTAGCAACCGAAGTACTCGATCTAAAAAGAATAAAAAGAGATTATTTATTTATAAAAGACTAAATTTGAGCTTGCTACCACTTCTTTAAACAAGGCAAAATAGTGTTCATCTACTCATGAATAATTAAAGAGGGTAAATAATTGTTGGCTTATGTAACACTCTAGGATAATTAAGTTATATAAGATTGTACTGTTGTGCACAATTGTGCAAGTGGAGTTGGAGCCATTAATGAATAGATATAATCACTTTTAGAGAAGTGAGATTGAAATGACCAATGAACATTAATTATCAGGAGAAAAACATAGCAACCAATAATTAGCTTCACACTTTACTTGAGATAAGAAAATTAAATTAAAGGTGAACTTGTGAGAAGGGACAATTATAATATCATGGACAGCATAATGTGAAGTTTGGTACGAGTCAATTTCATGTCATGGCCATCAAGGAAGAATAGTAACGACATCTACCATATATCCTGCGCACAAATAGTTGCATCTGCATCTATGCGCCTATGCCCATGTTGATGTTGCCATGGAGAATCTCTTTATAGAAAGAAATGTAGCTGTAGCTTAGTCTTCTACAACAACCTTGGTTAATTGCATCACATGCAACTGTGTCCAATAATTCAGTTCATTTTTTTTTTCAGTGGAGGTTGTTCTCTATGTATTAATTACAAATTGACAATAGAAAAAGAAGTGTATACAAGGCTAAATGATGTAGATAACAATAATTTGTTCATAATATACAAACTAAGTATAAAATAATTTATAAGATAAAAAAAAATTGTTTGATTGGTGCATTTTTTTTTTGAGATCCTCACTGGACAAATGAACAAGAGCAAGAGCACTTAATTTTTTATGTTATAATTTTTTTTATTTAAAATAAAACCAAGTTTTTTTAGGAAGAAAATAAAAAAGCAATGTAAAGTAATGTAAAGTACAACATAAATGCATTTTAATTGCACAAAAGCAATGTAAAGTACAACATGCCCGGCGCAACATAAGAGCAGAACTTTAAATTGGAGACAAATCAAAGGTTGGTTTTTATTTCATTGGATGGGGACAATAATTGAACTAGTGGTGAGGTGCATTATACATGTATACTTGTCACATTTAAAACAAAGTTGGTATTAGAATAGGGGAAGATGGCAAGATGCTTTTCCAAAGAGGGAGTTGTGGTGTGATGTTTACATTTTTGTTTCACAGGGAAACGCAACCATCAATTATTTATTGCTTTCAAGGAAAGGTGCATTACAAAGGGGTTTGTCTCTAGGCATGTGCTTAGAACTAATTCCACTTCATAAACAAAATATCATTCATTGCCGTATCCAGAAAAGCATCTTCAATTTGCTAAATATTATTGTGTCAGCCATATTTGAAAGATAGTGACTTATTGTCCCATTTACCAATTTCCTACTATTATTCAATGCTAGATTAAATGCATCTGTTGATTAAATATAGCATAATAGCACCCCTCTTTTACTTTGTCTTGTTATTTTGATACGCCGTGATTAACTTCCAGATCCATCCAAGTATCCAACCTCCATTACTGCTTCTTTTTTGTTTATAATAATTATAGATACATCAATAAATCAATAATTTTATCAAGAAATTCCATTTTGTCGTCGTACATTTAAAAAGGAAAAAAAAAAATATAGATGGAACAATATGCTCTGAAATTACACCGACAAAAAAAAAATAATGGGTCTTGAAAAGAAACCAGAACGCATGTAATTCTTTATTGATAAAATTTCCCAATCATAGAAGGGTTCATTCGAAACATTGCACACAAGAGAAACAAAGAACAACATGCTGGACCAAAAAGCAAATAGGATCCTCCGCACGTTGCTATCACAGCACAACAGTAAGCAGTGGGCCAGGCCCAGCTAAAACCTGGACCAATAAAAGAGCCTATTCAAGTGGGCCCCATCACATCAGGAGATCCGTAAAGATGGCGGTACCTTTGGAGGTTTGTTCCCTCCAAACAGTTTCCCCATGGTCCCCTCACCCCACCTGGGCCCTACTGGTTTAGACCCATTATTTAATTATATAATGTTTTCTTCCTTGATTTCATGTAGCTCGTCAACTAACACTTACAAGGATTTTTAAATTATATCCTCTATAAAAATATAAAAATATTTAAGTAACTTCTTTATAGTATTATAACTTAACTATATATTTATATTATATTAAAATAATGATGATATTTTGAATAGTTGAAGGATGGCACACGGAACATAGTAAGAATATGGTCACAGAAAATCAATGAAGGTTAACGATGTCCAAAAGAGTATTTTATAGTTTAGTGCAGCAAGGTAATGCGATCATATGATGGGTGTGGCTATCACTTTCAGTTGCTCGTTGGAACGTGTAAAAAGTAAGAACGATGAGGAGGCATCTTTCACTTTCTGTACCCTTTTTAATGTTCTCTCTTCTCTCCTCCTCTCTGGACCTCTGCTCTGCTCCTGCGATCTTCCCTTTTGTGGGCCCCACTGCGTCGAGTGTGTGGTGGGCCCCGCGGGGAGAAATAAAGGTTGAAAGATAAAGCTGTTGGGATAGTATAATAGGTTGACGACGACGTCGAGACTGGGTACCTTTCTTCACAGATTAATTAATTAATTAATATTAAGTAATAATTCCTTCTCTTTTTTTTTGCTCCTTTCAAGAAATTATGTTTCCCAACTCATGTAGACGTAGGCTTGTAGCAAGGAGATTTTCTTTTATTTATCGGTATCGGATCCAATTATTTTATTCACAAAGATTATTTATTTATTCATTGTGCTAAAGTTCTTTTACTTTAGAAAAATATTTAATAAAACAGTTAAGAAATATATCATACTTCTCATAATTTTAGGTATTAATTCAGAAAAAAAAAAAAAACAATTGGATTCGGATCTGCACGCTTGGAGGCAATTATCACCGCAATAATTTTTCTTATTTTTTTTTTATGTGATGCTCCAGAGTAGAGAATGAGCAATCAACCATATGGCATATTAATATTTTTTTCTTCTTTTCAGGTTTTTGTTTGTGTTTTGTTTGCATCTTTATTTCCTTATTTGTTTCGGTCACTTTATTTGGTTCTCACTTTAGCTTTGCGTGAATGGTTACCTCACTTTGCATATCAACAGATTAAAAATTAGGTTCTCTCTCCAACAAAATCTGATAGGGGCCTTTTCGGAATATAGAAGATGCCTTTGTATGGTGTCTATTCAGATTTCCAAGGATGTTCATTCAATTATTTGATTAATATCTATATTAGTCAAACGAACGCTATTCATATATTTTTTATAGAAAAAGAATATCAGATGAGCATGTCTTATTGTCTTCCATTAATTGGACTTTCCTTTTCTATTAGTGGGAAAAATATTAATATTAATGCCACGAGGGCAAAATAGTCAAAAGATAGATCATGTCATGTTGAAATAAACTAAGAGATTAGAACTAATCAAGCTACCATAATAATATTTTTGTAGCATTGATCTAGAAAGGAAAAGAAAGGGACCAAACTTTCAATTGAAGAAATTACCTGGCAACTTTGGAAAAAGAAAGGTTGATTCCTTGATGCTTCTCTTGTGCAAAAATTAAACGTGTGCATCATTACTTACATGACACTTTCATAATACCTACTTTGACATTATTGGATAATGAAATTATGAAAAATTCACCGAGTCAAATTAGTGGGCTTTCACGAGATTGCTGTTTGCAATTTCAACAAGTAGAGGAGAAAATAAATGTTGAAATTTTAGACCTTTTAATGTTTTTTGTTTATCAATTTATAAGAAAATGACAATTAATTATTTATTTTTCGTCATTGAATTTTTGTATGCGCTGCCAACAGGTGCTAATATGTATATTGTTTTTACTACTACCCATAACGAAGAATTAAATATATAATTTATTTAAGTCTCATATCTCAGGAATTAAAATGATAAATAAATAATTGACGCTCACAATGGTTTTAAAAAAAAATAGCGTGGGGGCATTATTTAATATGATCATGAAAATCCGACGAGATTTAACAAAGAAAATAAACGAGCATGCATGTTTTGATTACTTTAATTTCTTTAAAAGATATATTTTATTCCTCTTTAAGTACAATTTACATCATTTTCTAACTTAAATAAACAAATTTGCATTCGTACAGCAGAATCAGCATAATAGGCAAATACATCTTCTGAGGTATGTGAAAAGTTCATTAATTATATTCCAAGTAACGAGTTCATCAAAAATAGTTATACGATCCGAATTTTTTTTCAGAAATTTTTTTTCCGTAAATTACGGAATTGTTCGAGCGGTATTTTCACAAATTTTAATTGGTGTTTATAGACTTTTGTCAAAAAAAAAAAAACAAAGGTAGTTCTTGAATCATTTAAAATAAAAATGGATTCATGGGGTGAGGTTCTTGAACAATAATTTTGACCTACGAGTTATTTGTATTTCAAATGCCTCTTAATTTTTTTAATTGTAATAGTTATATTATCTCTCTTCAAATTTTAGTCTTGGAAGCCAGTCTGCTTTCAACAAATTTAATAGTTTTGCTGTCATTATTAACTTGTTAGAGGAAAATTCATTAGCTGGTAAGGTTACATTAAAGCTATATTAAAAATATCTTTAGTCAATAAAACAGATATTAGTACTAAAATATGTTGCTCGTGCAATTAGAAAATGGTGAATGGTGTGTACAAATACAATTCACCTTAAACCACCTTTGTTTGTATTCAACCACCAATTATCGCCATATATTATGCGAACAATTAAGTTGACTGGTAGGCTGGATTGCTTCCAGGCGCATCTAGATCATGTCAATGATCTCATGAAATATAATTATTGGTGCTGCTGATATGTGCATATGAAACCATTATCTTGTCTCTGCACACTGCTTATTTTATGTATTCAGATCCCTAATAACTTAAATTTTAAGATTGGATCTGGAACTCAAACCTGAGACGAATTCATCCGAATTATCATCGGACGGTCCGGATCTAAACTCAAAATTTGAATTACTTTGGAGGTTCTAGACACTTATTTCATGGTGGGGCTTGATTGTAATAAAGTTGTATTGTATGATCATTTCCAACTACAAATATTGGTAAATCTGTCAAGGAATCTCACATTTAGTTAGACTTTTTTTTAGATGAGCATTGAGATAACCTAATACAAGAAAATTTCTCCTACACAGCAAACCTTGAGTCTAATTTTGAATTAGGTGGAAATTTAGATGAGAGAAAAATTAGGTGGAAAATGGTTGATTGGTCAGATGGTGGAATTATCAATTCATAAAAATTACACTGAAGTGGGCACTTCTACCGGCCCATGATGGCCCGTTATACAAGAAATAAGGTGTTGGTTTTATGATCAAAATACTTTACAAGTATATAATAATTATTGAATGACTTCATTTAATTTTTTTATGGTTTAACATGTTATCATCACCTTACAGTATGTATAATGCACATTTTAGAGTGAGGTTACAGTGCTATGTATAGCGCAGATCGGTCCATACAATGACTTGATATCTTTGTTTTCAAAGTTTGATTAGTCAATCGGAACCACTCAACGTGACTTTCATATGAAAATGTACTTATTAATTGAATTTTATATTTTTTAAAATGTTTTCAATATTTATTTATATAGGTAAAAATTTATTAATTCCGAGTGGTCCGTAATCATTATCAAGTGATTTCTAGATATCTAAAAAATAAAAAAAATGTGAAAAATATAAAGATTATGCTAAGTGGTATGGAACGTTTAAATTTTAAAAATAAAGATATGAAGTTTGATCTCCAAAATATATAAAATGGTAAAAAAATTTAACAAATTTTAAAAAATGGTAAAAAATGTCCAAAATATATAAAATTTGGTTTCCAATCATATTTTCACGTGGATATCATGTTGTGCGGATTGGATCGTCTGTTTAAACTTCTAAATTGAAGATAAAAATATTGGGGTACGATTGGAGCATGAAACAATTGGGCATTTGAGCCATCCTCAATAAAAAAAATTAATAATATAATTTATATTAATCTCAAAATTATTATTATTAATTATTTTTAAGCAAATTCTAAATAATTTCTAACAATTATAGTAATTCCTAACAATTTATATTACTTCCTAACAATTCCTAAACAATTTCTAACAATTTATATTAATTTCTAACAATTTTGGACTAAAAATATAATTAAAAAAATTAAAGGACTTATCTGCTAGAGAAAGTGAGGAGAGAGGGTGTACAAAATTTTGGAATGAAATATGCCCAAACTGCCACCCCTACTCTGCAATTTATAGGTAAAATTAGACTGTCTCACTGTGGGGCGGCTGGATCAGGAAGCAAACCGTCCCACTATGGGGCGGTTAGAGTATTTTTTTGAAATTTTTGAAAACAGAGCAGATTCAGTATTTTTTTTTAGGATATTAATAAAAAAAATCGGAACAATAGGCTCATTATACCATAAACTTTAAAAATAAAGTTCGCAGCACTTTACGACAACACTTTTTTTGACGCGTTGCTAGCTTACATTTCGAATTACAGAAAACTCTGAACAGTTCATTATTTTTTGACGCGTTGCTAGCATGGAATTTACTCTAACCAGTTCATTATTTTTCTATGCCTTGTTGTAGTAATTTTTTAGTAAAGCATTGTTGATTCTATTAAATTTATTATTAATAAAGGAATTAGCGTTATCTTGATTTTCCTTAAAAAAAAAAGTTGCAAGTGAACTCTCACCTAATTTTTCTGTTACTAATTTACTACAAAAATATCTTTTGTCATCTTCTAATCTACTCAATAACAAAAAAAAAATGATGGATACATATGCTCTGCCACTGATTTATTTTTTTTTTTTTCTACAGTTACTGTAGATGAATAGTTACTGTGCCAAAGTACTCATCAAAAAAAAAAAAAAACTGTGCAAAAGTGGAACCCACAGACAAAGACATGCAGCTTTAATCGATTTTATGGAGCAGCAAATATATGCTTCCACAAAAGAAGAAAATGAATGGTCCGTGATGTAAAAAGCAACCCTTTTGCATTAACCATGTCAAGGTCTAAATTGCATTTGCAGGAAAAAATTTAATAGCGACTGGACGACTGTAAATGAACGACGACACTAAAAAAAAGATAAGTCCACAAATAAGTTTTTTTACTAGAGTAACTTTTTTAAAATTGGACTGAATTATTTTATTTTTCATGTTTTTATTATGCTATAATTTTTAATTTTAAATGTCAAAATAAAATCAGTGGATTTAATTTGTATCAATTTCTCTATGCATGTTTACAACGTTTTGATTTTATTTTGATTGATATTAAGAACTTACAAAAATATAGCGATATGGATTTTATGAATTTTGATTTTGTCAACTTATTTATTGATTCGTATAAATTTGAAATCGAAAAAAATAACATATTACACAACATGCCTTTAGACAAATAATATAAATCAACAACAATAATAAAAGTTGAGACGGACATAAAGATACCAGAATAATTTACAGTTAAAAGTTAAATATTCTACGGCCAATTTTCCTCAAAAATAAATATTTTATAACCAAAGAGCATATAAATATATGCCTTCTAAAAGAAAAAAGAATTAATTTTGAATATTCTTTATTATTGAAATATATATTTTTTTTAATTAGGGTTTGTACGAGTTTCCAATCAGCTGCATGATGGGTGGAATCGTGATTGGGTAATAAAATTTATAACCCGGTTTGCTATCGAGTCAAATTACAAGCGCATAATCCTATCAAGTAGTACAATTGAGTGTCGATCTGCAGAGAATAAGATTTAAAGTTTTGAGTGATTAAATCACAATCTTTCAAAATGCTAGACAAAATCTGAAATTCAAGAGTTGTTGATTTTGATCTTTGTATTTAGCGAAAATTAAAAGTAAATAAAATAAATAAGATAGAGGTGTGAATTTCTAGAATTTTGTCATACCCTTTGGTAAATAAGATAGGGGCGTTTGGAGATGATTGGAGTTCAAATAATATGATCTGGATACAGTTGTCAAATAATTTACCAAAGGGCGCTTCGGGTACAGTCTGTAATGGCTGGTACAGACCGTACTCTCCATGTGTAGAAGTTAGCACTCCAAGAGTTAACGCGTATTGAGTCTCTGTAGATATGTACTCATACTGGCTGGTACGATTCGTACCAGAGCCTTAGTCTGTGAGTTGTGATTTTTCGTTCGACTCAATTTTTGTCTCAAATAATATAAAATAGTCCAAAACATAATTCCTGCACTTACCCTTCAAAATAAAGGAGGACAATAATAACTTTTTTTCATATAATAATTAAACATAAAATTGAATTGAGAAACTGCGCCGATGTGATTTGGGCTGGAAACTTCCACCTATGGGCATAGGATCCGAATAGCAGTTAAAGAGGAAATGTAGACTTCGGTAATCGCTAATGGCATTGTAAAAAACAAAAACAGAGAAAAAACAGAGAAAGAAAAAAGAAAAGAAAGAAAAGGATGATTTGATAGGAAGGTTGTGCGGTCAGCGGTCAGGTCAGGCACGGTACAACAAAAGAGCAGTAGCAGAGCTGACATTGACTGATGTGGCCCATCCATTGGTCCTTCACAAATTGGGCAAACTATCTCAACGCGTCATATACCCAATCAATTAACAGAGCAAAATTAGGCGAAAAGAGAAAGCTACCCTTTTCCTGTCTTCTTCACTACTATCCTACTATAGTTCATTAGGTAATTGGTTATAGACTTGTAGGCTTATAGCTAGCGGATCAGATGTGCAGTGTCTAGAGGGAATTGGCGATAGCGCCTTTTCATAATTCATTTCATTGACAATACTCCCTTTAAAGTTGAAACTGTTCTGCTTTTTAGACTTTAGGTAGAATATTATGCTTTTATTTATTTTTTAATTTAATGCACTTAATTTTCTGATTAACGCGGTTTGGCAAAGAAAATGAAATAAGAGATTACAAACATGGAGATGGAGTTATATTTTTCAACGTTGTTTGAAATAAAGACCTTTTTTATTACTTTAATATTAAATAGGATGAAAGAAGTACCGTGTTACCTGTTTATTTAGAAAACATTTAATTAGAGATAAAAATAAGAAGGTATTTATTAAGGACAAATTGACATTAAAAATAATGACCTGAATATTAGAAATTACGACCTCAGAAGAATACGCCCATTAAGATTTCATCAAATAAGGTTAATAAAGCGCAATTAAATTGAATAAAACTGGTACTTGTAACTGGCTGAAAAAAAAAATGAATATAATAACTATACAAGCACCGTAAATCCTTGGTATTGAAAGTAGTATTTTTTTTCTTCTAAAATTTCATTCTTTTTTTTTCAAAGATAATATTAATATACCATTATTAAATAAATCATAATCCTCCATAGCAACCAAATTGTTATGGTACAACAAAATTGATTTTTCTAATATATTGGAGTAATTATATGGCGTACATTCATTTGATATTTTGAAAAATGAAAATGTTTAAAATAAAAAATTAAAATTATTTTGATATTTGAATCAATTTAAAATTCAATTAGTAGTTTTACCACAAAATCGTTAAAATTACACCATTAAAAATTTAAAATGGTTAGATGGAGTGGTAAACATCATTCAAATTGGTTATAATATGATACATGTGATATTTAAGAAATGAAAAATACATTTACAAATTTAGTTTTCTAATTTGATTAATGTCTGATATTTTTCATAATATCAAATAGATATACTTTTCAAAATATTTCATACTACGCAAGTGCATGATGATTTGTTTGTTATGAAGGTTCTTGAATTATTTGATACTATTATATTAGTTTTCATGATAGATTATAGTTCACGCTATATGAATGTAAGTCATAGAAAAAAAAATTACTTATTTCCATAAAAAGGGGCTAAATCGCTGGGCAATTATTCAATTAATTAGATAGTTATCTTTGAAAACAATTAATTAAATTTAAAACAAAAAAAAATCAGGAAAGCATTAATAAGAAGCAAAGGTGGTATAAGAGTAAAAAAACAAAATTGGATTGTCCTGAATATTTTAAAACAAGTCCTGAGAATAGTGCTTCCCAATCTTAATATACTTTGCAACAACAACAACAGTAATAGCGATCAAGATAGCCAATTATTCCAATGAAAAATATTTGATTTAGTTTAAAATGAACAAAAATAGTAAATTTGGAAAATAATTAATTATTTACAAGCAAAATTCTAACTAATGATAAGTACGAGTCTGAAGCAATACTGAAAAAAAAAAAAAATTACTAGCCGTAGAATCGCGTCAGATTTTCTAACGGTACAGCTAGGGGTAAACCAGTTAAAATTCTCATAGGCTAGCTGTGCTTAATAATCTAATAGTAGGCGATAATATTCAATGATGAATTAATTTTTGTACTTTTTAAAGGAACCTGTGCATCGCACTAGGAACAGGAATTCTTAATCACAAGTCGGGCGATTATATATAAAATTAAGTCAATTGGATCAGAGGAAGGAATCATAGAAAATTGAACCTAAATTTGCGCATACCATTTCTAGAGCTGCTGATATTAACAACACGAATTCTTTTATTAACACAACACAATCGAATATTTTAATTATTTAGACAAATTCATCCTTCATTAAATATTTTCATTTCAAAATAAATCTTTTACGTATATCTTCATTTCATTATTAAGCACATTGGGTGTCTGATCCGCCAACGGCTACGATTGAAAGATTAATTTTTGAATTTAATCTCAGCTCTCCAATCAAATAATCTATCTTCTTTTGATTGAATGCATCTGTTTTATGTTTAGCTACAAACATACTTGCCACACATACCGCCACACGATGCGTTACAATTAAAATTAAACACTCTAAAATTTAGCGATATAATAAAATTCTCCGTTTCTTTATTTTTTTTTTGTTTCCTTATTTCTCCCTCTCCAATTAAAATTTTCTATACAGCGGATTACAATGCAAATCAATTTTTTGTTCACTTCCTTATTTATCTACTTTCTTATTTCTATACATATGAATGTAGTATATATTTCTAATTTTGTTTTTTTTATGAAAATTTGTCATTTTGTATGAGAATTTATTTTGAGTGAGGCTATGGTGCTATACATAGCACCAATGGCTAGTGTACTACGGCTCAATATGGTACTTTTTAAAATCCTAACGGTCGATCCAACCGTTCAATGTGATATCCATATGAATATGTACTTGCAAACTAAATTTTATATTTTTTGGAATTTTTTTACTATTTTTTCAGATAGGTAGAAAAATCAGTGTTTTTTGAAAATTCTGGACCATCAAAATTCTACCTATCTGAAAAAATAGTAAAAAAATTCCAAAAAATATAAAATTTAGTTTGCAAGTACATATTCATATGGTTATCACATTGAACGGTCGGATCGACCGTTAGGATTTTAAAAAGTACCATATTGAGCCGTAGTACACTAGCCATCCGTGCTATGCATAGCACCATAGCCTCACTCATTTATTTTTGTTATCTTATCATATACTCCGTTGCAACGCACGGGCACGATACTAGTTATATTAATGCCTCCTATATTTCCTTCTTTGCTTACTTTTTTTTTGTGAAAATCAAAATAGTAAGTATATTAATTACCATATATATGATGGGATCTTATACCAAAAGTAAAACAATTAAACAATAATTTATTAGACAAAGTGTCATGTCTCGTATGTAATCCTTGAGCTTCAAATCTCTTCTTTTTCACAAAAGCAATTGTGCTGATTCTTCAATCAACGCCATTATCGAATTACTGAACTTCAATCATCTCCAATTGTATATATCTTCTTCATTTCTTTTTTATCGGTTTGATTTATATAATAACAAAACAGAATTATAATTTGTTTCTTTCAATTTTATTTAGATACACATATAGATTCAAAAGTATATAACTGTAAGAATAATTAAACGAACCTCAAGCAATATAGCTACGTTGTTCTGGATCAATAAACATACATGTATCAAATTATTTATTGAATTTATCGAAAAAAATAATGAACAAGATAATAAATTGGTTCATTCTCCTATCACTCAATACTTGAAATTTTAGATTCTTTCCCTCTTTTAAAAGGTTTATAAAATAAGAAGAGAAGAACCAAGAAACCAATTAGTAATAAATGATCATAGCATATAATTACATAAAGAGGAAAGATATGTCAACCGCTAGAGCGACATTCATGAGAGAATAAAATTGTTAATTCCACTCAAATATTTAAAAATATTGTGTTAATAAAATAAAATGTGGTGTTAATAACACTATCCCGTTTCTAGATCTCTACCGCTAATTTTTCAAAGCAAAAGCGGGCCCATACTACAAAGAATTAAATGATGAACAATGATACGCGCCTAATCTTGCCTTTCTAGCTGACCTTGTTTTTTTAAATTAATTATTAATAGCCAGTTAGCCACTATCGCTAAAGAATTAATTAAATAATTTTGATAAATAGGAAGTGCTAGCGAAAGAGGTTAACGTGCCATTAATTCGGTTTGACTGTTTGTTTGTTTGTTGCTACTTTTTTTTTAAAAAAAGGAGCTGATATGGATCCCGCAGTCAAATTGTACCTATTGGCTATTGTAACCGAGAGTTCTGACATCATTTTTTTTTAGCATTTAAAAAAGCAAAATCTAAAAAATGCATCGATACAGCAAAATCTTGGATCATCCTGCTGTTTCAAATATAAACCGTTCATGTGTGCAGTGTGCAATTATACGTAGTTCTTGATGGAACGAAGAACTTATGAATTTAAAGCGCAATAAAATTAATTAAAGTAAATAGATAGAGTTAGAGAAATTGATATAGGAGTTGATAACGGAGTTCGGCCAACTGAAGGACCTACGTCTCCGGTGTAACGCAACCGAAACTTGGCACGCCTTTCTTATTATCCGGTGAAAAATAAATACAAGTTGAAACCGGCGAGATCACACTCCAACAACCTAAAGAACAAAAAAGAGCACACACGGCTCAGCGAGCAACAACGGCTCTAAGTCCAGACACTCAATAACTATCACTCTAATCTCAACACTGATCAATTTAGGTGAGGTATATTTGGAGTTGCTTGACCTTTCAAAGGATTCAAAAGGATTGTGTTTTATGTGAGGGTAATCTTTGTCGAGTCTTTTAGAATTGATCGAGCTCACTATTTATAATGGAGTTCAAAGGATAGTCAACGGCTCAATGCGAATCTCAAGATCCACATAATTAGGGATAAACTTATTTTGCTTGTGCTTAGTTTCCAGTATTGACGTGCCTCGTTAATTTGAATTTTGGATTTGGTTTTCAGCCTCGCAACGGCTAGACTCAGGCGGTCACAACATCAAATCTACTTTACTACATTTTTAGACATAAATTAAAATTGATAAAATAAAAATGGCAAAGCATGATCTTCATAATTTTCATGATCTTCGTGATCTTCATGATTCAGCATCTAATCAATATCCGACCATTCCAAATAGCTCGTGTGAATCATATATCCAATCATCATATATCATATCATTCCTTATAACTTGCGTAGATCATGTATCCGATTATCTTGTACAACTTGTCAAGATATGTATTTTTGACTTTCTTTGACCTTCGGACATAATAATTAAATCTACATACATCTCAAACAAAAACTGTAAAATTTAATGTTTATATGTTTTGCAAATTAGTCAAACAACGCAAAAGATTGCTTACAACAACACATCCAAAATATTTTTATTTGTAACATTTAAAAAAAATCAAAATACACATTTTAAAATACAACTAATAGAAAATTCAGCTTTTGACATGCATCAAATTCTGAAAAAACAATACTTTACAAATTTTCATTCGAAAAATTATTTTTATAGAAACTAAACATGAAACATTTAAAAGAAAGATAATCTTGGAAAAGTCATTTCTAACTCTAGAATTTTTTAACTTGAACCACAAAACTGAAACAGATATAAGACCAGGTCAATTCCGTTATTAGCTCCTATTGACATTTAGATGGGTTTAATTTCGTGGATCGTTATCAGCTAATATTATACAATTATTCAGGTATATCTACCTATCTTGCTAATTTAAAAATTACTCCATTAATTAAGATTTACTTAAAAAATCATGGGCATGCATTATCCAATCTATTTTGTCACTTTGTTTCCCTTGAGCGCACCTAGAGAGACGTGTCATCTACTCTCTCTCTCGCTTTTTCTTTGTTTTTCTTTGGCATATATATACAGCCCACTTTGCACGAATCACGCCATTTCTTTTCTCTTTTCTCTTGTACATATATATATATATATACCAAAATAGGATAAATCAAGCGACCAGCGCGGAGAAACAAGAAGTAATTAGAAAAGGAAGTTATTAGAAAAGAATCGAAAATGGCGGTTCAATCTGATTATGGAACGAGCAGTTTTGAGCCTGATTTGTACAACAGGTTAGAAAAAGAAAATATCAAAAACAGAAAAAAAAAACTATTCTTCCTCCTATTTTTCTCCAATAAGTGCAGTTCTTGAAACCTACTTTCTTTAGTAAAGCATACGTCTTGATTCTCTGTTTTTCTATTTTATCTCGAAAAGCAGAGGTGTAGTTGCGCGAACAAACCAAATCGAGGAGCTTCCCGCGTGCACCGCTCTTCTCGGTTAGCCTCTCACATCTTTCTTCTTTTTCTTCTTTCCAATTTATTTCTTTTATAAATAGTTTTCCCTGGAAACGAGCTAAAGCAAGACGAGAAAAAATGCGGGAACTGATTTCTGTTTCCTCTCTACTTCCTCTTGTTTCAGGTTATAATAACATCAACAGCAACAACATGAATAACATGAAGAAGTTTTCAGGAGAAGAAGCGCCACAGATTAGCGAACTTACTTACAACGCTTCTGCCAATTTAGTCAAGAAAAGAGCTCGTGATAACTATCCATTCATGGCTTTTCAATATCCGCCTACCTTCTCTTCTGACGTGCAACTTGCCGGAGTACCCCCGCCTAAGCAAACACCGGTGAACCCAGTTCAGATAATCGGCTCTTACGTGCAGAGGCCCGTTAAACAACCCCGATTGATGGATTCTGGATTTAATTCCATCCCCGGCGGTTCGACCTTCTTGCGCCCGTTACCTGTTTGTGGAAATACCAGCATAAGGGTTCCTCAGATGAATACTGGATTTTCTACATTGCGAGGCGTGGTAACCGGAGCTCCGAGTGTCATCCAGACCCGATTGGTGGGGACGGGTTCGCCCTCTACTAGTGGAAGGCCGACTTTACCGAGTTCTGGGTTGACTGGTATTGACCACGAAATCGCAGCCATTTTACAGCAGCATACTGCTGATACTAGCAAGATATTTCAACTTGAGGTATGTTGATTAATCCTTCACCACAAAAAAAAAAAAGAATGCCCATAATTTTTTTTTAAATTAAAAATTTTATATTGTATTTCTGGTGATTATTTCATTGACGGATTTTTGTGATGGTGAAAAATAGGTGCAGAAGATGCTAGTTGCTATTGAAGAAGAGAGTAAGGCGTTCCAGCAGGCCATCATGTCAGAGATTGCGAAGGGTCCCACAATGCAGTGGCTGGTTCAAAAAGAAGCCGAACTCGAGGTGTCAACAAGGCGAAATGCTGAACTGGAACACAGACTCAGTCAATTAAGTGCCGAGAACCAGAAATGGATCAGCATTGCCAGAAACAACGAGTCGATTGTAAACAAATTGCACACCAAAATGGAACATGCTCTCAAAAATGGATATGACAAGAATGTGTTAGAAGAGGGAATGGGCGATACCGATGAGGTCCAGTCGACCTGTCGGGATGATTCGCCAGTAGGTCCATTTGCGTGTCGATTGTGCCGGAAGGACACAACCAGATTGGTTTTTCCGTGTCGGCATCTGTGCTTATGTGATGCGTGTGATGCAACTGTTACTGCGTGTCCGGTATGTAACGAACCGAAACTGTCGTCAATACCGGTGCTGTTTACATGAATGAGAAAATAGTTTGATAACCTTTGATGAATGTGTTGTTGTTCAGCTAACTTCCTTTTAATATTTTTTCGTTTACTTACCTGAATTATTTTTTGTTATAGGAAGTTTTCTTTTTATCTTCCATTTGGTTATATATATATATTTTTTTTTGTATAAACGGCAGTTAGATTTTCTCCTTTCATGAGCAATAGTCTAATCTAATATCGTTGTCCGTACAGCCTATCTTATATATGTACATAATGGCAAATATTTTATTTCCAACATTCATCATTTATTTAAATAAGTAATAGATGTTAACTGGAGGCACGTTGAGAGATGCACCAGAGAGAGCAATTATAGCGCCTCTCTGTTTCTTAATTTTGTTTAGTTTTGAGTGTTTGACGCGCGCTACGTTTCAGATCTATTCTAAAGTTTAAATCTTTAAATGGATTCATTAATTTGATTCTTTTTTTCCTTTTCACTTTGTCTTGTTGGTTTCTATTTTAGTAAACGTGGATTGAGTTGGAAACCTGGCCAGTGGCCACGACCCACGAGTCGTTTTACATTGGAATTCTGCGGTTTTTAGTAAACTGCAATTAGCGTGATTAGTACGGTTTCGTAGCATTTAATGCGGGGCTGCTATTTTTTCTCCTTTTTCCACAAGTAGCGTTACAAGATCTCCCGTTGCATTACTTCAGTTGTGAATTCTGCAGCAAGTTGTGACCAACAATTTTTTGGGGAATTAATTTAATGCAGTGCATGAACTAAATTAAATAGAATATATACATTTTGCACTGCTAGCACCTGCGCAAACGGTTCCTGAAGTTCAGGGGACGATTAGTATAAATTCGTATGCATTTCATTGTGATAGGATCTTTTGATTTTTAAATTAAGAGTTCCTTCCATCTGCTGTAAAAGAGAATTGTGTTTAGCTTTTGAAAAAAAAAAGAATAAGCTATTTTTATTAGCTAGATTTCGAGAAAGGAAATTCTAAGGACAGTAGGGAATCAACGGCTAACGGGAAAGCAGAGGATAGTATTTTTCATGCTTACCATGAATATCTGACTTATTTCATAATATAATACACACATATGAATCTATGTTAATTTAAAACAAGTGTTAGTAGTTGCTTCAATTTGTGTACATTCATTACTTCAACACTCATCGAAAACATATTGTAATAGATAATATACATGGAAATTCACAATATATACTAAAAACTACCTTAGAGGATACTGATGACCAAATGAAAAATATAACATTTCGACTTGAGCATATATAAATGGAAATAGAGAAAACAAGGTGTCATCAGTTCATCACTTGTGTTATGCCAAGAGAGAGCCTAAGTCGTTAGCTACTTATGATCTTCGGTTTGGACTCACAAATTATATCAAAATTGTTAGGGTTCTAAGAAAAATCTAAAAACAAGCGACAAAATTTTATGAGGAATTACGAGAAACTTATAAATAACTTCTTCCTAAAATATCCTACATACTAAGTATCAAAAAACTTCTCTTAACATAGCCTATTAAACATGAGCTTGTTATTATTCACACCCTACTAAATTAAGTATGATGTAAATAGATAGTGAGATGAGAAACATGCACAAAAAAAAATTATAATTGATTTGTTGTCGCCAATTTTATCATTATCACTTTTTTTTTGTTATTTTTATCATTTTAACCATTAAATCGGAATTTAATAGTAATAAAAGTAATAGAAATAGATATAATTATTAGTTGGGATCCATTAACAATTTATTAACTTAATAATATCGATTACGACCCAAGCAACTTGCAAATTTGATTAAATTAGACTTCTAAAATGTGATCTCCAGTACTATTTATATGGTTTTGTGAAAATGACGGAATTTGTTTTAAGCTGTACCTTTTATCAATTGACTTGAAAGGTACAATTATCTATATTTAACGTTATTTGATGGAACATCAAACATCAAATAACAATTCTACATAAATTTTTGGTACACGGTATTTTTGTTTATTTTTTGAAAAATTTCTCTAGCCTGATTTCAAATATTATGTTGAAAATCTGTTATTGAGGTTTCTCGGTCAAGTAATTTCTACCATTGTTATGAATGTAGATTGTCGTTGTTTTGCTTTTTTTTTTTTTTTTAAGATTAAAGAGTTCCGGTACACTTTGTATTTTTTATTTGGTATTTCGAGAATTAAAAATGTATCTCTTCGTAGAGAGATAAATATCCGTACTACTACACTAAGTCAACGGCTTTTGTGATTGTTATTTTTGGAAAAATTAGTTATTTGCCACTCTAAAACTTTCAAATTGTAAAAATGCCACTCTAAACTTCATTAATTCCTAATTTTGTCATTTATACTGTATTCTTGTACTATTTTTATTAAAAATTAACTGAAAAATTCGTACTCTCCAGAAATACAGAGTACAAGAATACAATATACGTATTTCTTTGGATCGATACCTTTGTTATTTTTAATAAAAATAGTACAATAATACAGTATAAATGACAAAATTATAAATTAATGAAATTTATAGTGACATTTTTATAATTTGAAGGTTTTGATGTAGCAAATAACTAATTTTCCCTTTCTTTCGTCCTCGTTGTCATTCTTATCATACTCATTGTTGCTACCGTTGTTATATCTACTACCGATGCTACTGCTTTATCATAAGTATCAATGATATTTAATATTTTACCTTTTATTAGTAATATTGTCGTATTTTTTTTAATTAATATTTTTGTTTTTTGTGTTATTAATGCTACCGTTGTTATATCGTACAATCACTTCTATGATAATAGCAACAACAATAATTACATTAAAATATTAATGACGACGACGACGATCGCAATAATATATAATATCGATGACTAAGATGTGGTCAAAATCAAGCAAAATATGATGTGTACCAAACCATTCAGGTTCATGATTAATTTATATATGAGAGCTGTGCGCTTCTTCAATAATGAGAAAAGGGTCAAACGTTAAATCAAAATTAAATTATGAGCAGGAAATTTGTTTGGCCTCATAGCAGCTACCTCTTTAAACAACATCACTATTAAAGTATTTGTTAATAAATTTTCATCCTCATTGAAATTAGTATGACATAAATAGGTTTTATTTTACTTCAAGCCGAATAATTATAATATTATACTTTGTTGATCTAGTTTTTATTTTGGTACAACTTGGCATGATCACATGACATCTTTGTCTGTATATAATTTCATTCATATTATTACTTCTTCATGCGCGTTGTTGCACTTCGTCTTCTTCTTATTCGAATAAAATGATCAACAAAAAAACAAACTTTTATTGCTTTTTTGTGGGCAACTTGCTTGTTATAAAAAGCAAAAAAGAAATACAAAAGGGGTCATGGTACTATAAAGGTACAGGTAAACTGATCCCTCAAACAAGTGCTGAGAGAGCAAGTAACATGTCATGATAATTGAATTGATAAATATCATATATCTACATCATATGTCGTGCACATTACGAAGAAGTGGAAGTGTAGTTAAGAAGGTAAGCATTAAAGATGGCTGCTAATTATATATATTTCTCTATCGACACTACTTTGTCATTTCTGAACAACATGGAGTTGGCACCTCACATGGTTGCCTATGGCAGAGCAGAGGGCCAGAGGTGCAGTGCTACTGTTGCAACAACATGAGTTTGTTTCCAGGAAAGATGTGAGCACAGAGCCACAGCGAGAACAGAATTATTTATTCATAGAAATTAATTAAAAATAATGTTGAGAAATGGATAAATAGAGATGATATTTCAATGTCATAGAAAGAAACAAATTATTAATTGAGTTTCTTTAAGGAATTCGCAAAGAATCGAATAATTACTTCAGTTCATTTTATATAAAGCCACACCTCGCGTGTTCTACTATAAAAAGTTCTCCTTCAATTTTATTTATATAAGAACGAATCATGTTCTAACGTAACAAATCCTATTTAACAGAGCCACATTATTGATTCAGTTCTAAAACTGAATTATTGATTTAATTTTTTTTGTTATACTATTAGACTGATCCATGTCCTATTATAAAAAATCTCTTTACTTCTATTTTATTTATAAAGAAATGAATCATGTGCTGCTGTAAAAAAATCAAACTTAACGGAGCCGAATCAATAATTCGGGTTTTTATGATCTAAATTCTCAGATAATTTATCTATTATTTATATAATTATTATTAAATTTCTATAATAAAAAAATTGGAGGGCGTAAGTAGGGTGGACCCATAAATTAGGACCGTACAAATCAGGTCAAGAGTACAGCCATCACAGGTCACACACTAGCTATTAACACCGTCTGAGTCTGAATCTGACCCACTTTTGCTCTTTTCCAGATTTTTATTTATGGCTTTTTTGGTTGGGTTGGAGATCCTGTCAGACCCATTATTTTTATGACTCAAAAACCAAAGAGACATGGATATAAAGAGAGGGATGCATGGTGGATGGAACTACTAATAATAACCTTTGCCATGCCGCCATTATCTCAACTCAATCTCAGTATCTCACACAACTAATAAATAATAATAATGTCACCAGAATTCATAAGACTATAACATCCTAGTTGAGATTTGGATCGTTTGTGACATAAGTTGAATATTACTACATGTGGCTAATGTAATATAAGCATAGTGACAAATGAATTATTCGGGTTTGGTTCGGCGGGATAAAAAACTTGTGATTCGGAAATAATTTAGATATAATTCGGAAATGATTCAGAATCATCCGGACCAGAACTCTTAGTCCCACAAGGGAGCAAACAAAACAAAAAAAAAAGTTATGGGAAAAATTCGGAAAAAATTCACGAATAATTCATAAAATTCGTGAAAAATTCGTAAAATTCGCAAATAATTCGGTCAAAATTTGATCCACTGAATAATTCGGCGTTCAGTTCGCCATCACAAAAAAAACAAACAATTCGCGAACCCTGAGACTATGGATATAAGTGATCTCAAATATCCTTTGACTTCAATAGTTTTTATTCAAACATTTGATTTTAATGTAATACAAAATCAGTAATTCTTCTTCTTTTATAGTATACATTTTTTTAGTAGAATCAGTTCTCCGTGACTTTTTCAAATCCTGCCGTTTGTAATTGATAGGGGAGATAGGAGTAGGTCCGATGGGCATCGGACCTACTCTGATTCCTTCATAGGGTGCTAATTTTTGCTGAAAGAGAAAATCACTTACAAAGAAAATAAATATGTTTCAAGTCATTTTCTATTTTGCTGTGATATTATTTTACATAATATTACAAAAATAAATATATCATCATAAACAAACAATTAACTTTTACCATGTATAATAGCTTCTGAACTAATTGCTGCAATACTTAATAAATATTTTTAGATCACTATTGCTTCGTTACAACTTACAAACAATTAATAGTTGTTATTGCAAATTTGAATCACTTATCAGATTGTATTGCTGAATCATTGATGGTTAGGTTTATGGACATCCCATTAATCCATCATGGATAGTATATATTGTCTTATTCTTTGTCTTTGTTTTTGCTTTTTCAGTAAAGATAACATAGTCTATGTTTAGTGCATCCTAGATGATAGGCAGGACGACTATGGTTGCGCATATGCAAGATCCTTAACAATGCTTCCACGCCCCACTATTTGATACATTTATAACAAACATGTGAGGGATTTTTGTTTAGCTCAGTGATTTCGAGTTTTAATTTTATAGATAACGGTCCAATAAATAAGGCATAACTAAAAAAAATAAATTGAGAGCGCTGAAACGTACATGCATAATATGAATATGTGACTATATATTGAAATTTGAACTCAGGTCCGCACAATCACAAATTTTTTTTTTTATGCAACCAATTAGTTAATAGATTTAAACCTGATTGGCTATTTAAACTTGACTTGATATTTTTTTGTTCTCCTAATGAAAATTCTGGATCCGCCTCTTTATATTGCAACAACTAACAAAAACAAATGCAATTGTAGACGGACTATGCCTGAAAAATGGGTGAATTCAATCAATACTCGGCCGAAATTGCAAGGATCTTTTTTATCTAACACTAACAAATGCAATTTTACAGGTTGCGGGACAATTGGTAGTCGTGCTGGAACATGGGACCACCAAATCAGATAAAAAAGAGGTACACAGCCTAGTGGTATATAGACACCTATACTATGTATGTACTTTACAATGACGACAGTATAATACGTAATCTCCATTATTATACTTGCTCGAGCGATGTTACCTAGCCTAGCCTGTTTTATTTCATTGCGCGCTATATATGGTAACATAGGGAATAGGGGCTATAATTTATGAATATTTATTTTATGTTTCTGCTCCACTGATAGCTCTTTTCCAGGAAGGAAGTCCTAGCATAAAGGCTACTGATTAATTTTCTACAGTCAAATAGTTGTATTTTTTTTTTTTTTGGGAACGCTACATAACTGAAAATAATATTATTTAGACTATTATATTATTTGGCTCCACAAGTGATTAATGTTTAACAACTACAAAGTAATTTTTCAGAAAAAAAAAGTCACGGCAGGCATGGGGTTCCGGGTTCCCTAATGAGTAATGAAAATTGAGTGAGGCTATGGTACTTCGGCTAGTGTACTATAGTTAGTGTACTACGGCTCAATATGGTACTTTTTAAAATCCTAACAGTCGATCCGAACCGTTCAATGTGATATCCATATGAATATGTACTTGCAAACTAAATTTTATATTTTTTCAAATTTTTTTACTATTTTTTTAGATAGGTAGAATTTTCAGTGTTTTATACAAATTCTGGACCATTAAAATTCTACTTATCTAAAAAAAATTCTAAAAAATTCTAAAAAATATAAAATTTAGTTTGCAAGTACATATTCATATGGATATTACATTGAACGGTTCGGATCGACCGTTAGGATTTTAAAAAGTACCATATTGAGTCGTAGTACACTAGCTGAAGTACCATAGCCTCACTCATGAAAATTTATTATATTTTGTTATAGAGGGCATGTGATTTTTAAAATAATTTGATAAGGATTATCTTTTTACCTGACAATTTTAATTACAACAATTATTGAGGTCTATCAAACAGTTCGGATCTGAACTCAAAATTTGAGATACTTCAGAGGAACCGGCCGTGTAAGGAGTCCCTAGTCCGTGTAAGGAGTAAGGACCCAAAACAGAAGCCGACCGAAAAAATAATAATTTCATAAAAACATATTTATTTTTTTATTCATAGATTGTTTTATGTTGAATGTTGTAATATTAGTTTACTTGCAAAGAAAGAGTCTTGCAACTTAATTATTCTGATTTTATATGTAGTTCAGATAATTTTTTTTTCAGTTAAAATCTATTATTTATGTATATATTTCTTTTCCAAATTTCACCCTTTTCTTGCTAGAATCTTTGCCTCACGCAATGTATATCTTCGCAAAATTCAAAATTGCAAAGGGCTAATATTACCGAAATTTTTATTAATATCTAAAAAAATATTAAATTTCAAAATCTATACCTCAGGAATTTCGAAATATGTCAAAACCGCAAAATTTTTCTCCGGTTCAAAAGCCTAAAACTGCAAATTTATTTGCAGTTTTGGAATTCCAAAACCAAATTTATTTTTGTGGTTCTAAGTTTTAAAAAAAAAAATTAAACAGAAATATTTACAATTTATTTATTTTTTGTATTGAAATATTATATATATTTTATATATTTCTTTGAAAATAGATGAAATACTATATAATTTGATTTATTGGAAATATTGCGACAAATAATCCGGATTAACATTTTTCAGGTAGGATTTTTTGCGGATGTAAGAAAAATTAAAATTATTCTTTGTGTGTAATTGGAAAAAAAAATATAAATGTCTTGAATCTGAGTTATTGATCCCGGTTCAAAAGTCACTTCTAGGTAAATACAAAAAATACTGTGATCTTTATATTTCTGAAAAAAACAAAAAAATTCTCTGACATCTCTTACAAAAAAATTTGTTTCATTTTTTCAAAAATAGAAGAATTGAAATATTTTCTGTATTTATCTAAAAGTGACTTTTGAACCGAGATCAATAATTCAGATTCAAAATATTTTTATATTTTTCCAATAACACACAAAGAAATATTTTAATTTTTCTTATTGTCGCAAAAAATTCAGCCTGAAAAATGTTGATCCAGGTTATTTGTCGCAGTCATTCTAAAAAATCAAATTATATAGTATTTCATTTATTTTCAAAGAAATATATAAAATATTTGTAATATTTTATTAAAAAAACAAACAAATTATAAATATTTATGTTTAATTAAAAAAAAACTTAGAGCCGTAAAAATAAATTGTGGTTTTGGAATTCCAAAACCAAAACTGCAATTGTTTTTTGCAGTTTTGGAATTCCAAAATCGTAATTTTTTTTGCGGTTTTAGGCTGAATTACTGTAGAAATTTTTTGCGGTTTGGACAGATTTTGAAATTCCTCCACATGGGTGTTGATTTTGAAATTTAATATTTTTTTTGATATTAATAAAAAAAATTCGGCTAATATTAAGTCCGTGACTCTTATCATTAAAAAAATAGTATCCATGACATGATTTTAATAGATGAATAGTTGATGAAGTTGTGACAGATCACTTATCATGTCCCCTACTGTTTTATGTATAGCTGATTTTTTTATTAAATTTCAGTTAATATTATTTTATTCCCGTAGTAAATGCTCTAGGCTTGTAGTGGGGAGTTGCGTTCCTACTGTATCTTCTTCTCATTTATTGCCATCTCTTTAATTAAAAAACAACATATACTATTACCATAGGCTCCAAAATATATGCACTGGTCCCCTCCGGTATTCACAACTTTTGTCTTGATAATTAATTTACTTTGGTGCGCATATCCACACTTTCCAAAGTCTATGAAGACAAATTTATTTGTATTAGATGATATTGGGTGTCTATATCTCCCGAGTAGAAACAGGGTTTTCCTAATTTCACCAAGTCTCTTTGTAAACTCAACTCTAAAATCTATTAACTTGGATTCAAACGACAAATTTAAACTGTTGAAATTCTTTATCTTATGAGTAATGCGTCTACATATGAAAATTTTAAAGTTTTGAATTAATTTAGTACAAAATCAAGTGGTCAAAATTAGAAGGTTTATAAATTAATTTTAATGCATTCATTTTTTGAACGCCTTTTGACCACTTGACTCTATACAAAATTAATTTAAAATTTTAAAATTTTCGCATGTAGACACATCACTCCTAAGGTAGAAGGATTTCAACGGTTTGAATTCGTCGTTTGAAGCTAATTCGATAGGTTTTAAAGTTGAGTTCACAAAGGGATTTGGTGAACTTAGGAACACCCTAGTTCTACTCATATCTACCCCCATTTAGGGAATTACACTCAGTTAACTGAGTAGAACATAGGTGTTCTTAATTTCATTTAGTTTTTTTGTAAACTTAATTTTAAAAATTTATTGAATTGGCTTTTAACAATGAATCTAAATTGTATGTTGAAATCCATCTACTTTATGAGTGATGTGTGTACTTGCGAAAATTTAAAATTTTAGAACTAATTTTGTATATAGTCAAGTGGTAAAAAAACGTTCAAAATATGAATGCCTGGAAAATAATTTATAAACCTTATAATTTTGACCGCTTAACTTTATACTAAATTAATTCAAAAGTTTAAATTTTTTGCATGTTGTCACATTACTCGTAAGATAGATGATTCAACGGTTTGGATTCATCGTTTGAAGCCAATCTGATAAAGTTTGAGTTGAGTTCATAAAAAACTTGATAAACTTAAAAAACACCCTAGTTATACTCCAATTAACTTGTGTGTTTGTGCACATCGACTCAGAGCTATTCAATTTTTTTAGAAATTAAATATCAATTACCAAAACATGACATATTGTTTTTCTTTTTTCTTTTTTCTATACCATAGTGAGATAGAGAGACCGAACCATTAATCCGGTTCCAGTATTTTTGGTTTTTTTGCCACAGAAAATTCAAAAATAAATGGACCACCATTTATTCGATTCTAGTTGATATTGTGAAATCCATGAACCCCAAGCTTCCATTGATCTCTCCCGATGAAACCGACTCATTGATGCAGTTTCATTCATTTATCGAGAGAAAAACAACTAGTGTACTTATTTCCACCAAATTAATTTTTAATTTCTAAAGTTAAAAAAACTAGAGCTGTTCTGACCAATCAAAGAATGAATACCAATCTCATTTTTAGGTAGCATAACTAGTTATTCCTCGGCACTTTCGCTTTACCAAACTTGTCGTTTATTTATTCTGAAATGATTCTCACCAATTACATCCATAGTACTCCCATATTTTAAAAGTACCAGAGAACATATCCTGTTTAAAATCTAAAAAAAGTCTTTAGTGCAAGCTGTTTTCAGAGTCATTTAATTTTTGGTCGTGCTTTACCTTTGATTGGCTTTGAACAAAGTTGCACATAAGCTTTAATTAGAGGATTGGTGCTACATAATCATCTCAAGAAAATCGTCAAGCAATTACCTAATGCGTTTTTTTGTGCGCGCATGCACGAATTTTGCAAAAAGAAAAAGAAAATATAAATTTACATTTAATTTAATCAGTCAATTTATTATTAATTTAAAGTTAGAACTTTCGAAAATTGCCAATTCGTTTTTTGAAACTGGACACACGAATTTTGATGCGTTGGAAAGGAGAGTATTTTGTACAAATTTAGAATTACGTCGGTTCAACCTTATTGATATATCAAAAATTTATGCCAGCTACTGCATGCATAATATATATATTTTTTTTCGTTCTTCTTCAATTCATCATCATGCTGTTTAAATATAATATAAGCAATATATGTTCAAATGAAGAATAATAAAGAGTTTCAGTTGTATGTAATATAATCAATTTATCTCATAGAAATAAAAAAATGGTACAATTTGGACCCATCCATGTAAGAAAGGAAAAGAGGGGACTAACATTTGAGGTCATGGTGGTGCGTATCATTCAATTTCTTTAAAGAGTCACGCCTAACGTGATCTACGGTTCCATTTGTCTTGGTTGACACTTGACACACATCAGAAAAAGAGATTGATGCTGTGTGTTCACATGGCTTGGCATATTCAATGGCACCATATATGAAAAATTTAAGATTGATGGTATCAGCCAACCAAATCTCTATTCAATCTCTCCGGTTAATATATATATATATATATATATATATATATATATATACGAGGAGGGTTCAAATGCCTCTATTTTTCATGCTTCCATCGTGTCTTCATTTTTAAAACTTTAATAACTCAAAATTTAAAACTTAAAAGTCAAAAGAAAACCGTTGGATATGATCTACATTATTTTATCTATGCATGTGTAAAAAATTATCACATTTCAATTTTGTTTTGGTTGTCATCAAGAGCTTGTAAAAAAACGTACTAATGTGGACAATTTCTAGACGTTGATTTTTCAACTTGTTGATTCGTATAAAAACAAAATCAAAATGTGATAATTTTTTATGAGCATATAGATAAAATGATGTAGATCATATCCAACGGTTTTCTTTTGACTTTTAAGTTTTAAATTTTGAGTTATTAAAGTTTTTAAAAATGGAGGCATGGTGGAGGCATGAAAAATGGAGGCATTTGAACCCTCCTCTATATATATATATATAGAGTCCGACTAGGCTACTCCATGGAGTAAAACGACTTGGTACTCCACGCCATATCTTCATTTTCAAAGTTCAAATAGTCGATTCGAACCTTTCAACATGTTCTCCATATTGAAATGTGCTTGGAGACCAAATTTTACATTTTTTGAAATTTTTTTACTATTTATTAAGCCACTTTGAAAATCTGAAAATCCTTATGAACAGTAAAAACAGTAAAAATTTCTGGACCGCCGGATCAGTGATTTTCAAAGAGGCTTAATAAATAGTAAAAAAATTCCAAAAAATGTAAAATTTGGTCTCCAAGCACATATCAATATGGAGAACAACTTGAGCGGTTCGGATCGGTCGTTTGGATTTTCAAAATGGAAATAATGAGGCGTGGAGCACCAAGTCGTTTTACACCATGGCTTAGCTAAGCCCAGCACTATATATATATATATATATATATATATAGAGATAGGCTAATATGCTTTTAGTAGCATATGGGCCGATATGCTTCTAACTCAAAATCGGATTTTCAAAGTCCAAACGGTCGATCCGAACCGTTCAAGTTGATCTACATATTGAAATCTACTTGGAGACCAAATTTTACATTTTTTGGAATTTTTTTACTATTTATTAAGCCACTTTGAAAATTGCTGATCCGGGTGAACAGTAAAAACAGTGCAACCAAATTCTGGACCATGTGATCAGCAATTTTCAAAGTGGCTTAATAAATAGTAAAAAAATTCCAAAAAATGTAAAATTTGGTCTCCAAGCAGATTTCAATATGTATATCAACTTGAACGGTTCGGATCGACCGTTTGGACTTTGAAAATCCGATTTTGAGTTGGAAGCATATCGGCCCATATGCTACTAAAAGCATATTAGCCTATCTCTATATATATATATATATGCTCAGTAAATTAGAGAGATAAATATGTTGATTTTTTTTGGATGGTTAATATTTGAAAAAGTAAATAAGGTAAAGTCATGCATGCACTACAGATCATTCATTCAAGGTGAGGTCTGTATGAAACAGATTAATAATTTAATATAGAAATTGGAGAGGAACCGAACCGAACCCACCAAATCTGATCTTTGAGAAAAAGAAAAGAATAAGGTGAGGTCTTATTTATAAAATTTCAATTTTCAAGGAGAGGTGCCCCCACTCAATGAATGGATGCCTCCACACCCAACGGCTACTTTTGAGTGCATGCATCTGTTTTCTTCTCTCTTTTATTTAAAGAGCATTCATTCAATATGTACACAGTTTTTAACATTATTACCTTATCTCTTTGCAACCTTTTCTTGCTTTCTATGTGGTACTAGTCTGAATTCCAACTTTAGTGCGCAAGCAAGCAATGAAGCAATGCTAATATGCTATAGATTGAGACTCCCTAGGACTCATCACATGTCACCTTTTTGTGTCCCAAAAGATGCAAAAGTTGGCCATTTAGGTGGTGCAATTAGAGAATAGATCTACCTCCTTTTTATTTTTTTATTTTTGCGTTTCTTTTTGGAGGCACTGCCACCTAGATATCAGAAAAAATATATCACAAGTGAACACATACATAGGTCAATTGCTACCTAGTGTATATATCCGAGATAGTGGCAGTTACTTTCCTTTTTTCTAGGCCTAATTAATATTTGTTTGCTTTTAGTTTAATTATTTATTTTAATCCTTTTCCCCTTGATGGGAACACGTGTTCAGTTGAAATTTATTCACTGTGCTGTGTCTGTGCATCTAACTATGAGCAGTACTGTGAAAGACTGGTACAAAAGGACAAAGCAAGATTCATTCATACACCTGTCAATAGAATTCAATTTGAGCCCATACCTCTGTTGGGCCTAACTGATGAGTTTGTTTCTTGCATGAATGTGGGCCCACGATATACGACTTCTAAATAGTAATTACTAATAAGAGATGCGTACTACACGAAAGAAACGTTTAAGTATTTTTCTTTTGCCAAGTTTCTTCTTCTTCTTTTTTGTTTGCAAAAAAGTGAGCTCACGGCTACCCTATCCAGTAGGAACCTTTAAAAATATATATATTAAATCATACCTTAGTGATTAAATTCAAAAATATTAAAATATAAGATTATGAAATCATTTCTCAACGATTTAATTTTTTGAAGCGTTTTTTTTTTTTGTATAAAATTTGCTACCATAAATAGAACACTATTATTTAGTAACGAAAGATAAAAGGCATTTAATGTTCTGATGAAAAATCAATAGTAGTTGTGCAATAAGGTTCGTCTGTGTGGGTGTCAGTGTCAGCCTGTGTGTCTGGGTGTGTGTTTTGTATGAATATGGGTAGGAGACTGGGAGGTAAAAGTGAGTAAATGGGCTGTCACAGATGGGTGATTGGTAATCAGATAATGGGCCGTATGCGGGCCCCAATGGTATCATAAATTGGAGCCAGACCGGCAGCGAGCAGTTGTTATTCATAATATATGCATATACGCTAGCTAACAAAGGTAGCAGTGTCAATTTTCAAAGGACAATAAAGTCCCCACCCGTGACCACGCATTTTTTTTTCTGTCTAGATTTTCTTCAGAAAAATACTTAGTTATTAATTCATTACATAACTAATGTGAAGAGGTGTTTTATTTAAAAATATATTCATTTTTCTATTAATAAATTTGATTTTTCCTCCTTTTGTGTCCATCTGTCATTAGTTATTATGAATTAAGGAGATCAAGATGTATATTTACCAATTTGTTTCAAAACTTGGGTCGATTTTGCGGTTGTTTGTTCAGTGGACCGTTTAATATTGGGCTTTGGAACAGAGAAGAGGCGTGTTCGGCCCATATGGATCTCTTGATCAAGCACTTTTATTGGGCCTTTGGTACGCGTCAAAACTCGTGCTATCTTTAGATGAAGAACTAGAAATATTCATCGGAGACAGCAGTGAATTTCTGAATTTTGTCCGGTGGCAGCACAGTTTTTGAATTTTCTGCAAGCACGGTTTCTAAGTCTTTCAGTTTCTTAAGTATCTGATATTGACTTTGCAATTTTTATGTAGAAGAGAAGCACAATTTCTAATTCATGATGATCTTAGATGCATTGGTTAAACAAAAAAAGGGGAGAATTTCATATATATATACAACTAAAAAACTATAATATTGCGACCACTTCAAAATTTATAATTACGTATTTTCAAAGATATCGTTATTATCAACGGAGGTATCCGTAAAGATATCGATCTTACACAAGAGGATAAAAATACTAAACTTGAAGCCGTGTCCAGAGCTGTGAGCTGTGTTGTGTTTGTATTTCTCTTTGGAAAATACTGTGATGTACAGTGTCGTGTTGCACATCCGTATACATACCTGTGCTACATAAATATATGCCCTTTCGCTATTTCCATCTCCCTCTACCACTTCTATTTCGTCTTGCACTTGCTGCCCCCTCTCTCTTTAAACTTGTTCTACAGTACATCACACGCGGAGTTACGTGATGGCAGAAGAAAACATTTGCCTCTAACTCAAATTAAAATTAGAGGAGAACTAGATTGTTCTTAAACTCACTAAGTTTTTCATGAGTTTAATTTCAAAACCTATCAGATTAGCTTCAAACAATTAATCCAAACCGTCGAAACAGATCTGCTTCACAAGTAATGCGTCATTTACAATCAAAATTTATAAATTTTTGAATTAATTTAACATAAAGTTAAGTGGTAAAAAATTAATGAAAACTAAATGTATTAAAATTAACTTATAATTAAACTTTTTTTTTACAATTTGAAAATATATTAAATTAATTCGAAAATTTATAAATTTTGAATGTAAACGCATCGCTCGTGAAGTATATCGGTTTCAGCAGTTATGACTTGTCGTTGCAGTTAATTCAGTAAATTTTCGAGTTAAGCTCATCAATATGCTTAGTAACCTCAAGAACACCTAATTCTACTCTTAAAATTATACTTTTACCCCGTTCATTTAAAAAAAATGTAAAAAAATGTTTATAATCGAAAATAAGATTATGTTTCATTTTAAATTTTTAGCGCGGTCTATGATACGGAATGCAAGATCATCTCTTGACTTGGTTTGTGGATAGGTACCGACTGGTACCAACTACCAACACAGATTATAGTTCTTTTGCAGATCCATGTTCTCTGGGCCCAGCTAATTGGAAATCAGGAGAAACATACCTGTGCTGTGCAGCCCAAGTTTGGGGCCAAGCACTAGGCTTAATTTTAACGAGCCAATGAGTCACTTTTTTCATTAGTCAAATTTGGACTGTCAACGAGCAGATCCGAGTTCAAGAAAGGCTTGAGTCTCGGGCCGAAACGAGCCGGACTGATACCAATTCGTACTGAAATCATAACAAACAAGGCAAGTGGTCGTGTGGTACCAAACAACTGGTACCAATTCCTACTGTTTCCTAATCCCTTACAATTTTTATTGATCCGAGCATTACGATGGGTATAAGAGTGGTGGCACTTATCTAGATTTAAATTAGGTTTGGTATAAACTTTAGCACTTTTTTATTTGACAAGAGAACAAAAGAAAGGAAAGCAATGCCTTCCCAACCTTACACTCAATTCTCTGAATTGTATGAATTACTTCCGATCTCAATTTATCTTTTTTAAAGCGGGCCCCTTGCCAATTATTATCTATCATGGGTTGTAAAGTCATGCATGCCTTCATGGAGACCAGAAAGCAAGCTTAGATTCCTTCAAGACCTAGCTACATCTCCTTTTTGTTAGCCTTCTATATATACACATAAACACACATAATATTAAATGATTAATATATAGATAGCTAGGCGTCCTAGCTTGATAACTTGTTGATTATTAATCATGTCAAATTTGTCAAGGGAGAAGAGTTGGATCAAGGAGGTCAGAAACAGTCTCAATATAGTAAACCCGACAACGGAGCTCCAGAAATGGACCAAGAACTCGATATACCGTGTACCTGCATGCATCAAGGACCTGAATAGTAAGGCGTACAAGCCGCAACTGGTGTCCTTCGGCCCGTTCCATCATGGTGAGCCCCAATTGATGCCCATGGAAGAACATAAGCACAGGTACAAATAATATAGTTATTATAATATAAGACTGATTAAAAACATGATACAATTAGCATCATTGGCTAATACTGTGTACTTATTTTTTGTAGGGCCCTACTTCACTTCCTTAAGCGTACCAAGCAGCCGCTGGAATACTTTGTAGCTGCAGTGGAAGAAGTAGTGGTGCAATTGCAGGAGTCGTACCAGAACCTGGACGAACGGTGGATCAAGGACAGAGACGGGTTCGTGCAGCTCATGATAGTCGATGGTTGCTTCATACTTGAGGTTATGTGTAAATCAACTAACATCTCCTTCCATTTTGAAACAACCGGACACAGGAGCTCGGCTGACGACGACTATGTACACAATGACCCGATATTTAGTGCACATGGGATGCTATACACCGTGCCGTATATTAAAAGGGATATGCTCATGATAGAAAACCAGTTGCCTTTGCTAGTGCTTGAAAGACTAATCGCCACCGCTGGAGTGTCTAAAAAGGTACTCGTGCAACAAATTCAGCAATGCATGTCATTTTAAGCATAATTAAATTAGCTGGCACATAATTTAGCAGCCACTGCAAGGGTTTAAAAAAAAATAGCTGGCACAAAATGCAACTGTTTTAAGTCTATACATCTTCAATTGTCTATAAAAGATTTTTTTTTATCTATTTCACCATGCAGACTGATGAGAACATAAACAGGCTAGTCTTGAAATTTCTTGTTCCAAATTTAACAGCCCGGCCATTTAGTGGCCTGAGCCTACACCCACTTGACCTATACCGAAAAACCCTTCTCATAGGTCCACAGGATTCCCTGCCCGACTACAAACCTGATCCAAACTCGAGCGAGATAATTCGATCAGCCACAGAGTTGTACGAGGCCGGCATCCGTTTCAAGCATAGCCGCACAACTAGCCTTCACGACATTCATTTCAAGCACGGCGTCCTCAGGCTGCCAGTGATTGTTGTTGACGACTTAACCGAGTACATGTTTCTCAATCTCATGGCCTTCGAGCGCCTTCATGTTGGGGCCGGCAATGATGTCACGTCATACGTCTTTTTCATGGACAACATCATCGACTCTGCAAAAGACGTTAGCCTACTCACCACCAAAGGTACAAGCAGCTTGTCATAATGAATTCTAATCAATACAGATGTAAATTGGTTCTGGACTAATAATTAATCCAACGGTTACTTAACTATAAATATAGGAATAATTCAAAATGCTGTGGGGAGCGACAAGGCAGTTGCGAAGCTATTTAATAGCCTGGCGAAGGATGTCGTGTTGGAGCCGCAAAGCAACCTCGACAAGGTGCAAAGGATGGTGAATGTCTACTGTCAGAAGCCGTGGAACATGTGGCGGGCGAACCTGCTCCACACCTATTTTAGAAGCCCCTGGGCCTTACTCTCTCTTGCCGCTGCGATTTTCCTACTCGCCCTGACTGTCATGCAGACTGTTTACACTGTGCTTCAATACTACGAGGGTAACTCATCTCCTTCTGCTCCTCCGGCTGCTCCATCCCCGCAGTGATGATGCGCTCGTTTCATTCATCATCATTGCACATAAATTTATATATTTTCTTGGTTATTGCACTTAATTTGAAGTGGTGACAGAGATTTGATGTCACTATGTTGTTTAATTGTTCATTTAGCTTTTGAATGTAAAGAAAATGAAGAAAAGATTCTATTGTGTTTTGCTTTGTTTGTTCCCGTGGGGAAAATAAAACGGTTAACTTGAAGCAAATCTATCCTCCGCATTAAAATTTGTTTAAAAATAACCTAACCGCCCCACGTTGGGCAGGGGTGTCAACGGGTACGATACGGGTCGGGTGGAGACATTTTCATACCCGTATGATAACGGAAAAAAATATTTACCCTTATCTATTTTTTTGAATATGGTACGAGTCGGGTAAACGGATAAAAAAGTACCATTGACATATTGATCTGTGTTTTCGATAAAATATTTTTTAAGATAAGAAAAAAATAATAATAAACACAACCAATTTGTATTATGAAAATTTAGTAAAATATAAAACTTTATTATATCACGTATTATCTTCATATAAATATATATCTATATATATAATGTCATTTTCAAAAATTATTCTATAAGATAACGAAAAAAGATCGTTACTCTTACCCGTACCCAATAAGTTTACGAAAAAAAATCTTATCCTTACCTGTTTTTTCGGATACGATACGAGTCGAGTAAACGGATAAAAGGGTGTCATCGACACCTAGGGGTGTCAATGGTACCTTTTTAGCCGTTCACCCGACCCGTATCGTATTCGATAAGGCGGATATGGGTAAGGTTTTTTTTTCGTTAGCTTATTGGGTATGGGTATGGATAAGAATTTTTTTTCATTAACCAAATAGGTAAGGGTATGGGTAATGACTATTTCGCACCTGTTACCCTATAGGGTAATTATAAAATCTAAATATATATTCAATTCAATTTTCAACCCACCTAAATATGTATTTGTGTTTTTGAATTTTCTTCCTTTATAAAAAATAATTTAATTGGAATTGATTGCACATTCATTTTTGTTTTTTATTAGAAATATAATTACATATGTGTGAAATGAATGAGTTTTTTATATTTAATTTGTAAAATATAATAAAACTAATTATTATATTAGTAATATATGTTATTCATCTGCTACCGTTTCGTTACCCGATAATATTAACGGGTAAGGGTAGAGTAGAGTAAGGTCAATTTTTAATGGGTATGGGTAGGGTATGGGTATGGATATGAAAATGCCTTCACCCGACCCGTACCGTACCCATTGACACCGCTATCGACACCCCTAACGTTGGGGCCTTTTTTTTTTTTTAGAGATGTTTAGTGTGTATAGAATGAATGTTTGCTATAAAAATTGATATTCTACATATTCAAAAAATAACAATAAAAAACTTAATCGGAAACTTTAATGCAAGTTTTGAGGTTCTTCCATTTATTTTTTGGCAACTTTAGATATGCATTTGTCAATTTTACGTCTCCAATTGGTGCCTGGCGACTGTTCAAGCATTTGCATAATCACCGTTAGATCTCTGCTGCATCGAATAAGGTGTGCCAATTGAATATTGCGAGGATCCAGGCAATATATAGTTTTGTTATATTGATCCAAGTTAACCGTTTTATTTTCTCCTTTTCAGAATTTGGGTTTATGTGTTAGTCGTTGAATTAGAAATTATGGAGAATTATTTTTTGATTGAAGTATCATTTGATTTAAGATTGTTTCTGGTGAAGCAATTTGTTCAAATATCTCTTTTGAATTTGTTTTGTGTGTTGTTCATTGGGAGGTAGTACTTGATGTTTTGGGCTATATTAGTGTAGTTACACGGTTTCGCTATTTTTGCTTGTAATATGTGGCTTGAAAGATATTAAGTTGTTTAGAAAAATAATTTATTGTGGAAACTGTCCATATGTAGGGTAATATTTTTTCTAATATTTACAGTATTGTATAATCTCATTTCAAGTGAGTGCTCTTCTGATGTTGTTAATTAGCTGAGTATTAATATTTTATCTAATATTTATAGTAGTTTTGTAGTCATACTTTTTATAAAAAGTATATATGATGCTCCAGCATGGTATTCGGCTTTATATGTCTTGATATGTCTATTATTTATGAGACCTAAAAGACTATAACAAGTTGAGATTACAAATTATAATGTCTCTTCGAAGTAATCTAATGTGACAGGATTTTGTGAGGCACTAGTGCAGCTAAATTCTACAGATAATGGAAATGTGCACGGCAGCAATTTTGGCAAGGAATTAACGGCCAAAAATGCAACTTAAAAGGCATAATATCATAGCACATTAAGGAGAGAATATCCTGCTGATTTATCACCATATTTTGAACGATTTTGTAACAGCTAGTTTTTGTTTTCCTTTTATTATAAACTAGTTACCTTGTTGCGGCTCCGCCGCAATTGCTTCTTTGGTGTATGTTTTATATGGGTGACATTTTTATTTCTTCTTGGCACATATTTTTTTCGGTAAGTACATTGATTAGGTAAACAGGGAGAACAGGACTTTTATATATGTGGATAGATCTTATTACATATTTTTTTTGTTGAGGGCAATCAAATTAATAAACAATAAATATACTTCGTAGGATATATGAGACGTACCTTGATACGTTGACTAAAAACCAAATAGAAGGGGTGTATGGAAATATAAAAAGGAGAAATTGTAATCGTCACTCCATATTGTACAAACAGAAGTAATGACAAAAAAATCAGTTAATCCAACTTTTGTAGATGAACAAATATTTTGTGTATTACAAATAATCAGAGGGAGAAAATTATATGATTCAATACTGTAGATAAGCATAAGCATCCTTATAAAGGTGATGATTACCTTTCTCTAATATCGTACTGGTTTCTTCTTCGCATAGCCCTGCAATTTGTGGACTTCTATCAATGCACACATACCTAATTCTCTTTGCTTGACAGCTATATTTCATTTCTTTTAGAGAAATATAGAAGAGGAACCGGTAAATTTCCATGAGAATTGGTGGTCGCATGTTAAAAGATGCTAGGAATTAAGATTTCGTTGGAGTTCATTTTGTATTCTTGAAATTTCATTCTTTGTTTTTCTTATTGTGTACTTGATTTGAGTTTTTACCAAAGAATATCACGAAATAATACACATGAATTATAGAGGTGGAAGGAATTGCTCTATTGTTACTACCAAGGGCATTTTAGGAAATTTTCCAATGAAAATCATATATCCCAAATGGTTCTGATTCTATGTTTGAAATTTGCACACCATATAGAACATGTTTAGATGCATATAATTTGTATTTCTATAGATTTCTTTAGGTAATATATGAAGGGAAATATTCATATCAATTCTCATCTGGGAACATAAAGAACAGGTTGACTTTACATTTGATCAGAGTTGAAGAAATTGAATTATGATGGAGAAAAAAATTTGTACCTTTATGGCTGGGCATATGCACCTTCCTTTAATACTTTAAGATTGTAGCCTCTCATTAAGTAGTCATGGAAATCAAACGTAGAGAGAAACAACAAATATTAGAACAAAAAAGAGATGATTCTGAAGAACAGTTAATAAGGATGGATTTATTCTTCCATTTTGGAAGCTTTCAATTTGATTGATATAAATTTAGATACGTATTATATCTTTAATGCCAGATTAACACAATGTGAATTGCTACATATTTAGCTTTAAACCTCTTAGGACATCAAATGGTACAGCACTAATTGTAAACAATGATAAAGGAGAGGTGTTTCTACACACTACAAAGGGAGGAAAAAAAGAGAGGAAAGAAGTAATTGTGAAGAATTCTAAGGGATACTGTAAATCGCCCATTCAATAGACAAACACGTTCACTATTCCGTGTTGAATCTGTTCAATCGCATATTTTTTGGGACGATCTCTTTTGTACTTTATATTGAGGAGGAATTAATTTCATTTCTTACGAAGGCTAATTTTTTGTTTTTTTTTATATAAAGATGCAATCTCAAAATAGTACAATGCCTAATGTGTTGCTTGCTGCCCTTTTGTTGTATAAAATCTAAAATCTGTACCTTTTTTGTTTTTATTTGGTGGACTTATACTTGACTATAACATTCTGAGTATTATCTGTTGCACCATGAGACCATATTGCTATTTTCTACGAGTGTAATTTTTTTTTTGCAATGTACCAGCATAATTGATCTAGAAGTCAAATACTAAGAATGATACAAACGCAACTGAGAAAAGTTCTCACCTTGCCTGTAATTTTACTCCTTTGCTCTTCGATGATGCTTCCTACGCCGACCGACTTGATTCTTGCTCACTGCACGTAATAGAAATTTCGTTCAACTTGAAACCGAAACCGGTACCAGTCCCAGGACCTTATTTATTGATACTAATGATTGTGATACCTTGTCGAATCAGTACTGAACATTCCTGAATTTATTAACACTGGTACGATCGCCTTTTAATTTTTTGGTGCACTCAATTGACTGAATTTGAGTTGCGGGGACCTAATTGGAAAATATGCATATTTCCCTCAGAAATAATCCAATAATGTCATATGAGAGTAAAAGCTTACAGGAGGTTCACCCTTTCAGGGTCCTGGAGCTGTGTAAACCTCAATTTTTGGACTCGATCATCATCAGGTAATATCAAATCTAAACCAAATCAAATTAATTTCAAGGGAAAATGGACTCAGATAGATATAGCCTTTTTCAATCACGCATTATCTAAAGCACAACTGACATTTGAAGCTAAGATTGGATCCTCACAGCCAAATTTAATAATTACAATTTGTGTTAGATGATGCAAAAGCTAGAATAAAATCAATTAAATTTAAGGGAAAATGGGGTTAGATAGAATATGGCTTTATCAATCATGAATTATCTGAAACAAAACTGACATTGTAAGCTAGGTTTGATTAGTACTCAAACTTTCTGACAGCTGACTATGAATGTTGGTTGGAGGCAGTCGATTTTGTTGCCAAAATAGTGAAGTGGTTGTAGAAATTACTGACCTTGAGAGGAATCATACCATACGAGCGGGAAGAACCGAAGCTAGAGGAGGTGAGGAGGCTAAATCATAGCGAGAAGCTTAGCCGCTGCTCATAATAGGGAAAGAGGAAAATGAGTGGCAGGAATGAGGGGAAGTGTGAAGTCGGTGATCTGAAGAGTGAAAAATACCGACGAAACCGCAGATGAGGAGGCGCTGAAAGCGGAGAGGGACACGTTGCGGGCAACGGCTACGTGGTGATCACAGAGGGAGATGAGGCGACAGCTGCACCCACAGTCAGGAACGTGAGCGGTGCAAAGCGAGAAATTGATGTGTTTGGGCAAAATCGCGGGAGACGGAGAGTGAGTTGTGTAATTGTAGATGACAGCAGATGAGGTAGGAGCGAACTGATCTGATGCATTGATGAATGATCGGAGGGCAGATAAAGGGTGAGGCACTATTCATTGCTGACATCACAGGACATCCAAAATTAAGGATGTATAATAAGCCTTAGACTCTAAGGCCATGTTTGGTTGTGGAGTAAGAGGTGGAGTAAACCCCTTACTCCACACTTAGGTAGCCAAACGAGAAGTAAAAGAAGAGGAGTAAGGTGGAGTAAGCGGTGAGTTAATCCGGAGTAAGTTACTCCACCACTTCAGGTGGATTAACTTACTCCACACTTACTCCACCTGTAGGGCCCACTATCATAGGAAGAGGCTCAGTTTCCAACACTTTACTCCTCTAGGCGGATTAATTTAAGCTATGAGTTATACTACCAAACAAGGTGTAAAATATGTGGAGTAAGATGGAGTAAGTCATTTAATCCTCATTAACTTTACTCCACAACCAAACATGACCTAAGGGCAGATCAGCTTTTGAGTTTTATTAGTCTTAGCTTAATGCTATGTTTAGAGTGAGCGAGTCCCCTGTTCTTGGGTGAGTGTCCCCAAAATTATCTACTACTTGCTACTCGATTAATAAAGTTACTTTTAGTTTATTGTTCGCTATCAGGCACCGCACATACCATCACAAAATCTGATCGATATAACAGCACAAAATCCAATCTTTGCAAAAAATCAGACGATCATTATCTGTAATAATCGTCTTAGTTCTTGTCGCTCGTTTATATTTTTTAAATTGATTACGTATCACATATAGTTATCTAAGATAGGTGTCATATAATATATATATTAGATGAAAATATTAAGATCTCTAAAATACACACACACACTAAACACTAAACATTCATTCTATACACATTAAATATCTCTAAAAAAATAATTATAGTAAACTGCTCCACAGTGAGACAGTTTGGTAAACATTTGTAAAAAAAAAAAATCAAACTGTCCCAACGTGGGGCAGTTAGGTTATTTTAAAAAAAAATTCAATGCAGAGAGTAGATTTGCTATTTTTTTTGGAGGGTATTAATGAAAATTTCGGTCCTGGCAGCATTCATGGTTTTAAAGCTCGTGAAAATTCAGATTTTTACTCATTTGAAAAATATTTCTGGCTCCAGAAAATCATACAATTAAAAAATAATTTATACACATGTAATACGGTAACTTCGACCTAGTAACTCAAATTGCAAGTTATTAGAATAATTTTCAAGAGGTGATAATTTTTTTAATAAAGCAAGGACATGCTTATCAACATTAAATTTCTAAAAAAATTGTTTTCAAACTGCAACCTTTCACATAGAAATATTGATATGCTTGTGGTAATAAATCTGTTTTTCTAAATTAAATTGAAAGGGAAATAAAGAATAAATGAAGAAGTTTGTTGAGAAAAGGAAAGTAGCACACTTGGTTAGGAGAAAAATCTTAAAACAGTTGGTTACTCAAAGATCGAGAGTTCGATTTCCCTTCACGACTTCACAGTTTCTGCGAAATTTCAAAAAAAAAAGAGAAGAAGTTTGTATGTGCGGGCTTCCCTGCAGTACCGTTGAGATAGAATAAGTCCCAGCCGAGCCATAAAAGCTTTGGAGCCTATTTGGAATATAAGGGATCTCATTTAAAGATTCGTGTAAATTTACTTTCGATGGTTCAGATCTAACCTGATATGATCAGTTACCTTACGTAATCTTAATTCGTTAAAAAAGGATAAAAATGTTGGGTTTTTGCCAACCTTACCCGGCCCAGCAAGATCACAAGCTAAGACCAGCTCTGCTTTGGGCTTTTGTTTGGTGAAATATTTTTAGGGGGTCATTAATATGTTGGTGGCTTATTTTAGCACAGTTATTTGTTATTCTATTCTGTTTTTGAGTAAAAGTTATTCTATTCTGTTGATTCCTCTTTGTAAAGGGAATATGCTATATACAACAAGGAAACTTGTATATATTATCCTCTATCTATGAAAATTCAAAATACGATATTTCCCTATCTATACAAAAAGTCAAGGCTCAAACCAGCGCTTTGACCTAATCAATTATTCTCTTGTACTATGAAAATAAAATGAGATGGCAACATGAATAAAAGCCATCTTTACAAGAAAAATATTGCCCATCACTTTCACATGATATAGCTAGCGCTGCACCCCTAAAAAATGCCTATGCTATGAACTACCTCTTCACCAGCTTGCTATAAATCCAAGTTCATCATGTGTCAGCTAAATTCCAATCAATTTTAACTGCCAAAGTTAAGAATAAATTTAGTAACATGAGCACCCATTAAATTAATTTCGGACACAAATAGAGTAGTTTAAGTTGAATAAATAACTTACTAGGTTATTTTGGGTTTTTTTCCAGTAGATGCCCTGGATGAGAATAGGCAATATATTACATCCAATGAAGATATAAATCATCAATGCATGCTTGCCCATCCACTCAAATGCCATTGTTGGTCTTCTTAATCCATACACATCAACCTACAACAACAACAACAAAATAATTCACTCAAATCTCAATATAAAAGATACTATAAGAAATAATAAGTCTATATGGACTGGGAAGTGTTATTGAACATCAATTCGTACCAGCACATAAATCCCAGCAAAAAGAATCCCGGCCGCACCAGCAGTCACACAAGTGTAGCTTAATGTGTACAAGGGTTTATTCATCTGTATCCCTGTTTGATTGAAAGTTTGGTATCTGTTACAATCATGATACATATGTGATCGAATGCTGACAATAATGTACATATATTATTATCTATTCCATATTAAGTGACAAATGCAACAAGCAACTTCATACCGAAGAAATCGAGGCAGAAAGCTGAAGCTAGAAGGCAGCAGGAGGGAATCAACCATAGCATTATTCTACTCCTATGATCCTGCATCAATCCAATAATTTAGGTTAGTAAGCTTGTACTTAAAGGTACCTTCAGAGACAATGTACACTGATTGAGAGTTGCTTGAGAAAAGTACCTTAAAATAAACTATTATATGTCCAAATTGAAGCCCAATCAAACAGGTAACTATAGCCATCACAGAACTGTAATGAAAGGAAATGGTCTTGTAAGTAAAGATAAGTTATGACACACCAATCAATTAATTATGAATCGACCATATGATTACTAGGATTAATTATTTGTACCTAAGTAGGCCCTCAGGATCAAAAGGTGCTTGACACCATGATGGAGCATCCACTGGAAGGGGCCCGTTCTGCGGTGATCTTGTGCTGCATTGCTAGATTGAAAAAATAACTTGAATTTATCATGATATATACAAAAATAATTACATCAACACAATGACCAGAAAAAAAAATGGGATGACGAACATTTTTATAAAAATCCACAAACCTCTGTTCGCATATAAACAGGTTTCCGGTACAAATGTTGCAACCCTAGGATTTTACGGTCTATCATGGCAACAGCATTGCATCCTGGTTCTATGTTTCCCCTGACACCGCATTTCACCTTGAGTAGGAAATACAACAAACAGTACAAGTTATAATAGCTCAATCACAGGGAATAAAAAATGATTATTTTTTCAATATCATAGATAATTAACAATTGGCACACATACTAAAAAGTACTGCGGTGTTGATGTTCCATCCTGTATGGCATACTCCCAATCAGATACACGAAGCCCATACAACGATATCGTGTAAGCAATTGTAAGAATGAAGCCAACCAACCTGAAATTGTTTACAAATGTCAAGTACTAATAATGAGAATGAGAATGAGAATCTATCATTTAAAAAAGAGAGTTGAAATTTAGGAAAGAATAGAGCAAGAAGTTTGTTTTGCTTACAATTGGTAGCGATATTTTTTTAACAGACCACATCCGGAATCAACTGGGGGACCTTCTCCGTCATTCCTGAGCCAGATTTCACAAATCGCCACCGATAAATAAGCAATCGCTATCCTCTGTTTTCCCAAAAAATTATGAACAAACATTATAAAATATAATGAACACGTATTAAGTAAATTTAAAATTTAGTTAAATATAAATTATATTGACATGATGAATGTCAAACAAGGAACACACCTGCAACACACCCATGACTCGGATTGTCGCAAGGTCGACTCCAAAGTTAAGGCTACGTACACCATGGAAATAACCTCCTGTATCACAGAAATGCAAGATTTCATTGAAGAGTTGATTCTTGCAAACGAAACAACATACAAACTTTTTTGAAATTAAATTTGAGTATTACTAATTTGAAATAATGTTCGGTACCTTGGAGAAAGAGACCCAAAGCAAACAGTTTCAGTGCCCGAAGCACTGCTTTTCTACTTGCATCAGACTTATCTGATACCCTCTGGAAACAATTTATAAATGATTTTTAATCCTCAGACAAATATGTTCAGTGCATTTGGTGGAATTATATTCTAAAGTGAGAAAAAAAGAACAGTATAGACTATAGACAGTAGTACCTTGTATGCCAGAGCTAGGGCTACACCAACAATGAAAAGAAAAAAAGGCATTACGAAGTCGGCCAGGTTTACACCGTCCCATGGTGAGTGATTAATTGCAGGAATAAATGCACCGGCATCATCCACAAGTATCATTAGCTGTAGAAATTGTGAATAGCCAAAATATTATAATTCACATTTGTTTTAAAAAAAATGATCAAAGATGAATAACTAAAATAAAATGTAACTGATTAAAGAAGCAAAGCAATTCAAATTAAGGAGCATTTATATTCAGTATCGACATTGATTTGTGAGTAAAAGAAAAGAAAAAAATTCCAAGTGTACTTCATACCGGATTTTCTATAATACAAAAAACAAATATTTTACATGGAAATTATTTTTCTGCGATCTCTGTATTTCATTTTGTTTTTTTTAGTCTAGAAAAAAGACTTATAGTTTGGTAGAAAAAAAAAGAATTTATCCATGCACCATGAAAATAAGAGGAAAATAAAGGTTGAAAGTGACTTGGATTTTCTTTCCTATGTGTTTTTCCCTTTTTCATGGATGGGTAAAGGAAAAAGAAAAAAAAAATCAAGGGGGAAATTGAAACAACAAAAGAAGGGGATGACGACATGGCATGGAAAATGAATTCAGATCCTCTGTGTTACTCGAGAAAATAAAATGAGCTCTCAGCCGGTGGATTTAAATTTACACGAATCTCAAAGAAAAAATAATACTGCCCCCTCCAATCACCCGAATATCCACCGGCTGAGAGCTCATTTTATTTTCTCGAGTAACACAGAGGATACTGGTTCATGGAAAATGACTCAGGAATCAGGATTGCATGTATAGCGCCTGCTTTTGCAACGGTTTGTTCTATTCTTATTATATGAAAGGATTACTTTATTCTCTTCTCACTTCCTGAAAAAGGTTATTCCCAATTTCCTTTGTTTGACTCCCTGTTATCTTTTGAAGAAAATTATTTTACCACCGTCCGGCAAGCAGGGCGAATGCACAAGCAAGCCAGAAAGTTAGTCATTTCATGATTAATATTTTAATTATATATATTAAAATTTAATATAACTTTTCCTATACAATTTTACATTGTTCAAATTTGTATTTTATTTTGTGGTTGTGGAAATTTGAATTCAAGTTCTAACTGTCAGACATTGTATTTTATGTGTCAGCTTTCAATTTAAATTTTCTAGTTTTGTGTCCCGCTGATAAATGATATATATTGTAGTGAACTAACATGTACAAATTATGTTAAGTGCTATTTATTTAAAAGATTATATTATCTTCAGGAATTATAATAAAAAGATATAGCGGAAATACAAAAAAATGATAAATATTTGATTTTTTTTTTGTCGTTGAACTAATATTTTTCAAGCTAGCTTTGAGCTTGAGATCACGCATAAGTGTTCATAGGTACAAAAGAATCTAACTCAATTAGGATGCAAAATAATTACTCAATTTTTAATAATATTAAGTAGAACTAGAGTGTTTTTAAGCTAATCAAATGTCTAGTGAGCTTAATTTTAAATATCTATTAGATTGGATTCATTAATAATGAGTTTACATGACAAACTTATAAATTAATTTAGTATAAAGTAAACCGGTAAAAAATAATGAAATATAAATGTACTAAAAACTTATAAACTTTTTTTTTATTTACCAATTGATTTTAAAATGAACTCCTTACTTTTTCCCAATTTCAATGTATATAAAAGCAAAGCCACGTTGACAATATAGAGTCCGACTCTGCTGCTTTTTTGAGAGAAAAACAGAAACTTGTTTTTTCAAATCCAACTATTCAAATTCGTTCAGATTTGTGTATGAAAAAGTTTCTTTATCGAGATACATGAATGGAAAAATTTGAATGATTGGATCTAGAAAAGCAGATTCCTATTTGCTTTTCTTTCTGAAAAGCATCTGAGTTGGATTCAACAGTATAAGAGTTCTAAGCAAGGTCAACTAACTTTTCAACTACCTGACGATATGATTTGATTTGATTTTCCGTGTCAGAGAGAATGATATAATTATAATTCAAAGGGTACTATATAGATAACAATAGTAATAATCTATTTTGAGTAGAACTAGGGTGCTCCTAAGCTCACCAAGTCCTTCCGTGAGCACGACTCGAAAACCTATTGAATTGACTTCAAATGACATTTCTAAACCGTTAGATGTTCAATCTATATTAAAATGTACTTGGAGACCAAATTTTACATTTTTTGAAATTTTTTTACTATTTATTAAGATGGTTTGAAAATCGCTGTTTTCCAATGGTGCAGAATTTTAATAAAAACAGCGATTTTCAAACCATCTTAATAAATAGTAAAAAAATTTCAAAAAATGTAAAATTTGGTCTCCAAGCACATTTTAATATAGATTGAACATCTAACGGTTTGGAAATATCGTTTGAAGTCAATTCGATAGGTTTTAGAGTCGCGCTCACGAAGGGCTTGGTGAGCTTAGGAGCACCCTAGTTCTACTCATCTATTTTACTAGAGATTGAGACCTCAATTTGGATCCCTCACGTTTTGTTGCACATGCACCGTTCGCCACGTGGTGTGATATACCACGGTAGCATTTTTTATTGGTGGAAGAGAGGCTTCCCCAAAAATTCTTAAAATTAAAAATAGAATTTCTCCAAAATAAAAACAAAAGAAAAAAAAACTAAATATCAGAGGTGGGAACGAATCCAGATTTATTTGGTCGGATACAGACATTATATGACAGATGGAACCCATACGTATTTAACCACTATAACTGAATCGTGGGACCTACAACTATAATTCACCACACTATGTACAGTATTTCACTGGCCACAGAGATCCATATTTAGGTCGGTGAGGGTAAGGCAATGTGTTGGATTGGAACCGTCTAACCATTTCAAAGGAACTGGACCCCCCCAATTCGACACATGTTAGCTTATGAGCCGTTTAATGATTGATTAGCCACAGATCACATGCCAGGTCATAATTCCAGCAGATTATTACTTTTTATAGTTAATATATAGAAGGTAGTTTAGCAATTTAACAGTACCAGAAAAATAAAAGAAACTTTTTTCTGATTTGAACGACACCTGTCTTTTAGAAGTCTTAGGCCATGCAAAATTCAACTCATGCTAAGTTGAAAGCTCCACCTTCTGATTAAATTAATCTTCACAAAAAAATAAAAAAAAGAATAGAAAAAAGAGGAGCCGCAAATTAGCTCTGACCTGCCCCTATATGGTATGGAATCTACCAATTGAACGATCAGGAATTCTAATGTTTTTGACCGTCGATTTTTCTTTTATGAAACTGCCGACAGTGCATTTTTTTCTACAATATATAATTTTTTTTAATTAGTTTAGTCATATAAACATTTCATTAATTGTTAATTTTTAGACCAACAATGTGTAGATAATTTTAAAGGTGCCTTTAGTTTGGTTATCTCTATGGACTGTGATTATGAACCCACTTTGTTATTTTAGTATACAGCTAGGGAAAGTTGCATTTTATGCAAATATGTTGTCTATGTCACCTTTTTTGGCAGCATAATTCCAAAATATCAAAGTAATATTCTTATAAAATTTTGTGGTACAGAACCGAATCATATAAAAAAAAATGCAGAGAGTATATCATCATGTGCCTCAAAAATGACCCTATATGATTTCAAAGAACGAAATAATTAATATAGTTGGAGTTTAAATCCTCTACCTAATTAATCATAAATCCCAAATTCGAAGAACCAAAAAGAAAAACTAAAGAGAGGCATTTGCAAAACATAAACCACAACAAATTAAAAGAACCCAATTTTGAGAAATTGATAACAAACAAAAGAAAAATGAATGAAGATATGAACATACTGCAACGGTGATACCGCGAAAGACATCGAGAGATACAAGGCGGTGCTGAGCAGGCCTTGAGCTCTTCTTGGATTCATCAATGTTTTTAATGGTTCCAGATTCTATATCCACTGGTTCGGCATTTGTAATCGGTTTGTATTCACCCATCTCCACGCTTCAAATCTCAATTGAGGAGGCAGAGAAGCTGGCGAGAAAAGGAAAAGAACTGGAAGGAGATGAAGCGTCTCTTTGTAAATTATGTGATTTTGTTGGTTTATATGATGCGTCTTAATTCTTATCTTCGGAGATAAAAATAAAAATAAAAAAAAACAGAGTGCCACAGAAAGGAGAGGAAGAGATAGAGAGATAGAGGTAGGTTATGGCGCCTCTATATATACATCTATATCTTCTCTAATTATAAACAAATGGTGGTGTGACTTTTGGTTTGCGTCTGTTTTCAGTCTCGGATTTATTTGGGAAAATTTATGTGGCGGTGGCACGTGTGTTCTTGCGTGCAATGGTGGTATGCTTCATGATGTACCTTCCAATTTCCATGTTGTAATGGCCACATTGTGTGGATCCTTTGTTGGCAACTTGGCGAGTGCCCCATTCATACTTTTTTAACTTTTGAGTTCTTTTCATTGATTGATAGTATAGATTTAGTGTTGATAAATATGTGGGGTCAATCTGTACATGGCATCCCACATGGGGAGACTTGTCAGTATTTGTCATAAAAAAGAATAATAAAGTGTTGTGTTGAAGGAAATAATTGTATGGTTATGAGTCCATGATCATGCTAGCTACTAGCCTACTACTCTTTGGCACATTTGTACTATGAAAATCAATTGGGGAGACTGGTTCTGTTATTAGCATGAGTTGTCAATTTATCATGCTAGACTTTGACACATTTGGCCTATGAAAATCAATTGGTAGACTGGTTCTGTTATTAGCATAAGAGCTTTGTTTTCAGATCTTAGTACTTGAATTCAAGTTTATCCATGTCCCAATTGGACATTTTACTTATTTTAGCGTACAAATTTAGTAACAATAGTTTCTGTTTAGACCTCTAAAACTTGGAAAGGTCTGAATTTAGAACAATTTTTCTATTTATGTGGTTTATAGTCCTATACTTATCTCAAAATCAAAATTAACAAAATTCAAATCAAAGTATCCAAATCAAACAATTCTTTTATTTAAGTTTATCCATGACCCAATTGGACATTGTCAAGTGAACCTTTCTCTTTTATTATTACTATTAATATTTTTAAATTTTAAGCGTAGAAAACAGAAAAAAAAAGGTTTGATTAATATATATATAGAAAATAGAACAAAAATAAAAGATCACCAAATAAAAAAGAGTGAGGGTATAGCGCGGATTGGTCCGTACTACGGATTAGAATTTTTGTTTTCAAAATCTTAATTGTTGATCCGAACCGTTCAACATAGTCTTCATATGAATATGTACTTCTAAACTAAACCGGATAAAAGTAGAGATAACAGAGTCAATTGTCTCTTGTTTTTTCTCAGAAGACATTAGCAATTAAGTGATTTTATTTTCTTTGTTCAAGACATATTAGTAAATACACTTATAATGAACTTCTAAACTGAAACATTGATTCAAGTTATATTTATGCTGTGTTACACGCGTAACATAGAAACTCGTAATACAAACTTCATAGAAATAATTCTATTTTCATCCCTACACAGTAACACAGAGGTGAATTTATAAAAAAAAAAAAAAAATTAAAAAGCTCGTAAACCAGATAACAAACACGCTAAATTGGATAAAAGATATTAACAACACTGTTTTGATTTCAACTTAGAACATAATTATACGGAAAACCAACAACCAAACTATTTTAACGCGCCAAATCTGTCCAGTTTTTCGCTATGCGATAGCTAAATAACATTTTCCTTTCTCTTTTGGTTTCCACAGTTAAGAAATAAGAAAGTAGGCGAAAAGAAGTCAAATTAAACGTCTCCAGCTGCATCTAATTCTTTACCGAGACAGCTAATTAAGGGGAGCTATTGGATCAGGTCAATTAAGAACTAGCTCCCATCTTCTCAACGAATTCGCATCCTCTGAGATATCCCATGTTTTGCGTGATTTTTTGAGAAATATCAACTGTTCAAATACGTTCTGCGCGCTCAAGCAAAATATGAGATATCTCAGAGGATACGCGCTCCTTGTCGACTCCCAAGACATAATACCGGCCCCTGTTCCTAGTACCAAGCGTATAGTGGTGTGGTGGGTCTTCACATTCGTACCTATATTTATTTCCATATTTTGTAAATAGCTGGTATATGGCTTCTAAAATGTGTGTATGCCATGGTGCTGGTGTCATTTACCCGTTACACGGCCGAAAAACATATGGGTGTTCATAGAAATCCCATTTTTTAAATTAATGACTAATTTGAAATGCATATAAGTTCAAAGGATTAGAGACTGGTGCGGTTGGTGGGTTGCGCCTTTCAACTGAACCACAGCTCAAGTGTATTAGCCGGTTCGCAACTTTAACTTATACCACAATTCGATTCTCTGTGGCATATATGGATCCAAACATACTGTGGCGAGTCAATGACAATAAAAAGTCTTGGGAAGATTGAATACAAATACGATTATTAACCAATAACAGGGCAAGCTGATCGTTACATACATGGTTACAAATGTTGATGGCACACTCCGTACCAACATAATCAATGATTCCAGATCTGGTTCTTGCAAGTTGCAACAACAACAAAAATCCGAATATCGGCTCGATTATCGTCATCATTAAACAGAATTATTCTTTAATGAGGTATTGAGGTACCAATAATCCCACGTGTGTTGTGTACTTGTGTCCCAATTTCAATCCATATAATTTAGCTCGGTTTATTAAATAAGAGCCATCATGCATCTCGCGATCAAATTTATCAAATTGAGAACATTTATAATTCTTGCAATTGGTTCTCCTAAAATCAACAGATCAATAAATCGGACACGGTCAATCGCTGTCTTAAACGCGGGAAACGATTAATACAATCTTCTCCTTGATTGATCAAAAGATCAACTGCTAATGTAACACATGTTTCTAAAAAATCCCAACCAAGCAATTTTATTTCAGACCTACGTTAGAAACGGAGGTCTTACAAATTCGTGCTAGATTGAAATAAATGGTTCAGATTTTATTATATCAGGTCAGGTACCTGAGTGCAGGGGCGGAACTAGAACTTAATAGGAGGTTCTAAAATATAAAATGAACAATATATGTTGTTGGTTGGAGTTGAACTCTAGCTCTCTACAATCACAAAGTAAGCTCTAACCACTAGATTACAAGTAAATATGTGATATTTCATGAGGTGGTTGGGCTATATAAAAAGTTCTAAAAAGTAAAATTCAATTAAATTACAATATACATAACTAAAATATTAAAATTATAGGGTGACTTAGCACCCATACGGGTGAATGTAGATCCGCCCCTGCCTGAGTGCATCTGAATTCCCGAACTAATTTTCATGTCAGTTAAAGAAGCTAATCAGACTGCACCATCAATTACCACATCCAATCATGTTTCAAGTCAACTTCGCAAGCTCAAATTTAGTGTCATACATGTTAGAGATGAGAGAATTATTTTGAACTTATCTCATGCTTAAAAAAACGATTCTTCATTAGATTAGTGCCGAGTCTGCCGACCAATGAAATTGTTTAAATAGTTTTATTCTTATAAAATATTAAGATTCATATAAGATGATTGAATGATGATCTTTTTTTTGGAAAGTCGCAATGAGAATTTTTTTTGGATATTAAATAGTTGAGTCATTTGAATTTGAATTTTTTTTACTAAAAGACAGAATGATTGAATGATATATTTAACCGATTAAACATATTCATCCCAACAACTTAAATGAGCTTCTAAATAACTGTTAATCACTTTTTAGTAACTAAACTTTTTAAACTTTCACATACCTGAAATTAATTTTAGAGTTTCTATTAAACCACGTCAGCAATAAATTAAAAATGAGAAATAATTTGAGTCAATTATTTGGTCAGCGTGGAGTTTATTAACAGTTTTGTTAATAAGAAACTTTTCTGTATAGTTTCTAAATAAGAAACTCTCCCATATCTCTAAGAAATAAAAACTTCCACCTCATATTGGAAACTCTAATAATACCAGAGAAGAAAATGCTCTGCATGTTGTATGTGGAAAAAAAAATTAACCGATTAAGCATGATATATTTCTTCTAATTTATAATAAAAAAATAAATATTTCAATAGAAAATATATAAAAATATTTTAATAGGTATACCGACCATTCTCTCAAAAATAAAATATCGTCTTGCAGCTAGTTGTCTCTTAAAAAATTAATTATCGCCTTGCAGCTAGTTGTCTCTTGTTGACTTGTTGTACATTTTCCGTACCAAAAGCATTTGAGGCTAAAATGATAGGTGCCAGTTCGCCGATATTTTTTTCAAGAATATAAAATAGTCTTTGACAATTCTATCGGAGCACGTCCCAGCGCTTGTTGGAACCGTCACCACATTCAATTGATAACCCGTTTGCTTGTCTCTAATGCTTCAGAACCTCAAACCTTCAGATCTTTTAGGGGAATTTCATGTATATCTCTCGAAAGTTTTAATATTATGTATTTATTTCTCCAAATCAATAATTACATATTTATTTTTGAAAATTGTACAAACTCACATATTTGTCCAATCTAACTCTATAACATATCAAATATCTCCAAAATAATTAAATAATATTTTTTTAAACTTTAAAATTTATTTTACAATATTAATTAAGAATATGTTGACCATTATGCCCTTTGTTTCTGTCTCTTTAGTCTGTCTGAGTTTTTTTTTCTCTTTAAGGCGCCAAACCTCCCGCCTCTCTCTCCAAATGTGCCAAATCACATATTTCTCCCCGTCCCCTCTCGTAAATTTATGTCGCCCCTCGCTGCTTTAATTTTTCCATCTTCGTTTGGAGAGAGAGGCGGGAGGTTTGACGTCTTAGAGAGAAGAGAACTCAGGTTGATTAAAAAGACAGAAACGAAGGGGCATAATGGTCAATATATTATTAATTAATATTATAAATTTAATTTAAAAGTTTTAAAAAATATTATTTAATTATTTTTGGAGTTTCTACAAATATATGAGTTTCTACAATTTTGAAAAATAAATATGTAGTTACTGATTTCTAAAGAATAAATATGTAATATTAAAACTTTTGAGAGATATACATTAAATTCCTCAGAAAAATGACAAATTCTAACATGTCAAAAATATCACGTGCTGCTTTTAATCATGTCAAACAAAATTCTCTCTTTGTTAATATGTCCCACTACGTAAAAATTAATTTAAAAAATATATATATTAGGATACGAACAAAAAGAACTTGTTTATGGCTTGGGTGTGCTTCAAAATTGAAGCAAACAAGATACACGAAAGAAAAGGTTTGAAAAATATAAGAACTAAATCAAACCTACTAAACTGAAATGAATTTTAATTTGTTCGGTTTAAACGGAAGTAAACATATTGGTATTATTATTAACGAAAAGTATAGATTTTCATACACAAGTTATTCAATTCCATACAAAATATGTAGATATTCTAAAATATTCAAACCAAAATTAAAGAAATAAAGCAATGATTGAATCAAATAAAATATAAACAAGAGTAGAACTAGGGTGTGATGTGCTCACCAAACTCTTTGGTGAGCACAACTCTACATAAACTATCGGATTCACTTCAAACGAGATTAATCCAACCGTTGAAACCAATGTACTTTACGAGTGATGGGCGTACATGCAAAATTTTAAATTTTTTGAATTCATTTAGTCTCAAGTCAAGTGGTCAAAATTGAGAATTTTTTGAATGCATTAAAACAACTTCATTTTGGATCATTCATTTTTCATCAATTTTGACCACTTGACTTGAGACTAAATGAATTCAAAAAATTCAAAATTTTGCATGTACATGCATCACTCGTAAAGTACATCGGTTTCAACGGTTGGATTAATCTCGTTTGAAGTGAATCCGATAGTTTATGTAGAGTTGTGCTCACCAAAGAGTTTGGTGAGCACATCACACCCTAGTTCTACTCTATAAACAATACTTGACCATTATAATTCGGTCGGTTGATTTAGTTGATTTTGAAAAGTCTAAACCGAACTAATCCATTTCAACCAAAATAATTGAAAAATTCAACCAAACCGATCCATTTAAACCTACATTTTTTTGTTCGATTGAAAACCAAACAAGCTGAACCGTTTGAAATTTGAACACTCTAACCAAAAGGCAACCGTAAGAGAACTTGAGTGCGTATCCTCTGAGATATCTCAACTTTTGCGTGACCGACGTGTCCGGTGCCTATTTGGAGATAGCGCAGGGGGCCAGTATTATTTGTGCTTCAAGATTCGTGCATAACGTATTTGAATGGTTCTGATTTTCCATGAAGTCACGCAAAGTTTGAGATATCTCAGAGGATGCGAATTTAGAGAACTTTCGGTCTTGATACTCAATCTGCAATAATAAATAAATTAACGACAATATCCTCAATCTTGATATGAAAAACTAATTATTTAATCAAAAATTTATGTAAAATTCTACTAAAAATATATATTCATTCGACACTTATTAAAGTTTTTACAATCCTATGTGCATCTTGGCGCTTGTTGCTACCGTCACCACATTCAATTGATGATGCGTTTGTTTCTCTTATGCTTCTGAACCTCAAACCTTCGGATCTTTTTTAAAAAGTAGTGATTATTGTCCGGTCAGCAAGATATAAATAGCCCTTTGTTTTTGGGGAAGAGTATCCTCCCAGGTACCGTAAAATATTCCCCTTTACAGCTTGAGATTTACTCCCAACCGCTTTGAGATTCGAGCTAGCGCAGAGGCAGTATTATTATGCTTTGAGATGCGTTCCAAGTTAAAAAGAACGTTCCAGATCCACTAATTGTTAAGATTTCCTATTACGATACTGTGGAGAGGATCTGAATTCTGTTTTTGTCTCCTCATGCTTCGTTAATCGCGTCAAATAAATTTTCTTCTCGCTTTATCAATATATCCAACTGCATAAAAAATTTAAAAAATATTTAACGATACGGACAAAAAAAAGTGGATTTGCCCGACTTGTAACAGAAATTTTTATTAATCGAAAAAAAAAATATATCAAAAAAAGGACGTAACTTTTCTGAAAATTCTAAATATAGTTAGATCGGAATCAATCGTACCGTCTCATGAAACGGGACAATCCTCTCCGTCCGGGATTAACATTTCACTACCTCCCTTCATCGCTAATTTTACTTCACGGACGGTAATAACCTCCCCGTCCGACTAAAAAAAATAAAATAATAAAAAGACAGAGACGGTGATAACCTCCCCGTCCGACAAAAAAAAAAATTAGGACAAATTTCAAATCAAACTTTTTTTTATTTACAAGTATTGGATTCAGGTAAAACATCTTCTGGACAATGAAAAATCAGGACAAACTTCAAGTCAAACTTTGACTACTCAAAAGTAAGCATTAGCAATTGTTGACTGAATTCTTAGAGATAAATTATTGTCTTTACCTGAATCAGTAGCGATAAATTCTAGGAGCAGAGATGAATTCTTCCAATCAAAAGTGGACTAGTAGTCAAAAGAATGTCCAGAAGATGCTTTATCTGAATCCAATACAAATAATGGTTTTTTTTTTTAGTCGGACGGAGAGGTTATTACCGTCCGTGAAGCAGAATTAGCGATGAAGTAGGTTAGTGAAATGTTAATCTCAGACGGGGAGGATTGTCCCGTCCCATGGGACGGTACGATTGATCCCGATCTAACTATATTTAGAATTTCCAAAAAAGTTGCGCTCTTTTTTGATATTTTTTTTATTTTTTTTCGATTAATAAAAATTTCAGGACTTGTAATGACTTGGGTGTGCTCTAAAATTGAAGCAAACAAGAGAAACGAAAGAGAAAGTTTGAAAATACAAGAACTAAATCAAACCTGCTGAAATATATAGGATTTTTTATGCATTTGTGACTGAGTTCTGTTGAAAAACAATAATTTAGTTACTGTCAATTTTTAGTTACACATGCCATTTTATCATACTTGATATTATATAGGAACGTTCTTGGAGAAGTAAGTAATATATAAAGTACTAACACATCAATAATCAATCTTTAGTTAGCCAAGACAATGTTCTCATAAGAAATTGTAAGTTTAAAATTTGAATAAAGAATTTTTTATGAATATTGAATAGTTAAATGACTTAACTTCTATTTTATTTTAAAAAAAATGTAACTGATGCAGCTAACTAATGGCAGAGCCACTTGAAGGAATGGATTAATTGATCTCTATTATTTTTTTTTTTTTATACTTTTACCTTATTTTATATACAGTTTAGGTAGAATGTTATAGATAATGTAAAATTGATTCTCATTCGCATCAAGAAAATTTTATATGATTAATCTTCATTCACGTCTGACCCTCATAACTTAAAAGTATGACTCTGCTTCTATAATTAACTGTCATGTTTTGTATAATAGATAAAATTTGGTAAAATCTCTCAACATAACATCAAAGAATGTGGCGCAAATACAAACTACACAAGCTGAAGCCTCCACAATATGGAGACGAAAGCACAATTTAAGATCATGCCATCACTAGCACTAAGCATGCAAGTAATGCCACAAATAAGTTAGGAGAAAATTAGATTTTTTTTCTTTCTTTTGGTACCACTAGGTGCTAACTGCTAAGTCTAGTAAAATGGATGTATTATGTTGCATGATATGACAGTTAACTGCATCTTTCAAGTCACGTAGCGTTGTCGGATACATTTCTTTTCAATTTTCATGTTAGTTTTTAATTTTCCTTTTTTTTTTTCCTTTTGTTCTTTAGTTGTCACCTCCTATGTGCGTTCCCCGTTGGGCTAATTAGGTACGTGTTACCAACAATGAATTTTCTACTTGCTAATGAGTCACATATTGCTTTCAACGCATGAATACTCCTTATTTTATGTCATTGACTCGGCTTTGCTAAGGCCAAATCAGATTTTGATTCAATTTCTTGATAACGGATAAATTTTCCATGCTTTTGAATTAAAACTCCTTTATATTTTGTTTCTAAAAAAAGAGATAATGATCATATGAGTTTTTCAATCAATTAAGCAGTAAGAATGAAAAAAATATTTTAATTTGCATCATATCAAATTTTTTCTAAAATTGTGCTTCACAAACAGCTGCATGACAAAAAAAAAAAAAAGAGAGAGAGAAGAAATACGACAGAGTTCACCTCCTCTACACCCCGAATCGGAAATAATAAAATCACTAAGTTTATACAAGTTGCACCTCATCTCTACTTCCTTCCGCTCCCCCCTCAAAATTTTCAATTATGAAAAAAGTAACCAATGTCAATTAAGTGGAATCAGTCTCTCCCTTCCTTTCCTTTAGCAAAGGTGTTGTGAAGCACTGTCTAACTGTTCAACCAAGGGCAGACCCACATGAGACCGGGGGAGGGGGCAATTGTCCCTCCTGTATTTTGAGTTTTAATAGAGATCTATCGACCCGCCTGATTTTGTCTTTCTTGAAATATTTTTTACCCCCTCTAGATTTCTGATTTGTAATTCAGATTAAAGTTAGAGATAAAATTAAAATAAATTTTCTGAATTATGATTGGTAATTAGAATTATAAGTTAGAGCATCATAAATTATAAGTCAGTATTGGAAAGTATAATTTAAAGTTTTATTTTTTTATCGAGTACTCAATTAGTTAATGAGTTTAAACCCGAATAGATATTTAAATCCGATAGCTATTTTTGCCTCCTCTTAATGAAAATCCTGAACCTGCTCCTGTGTTCAACTCCTTTACACACCCCTCTACAAACATGTATTATAAACGCACAGACAAATTGTAAATTTTTGCACCGTTTCTATCACTTGGATCAAAGAAGGCTATAAAGGAGTTACTATTAGAGAAACTAATTCTTGGGCCTTATCTTTTGTCAACTAATCTGGAACTTTACCAATTTCATTTCCATTTTTGTTGTGTTATCACATTAATTTGTATAATATAGTAGCGCTTAAGTTCCTTATCGCCATGGGCGGAACTAAAAAATCTTAACAAAAAATGCACAAATTATGATTGGTGGAAATTAAATTCAAGTTCTCTACCAACACAAAATAAACTCTAACCACTAGACTACAAGTAAACATGTAATATTTATGTAAAAAACTAAATTATATAATATGTTCTAAAAAATAAAATTCAATTAAATTTTAGTACACAAAACTAAAATTTTAAAATCATAAAAGTAGCTTTAACTACCTTTAAATGGTTTTTGGATTCGCCCCTGTGCCTTGTTATTATCTTTTGTTCCTTATTATTCTTTACCTTCGTAACTCTAACATGCCAATGCATTAACTGTTTAACATATGCTGCAATAGCTATGACCACACTATTATACCATTATTATCTCTTGTCTGAGTAAATTCCAACGGTTCATATGTAATCAAGAACTTGCCTCCTGTAAAATTAAATTGGCCAGTTTACAGATAAAACCAAATCACATTGGATATTCTGGATCAAATGATATAGCAAAATGGCCGAAATGGCCGAAATTTTTATTTATACCATAATAAAAAAAAAAAATAAACCAAAATATTCCAGTTTGGTGAGAATTCGAAATTTATCCAGACCAACAAACTGTTTAATGGCCCCAAAGACTGAGGGCCGCCAATTGGCCCTGCGGCCCTAATCTAGGGGCCTCCAAATGAATTAGCAGCTCTATTTTTTTTTTGCTAGTGGCACAGAGATTGTCTGAAAACCAATTTGCTGGCACGGGGAACAAGCTAATGTGATTTTTGTTATAGGCAGCCGCTGATACCATTTTACTAAAATATTTGTAAAAAAAAAAAATAGGACCACTACTCCATTTGGAGCTCCAAAACTGGGGCTGCAGGGTCAATTGGCAGTCCCCAGTCTTTGGGGCAGCAGGGATATTTGACGGCCTAAGTAATTTTTGAATTCTTCCATTTTTGAGGTGCTTTGGTTTATTTTTTTATTATGGTATAAATAAAAATTTCAGAGCAAAATGGTATTTCTCGCAATAAATTTTTACTCTTGATCAAAGAAAATAATCCACATGTTCCTCGGCAAATCCTGAAAGGATATCGGATACACTGGTGCAAATTGAGAAAATACCGTGCGTGCGTGCCCTCCTAAAACATATGAAATGCAACAATACACAACAATTATAATAAATTATCAGTTGCCCCTTGCATTTAGAAGATACCGAAGCTCCCACAAATGCATCTAAACTGCTAAACAATAGTTTAAACATTCTCGTTCCTCTATAGACAAATTCTGAGAAAATGAATAGTGTAAACATTCTTTTGAAGATAGTTGGAGATATGATGTTGCTACCAAAAATCATCCAAGTATTTCTCATCTTTGCAGGTTTGCAAATGCTACTCTATAGCTTTGTAGAGGCACAGATGAAATTTTCAAATATACATACTCCGAAAAAAGAAAGAGAGAGGAGATCAACTGGCAAAGCAACACAACCCATGGATTACCTTAATTGCACTTCCGTTCCATATTTCCATAGAAATAATGCAGAATCAATAATTTAATTTCAAAGCCACATGATTAAAACAAAACATAAAAACTTGGTTTAAAACATAACCATTTATGCATCCCTAAATGCCATAGGCTGAAAATTCTAACAAAACCTGATTTAACTCAACTTCTAGCTGATAAAGAAAAAGCTTCTCAATATCGCCGATCCTTCGACAACTCAGGATCCCTGCAAACCACATTATAATAATTATATATATAAAAAAAAAGGCAATAAGCCAATGCTCAATAAAGGGCCATATACATATGCACTTGAAAAATTTGGTGACATCTCTATCTCATACATCCGAAATACTTAGAACAAAAGACAAGAAAACTACTAAAAAAACAGAAGAAAAAAAATCTGTATAAAAAACTTGCAAAACATGTGATAATGCGCACGGGAGGGGGGTAATGCTTAGTTACATTTATACTTGTTAGAAACTTGTATGGACATTTCATGGTGTCAAATTAGCTTAGAAAGGTCGAGACAAACCTCTGGATGTGATCGAGAATGAGAAGTCTTGGCCCAGGTGGAATGTTCACATCTCTAAGAGCACTGTAGTAAAAAATAAAACAATAATAATAAAAATATATATTACGAGAAGAACACCCACATTGTATTCCATCAATTTATTTATTTCTGAAATATAATTTGCCTATTTAAAAGATGATATGACCACATAATGGTAATTCAACAAACTGCCCAGGTACCTAATTTGACAACTCTTACCTTTTGTGATCCACCTTATTTGATTTGGCATACATGTTTCATCCAAAAAATTTGTTATACCCTTTTTTTTACCCAAATAATAGCTGTTTTACTTGCTATTAACATTAAAGGTTTTTTATGCTTTTGTTAGCAGCTCTACTTATTTGGGCCAAGACATTCAGGTCCATGAATGGAACAGCAGAAATTTAATAGAGACAGGCTCAGTCCAGATTTAAATAAACTAACCCAGCTGTGTGTGGGACTATCTTTTTTGTTTTTTGTTTTTTAAGATGATTATTTTTTCTTTCTTTTCTTTGTTTGCTGTGGGGAGTGGGGGGTTTAGGGAATCCATATCCTCTACCGTACCGGACCGTGTACAATACTCCCAGCCGGGCCAAAGTCACATCGGTGCCTATTTAGAATATAGGGGTGCTGTTTTGAGATTTGTGCCAGATGAAAATGAACAACTCAAATCTCATTCTACTCGGTTCGGTATTGCACCGGATCTGAATTCGTGTTTGGGAAGGGGGTGGGGAGAGGTGCTCTAGACCTGTCATTGAGGAGGGGCAATGTAACATCAGTTAGAAGTCCCTTCTTGAAATTTTTTTCATATTTTTGGAGCCCCAGATTCAGAAGCATGCTTCTAGCACGCGAATAGTACACATCTTCACTTTGAGGCTGAGAGAACTTTTGTCCCACCTACAGTTTTTATCATAAAAGCAATACACAATGATATAAGCAGAATTACTGAAGTTCTCCCCTCAGAACGAACATAACAGAGTCACAAATAGAAAAGCATACCATGAAGATACCGCCTTGGAAAAGAGAGAAGAATAAACCAGTAGTAACTGCATTGACTGCAGGATTCGGTGTGCCCATTCCACTCACCAAAGAAAACAATGCACCTGAGCCGAAAGCTGCCACCATGCTGCCACCAGTATTTTGCATTGTTACAGTTCAATCTTTTCTCTTTTTCAAAGTAAATGCAGTATTTTACTTCAGTTGCAATCATTACATATTTAAGCCATTTTCAACTAGAACACAATTTTTTTTGCAGCCAGATGTTGGATTATTGTTAAGAAAGATGCACTTCATTAAAAGTTGAAAATCTTACTTGAACATTGTTTGTGGGCTAAAAAAATAACATGTATATAAGAGTAACTTTAAATTTGGTAAAAATAATACAAAATTGAAGTGCGATTTAGTTCCATATTTACCCAACTTAACAGTTGGGTGTTATGCCTAACCTATGTCGGTGTACATTATCGAGTAGTAGCAGACTGGATAAATGTTGGCTTATTAGCAAATACCATCAAATATCATCTGGAATAAGTACCAGATATCTATATCTCAACAAAATAGATAGCTAGGTAACTCTGCTAGATGAGTAAGTTCCCCAAACACAGAAGATATAAAAATGATTTACACATGATTTAGAAAACTAAAATAAAAATGACTACCTAGTCTGAACATCCTCGACACCTCTAATCCTTTTCATGACACAAGAGATCCCTGCATTTACCCCAGTCATCACTGCAAAATTACGGGCTTGCACCAAGGGTCCTCCAGCAAATGCCTTTATTCCCATAAAATAAAAAACAAGGGTTAGATATATCTTATGAAATCTTAAGCCTTCACAAAAACTATACCAAAAATAAATCCAAGCTTTATTATTTCCAAATTTAACCTAATTCTAACTGTACTTTCAAAGACATCAACATCTCTAGAATTTCTATATAATATATTTTTAAATCCTCGCAGATTACACTGACACATTAACAATAAAAACAGAAGTTCTAATTTAACAAATGACCAACTCTCCTTCCAACCAGTACATTAAATTTCAAGATGAAACATAAATCTTCTTTGTTTCATTTCTCAGTTTACTTAGATTTGCACAAAAAGGTGCTTCTTAAGTTGCAGTATTGTCAACTAGACAAACTGTACCTTCTAGCACAAATCTAAAAGGTTGGATGCCATCTGCAAAATGTCTCAGAAAAGGTCTATGTCGAAAAGGAAGCATTCCTTAGTGTTAATTGCTAGGTAGCGGGTACAATTTGCAAAAGGTCTAAAGTGAATTAAAATTGAATACAAATGACAGAAGCATCTCATTTATCTGGCATTTGCGAAACCAAATCATGGCCTGATAAATTCAATGCAAAACCTCTGCCAAACAAAAATTCATTGTAGTTTGACTGATTAATAACTCGTTCAAATTTTCATTAATAAACAACTGCTGACATTTCATTAATTTTGCAAACACGCCCAAAATTCCTCATGCCTGCAACAACACAGCACAACCAACGAAAATCTAGTTCATATTCTATCAAATATGATAATTAAATGGAAAAAAAAATTAGAAAGAGGACCTGCGCCTGTTTCAAGGAGGCCATGGCCTGTGTATTGAGGGACCCAGCGGCCTGAGGGGGCGCCGGGGGAATAGCATCGGGTGGGGTCAGAGTGCCCATGAGGCCTCCAATAGCGGCGCCCTGGAGTGCTCCAGTTGCGGTGGTAATGGCTGCCTCGACGGCGATTGGCTGGCGCGCAAGCCAGGAACGGAAACCGGTCTCGACACCTCGGATACGCTCCGTTATCTGCTCAATCGGGTTCGGGTTCTGATGCACTGGCGCCGAACCAGCGGGAGCCAAGACCATGCTTTGCTGCCCAACTCCGTCTATTCCCATCTTCTTCTTTCTTCTTCTTTCTTTCTTTATGTTTTGATTTTGATTTTGGGTTGTTTGGGACGGAAAGGTGTAGCAAGAGACGAGGTGCCAAGGTCGAGGTTTATCCCTTTCTTCCAAGACCAACCTGACCAAAAACCCACTTGGTTTTACTTTTATTTTGGCAAGTTAGGTTAAATACAGGAGAGACTACTTGGAATTTTACAAATTTGAGTATCTACGTATCTGCGATTTTTTTTATTTTTTTAGAAATTGAAAATCCAAATCTTAAAAAAAAAAAGAGGATTTTTTTTATAAAAAAAATAGATATAACCGTACCAATGATACGATGCTAGCAAGTTTCCGACTTTTTAAAAAATACCCACAGTTCAGATCGAATCTCTAAAAATACCCATACCCATCCAAGATTTTTAAAAATGTCCAAACCGGCCATTTAATGGCCGGTCCCCCCGTTTTTTTTTTTAAGAGACAAATAGCTAAAATGCTGAAATATAACACTAAAAAATCGAATTTTTTTCCCTTTGTCAAATTACTTATTTGATAGCATATTTATACTAAAATACGCTAAATCTCTTTGTCAAATTACTTTATCAAATTATGTTAATTTATGCTGATTTACACTAAATTACTTGAAATTACAATAATTATGTAGAATTATGCTAAAATACAGTAAATTACGCTAAATTACGTATGAATAGGGATGATATCTTCACTGAGAAGGCGAAAAACAACGACGAAACTTCAAACGGTCATAAAACGGCGCTCGAGTGTCCGATTTCAGCAAATGACCACTTTTCGGAAAGCTTGCGAAAATACGCATGCATCAAAATTATGATGCCAGATTTTCAAATTCAGAATCGCCAAAAAACAAAGGGAAGAGTCTCAAAACTTCAGTTGAAGTTTCCGATTAAGATTTTCATTTTTATTGTTCAATCTACGTAGCTCAGTAAATTAGTTATATAATGAACTTGTAGAATACCAATTTTTATTATTTTTGGAATTTTTTTACTATTTTTTTATGATTTATGAAAGATGACACAAAATAGGCCCTATTCATACGTAATTTAGCGTAATTTACCGTATTTTAGCATAATTCTACATAATTATTGTAATTTCAAGTAATTTAGTGTAATTCAGCATAAATTAATATAATTTCAAGTAATTTAGCGTATTTTAGTATAAATATGCTAATTATATATCAAAAAAGTAATCTAATAAATATTTTAAAAAAAATCGATTTTTAAGTGTTATATTTCAGCATTTTAGCTATTTGTCTCTTAAAAAAATTAACATAATTTCAAGTAATTTAGTGTAAATCAGCATAAATTAACATAATTTGACAAAGGGATTTAGCGTATTTTAGTATAAATATGCTATCAAAGAAATAATTTGACAAAGGAAAAAAAAATTCAATTTTTTAGTGTTATATTTCAGCATTTTAGCTATTTGTCTCTAAAAAATTTAAAAAAAAAAAAAAAACGGGGCGGACCAGCCATTAAATGGCCGGTTTGGACATTTTTAAAAATCCCGAGTGGGTATGGGCATTTTTAGAGATTCGATCTGAACCGTGGGTATTTTTAAAAAAGTCAGGCAAGTTTAGGTTTTTTGTACGGTTCTAGTATTTTTCAAACGTTAAAATTCATATGGACCACATATTTGCTCAAAAATTACTGAAACTGCATTATTGGTATGATTCTAGTAGTTTGTCTTTGGTGAAACCGCATCAATGATGCGGTGATGCGGTTCTATTAATTTTTCAAAGAAAAACAATCAATATTTTTCCGAAGATTTGAATTTTTAATTTCTATAAAATAAAAAAAATCCGTTTCTACATTGCTGTAATCCTAAAAATTGAATTTACTTTTTACAATTCTTAACATTACATTTAGTACTTATAAAGTTTATGATGACATTTTTAGAGAAATTATTAATTTAACTAATTATACTACATTAACAACTACTCCACATTTTTTAATTAAAATTACAATTATCACATCAACATATACGATTCTTTACCAGTAAGATGAAGATATTTTATTAAAGTAATTTATAAATTCGTACATGATTTTTGCGAAGTAAAGATAAAAGAAATGATTTTGTACAAAAATAAATATCAAACATTAATCCTTAATTAATTATGAGTAAAGATCAATAATAAAACAATGATCATTATTAAAAATCAGAATCACGACCACGACGATGATAGCAGCAGCAACAGGGGTTCAAATGACTTAATTTTTAAGGGAATCAGAGTAGGTCCGATGCCCATCGGACCTACCTTGGTTCGATGGGTGTGATGACCATTCGATCTGCATCAAGATTCGTGTGCTCTGCATCAAATCCGTACAAGTTGTATCAATTTCCGTGCACAGAGATCTTGATGCTAATCGTACGGTCCTAGAGCTAATTGAACCTAAATGTAGGTCCGATGCCCATCGGACCTACTCCTATCTCATTTTTAAGACCTTGACTTCTAAAACTGGACCGTAGATAAAAGAATGAGAAATGATATAATCAGTTGATAAGCGAACAAAACGCAAGTAATCAGCCGTTGTTTATTAATAAAAATTTCAATCAGTTAAATCACGTTTGCAGAAAGAACTAGCATTTGATCTAGTGGCAAAAACACATGGCTTTTATGTGAGAGATCATGGGTTTGAAATCCGGCTGAAGAAAATCTTTTGTTATAATAATAAGAATATAAAATTTGAAAGCTTGACCTTCATCTTTCTTTCAAAAAAAAAATATATATCGTTTGGCAGAAAACTCGCATTGAATTTGTCGCTATAATTTGATTTCTCAAATGTCATGTAAATGTGAGATGCATCTGGCAATTGTATTAAATTGTAATTCATCTACCACTACTATAGAAGAGATAAGAGCAAAGCTATGGTGTGATGTGCTAGTTTGGTAAATACAACTTCAAATGTCTATTGAATTGGCTTCAAACGACAAATCCAAAAAGTTAAAATTTATCTACTCCATGCGTGATGCATGTACATGAAAATTATTAGAAGTTTCGAATTAATTTAGTACAAAGTCAAGCGGTCAAAAAAATAAACCTTTTATAAGTTGTTTTATATATTCATTTTTCATCATTTTTTTGACCGCTTGATCTTGTACTAAATGAATTCGAAACTTTCAAAATTTTGTATGTACATGCATCACTAATGAAGTAGATGGATTTCAACAGTTTAGATTCATCGTTTGAAGCCAATTCAATAGACTTTAGAGTTGTGCTCACCAAACTCTCTTGGTGAGAGGATTCAGACTAATTCAAATTTGATTTAGTAAAATGATGTACAGATGATATCTTTTTGGCTGCTCAAACAAATTAAAAGGAATTGCTTGCTCTTATTTTTTTTTTTTTTATAACAGTGTAATCCTCCCAATTTAATATTTTATTTATTTATTTTGACATTTCAATTGTTATGAAGATACCATAACTTCCGACATTTTTAATAATACCCCAAGTTAATTAAAGATTAATAAAAATACCCACGGTTTCTGAAAATTTTAAAAAATACCCTAACCGGCCATTAAATGGCTGGTACCGAATTAATTGCCCAACCGGCCATTTAATGGCCGGTACTGAATTTTTTTTTTTTTTTAGAGAAAAATAGCTAAAATACTGAAATCTAACACTAAAAAATCGAATTGTTTTGTTAAATATTTGTTAGATTACTTTTTTCATAGCATATTTATACTAAAATACACTATGAATAGGGCCGATTTTGTGCTAAAATATGCAAAATCCGAGATTTTTATTTTTACCCAAAACAGAAAATATATATAAAATAGAAAACATATATAAAAGATAAAGAAAATATATATAAAAGATACATCAAAGACCCTAAAAACTTTAAAATTATAAAAAAAGGTCCAAAAGTCCATGAAGGAAGACTCGGATCGCGAATCTGAGCCCGCAAAATGGGCGAAACTGATCGTAGATGGGTTTCGGAACCAGTTTTGGGCTGTGGAGTTCCTGTCAAAATTTCAGCCCGATTCGACGGACGGATCAAAAGTTACGCTCCTTTTCATGAAGCATGCACTGGCCCATATTGCATCATTTCCGATTAAGATTTTCATTTCTATTCTTCAATCTACGTAGCTCAGTAAATTACCGTATTTTAGCATAATTCTACATAATTATTGTAATTTTAGCATTTTAGTAAATTTACTGTATTTTAGCATAATTATTGTAATTTACCGTATTTTAGCACAAAATCGGCTCTATTCGTAACGTATTTTCTAACAAATATTTAACAAAACAATTCGATTTTTTAGATTTCAGTATTTTAGCTATCTTTCTAAAAAAAAAAAAAATTCAGTACCGGCCATTTAATGGCCGGTTGGGAGATTTATTCGGTACCGGCCATTAAATGGCCGGTTTGGGCATTTTTAAAATTTTTCGGGAACCGTGGGCATATTTATTAATCTGTAATTAACTTGGGGTATTTTTAAAAATGTCGGCCATAACTTGGTATCCATGTATTCCTGAGCATTTGTTTTCCAATTTGCGTCCTTGAATTTCTTAGTTAATACATACTTTTGAGAAGCAACAACTTCTTTTGTGATATATTGGTCATATTGAATGTTTTATCATTGATCACAATTATTTTTTTTTTTCAAAATAGCAACATACATACATTGCAAGTACTAGCTCAGTCACGCATTTCAACCAGTGTGTACCAGAAAAAGGAATATAGGATCACACGACCATTTTTTAGTTTCTTTTCTAAAATCTTTCGTTGTTATTCAAGGTTTGAGAAATAGGTTGAGGTTTAATTTAGGTTTAAGCATGCATCAACATCAATGATACAAAAATTGCTACGAAATTACAATTATTATAATAGAATGGCAAATGACTATTTTCGATAAAAAAAAAAAATCACATGAACCCAAGTTTATTAAAGCTAAATTTTCTCCAATTTAAGCAAATTATGTCTTTGATTTTTTTAGCAAAATAAAAGAATTAGGCCATGCAAGCAAGTAATTCAAATGCATCTGAATATTTCTAGTTCTCGACCTCAATTCAAGACCAAATCACATGAACCCAAGTTTATTAAAGCTAAATTTTCTCCAAATTAAGCAAATTATGTCTTTGATTTTTTAGCAAAATAAAAGAATTAGGCCATGCAAGCAAGTAATTCAAATGCATCTGAATATTTCTAGTTCTCGACCTCAATTCAAGACCAAACATGGAAGGTGACTAGGTTAGTTGTTGGGTGGTCAAAGATGGCGGTTATCTCATTTCTTGACTAGGGAATCTCTACTGTTGATCTCATTTCTCGATCTACGGTTTAAATTTAGAAACATTGTGAAAGACATAAAAAATGATGACGACTACGACGACGGTGAGGTAGAGTGATGATGATGATAATGATAATAATTTTACAGTATTGTGGAACACGGAAGAATAATTTGATAATTGATTTATTTTATCTAAATAAAGTCTATAAATCATGGAATTGTAACTCTTTCAATTTTCTTTTATATACAATGAAGTTATTCATATGTTAGCGGAGCAAAGCTAAAGATGTGTTGTGCTCATTAAACGAATTGATGAGTATAATTTCAAAATTTATCATATTGATTTCAAATAAGACAAATCCAAATCGTTGAAACTGCTAATCTACGAGTGATGTGTGTACATGTAAAATTTTGAAATTTTCGAATTTATTTAGTATAAAGTCAAAGGGTCAAAAAATAATTTTGTACATGCAAAAATATGAAGTTACCAATATTTTAATGCATTCATTTTTTATCAATTTTTCACCGCTTGATTTTGTACTAAATGAATTCAAAAAATTTAAAATTTTATATGTATATACATCACTCGTGAAGTAGATCGGTTTCAACGGTTTGTATTTATCTCATTTGAAGTTAATCCGATAGATTTATAGTTATGCTCACCACATTGTTTGACGAGCACATCACAGTCAACTGAAAATTGATCCCCGGTGTGCTATTGCAAGATTGAGTATACCTGGCTCCTCTCCAAATTGATTGGAGATCATCATGAAGATTTAGGTTACTTTCGGATCGAACGGTCAAAATCAAGTCTAGTTTTATATGAATGAAATTTTCTGAACATACAGATGAAGAACAATCAGAGTTAATTGGAACCATCCGATGTCAAATAGACGGTACAAATATGCCCGAGACCGAGACTAACCCCTATTGGAGACAATTCGTAAAACCCATTTGTTTCTACTTTCTACAAGCGAAATTATCACGCAAAAGCTAAACAAAAATATATATAATCTTAGAGGCTACCATGCAATAGTTTAATCAAAACGTTTTGATTCAACAAGTCATTTTGAATTAGATTCAAAGTCAAATATTGCAACTAGAGGAGGGTTCAAATGCCTTCATTTTTTGTGCCTCCATCATGCCTCTATTTTTAAAAACTTTAATAACTCAAAATTTAAAACTTAAAAATCAAAATAAAACCGTTGGATATGATCTACATCATTTTATCTATGTGCTCATAAAAAATTATCACATTTTGATTTTTTTTTTATGTGAATCAATAAGTTGAAAAATCAACGTCTATAAATTATCCACATTAGTACATTTTTTATAAGCTCTTGATGACAACCAAAACAAAATTAAAATGTCATAATTTTTTATACGTGCATAGATAAGATGATGTAGATCATATCCAACGGTTTTATTTTGACTTTTAAGTTTTAAATTTTGAGTTATTAAAGTTTTTAAAAATGGAGACATGAAAAATGGAGGCATTTGAACCCTCCTCTTGCAACTATGCATGTTATTCTTTGATGCAATGAACAAAAATTGGAATAAAGTATTACTGCATTCATACTAGGACTAAAACCCAAAACTCAAAAAGGAGTATATAGGTACGAGTAGAAATGATAAACTGTACAATTTAATAGAATCATCCCCGACAATACAACATAGTCTCCCTGCTCCAAGAAGTACAACAAAGATGGATATTTCAAAATTCAAATACAGCTGGGCAGTTTGAACCACTCTGGATTACAGTTATAACTTGAATAAGCTTGGCTATTTTACAAATTTTCAACAAAAATACCTAAAATGGATTGAGAATAGTGGCAGGAGTATGTCGATGGGATTCCGCAAAATCTCTAATGATTCGTTTGAGAGTCCTTCCCCCTTTCCCTCTCATGTGCACATAGCTATCCCCAGGTGTTGCCGCAGTCTTCAGAAAATCTAAGGCTGCATTTTCTAGTGCCTCAAGCCACAAAGTTACGATGGCCTCTGCCTCCCCTGGCTTTAGATATTCTGATGGGAGCGCTTGCACCTGAAGAGGTAAATTGACCAAGTGTCACTCTCAAATAAAGTGGAACAAAGTTGCACAAAGCTACAGACTGAGATTTACCGAGGAGTGGAGCCAGAGAGAGAGGCAATCCCAAGAAAGCAGAGGCCTCCATAAGGTTCTTTCGCAGATGCTGCACAATGCTGCCAGCTGTTGCAAAATGGTTGCTGATTTGTGCACCTGCGACCACAAATCAAAAGCTTATCATGGATGAATCTGGATCTTAAAGCCGAGAGAAATTAACAAATTAGTTCAGCATCAGGGCCCCAAACTCAACCCGGAATGTATCTTGTGGAATCAGGTCAGTTTGGAACTTTGAGTGTGATTGACGACTGGTTTTAATTTTATTGTCTAAAAGATAAGTGTAATTGTGAAAAAAAAATGAATTTTATTTAATCTATTGTTGGTAGTAGTTAACTACTAAACTTGCGGAAACAAAAATTGATATGCCTACAATATATAAAAATTTGCAGAAAAGAAAGTCTGCTATACTATGGATTTTGAAAACTTCTGTCAATAAATTGTCAAAACCCTGTATATTGTTGGAGAAATCAAAGAGTTACTACAGTGAAAACCCTAACACCAATAGAAGTATGTATTAATCAAGTGATAAGGAGCAATGTAAACAAGGTAATCATAAGTAAAAAATAATAATATGTCGTCTGCCTTCTCTAAATATCTTACTAGAAATTAGATGCAATTCATGTTTGCTGTCTCCAAACAAAAATTTATTTAAATTTATAGCTTCATCATTATTTTAAACCTCAAGCCTAATCATATAGCCCAGTATAAATCTTGACGGTAACCAGTGTAAATTAATGTGCCTTTGTCTTTATATTTTTCTTTCCTTTTGTGGGGGGGGTTTATATGAGGTGGGGGTTCAGGGATTTACCCTGGGCATAGCTGAAACACCTAGGAGAGCATATAGTAGATTAGAAATTAGGCTTTCGCCACAGCGAGAGACAAGATTCACCACTACCCCGCTTAATGATCCCTGGCCAGTCCTGCTTGCTTCACTCTCTAACAAGCAACTGAGCCCCAAATCAAGTAAACCTGCACAAATAGAGTATAAATTAAATAAATTAGAAGTACAAATGTACTATTATTTCAGATAGAGATATAGAGAGAGTACTGACAGGACATGTAAGACATGGCTGCAAGTGCGGCTCCAGTATGCATGGCTGTACAACTAATTGCTGCCTTTTGGAATGAAAATTCAAGGAGCTGACCTGATGCAGCAAGTACTTCCTAACAAGCAAAGCAAAAGAGATGTTTTCAATTCCATGCTCAGTGTACAAAATAAGCATAATACCTATCAGAGGACAATGGCCACATATGTGTGTATCAATAATGTTCCAATTTCAAAGGACAATGGCCACAAATGTATGTATCAAAAATATTCCAATTACAGAAGACAAGGCCACAAAAGGTAACGTAATGATCGTTTTTTGTTGACCAAGTCAACATAAGAAAACATACAACAAATTTGGGTAAACATTTTGACAGAGCGGTTTTTTATTCATGCAGCGCACAAGTCATATGCAGCACTGTTTTATTAAAAATGCTCCGACAAAATCTTCACCCACAAATTTGAAGGTTACATACAATTCTAGTAAAAAATAATTGGTAAATTGTCTTAAGGTGAGTGCGGGCTCAAGTTCCTAAGAAGAAAAATGTAGTTTAAGCAAGTGAAAAATTGGGTAATTATGATGCACTGCATGTTTTCTTTCATATGAGAGAAAGAGAGGGCAAGAGAGGGTGGAGGAGCCTATTCTCCAGGTTGTTGGGATAACACATACCTTGCGGCAGCATGTAACAAATGTAGAAGTAAAGCCAGTATAGGCTTCGATCAGTTCGGGTTCTTGATCACAAATGTAGGAAGAGGTGAGTGCGGATATTGAGGCGGAAGAGTTGAACCTCTCAAAAGTGCTCATGCAAAGTGAGCTGTACTCTTCAATATGACCAAACTCCTTGACTGCCACCGCAGCTGAAAAATATCTAAGAATAACATGAATCGAGAACTTGAAAAAAAAAAAGGTGCATTTCATACAAAAAAAAACCTTTTGTTTCCAGAGGAACTTCCTATTTTCCTTTTCTTTCTCTCTCTCTTTTATTTATTTTTTTTCGGGGCGGGGGGGCGGCGGGGGCAAAGCATCTTACGTATGGAATTTGCAAAAAAAAACACATCACTAACATGAGCACCAAGTGGGTATTAGGAAAACATGATAACCTGACCACTTTGCCCTTGATATGTTAACCCATTTAGCCTCCTATAGGGACCAAAAAATGGTTTTCTCATCTAAATTAAATGCCTCACTTTTCCAAATCCTTTGTTTTCCACTTGTTATCTTTCTTTCCTCTTTAATATATACTTTGGGGAAACATAAAAAATATCTGTTTATATGACTTGCCTGTTCGCAAATAACAGTCATGGTTTTGGTACTTGAGGAAGTTAGTGGATAAGCTGTCCAGAATCTGAGGCAGCAATGCCAGGAAGTATCGCGCTACATAAAAATTTAAAAAGTTTAACATGACAAGAAACACACATGCATACACACATACAAACTCATTAAGTATGACAAGTACCTGAGGTCTGCATAGCAAGGGAAAGGGATCGGCAAGCAGCTGCAGATAAATTAGCATTCTCCATATGAGATGAGGCGAAAAGTTTCTCAAAGAGGGGCCACAAAATACCAACAAGTGATCCAATGGTATCATCTTCGCACTCAACGTCTTGTGATGTGGGGTTTGTCAGGTTTCCAAATAGTGCTCCCAGCCTAGAAACCAAATCAAAGGTAATGATCACCAAAATATCACATAATTATAATTGAGCCTCCCCCCTATTCCCAATCATTCAATATGTTCCTGAACTACCCCTCCTTCCTCACTGATCCCATAAAAGTGAGGATAAAAAAGAATTTAAATATTTTTTTATATGAAAATAAGAGAAGAGAAGGGCTATAGCTGATGTTTAGCATTTTTCAGGCAGGCATGAGATAAATCTGACTTAATGCTATCATAGTTCTAGATAGCGACATTATGGCTACAATGCTATAAAAACTGAGGACTAAATTTAATCCAATATTCAGTGGTCTTGGCACATACGTGCGAATATTACAGAAAATAGTCCATATAATTTAATTTTTCCAGACAACAAGCAGCTTCAGCATCCTCATTGGAGGAAGATGCTGATGATATTGAGACGAAACAGATGGTAAAAGGCTATTAAAAAACTATAACATGAAAAAGCTTCTAACAAATGACATCATACGACCAGGGGCGGAGCCAAGAGAAAAATTTTAAATGGGGCAAAACTTGTCATAACTTTTAGGGTGGGGCATAGTTTTACATATATTTTAATTACAAGCATTAGCATTTTTTTTTTCAAAATATCATAAAGAAAACACAGAAATTAAATATTTTTCATGAGCCAGGGTGGGTACGTGCTCTACGCTGCCAACACATGGCTGCACCCTGCATACGTCTGCAAATGCACATCATATATTGTTGTTTTCTAAAGGCGCACATGAAAACGCTACTTATAAGTCTTGATGATGAAGAAGTCTAGTGACAATAATAAAAGAATGTTAAGGCAAACAAAAAGAAAAATGAACCTGGAAAGACCTCTAACAGCAAGGTTAATGGCAATTGTGTGAGCAGCAGGGTCTTGTCTCAAAGATTGATCTATATCTGCATCTATCTGCAATATAATTTAAGGCAACAATAATTGGTAATTGAGGCTTCAATATGCATCAAAGATCAAACATACAAGTGTTCACATACAAGTTTTTGAATCGATGCGTAGCTAGAAGAGATCAATCTTGCAAGAGAAGTTTCCTTAAGGTCCTTGTTGGGGATGCAACTCAGAGCAAGAGTAATCGCACCTACCACCTCTTCTTCTTCTTCAATTGCCATATTTTTTCTCTCCAAATCCTATATGATAGACCAAATTAGTGAAATTAAAAAAAAAGTACCAAAAAGGGAGTATACCTGCAATTTTACCTCAATTATCCAGAAAAGGATTTCAAGATTTTGAGGCTCATGGATAACTGAAGAAGCCTCCTCACAAAACTTACGCAAGGCCGAAGAACATGCTTTTGAACATATGAGTTGACCTATCCCTGATGCACAAAACACACTACACACGTATAAGACCACACCCCTGGCAATCAGAGAAATTTCTAGAAAGAATTTCATAGGTTGAAGGAGATGGCTTTTCAGGAAAAGACATGAACAGATTCTTACAGTAATTGCCTTGAGTTGGGGCCCGCAATTGATAGAAACCACTTGGAATAAGAGCTCAACACATCTCCAACAGTTTTATAAACCTTCATTACAAGAAACCACAACAAATCAAATCAAATATGCATAACGTACCATATTTTTCTTTATCGATGTTGCTTGCATAAGGAAAATTGTTGTTATTACCAAGGCCAGAAGACCATTTAGCTCGTCAGGTTTTGTGTTAGAGAGAATGGTGACCAAGTTCATGATAGCTGAGACATCAAATGGGTGCCCTGCTTGTACAACTGCCTCGGCAACCTGAAAGTACAAAAAAAATTTCATAAATTTGGATATGATATCCACAACTGACATTTAAATAAATAAATAAAGTGCTCACCGTATATAGTGCAAACATTTTAGCTTCAACCTCTTTCCATGGGATTGATTGAGTTGAAGAAGACCAACCACCAGAAATGAGCTACATTAATATATTTTTTTGCTATTAAGAACACGGACACAACAAAGCACAATGTCAAAAGCAACATGCACACAATTAAAACCTTAGTTACAAAAGATGTGGGGCCCATAAGCTGACAAATATCGACTAAGAGCTCCTCGAGATTCAGCCTGAAGTAGATCAAACCATCTGGCATGTACAGTCTCTCATTCTCACTACCATCAACCTTCAAAACATGGCTTTCAGTAAATAACAACGCTGAGAGTTCAAATATTAGTAATTCATTCACTGATCGTCATAGTTTCAAACCTGGGCCCGCAATAGAAGGGCATCTAACAAGGCAGAAAATACAGAGCAAAATACTTCAAACGTCGCCCTTCTTTTGCCATTTTGAATTTCCATTCCTAGAATATACTGTGCTAAACTACACCTGCAAAGGAATTAGAAAAAACAACTAAATAATAGTCTACAAAAGAGTAAATATGTTTTTAAGCATTGCAAAGGTATAGTGATGATACCAAAAAGGCAAAGTTGATTCTGCAATCTCACAATCTTCACTTGGAAAAGCAACACAACTATCAAGTTCACAAAATGTGTCTCAATTAATTTTATTCAATTGTCAGGTCTAAATCTATTTCAAGTGCAGAGACTTGATTAGAACCTCAAAAGTGCATCAACAAGGAGAAGTGCTTCATTGCTTCCTTCTGCGATTAATGAAGGGGCCTGCCTTGGAGAAATCAAGAAGACAGAAAATACTGATCAACTAAGAAAGAATTAAACAAGATAAATGAACAAATAATTTAATTCCACAAGTAGAAGACTTACAGCCTGACCAATTTCAGACAACAATGTAGCAATGCCAATTATTATTTTCTCATCTCTGCTAATCAAAGCAGGACGCAGCAGCAGTTCTTTAATGTATTGAACTCTACACAGAAATATCTCTGGCAATCCCTATCCAAAGTACAAGCATATAATTCAATTCAAAAAATTTAAGTAGTGTAACATTCATATGGAAGAATATATCATTGATTACCTCATACCGGCTGATAAGCTCAGTCATGACCTCTATTGCCACATCAAAGGAGTGTGAAATCTTCATCACAAATAAACAACTTTTGAGCTTTTGCATTAACATGGTATTATCATAATTCTTACTACAGTCAGGTAAGAAGATTGAGAAACTAAATTTGGTACCTGTAAAGAGTTGAATACAAAGTTCAGAAGGGGATGTTGGGCCACGGATGCAGGCTGCATCTCAGAAAAGCACTCTGCCCGAACCTGCAATTTACATAATCACATTAAAAGAAAGTCCAAGAGATGAAGTTAAAATGTTGATACAGAGAATAAAAGAAAAGAGTGCACTTACCCAACTCAACAAGCATTTTACAATTTTTCTGTTCCTCTCATGGAACAGAAGGCCATCATCCAGCCTCCGCTCAGATTGCATAATTAAAAACTCCAAAACAGTTGGCGTATAAGAAAGAAGCTACATTGAGACAATTACAAATTTTACGTAAAACACTACAAACCAAATGTATTTTAGCATTTTCAGTGCTCGATTGTACATGAACACCTCAACTTTTCAGTTGTTGCAGTTCTGTTCAGTAATATATTATGTTATGTTGTAATATGTTTTCATAAGATGTTATACTATTTTTGTCATGTACTGTTATAAGTTTCCTCAATATCTCTGAAGATATTGCATTCTTTTACCTCATTTTAAGGGTGCTTTGAGAAAAATAAATAAACACTCAGGTACCCCAACTAACTTAACTCTACTTCCTGAAATTACATTGTTGAAACAGGTTAGATGCATGCTTTAATTAGAGACATATATGTATAACTAAGCATTTTTTGTCCATTTTTAAAATTAACCTCTCTTTTGAAGCAGCTTCGGGTTTGGGAGTCAGCACTGGTGCCTCCAATCAAATCCTCAGTTACCTCTTCTGGCAAGACAGTGAGCAGCTCTAAAACTGCAATATAGCCATTGTTTTGAGCCTGTAATTTTTCGAGGCTGCTGAACAATTGTTCAATGGTTGTCTTTTGATCCTCCATCCTTAGTATCAGTACCGACAATGCCAGGCATATTTGGGTCAGTAACTGTTGAAGTTAAATTTACAGTTACATCTTTACTAATACTTATCATTGTTAATTTGATGATATGTCAAGAGGAGACAAGCACCTCACCTGAGCCGGTCCCGTGCTAAACCTTTGAGCTGCTAGGAGAAGAGCATTGAGCAAGTCGGTCTTGACTCTAGGATTTAGGTTGTATCCTTCACTTTTGATCTGCAAAACAAACAAAAGCAAAATTGGTCAAAAAAACAACTACAAATTGAATTTCGTTTAACATTGAAGTCGATAGAAAAGAGATGGATGAGAAAACCTTGCGACGAAGGATCTGAGCAGCGAAGAAATGCGCCTCGAAGTTGTAACCGGGAGGAAGAGTCAGAGAAGGAGTGGTGAGAAGCGAGGTAGCGACCTCCCAAGCGGCGTGGGAATGCTGGAATTGAACTAACCATTGGTTCGCTGCCACGCGGTTGCACGAGAGCGTATCGTGGTTCAGCACTCGCACCGCCTCCACCACATTCTCCAGCGCGCTTCTCATACTCCTTTCTGTCTGTCACTGGCGAGGTTGCGCCAGTAGAAGTGGAAGAAGGGGGAGTAGGGATGGTAAAAGGAGTGAGTGACAAGTGGTGCAATCGATTGGAGGGGCTCGGAGGGGAAGGGGGTAGATCGGACGGCTGTGGAGGGGAGAGAAGGGGAGGAGAGAGAAAGAGCGACGGAGAAGAAGGGAAAAAGGACGAATGATAATCTAAGGGATGGACGGTGTGATGGGGGTGAAGTTGTCGAATGTCTGCGGATCAAACGGCTTGCTTAGACTGTCAGAATCTCTGAAGTAACTCAGATTGTAAGTTTAGTTTCTTACCGTTCGATCATAATTTGGGCCAACCAGGGCCGAGATGAAATGCACGGGTTCCTTTATTATGCGTGCCATAACAGATCTGACGGTCCATATATAAACTCAAAATTTGAGTTACTTTAGGTGATGTGAATTCGATTCTTTGTTCTACAATCTGGCGAGCTTTGACTAATCTATACTGTGATTGGGTTCTTTAACTTCTTATTAGTCCGTTACGTCACCTCAATACTGATATCCTTCGTTATTATTATTTTTTTTTATGAAGAAGTTTAATGTAATTTTTCATTTTATTTATTTTGATAAAAAAAATTGTGTATAGTTATTTCTTTCTTTTAAAATTTTGTTTGTTTTCTTTAAGATATAATAAGATTTTAAATAATGTAAGTTTTTTATTACTTTGCATAAATTACTATGCATCTGATTGTGTTGTTCTTCGTAATATATAATTTTTATATTTAAAAAAAAATTATTTGTTTAAATTTGCCACGAGCAAATTTTCTTTCATAAAGAATTTCTACAAGTGTAGTTCAAAAAATGATCATAATATTATATAGAGTAGATAATATCACTTTCAGAAGAGTATATAAAGGTTTCACCAGTGTTGTTAAATACGGCCGCATGGATTGTATATGTGTATGCAATCTCATATATGCGGTTTTGCATATACAGCCACATATGCAGTCTATATAGACCGCATACAGACTTCATTATACTATACAATCCATACAAATGTTTATTTTAATTAATTAAAAAAAATTCAATTTCTGATCAAACATTTATTAATTAAAAAAAGGATCAGATATGCAGTAAAACCCGGACCCAATTCTTTATATTCATCCGGACACAAGTCCAGTTAAGTGAAGTTTATCATAGTTCATGCAGCTTCTTTTATAGGCTCTCAAAAAGTTTATTTCTTTTGTTTTTAAGAGTTAGAACTAAAGAAGTGCTATTATACAGGTTACTCCAGACGGACGCTCTGGGTGAAATTCACGTAAGGTGAAATTCACGTGAATTCAGTATTTACATTATTTTATTACTAATTTGAGCCGAAGGATTTGAGCAGTTGAATTTATGGCCCATTATTGACTATTGGTTACAAAGGACTTCGAATTAAAACAGTTGCATTTGTGGCCTATAAGTTATTTTCGAATTAAAGCACTTGTTAAACATTTATTTATTATACTTGTAAACATGCGTTGGATTTCCATATAAATATATATATTACATATGAGGAGCTCTATATATACTATATATGTTTAAGTGAAGTTTTCATATACTACATATATATGTAGTATAAAATACACGCATATGAATATATATATCTAAATTTTCATTTTAAAATTCGCATATATGAGTTCGCATGAAAATCTGCATATGCGGCATGTAGTAACCTTCCGCATGCATGAACAAAACGTTTAACTATGGTGCTTGCACTTCGTTGCTATTTTCTTTATACCGCATTTATCGTCATATCTGTTGATTATGTCATTGCTACTAATCGTTTCTCTGCAACACTAGTAGACTCCAGCCTTTAAAAACTGATATTGATTTATGTGTTTCTCCTATGCGATTATTGGGTACGATTTTTTTTTTTTTTTCAGGATCTGCAGCGTCTCGAAGAGTTGAAGACCTCGAAGTCAGCATTCTTTCGTCGCTAATTTTTTTTTAAATTTATAGTATTTAAGTATTTTACAAAAGATGAGGGATCACTTAGAATATCTTACAATAATTTAATTTTGTGATTTTAAAAGTCCGAACAGTCGATTTAAAACGTTCAACATGATATTTATATTAAAATGTGCTTGAAGATAAAAATTTACATTTTTTTGAATTTTTTTACTATTTATTAAGTATTTTACAAATGTTGTTTTTCAGTGGTTCAGAATTATCTAAAAACAGCAGTTTTATAAAATACTTAATAAATAGTAAGCAAATTCAAGAAAATGTAAAATTTTATCTCCAAGCACATTGTAATATAAATATCATGTTGAACGGTTTGGATTGACTTTTTAGACTTTTAAAATTATAAAATCGAAGAGAGTGGCTAAGACGCAAACGTTTGCACCAAGCCCTTGGTGCAAACGATTCGGTTCTCTGACTTTTAAAGTTCAAACGGTCGATCCAAACCGTTAGATATTTAATCCATATTAAAATGTGCTTGAAGACCAAATTTTACATTTTTTGGAATTTTTTTACTATTTATTAAGCCACTTTAAAAATTGCTGATCCGGATGAACAGTAAAAACAATGCAAACAAATTCTGGACCATGTGATCAGCAATTTTCAAAGTGGCTTAATAAATAGTAAAAAAATTCCAAAAAATGTAAAATTTGGTCTCCAAGCAGATTTTAATATAGAGATCACATCTAACGGTTTAGATCAACCGTTTGGACTTTGAAAATCCGAAAACCATTCGTTTGCACCAAGGGATTGGTGCAAACATTTGCGTCTTAGCCGCTATATATATATATATAGAGAGAGAGTGGCTAATATCAAAACGTTTGTTCCTAAGCCCTCATGCAACCAAGTCGTTTTTGGATTTTTAAAGTCCAAACGATCGATCCAAACCGTTAGATGTTCAATCTATATTAAAATATGCTTGGAGACCAGATTTTACATTTTTTGGAATTTTTTTACTGTTTATTAAGCCACTTTGAAAATTGCTGATCTGGGTGAACAGTAAAAACAGTGCAACTAAATTCTGGACCATGTGATCAGAAATTTTCAAAGTGGCTTAATAAATAGTAAAAAAATTCCAAAAAATGTAAAATTTGGTCTCCAAGCAGATTTTAATATAGAGATCACATCTAACGGTTTGGATCGACCATTTGGACTTTGAGAATCCGAAAATGACTTGATTGCACGAGGGCTTAGGAACAAACATTTTGATATTAGCCACTCTATCTCTCTCTCTCTCTCTCTATATATATATATGAGGAGGGATCCAATTACACCTTTTTTGGTGACACATCATGACACTGTTTTTTTTATAGGTCAATTTTGCGATTCCAAAATCTAAACAGTCGATCCAAACCATTCAACATGATCACCATATTAAAATGTGCTTGGAGATCAAATTTTACATTTTTTTGAATTTGTTTACTATTTATTAAGATGGTTACAAAATCGCTATTTTTCAATAGTCTGAAAACAACGATTTTGTAACCATCTTAATAAATAGTAAAAAAATTAAAAAAAATGTAAAATTTGATCTCCAAGCACATTTTAATATATCCATCATGTTGAACGGTTTGGATTGACTATTTGGACTTTGAAAATGGTAGGTGTCAAAGTGTGTCACCAAAAAAAGTGTAATTTGATCCCTCCTATATATATAGAGAGAGAGAGAGAGAGAGAGCAAAATTAGGGTGTGATGTGCTCACCAAGAGGGGTTGGTAAGCACACCTTCAAAAGGCTATCGGATTGACTTCAAACTATAAATCCAAACCGTTAAAATTCATGTATTTCGTGAGTGATGCATGTACATGCAAAATTTTTAAAGTTTCGAATTTATTTAGCACATGGTCAAGCGGTCAAAACACTGAACATTTTATAAGTTATATTTTAAATTGTTTTATGTATTCATTTTTCATCATTTTTTTTACCACTTGACCATGTACTAAATGAATTCGAAACTTTAAAATTTTTGTATGTATATACATCACTCGCGAAGTACATGGATTTCAACAGTTTGGATTCGTAGTTGGAAGTCAATCCGATAGCTTTTTGGAGGTGTGCTCACCAACCCCTCTTGGTGAGCACATCACGCCCTAGTTTTGCTCATATATATATATATCATATACAACAACATTTTATATTTTTTAAATATAATTTAACATAAATAATATTAAAAACATCAAATATTCTCCTGTTTTAGATGGAGCGAAGATATTTTATTTCATTGGAGGATCCCTGCATGGTTTCCGGGTTATGATACGTCGGTGTATAACTATCTAACAGCGAACCAATGACCAAAACTATATCATTAAAAATATAAGTATCATATAAGCTTGCAGAGGCACCACAACCCGATTTCTTTTATTCATAGTATTTTTTTTAAGAATACTCATAGCATTAAAAAAATAATAAGATCATCTCTTTTCTTTTTCCAATTTTTTCAATTTTTAAGGAACTATTACGATACGTGACCAGTAATCAATGGACGGCTCAAGTTTGTTTCGTGTTGGCAAATCTAAACCGCAATGATTAATTCAAAGCTCACTCATTGTGGCTAGTGGACTGCAATCAGTCACTGCACTTCATGGACCATAGTGATTTCTTGTGGTTCATGGGTCGCAACCACGATTTATGGTGATTTTGCTATTTATAATTTTTTTCGACAACAATACTATCAATTTAATTTATTATTTTGTTAGATGTTACGAATAAAAAGACGACACATCTCACTGTTGGAGTGTTGGGCTCTTTTTCTTTTTTTAAACTTGACAGAGACTGTGCTTTAACCACAGTTTCATCTCCAACAAACTCTCAGTAGCAACCACACTTGGTCTTGTGATCCGCTCCCCCAAAAATTACTCTATTGCGGTGTTTCGAAATGTGCCAAATCGTACACATGATGTACGAGGCCCAAGTTTTCCGCCTCCAGCATCCACTTTTGCTCGGTAGCATCCCAAGAACCTTCCCAGGTCTGTTGTATCATGTCAGCCGGTACCATGATAGGTCCACCCATCTGAATAGCTATTTGATTCCAAACCGCTGTCGCATACAGACACATTTAAAAGAGGTGCACCGTTGTTTCCTTTGTACCAGATGGACACAATACACATCGGTACGTGGTCAACCACCATCCCTCGTTAGTATTTTATCCTGCAACATTAAATAAGTAAACTACTTAGAGCATACATATTCCTTGTACTATTAGAGTTTCTAGCTAATCTGACGTGGCAGTTTCTAATTCAGTTTTAGAGATATAGGAGAGTTTCTTATTAAGAAACTGTTTATAAATTTCATGCTGATCAAATGATTAGCTTAAATTTTTTCTCCTTTTTAATTTGTTGCTGACATGACTTAACAGAAACTCTAAAATTAATTTCAGAGATGTGAGAGTTAGAAACTTTAGATATCTTAATTTCTAAAAAGTAGTTAACAGTTATTTAGAAGCTCATTTGAGTTGTTGGGATGTAGATGCTCTTAACCGTTGGTGGAGCCGGGCATCTCCACGTGTCACTGCTGGGCTCTTGATGCTCAGTAACTGGAACACCAGTGTTGTCGACCTTTTTATATTTGTAGCATTTAAAAAATAAAATTCTAAAAGTAGCACGAAAATGGAAAAAGAAACTCAGAACCTATTAGAAACACTACCCCAAGTCTGTCTTTTACCCATCGGTGAAACTCAGACTAGGATAGGGTTTTCCACCGAGGGAAACTTGTTTCCAGCACTCGTTTTGCTTTGATTTTTGTCTTTTTACAGAATAATGACGTACTATTATCTGTCGTTGTGCATGAGCCGTTCATGATATCCAGAATATAAATCACAGATGCAACACAAAAAGATTGAGTACAAATATAACATTAAATACGATTATATAACTCTAATAGTCTCTAAAAAGTAATAATCTTAAAAAGAAACTAATAGTTGAAGTAAAAATATACCGAGTTGTATCTATGCGGGGCATGCCAACGTCTTCTATGTGGTTCAACACCCTCCTAACAGGTTCAATCTCCTCGTGTACCGGGTACAGATCGAATAGAGCTGAGATTATATGCGATGGATCAAATTAAAGGTGTAACGGCCCCTTACTGGAACGTCTTCGCACCCCCTCATTGCCCTGCTGGAATGTCCACATTTGATTTATACTAGGTATGCATTTTATTTGGTGAGATACTAACTTCGCTAGTCGAAAACAACTTGCATTAAAAGTAATGTAAAATGGTTTACGGTTAGGCACCTGCTAAACTAGTCGGGCCGACTCATGGACTTTGAGCTGAGCTTTGAAATGAGTCAAATTGAGCTGAGCTCAATTCGAGTTGAGCCGCAAACTCGGCTCGAACTCGAAATAATTCTTCGTTTCCCTAATCGAATCGAGTCGATCCGATCCGAGTTGATCTGCCGAGTCGAATTGTTTCAATTTAATTTCTTGTTACCACCACTAAAATGAATATATTAGCGACAATGAATATTAGATTGAAATAATTAGCGAGAATGAACTCAGCTCGAACCGGATTAAATTGAAATAATTTTAGCTGCTGCCGAATCCATAACCCCCATTGCTCGTTACCACCACTAGAAGTCCATAACCCCTTTCCTGTTTTTATTAGCAACTATTTATTAACGAGCTGAGAAAATCAAATGACCGAGTCGAGCCGGGTTTTTTGCTTCATATTTGATCTGAGTTCGAGTTGGACCTTTAATGAAAGTTGATAGAACCGGACCGAGTTTTGGGTTTGATCCGGTCCATTAACAGGTCTATTTACAGTCGGTTTTCCTGCATCTACCCTCTTTATATAAACACAGTGAGACGCGTTCTCACCTTGTGTTTCACCTCAGAATAAATCGCGTTTTCAGACTGCATTTATGCTAGTATCCGAGATTTAATCCGAACATGACCATTTGAATTTTTATTTTTTGTTAAATACTATAAATTTAAAAAATTGGCGAGGAAAGAATGCTGACTTCGAGGTCTTCAACTCTTCGAGACGCTGGAGATCCTGAAAAAACAAACAAAAAGAAAACTCGTACCCAATAATCGCATAGGAGAAAGACGGCATATGGTGCACCGACAGGCTTGAGTCCTCCAAAAAAAATTATGGGCTGCTTAAATGCACATAAATTCTGGACCATTGAAAAACAAAATTTTATAAAATACTTAATAAATAGTAAAAAAATTCAAAAAATGTAAAATTTTATCTTCAAGCACATTTTAATATAGATATCATGTTGAACAGTTTAGATCGATTGTTTAGATTTTTAAAATCACAAAACCGAATTGTGGTAAGATGTAGACAATTCTAGACCACTGAAAAACAAAAGTTTTGTAAAATACTTAATAAATAAAAAAATTCAAAAAAATGTAAAATTTTATCTTCAAGCATATTTTAATATAGATATCATGTTGAATGGTTTGGATCGACTGTTTGAACTTTTAAAATCACAAAACCGAATTGTTGTAAAATGTTGTAATTTACAAATGTTGTAAGTGGATCCCTCCTATATATATATGTATGTATGTATGTATATGATGAGTAGGGTTAAAATACACCAGTGGTTTTGTGCTCCAATCATGCTCCGTGTCATTTTCTTCATTTTCAAAGTCCAAACAGTCGATCCACACCGCTCAATAAGATCTTCATATTAAAATGTTCTTGGAGACCAAATTTTATATTTGTATAATTTTTTTACTATTATTTTAGATAAGTACAAAATCATTGTTTTCGGAACATTATGTACCATCCAAAACAGTGATTTTGTACCTGCCTAAAAGAATAGTAAAAAAGTTCCAAAAAATATAAAATTTGGTCTCCAAAAACATTTTAATATAAAGTTCATATTAAACGGTTTGGATCTCCTATTTGGACTTTGAAATTAGAAAAAATAACGTGGAGCATGATTGGGACACAAAACTAATGATACATTTTAACCCTACTCATATATAATATATAAATATTGAGAAATATTCCCAATAGAACTGGGATTTTATTCACCGTTATGACATTTTTTTTCCTTGTTTTTATAAAAGTAAATAGTTGATCTAAAAATGCACTACAAACGGGAATTGAATCCGAGAACTGTAGATTAGAGGTCAAATGCCAGTGGTAGGGGCACACCTCGAAGTATATATAAGTATTTCCTAAGAAACTTCTATTGCTGGCAGATGCCACACTACAAGAATGAGACAGCGTCCGCAAGGATAAAAAATGACTATCCGTAAGGGTATATCGACAGAAAGGTGTTTTTTCTATTAGCGACGGGTATCCACAAGTATACCGACAGTATCACGAAAAAAACCTCACGGATATTGTCTCATTCTTGTAGCGAGCCAGTAGTAGGAGCACATCTCGAAATTTCAGAAATCTGAAGTCATATTTGGAATTTCGTTTTTTTTAAGAATATGAATAAAATTTTCGGGTTCAAATGCTCTAAAAAAAAAAGAAAAAAAGAATGAGATTAACATCTAATTGCAACCCAACACAAGTGACATGACAAAACAAACCTACGGTCAACTGGCCAAGCACAAGCTTGGTGTTTCTTGCTTACTGAATACTGATTTGCAGCAATGCAAAGCGAGTTTTGCTTAAAAAATGATATAAAATGCTTGTGGGAAAATGATGTGCCCTGAAGTATGAAGCAAACTGACTTCAAGAGTTTTGTCTAAATTTCATAGGGGTTGTTCAGCAATACAATTAGGATTAAATTTTAATTCGTGTTAAGAAACTCATGTTTGTTTTAATTATTTGATTAAAAGTTAAGAAGCCTTAATTTATAGGTAGAGGTGTCTTGTAGACTTCAGCAGGGGAATAAGATTTGGACAAAAGGAGACTAGAGGAAATTATCTTAATTCTCGATAAAAAAATCAGTGTTAAGAAAGGATAAATGACTAAAGAAGTTAAAGAAGCCTTGAAGAGACTTAGTCTCCTCTTGCTGAACGACCCCTTTATTGCATACACCTTTCAAATTTATTGCATGTGTTTCAATCGAAACAAATAATAATTAAATTTGCATAAGGCATATGAAGAGATCAAAATTATGTCAAATTATGAATAAGAAATTTTCGGAAGTGGCAATATTTTTCGGCAATTTCCTTTTTCATAAAAAACAGTTGCAATTTATAATGTTTTAACGGAGAAATTGGCTATTTTAAAAGTTTTATATAGGCACACTGCCGAAATTTTTATTAATACCCTAAAATAAATAGCAAATCTGCTCTCCAGATTGATTTTTACCCTGACCGCCTCATGATTGGGCGGTCTACTTCCTGTACCAAACCACTCCATGATGGGGCGGTCTGCTGCATGTACCAAACCGCCCCATATTTGGGCGGTCTTCTACATGTACCAAACCGCCCCATGATTGGACGATTTGCTATAAAAACCTCTATAAAAGTCATTTTTCTCTCTCCAGCCCACTCACAATTCATTATAACTTAGCTGAAAGAGAAAGAGGAAGAAGAGAGACAATTTTTTGACGATTTCAGATATTTTTTTATTCAGTTATATTTATTTTATTCATATTATTCATATTATTTTTTTAATTTTTAATTTAATAATTTTTTAATTTTTAATTAATTTTTTTAAATTTATATATAATTAATAAATGTTTATTGGCTAATGTAGTTCCCAAAAAATAAATGTTGATTGCACTGTGTGTGGGCGGGAAGATTATTAGAGGAGCAGAGGGTGCACAATACACGAAAGATGCAGCATATGGCTTCGAGGTTAATGAAAATACCACATTTTTTGAATTTAAGCAAATGGTATACGAAATACTGGTGTAAACCCCAACCAGTATAACATAGACTTAGTTACTCGGATTAACACATTCAGGTGGGTAATAGACCTTATTATGTAAGGTATCCAATAACATATGAGGGGTTATGGAGGGGTGCTTACAATCAATTTGAGTCAAGAAATATCCCCGAAGGCCTGCATCAACACGCAACACACTCCCATATTTGAAAACGATAGTCATTTACCAGATCTGCATTTTTGTCAGTACATTTGGGGTGAACTCTTACGTCACAGAGATGACACAAGAACATCTCCGTAATATCTCCCTTGACACGACATGCGGGGCACACTTCCCAATTAGGTAGAGGGTTGATATCGCCGAAGTTCTTGTAAAGAATGCTTCTAATAGTCGGATCATCCGTAGCATATTCTTCAACCTCGTTGGGTGAAAACTCTAAACGAGATAAATGTCTCCTCAAGCGGGCTTCACCCGTCCAAAAATTGTTAGCGTGGGATATGCGAGCATTGCTTGCAGTTTCACTTCCTCCTTTTTGAAATTCGGTTTTGGGTGCCGTGGTAAGATCTAGAGTTTCATTAGACCATGATGGATTAAACAATATATATTAATTATAAACAATTTCTAACAATTTCTAATAATTTCTAACCAATTTTAGACATTTTCTAACATTTTCTAAACAATTTTAGAATACAAAAATAAATACAAAAAGTTGAGAGAATTACATGCAAAGAGGAAGGCGACTGTTGGAGAAAGGGAGAAAAGAGATGAGAAAGAGTGCAAACTTAAAATGAATGGGGTGAAAAACAGGAGGGGTACCCTTCAATATATAGGCACTAGCAAACCGTCCGATCATGGAGTGGTTTGGTACAGGTAGCAGACCACCCAATCATGGGGCGGTCAAAGTGTTTAAAAAAAAATCAATCTAGGGACAGATTTGTTTTTTTTTTTATTGAGGGTATTAATAAAAATTTCGGGGCACACTGGATATTCTTCCAATAATAAATTATGCTGATGCTCTCTTTTCCGACGATAAAGTTTTAAAGTTGAAAAGTCGTGTAGTTTTCTATGGGTTAGATTCTTTCACTTTTCCACTTGAGCTAAAAGAAAGATAGAGACAACTCGACATCAGTGAAAAAGCTGAAAGTCGAAGATATCTAAGACTAACAAAAATGCATATCAAATGGGATTTATCTGTAAAGTTTGTGTGTCTGTAAATAATTCTCACATTAAACCAATAATGTGCAAATCACTAAATAAAAAAGAGTAAATAGTTTGCGAAGTCACTATTCAATTAGATGCTTGGGAATTAGGAACAAGAGATCACGGTGACAAACTTTTTTTACTTCTATGTTATTTCAATTTAACATATTTGGAATGAATATAGGAATTAAACATATATTTTTGAATAATTTATCTGATGATTGTATTATTCGTAGAAGAGTAGGGATCCACTGAACACTATATTAACTCGATAATCTCGACAGTTGTCAAATAGTTTCTAATTTAAAAAATCTTACAACTATAATATATAATTTTTTGAAGCCAATTTAATATATTTTAGAGTTAAGTTTACAAAGGAGTTTGATAAACTTAAAAACACCCTAGTTCTACTTGAAAAAAAAAAAGAGATAGAGACAACTCAACATTATTGAAAAAGCTGAATTCGAAGAGATACTCGCAAAAAAATACATATCAAATGAGATTTATCTGTAAAATTTGTGTCTGTAAATAATTCTCGCATTAAACGAATAATATGCAAATCACAAAATAAAAAAGGGTGAATAGTTTGCAAAGTCACTATTAAATTAGATGCTTGAGAATTAGAAACTAGAGATCACAGTGACAAATTTTTTTACTTCTATATTCTTTTAATTCACCATCTCTCGAATGAATATTTGAATTAAACATATATTTCGGAATAATTTATCTGATGATATTATTATTTGTAGAGTAGGGATCTATTGAACACCGTATCAACTCGATAATCTCGACGGACAGCCGTCAAATTATTTCTAAGTTTAAAAATCTTACAGTTAGAATATAACCTGTACATTATGCATAAAAAATTGATGTTAGTTTGACCATTTATCAAATAACTTAAAATTATAACGATCCAATTTTAATGATATATGATAGATTATCAAATTACTTTCAAATTACACAAAAATTCATGCATAATTCAACTATAAGGCAGACAACATGCATGCCTAATGCTTTCCGGTCATGTTACCACAAATTTACCATCTTAGTTTGACGGAAAATTTAAAACATGTACATTTAATACACTAAATTTTGCCATTTTATTGCTAAAGTAATGACCAGCTTTTGCCAATATTATCAAGTTAATTTGTTATCAATAAACTCCAACCATTTGTAGAGTTTATAAATGTTTTTACTGGCATTTTAAAATAATTTTATTATACTATTTGTATTATAAAAGTAATAATTTCCAATTATATTTGAATCATGGACTACCAAATCATTCTCGAATTAGATTTAGTACTAAAATACTCTAAATTCCAGAAAATATAATATTTCATAAACTTCTAGAAAAATATAAGACGAATTCCATAAATCATAATATAGAAAGGTCGGTATTTAAAATTCTGATCCTAACCATTTAAATAATAGCATTTGAAGGGGTGAGATTTAAATAGCAGCGGTTGACAGCTGATTCTCAAACAGTGATCCTAGAAGGATCAAAATTATAAATAGCAATCTTCGGACGATCGGAGTTATAAATAGTAGCCCTCCATTTTTTAGTTTTGTTTTCCTAACTGTAAATGTGTTTGAATTTCGGTCTCCTAAATTTTGAACATTTTTAATATTTTTCCGCAAGTTTACTTTAAATTAATTATATCCTCAAATATTCTTGTTAAAGCGGAACAGAAAGAAAGTAGCGCCCAGAAATATAAGAAATAAAGGAGTTCTGGATTTCTTCCCTGAAAGGAACCGTGTGGACGTACAGAAAAAAGCAGTTATGGGTTTCTTCCTTCGGAATGAAGGAACCGCGTGGGATGGAATTCGGATTCTAATCTTACAGTCCGAATGCATTCAAAATTTGAGTTATTTTAAGAAGATCCGAAACCTGTGATGAGAGAGCCGCACATCAAATGGAAATCGAAACTCCTAAAATCACCCAAACTTTGAGTTCAGATGCGGACTAAATCTACGCCAACATTGGTCCGTATCCAAACTCAAATTTTAAGTTACTCATAGATCTTCAATAAATATAAAATTACTCAGTAGATCCAGAGTAGCTTTTTATTATTCAAATAAAAGTGATAGCAGAGAGCCGATTGATTGATTGATAATTAAGAAGTGACAACACAGAGGCGACAGGCGAGCATCAACACTTAAAAATAGGAGATAGGGGTAGGTCCGATGGACATCGGACCTACTTTTAGGTTCAATTAACTCTATCACCGTACGATTAGCATTAAATCTGTGCGCACGGAAATTGATACAGATTCGCACGGATTTTGATGCCGTGCACACGAATCTTGATGCTGATCGGATGGTCATCGAACCCATCGTACCAAAGTAGGTCCGATGGGCATCAGATCTACTCTGAATTCTAAAGGATTCCTCCCTTTTTCAAAAAAAAAAAAAGTTTCCAAAATTTCTAAAAAATTGAAGCGAATACAAAGACCGATTGATTGACTGACCAGTGCAAAAGACAAGTGGAGTGCTGTTCACTAGACAGAAGCAAGACTGAATTCAGATCCAGTACATCTGACACGAATCTCAAAGGATATGTACATCTAAAACACCCGAATAAAAATTGTTCGACAGATTACACTTGTCGTCAAGACTTGGGTTCGGACCCGCGAGCGCCCCATGCCCAACCGAACTCGGATCTCCTAAAGTAACCCAAATTTTGAGTTTGGATCCGGTCTGTCCGGTCTACTCTGTAGCCGGATAGGTCCGAATTCTGATCGGACGGTCCCGATCGAAACTCAAAATTTGTGTTACTTTAGGGAATCTGGACCCAGCATAGCCCAGCTGGCTAGCTCTCGTCTTTCTTTTCCCGCCCTATAAATTTCTCTCGAGGTCAATTCCAGTTCCCGAAATTCCAATTTTCAAATTATCAAACTGCCCCAAATACAAAGGCTAAAGCCCTACTCGCGCATTTATTCTCATTTTTTTTTTTTAATGTGAATTTATTCTCATTTCTCATGCTCTGCCTAAGTTTAGTCAGTGCGCTTGGTTTAGACCTACTAGGCTACTGGAGACGAAGGACCATTTTGTATCTCTCTGTTAGGGGAAATTGCTAGCGTTGATATTAAATTTCATTGCCTCCAAAACTCCGCTCTCACTCTAACAGGTAAACTCTGAAATTATATATGCTTTTATTCTTAGATAATTTTTTCTGTCAATGGTACTTTTGATTCATTCGCTTATTGAATCTTTAGACCTTGGTTTGAGATTTCTATTTACAATTGATTTAATTAAGAATATCAGCATGTGCTTGTGCCCCAAGCCTCAATTGAAACGATATTTATACTTTGTTTCCCAGGACTCCAACCGAATATATTATTTTGGATTCGAGTTCCTGCATATGAGGAATCTTAGCAATTTCAACAAAAGGCGTAGTTTTCCAGTTATGCATGTAGGAAAATTTTGAGCAATAAACCCTACTTTTGTTTTATTTTTTAATTAATCCCTATCTAGGATTCTATTTTCTGTATTTTTTTTTGGTGGGAAAAAGCAAATGCAACGTGATTTTCTCTCTCTGTTTTTTATGGACTTTCTCTTTTGTATAATGCAATTACAGCATTGTCAAATTACTAATGATTTTTTTGGTGATCAAATATTAAAGTTTTTTTTTTTTTATGTAATCAATGACACATATGGGACATGCATTGTCAATGGCATAAAAGTTTGTATCTATGTTTGGGTATGTTGTGTTGAGTGTGCACCTAAAAGTGGCACACAATGGTACCTGTACAATAATTGTGAAATTGTTAGTTGTGTTCAGCGTAACAGCTTTAGTATTTAACGGGTTGGTCAAGCATGCAAGAAAGGGCAATCAGTGCAACTAGAGGAATTTTTTTTTTTTTTTTGATGGTTAGCAACTAGAGGAATTGAAACACTAAGATTTTAACTACTGTAGTTTGAGCATCATAAATCCAAACACTAGAGTTGAAACCACAGTAGTGTCAGCAAACACACATTCTTTTTTTTTTTTAAAGTTCATGGCAGAAGCTGCCAGAAGCAAACACACATTCAAACATGGGAAATGGGAGTTCCAAATGCAGCATCTCCATTTATGGATTTTGAGCTACCTAATATAATTTCTAATACGGGCATCCAACTGGCGTGGAGCTTGATTTTATGATTTGCACTAGCACTTTTACCTATAGTAGTTCTATCTACCTAAATCCAAAGAGCCGCCCTGCCGTTTCCTTTTTCCTGAAATGAAATACAAACAGCTCCTTATCTTAATTTCAACTTAACAGGTCACACACATATAATTAGACAACAATGGTGGAGGTCAGAGATGCCAAAGGAAAAGAGATGTCATCAGATTTCGAGACATATGCAAGAAGGTATATTTAGTCTGAACCTGGTTAAATTGATACACTAGCATTCTTCTCCGTCAATTCACCTCTGATATTAAGAAAAAGAATCTGTGAATGGCAGCTATCAGCTAGAGGCATTGGAGAAAGCCACAAGGGAGAACACAATCGTTTTCCTGGAAACCGGGTCAGGGAAGACTCTGATAGCAGTGATGCTGCTGAAGTCATATGCACACCTCCTTCGCAAGCCATCTCCTTTCATTGGGGTGTTTCTGGTTCCTACTGTTGTTTTGGTGTCTCAGCAAGCGGAGGTCGTGCAGATGCACAGTGACCTAAAAGTCACCAAATTATGGGGTGAGATGGGTGTTGATGACTGGGATGCTGCCACCTGGAATTCCCATGTGGATCAATTTGAGGTATGCGTGCACGTGTTAGCTTAATTTTCACCTTCTGTCTTGCACTTGCTTAAGTGAATTGGTCTACCTATCTTTGTGTTTATTCAATTTTTTCTTTCTCAATGTACTAGATCAAGTATTTTTTTCTTTTCTTTTTGAAACCTTGGCAGAGGCTGCCAAGTTGTTTGTATTGAACATAAAAACCGTCAGGCAATGTCTCTCTATGTGTATATATGTGTGTGCGTGCGGGCGGAGCTTCTTCATTAGCTTTATCTCAATTTTTTTCTTCAATTCAATTTGCCTGACTATATATTCACTTACTAAACTCTAAATCAATTAAGGTCAATGTTAATTTATACAAATGCAGATGAGAGGCTAATACAATTCCAATTTTGATTGACATTGACATTTTTTCTTCTTCTAAAAAAGCAGGTTTTTGTAATGACTCCTCAAATTTTGTATGATTGTTTAAGAAAGACCTTTCTCCAGATGGATTGCATTAAGTTGCTAATTTTTGATGAATGCCATAATGCAAAAGGAAGAAGCCCTTATGCATGCATAATGACTGTATGTTAATGCCTTCTCCCATTTTCTTCCCCAAATAGCTGTTGTATTCAACCATTCCAACTATATCGAACGTTATAAGTTAATTGGCAATGGATGATAAATCTTAAGCTATCAGCTGCCCTGCGCCCCACAAATTGGAGTTAATTGTTGTATTATTATCATGGCACTAATGTGCAGATTAACATTTTTTTCCAGGAGTTCTACCACCGAAAGGTGCAATCAAACCGATCAATAAGCCTTCCAAGAATATTTGGAATGACAGCTTCACCCATTAATTCCAGCGGTAAAGATTTTAAATGGTTTAGTCCTTCGAAATGTTAATTTGGTTACCTTCCATTTTCTAATAGGTTCTGATTACAAGAAAGAAATTTTCTTTGTTTTCGCCCTATAAAATTTTCTTGTTTTCTTCCATTTTCTAATAGGTTCTGATTACAAGAAAGAAATTAAAAGACTTGAGACTCTTATGAATTCAAAGGTAATAAAAATCTCTCATTTTGTTTTTTTTCGAAAACTTGGTAGTGACTGCCAAGTGTTACATAACTCTCTCTCTCTCTCTCTTGTTTCTATTACATGACAAACATTACTCTTTTGGTGATTTGAAGGTGTACACTGTGGATAGTGAATCAGTTCTATCCCAATATATCCCCTTTTCGAAGACAAGAATAGTATTATACAAAGATTCTGTGATTCCATCTCATGTAAATATTCGCCTTGACGAAAAGTTGAGGAGACTTAAACTTGAGGTGCCTCTCCCTTTATGCATTGTTTTGACTTATCCTATTCATTTATATGTAAATATGTAATAGTTTGTCCCCTTGTCCTTTTTGTAGTATATCTCAAAATTGGAGAAAGAAATGACGGATTCACCCTCTTTAGATAGTGTAAAGAGAAAAATTTCGAGGTTGCATGATACATTTGTGTATTGCCTTACTGATCTTGGAGCTTGGTTGGCGGCTAAGGTATCAATAATCAATTATCAATTGTTTATCTTTTTATTCTTCAATATAAGAAGTATGACATTTTATGTTGAACAGGCAGCAGAATTATTATCAATATCAAGCATTGAAACTTGCTCGTCCTTTTGGGGTGAAGTGAATGAATTTAGTGAGAATTCTGTGAGAAAGTTTAGTCAATTGGTGTATGAAGCCTTCTCGCAGTACCTTACAAAAGGTATATAAAAAAACTGCATTTAAGAAAACTCGATAGTTGCACCTAGTTTATTCGCATCATACCGTGTTGTTTTCTTTCTTTAACTTATATTATGTTGCTTAGACGTGAGCATAGGTGTTGATCTTAGAACAGATGTACAATCAGGTGTATTGGCTGCCAAATTGCAGTGCCTTGTCCAATGCCTTTCAGAGTACAGGTTTGCTAGAACTTGATTTCAATACTAGGTCTGTTAACTATTGGATTACCAATTAATTAAGTATTTGTTCTTGTTTTTTCAGAGAGGTCAAGGACTTGAGATGTATTATTTTTGTTCAAAGAATTATTACGGCTATTGTGTTGAAATCTTTTTTAAGTAGCCTCCATCAAATGTCGGGATGGGGAATTGAGTTTTTGGTTGGACGCAATTTCAATTTTCTGGGAAGTCGTAGCATCAATGAAAAGAACAAAATTGTGGATGCCTTCAGAGGAGGAGAGGTTACTAGCACTTTCTTCTGTATAAATTGCTATATATTATTTTTTGGATATTTTGCAAATATACCTATGATATTTTTTCGTTTAACAATGGTGCCAATTTTTCTCAGTTTATTTTGAGACAACTGTGTGCACCCTTTTAATACCACACTATAATGCAGAATGCACATTCCATCTAACATTGACAATCATACCCTTTCCCTATTGAGCTCAAATATTTTCCGCTGGTTCAAGCTCATACAACTAGAATAGAGCAGTGGTAGTATTTGGTTTCCGACTTCAGTTTTTGAGAGCAGTGTAACACGTTTTCTCTGTTTTTGTTTTCCTTCCTGAGAGGGAAATAGGGTGATTTGGTTATTTTTGGTTGGCCTAAATTTGGTTTTCAAGTAATGTCCTACTTGCTCGATAACTCAAATTTAAAGAATTGCTGTTATTTGCAAGTACAATAAAAGTAAAATAAGGCTGTGATTTGCAAAGAGACAAGTAGTCAGTTCTGATGGTTGACTTTGTCGTCTTATGTATATATAGGTGAATATTATTGTTGCTACGCAAATTCTAGAGGAAGGGTTGGATGTGCCTAGTTGTAACTTGGTTGTGCGGTTTGATCCCGCGGGGAATGCCTGCAGCTTCATTCAATCAAGGGGCCGTGCCCGATGTCCTGGTTCTGATTTTTTGTTGCTTGTTAGAGAGTATGCTTTTTTGTCATGTCTACAAATTGTATTCCATTGTGTTAAGTCTATCCTAGATCTTACATATTAGAATCATCCTGGCCAGTCCTGAGACCAGTGTGTTCCTTTGGTTGTAGTCTGGTACAGACATGCATCTTCAATCTTCTGTTTTGATTGGTCCATACACCAAAACGGGAAGGATGCAGTAGAAATAGAGTTCAAGAATGATAAAGTAAATGCAATAAAATGTATAGGATGTAGCATATTGAAATACAGATAGTCAAAAGTAAAAAAAATAGTAACCAGGGTAGTTCCGCTATATTTGTTCGTCGTAACTTCCATCCCCCAATGTTTTTTAATCCATTGTCTTTAAATTTGTTTTAGAGATTAGTACTGTTATGAATGAATTAGAGCTATTGAAAGCATCAGCATTTCATCTCATTATATTTTGGCCCAAAGTAATTTTGTTTACAAATTTTTTTCAGGGGTGATATTTTGATGCAGGACAAGGTGCAAGAATTTTTAAACAGTGGAGAAAAGATGAGGAAGGAATCTCTCAAATTGGCATCCGAGCCTTGTGAACCCCTGGGCAGTGAACTTCTGGAAGAAGGTTTTTACCTTGTGGAAAAAACTGGCGCGATTGTTACCTCAAGTTCTTGTGTCTCTTTAATTTATAAATACTGCTCCAAGCTTCCTTCTGATCGGTAGATATATAATTTTTTCTTTTTCTTTTTGTGTGGCTGGAAAGTTTTACCAGCATTCTGCTGTACTCGCAAGTAAAAGGGAAGCCATGGTTTGGCTTCAGTTCAGCAATAAAAATAACCGAATACTTGCGCAAACCAAAGCAATTAATAACCACTTCCTTCAAAATAAAATTGAAATAAATGCAAAGATCATCTTGGTTTAGTTGTTGCTTTGTTTGGGCTCAGAAAAAGAAGTAGCTAATCAGTTTCTGGGACAAGTTCTCGGTATTTAACGGAACGTTTCCCGTCACTTGACAGTAAACTAAAGGAAAATTCTTACTATTTAGTTGAGACTAATAAGGTGAATAAATTATGATTCTTTTGGTTTTATGACATAGGTACTTCAAATCTAGCCCCAGATTTGTAATAGACAAGGAAGCCAATTTTGCCACACTGCACCTTCCAAAGAATAGTGCGGTACAGATGGTTAGTGCTAGTGGGAAAGACAACTTGTCCCTTAAGCGAAATGTTTGTCTTGAGGCGTGCAAGAAGTTGCATGAAGTTGGTGCATTGAACGACTATTTGTTACCTCATTCTGATTTTTCAATTGATGATGATAATGATATTGGCCTAAAAAATGGTACTTCCTTTTAGAGATTTCTATTATTAATGCAGGATAAATCCTGTTCAAATAATCCTAGTTTTTGCTTTATTTGCAAATAAAAACATAACCTTGTAATGGAAAATGCATATATGCAAAACATTTGACTATTTTTTATGGTAACTCAAAGGACTTTCATTGCTAAATTAGTCCGACAATGATGCCAAACAGATTTACATCTTGGATTCCTAGTTTTATGGACTTAGTTGTGAAGAGAACCTGTCTTGTTTACACTTAATATTTGGAGCCACTGAGTAATTTCTAAACATGCCCAAAAGATAAAGACCGAGGTATGGAATTATGATGCAGACCAGATGCTATTTGTACATGCAGTCAGCTATTAATTTCATTCAATGATAGGAACTTATTTCTTGCATCAAGATTTTTTTTGTTTTTTTAGCCACAGAACTGTGTACAGAGGAGCATCCTGACTATTTTCCGGCAGTACTGTTAGATTCCTGGAGAACCTTCACATTTAGAGGAATTTACTGCTGCTACATGATATCCTTTGATCAACACAGTTTTGGCAGATATGGTCCTGTTGGGAATGTCCTCTTAGCTTTGGGTTCTGATTTAGGATCTGATTTATCTCCCTATTCGTTTAATTTGGAGGTCGGGTGGGGGTCTTTGAGAGTTACTCTGCAACGTATATACAACATCACTCTGAGTGCATACCAGGTAATTTTCCATCTTCTATTTCTGATGATGGATCTTTTAATAATTCCCTAACCAAATACATGAACATGCCCTTAAAAGGATAACAGTATCTGTACCCCTTGTCAATTTAAACTAAAATTACCACTGAACTGCCCCTCACTTATTATTACTATTTGGGGTGGTGAAATTTTTGAAGAGGGGTATATTGAATTACAGATAACGGAGTCACATTGATACATTAGAGAAAGTTCAAATCATGATTACTTAAATACTATAAATACTTCAAATCAGAAAAGCTGAAATTTGATACCATTGGCATATAGCCTGGTTCATTTTGTTAAAAATGTTTCTGTTCATATATGGAGTTTTTAAATATTAGCAAAATATTTAGCTGCATATTATTTAATTAGTATCCTTAATCTTATTGAAATTTTTAACTACACATTAAGCCTAATAGTTTTGGTAAATCACTATGAACAACACATTCCTGAAATTATAAATAATGGTTTAAGCCTAAGTATTAATCATTCATATTGCAGTTGCATTGTCGTGTAGGAGCATATTTGGTTTGTATTGTATTTTACAGGAGGTTGTAGGATTATTGCTATTATGTAGAGAACATAGTGCTTTATCAGAACTTACCTTATTATATAATTGCTTACAAATGTAATATGCATCATATTACTTTGTAAAATAAAAAAAATGCACAGATTGCATAAGTATATTAATGAATTTGATGATTATTTCAACTTTATGTGACATGACAGGTTATGATGGCCAGACGATTTCAAACGAGTGTTCTTAGTCTGCTTATTGATCAAGATTTTGTTAAGCTTGAGGAAGTGACGGGCCAGCTACTTTCCTTTGAAAAGAAACTCTCTTCTTCTTCATCCTGTCCTACAAAGGAAGTTTGTTATTTGCTTCTGCCATGCAAAGAGGGCAGAATCGACTGGGCAGCCATCAGTTCTCCAACCATCTTTTTCAATAAAATGTCAAATAAAACTGTGGAGGTTTGCCATTTGAGTTCATGCAAAGTAGAGTGCTGTGGCTTGGTACTAACAAAATCTGCCCCCTTGTTCACATGCATGTTAAAGAATTCAGTAGTGTATACGGCCCACAGTGGTCATTTCTACTTTGTTGACGGAGTTCTCGAGTCCGTACATGCCAATTCTTCCTTTGAATTGAGAACAGGCGAGAGTGTAACCTACAAGAGCTACTACAAGTCGAAGTAATTATTGAAAGGTTTTCTTATCGATCATTGATATGTGCAATGCTTGACTTGCAATGCAAAATTTGATTATGTTTATTGTCATTCTAGGTATGGTATTACTTTGACTTGTGAGAGCACGCCCTTTCTGGCTGGTCGACATATTGCCAGACCTCATAATTACCTGCTTCAGCATACTAGAAAGGAGAAAGGTAATTTTTTTAGGCACGCCACTTTGGCTTTGTTGCATTTAAGTTAATAAACATATCTCTGTTTTTTCTATGGGCAGGAGAGAGCAATGGATCTGTCGAGTTACCGCCAGAACTATGCAGTGTAATACTGTGCCCACTATCGGTCAATATGTTAGATTCCTTTACGTTAATGCCGACCATAATGCATCGGGTCCAGTGCATGGCTCTTGCCTCTGCATTGAAAGAGCAGGTTCACTGCATGCAGAATGTGAATATTCCTTCAACTAAGGTACTATAGATATATTTCTTCTTTCTATCTAAAAAAATTGATGAAGAATAATGTACTAGTAACATGGTATAGCAGATATTGGAGGCAATCACGGCTAAGAAATGTCATGAGGAGTTTTCCTATGAATCTCTAGAAACACTTGGGGATTCCTTTCTCAAATATGCTGCCAGCCAACATCTTTTTGCGAAATACGAGCATCATCATGAAGGCATTCTAAGTAACAAGAAGGACATGTTGGTTTCCAATACTCGTCTTTGCTACATTGGTTGCCTCCATAACCTAGGGGTATGCCCCCCACCCCCCATGTTTTTTTTTCTTCTAATACTCGGATTTTGCAAAATCTTGATCTAGGACTATTTCCCCCCTCATTAAATTTTAATATGTCTGGTTGTAACATATTCTGTTGTCTTGTTCGGGATCAAATTTTTTATCACTGTAATTTATTTTTTTCTGTTATTCTTAATTTTCTGACATATTCTATTATTCTGAATTTTCTCGTTTCTTATTATTATTGTGACATCTTTTTTCTGTTCTCTTTTTGTTTTGGCAGGGATATGTTCGTACAGAGGAGTTCAATCCCAAGCTGAGGGCTTGTCCGGGTTTGAACCCTCACATGTATGCCCCCACATCAATAAATAAGGTGTACTCGAGGGGAACGAGGCCAATAAAAAGCAAGGTGATGGCCGATCTGATGGAGGCCTTGATTGGGGCATCTCTCAGCACAGCTGGTGAAGCTGCTACCTTCCTCTTTCTGGAGTGGTTGGGCACTGGCATCAGATTTCACAAAAGAATGGCTGCTGAGAGGCCGATTCTGTGTAGGCCTGAGATGTTTGTAAACATCAACAGGCTGGAGAAGCTTCTCGACTACAAATTTAACGATTCGTCATTGTTGGTTGAAGCTCTGACACATGGGTCCTACCAGATATCTGACGTGCCTAGATCCTATCAGGTATATTCTTTTCTGGGTTAATTTTTTTTCCCCAGCATTAACAACACCGATGTCAAGTTAAAAATGATGTACTGAACTGGAAATAGGATTAGTGATATATTAGCAAATCATAGCAGTATATTGCATAACAAGGCAATGCAATAAAAAGCGAAAGGCACATTTAAGGTGCAAAAGCCGTAAATTTGCCCGAGATGCAAAAAAGTGTGTGCCTGAGTAACATAATGCCTAATTTGGGTATTGCTACCATTTTCTCATCTATAATCACATTACTCTTTGTTTTCATCTGCTAGAATCAATATCAGTATCAGATTTATTGATCTCTTGTATAGAAAAGTGAACATTTCATTTAAATGCTAGTTAAATTGTGTTGTTGTCATTCGCACATGCTCACTATACATACAGTTCTAGTGCAGAAGTACCAGGAGTATGCATTTTTCTCAGATGTCATAACTAATAAATAATAAATCTGATGTTGATTGTCATTTACTTTGCTCATGTTATGAACGTCATCTATAATTTCACAAACTATTTAATCAAGACCTTCTTAAGCTAAAATTATATTATTTTCATTTTTATATGTAAAGAAATGGAACATATAACAAATATAACTATGAGAATGAGATGTTCCTAGTATAATTATTTTTTCGCATGAACTAAGGCCCATATGGACAGCCAATACTTGTATATCCAAAAGTGCTTGGTAAAAAATCCACCGCTTGTGTAAATTATCAAATGATATTATTAGGAAAACAGTAGTGCATAGGACAAACAGAACTATCTTATATGAAAATCAATGGTTGCCGCGAAGGTCAAAAGGGAAGCTATGTAAGATAAAAAAAACATAGGCGCATGCTTCATGTGTGATTTTTTATTGCTTAAGCACAGTAAGGTGCAGAGAAGCGCACGCTTTGCAAATAAAAGAAGCGAAGTTCTCATCACGCTTCGGTTTTGCGCTTAAGCACATGAAGTGAGCACCTTAGACTACACTAACCGGGCATAGTAATTGTAACAGCATGCTTTACTAAGGCATTTTGACTAAGCCTACTTCTCTTGGCAATAGCCTTTTCCATAACCAAATGCACTTCATTTATAATTTAAACTAAGGTTTTGTTTTGACAGAGGTTAGAGTTTCTGGGGGATGCTGTGCTGGACCACTGCGTAACAATGCACCTCTACAACAAGTACTACCCAGCAATGACACCTGGGTTACTGACAGACCTGAGGTCTGCATCGACCAACAATGACTGCTATGCTCATGCAGCCGTCAAAGCAGGGTTAAACAGGGACATTCTCCATGCCTCGTCAGAGCTGCACCGTCAAATCACCACCTACCTCCAAAGATTCGGAAACCTTTTCTCAGGCTCTTCCTATGGCTGGGATGCTGGTATCGCTCTCCCAAAGGTATCCATTAACTTTGTTATGTATTTATTTATTTGTATGTTTACAACAAAGTTATTTTTTTTTAGTTGATATGCTATCCACTGCCTTTTCAAAAAATAAAAAAGATGTATGTTATCAATTGAATTTGGGAAATCAAATGTTAATACAGGTGCTGGGCGATGTGATTGAGTCGTTAGCAGGTGCTATCTACCTGGATAGTGGGTGTGACAAGGATACTGTATGGAGATGCATCCGACCCCTGCTGGAGCCAATTGTCAGCCCTGAAACATTGGAGTACAATCCAATTAGAGAGCTGGGGGAATTATGCGATCGCAAAAGCTACACGAGAAATTACAGAACCACTGTGGAGAACGGCATGTCTTATGTCGTAGCAGAGGTGCAAGCTGGAGGGGTCACTTACAGCGAAAAGGAGACGGGGCCCAACAAAAAGACAGCTAAAAAGCTTGTGGCTCGAGCCGTGCTTAAGCGCCTCAAGGAAATCAAGGCAGATTAGTATTTAGGTCTTGGTAATAGTTATCAAGGTATTGTTCTTTGTTGAAGACACTAGGTTTTGAATATAGCCAAGGGTTTAGAGCATTTTTGTACCTATTTAATAATATTATATTAAAAAAAGAGCGTACCCAGTGCCGAAAGGGTCCGGATCCCCTAAAGTAACCCAATCTTTGGGTTTTGGATCGAGACCGTCCGATTCGAATTCGTCGCTCGAGATCGTCTCGGAATTCGAATTCATCGTCGGGATGTGTGCGCTCACTTCGCGGATGGATTTTCTCGGATTCGAATCGGACGGTTCCGATCGAAAACCCAAAGTTTGGGTTACTTCACTGGATCTGAACTCATGCCGAAAGCTCCCACACATTGTGGGGTATGGGGAAGGGAATTTCTAAGTTGCCTTCCCCTTGCATATATTGATTACAAAATAAATAAAGTTCTTAATTTTATATGATCGTTAAATTTATTTTGAGTTAACTAAAAGATAATTTGTTGGTTTATTTATGTTCCTCACTTTTTTATTAATATTTTGTTCTTTCTGATTGGGATCAAATGGAAGTCCTTTCCATTGGTGACCTTACTGAATTGTTCAGGTTTTAGCCATATTTTTAGATCTGATCAACCCTTCTGAATTATTTATGGTTTAGGAAATGCTACAGCGTCAAGTTTTTGTTTGACAAATGTATGGAAGTAGAGAGGGAAAAACGTGCCGTGCCGTGACAAAAATTACGAGGGGTGGTCACGGCACGCGAATGGTCACGGCACGCGAGTCACGCCGTGACTCGCGTGCCGTGACTAAGTCGTGCCGTGACCAAACGCGCGTTAGTCAAATTTGATCGCATTTAACGTTTAAAAAAAATATGAAACGATTCTTTAAAATTCAAATGTTTTAATTGAAATTTAAATGTAAATATTTTAATTAAAATAAAATTATACCTTATAGGAAGGTATGTTAGTGTATTGCTTCGCTACTGCCGTGACTGGCGTGTCTTCCGTTCCGTGACTCGCGTGTCCCGTGCCGTGCCGTTCCGTGTTTCCGTGCCGTGCCGTGCCGTGACCAAGACAATTTCCGTGCCGTGCCGTGCCGTGTCTTCTTTGCCAACAATTGGTCACGGCACGCGAATGGTCACGGCACGGGACACGCGAGTCACGGCACGTGACCGACACACGTGCCGTGCCGTTCCGTGCCGTTGCCGTGCCGTTCCGTGACGGATCCGGCTCCGGCGTGCCATTTTTCCCACTCTATATGGAAGTCATTGTCTTGATATGGTCATATGGATTAATAGATTAATTCCCTTTTTTAGGGACATTATTTTACAAATTTTACTATAAAAATGAGTATAATCGGTATTAGTACGGAGATTGACCATTATATTTATGTGGACATCTGTTTATATTATCAACAAACTCTGCACGGTAATAATTTAAAAAAAAAAACAGGTAAATCAGAAATTATTGATATAATTATTCTAAAATGCATTTAAAATGTATTGTGTGTTTAACTGTTTATTGATGTTTTTAATGATTATAAAGATAAAATAATAATGAAAATATATAAAAATAATAAATTATTAAATACTAAATTGCGCCAAAAAAAGATATGTTTGTTGAGGAATGGTTTGTCTACTCGGGAGGAATATTTAAAGATGCCGAGAGCTTTTTGCATCGGTAAAGTGTGAACTAAATGAATAATGAAATGAAGTACTCAAATTAGTAAATTGTTATGTACATGTTTCTCTCTCTGTTTTTTTTTGGGGGGTTAACATGTACATGTTTCTCTGAATTCTCTGATATATGCATAACGGTACTACCAATATTTTAATTTTAATTGGTAGAATAGTGTTTCTAGCGAAATTTGAGTCCGCTTTCTGAAATGCATTTTGCTTTCATCTGCAGACGTGGCAGGTTGTTATTTAGCGTGGAGATTTATTAATAATATATTAAATTAACAATTTTGGTAGCAATTAAAAATAATTTTTAATTTTAAAATCCAACATTTAAAATGTGATCTTATATTGCACATAAAAAAACGATGCGATTTCATGCACGTTTTATTGTTAATCGAGTGACTTATAACTTGTAATGATTATATTAAATAGTATTTAATAAAATATTAAAATTAACATATTATTAAGATGTTAAAATATTAATCGGCCATGAACCCAACCTTTTTTACTTATTTATTGGCCATCTCTGACGACCATTGGCGATAATTAATAATATAGGTACCACTAAAGAATTGCTCCAAGCCTCCAATTAAAGATACAGAAAACAGACGGCTACTAGCATTTCAAGATACGGGGCTATGGCCTATGGGAGGCAGACAAACCTTAATTGAGATCAGCGCTTACAGCACAGCACTGCCCCTGCACTTCATGAGTCCGACTCTGCTGCTTTTCCGGATCCAACTATTCAAATTTTTCTATTTGCGTATCTCGATAAAGAAACTTTTTCATGCACAAATCTTGACGAATTTTAATAGTTAGATCCGGAAAAGCAGTTTGCAGAGTCGGACTCGCACTTCATGGTCTTCATGCAAGCCTTCTTGCTTCCAGCCTACTGGTGACACGGACCAGCTAGACAGAAAAGCTAGGCAATTCTTTTGACGAAGCGATCAGAGACTGAACCAAAAAATTGAGAAGGCTGAAACGTATTATACATAATGTGTGACAGTTGAGATTAAAATTCAAATCGCCATAACTACAAAGTAAAATTCTAACTACTAAGCTATATACACAAATTTTAATATTTTACAAGGAGGCTGAATCATATAAATACTTAAAAAAGATTAAATTTTAATATATATAATTAAAAAATTTCCATAGTAAGACCAACAACATCGTAATATATGTAGTCTATGAAATCCACCTCGACATCTGCATGCTCCTTAACATCCGCTGGAAGTCAAAATCTTTCTCTTGCTTAAGCTGCAAAACAAGCTCCTTACAAACGAAAACCCGAGGAAAAGAAACTGGCCTCACAACGGTTGTTATGCGGAAGATATTGATACTTACTAGTGTCGTGTCCCTTCATGTCTCCGTGTAGAAGCCTATGTCTAGACCTCCTCCGACACTCCATGATTGACACGCCTCAAGAGCTCTGGAGACAGTCAGAAAAACGTGACACGACGATGGTACCAATAATTGGGACAATCTCTTTGCCTCCACCACTTAATACTTGAAATGAGAGAAATAACATGATATTCTGTGTAATGCATCGACCAATTCACGTTCTAGAACAGACCATCGTTGGAGACGAGTCTCAGCTAGCAAACTGCTGACATTCATTTGGCAGATCACAATCAATGTAACCTAACCACACAACTGAATCACGCACTAATACTTTAAATACTTTTGTTTCTTTGAAATGAAATTACTACAATATGGGCCTATGGACATAGTCTGTCTGATACTCGTATAGTGGTATCCATCAATCTATGCACGCAACCACGAAGTTGTCTCACACTAACACCTTACATAGGTGGATGCAACTCCAACAAGCAACCAACCAAATTTGACAATGCTTGCTTTTGACCCCAAACTACGAGCAGCATAACCCAAACCCAACCGATACAACTCGGGAATAACTAACCTAAATGAAAATCCACCTATGCGACAGGCTATGATATCAGATATGAATCAGAAATCTTAAAAATTTTAAAGCACCATCCGTGTCAATATTATTCTTGGGATGATAGGCTATGCTAACGCAATACCCAATTCTAAACCGTCGGGTGCTTCTGTGACTCCAGGAATGCCAAAAAGAATGTCATCTGTGAACCAGCATCTCTGGGAAGCATGATAAAATCCCAGCAAATTACCCTTTTTTTCTTCTCATCATGACGCAGTGCGAACCAAGAACATCCAATCCGAGCGAGAGTTCCGGGTTTGATGAGCGTCAAACACACCGTCGCATCAACCCAGAAAATCAACATCAATCGATGAAAAAACTCTGAACCGCACAAAAACTAACATCTGTTTTGTTCGATCAGACATCTCATATACAGGGCCACAACCGAGATGTTAAAAACTTGAATTGACTTGAAATAAACAACCCCATTGAACTTGGACTTGAATCAACAGAATGAATCCAACAAGCCTTCTTTCCACCCGGAATAGTACAGTTCTATGAAATACAAGAGCACTATTTTAATGGTCACAAAGGATAGCAACACAAGTAATTATCCCACTTTGAATTATTGATACTGAATTTGGAATTTCTAATGAATCATCACCTGACACATCCTCAAACATAAATTATCCAAATCCAATAAGGACAACCACATTACAAACACATCTAACGGTATATCATACATTAGCGTGCAGAACATCTTCAAATGCAAAACTGCAAGACTTCATAAAGAGTCTCAGTAATCGTTGCCGCGAGATATAACTTCTTTGCAAGTAGGTCGAAGTAAAATGGTGTGCTCAAACTGTGACACATAGCTTCCTTTTGTATCACACAGAGGAGGATATGGCTGCCACAATACATTAGATGCATATTAGGGATGCAAAGTCAATGCTTCATAAAAATAACAAAATAATATCTACCTTTTTTCTGTTTATGCAAAGAACACCTAACATCTTATTTGCAGCAAGCAGCAAGTGATATGGACTTATATGGTTTAATGGATGCAGTCTGCTACATGTGGCAATTTTGCCTTTATATAATATAATTTTTCTTCACTGGCCATATAGAAACTCTTATTTTATCTACGCACTGAAAAATTTGCATTCCAGATCAAAGTAAGCTTTTCATGATTTTCGATTTCTAGAAAGGCACTAGTGTCCATATTTTTTTAAAATGCAATAGAATGACAGAGTTCAACCTTAAATAAAGGACGCCTCAGATACACAGCATACTGTCATTATACACCCCCCCCAAGCATATTGTCATTATACCCCCCTCCCCCCACCCCCCCAAACTAAACCCTCAGTGCCTGAGCTCTGTGAAAATTACTAAATTATCATCTCCAATTTGCAAAATTCCAGTTTCCACTAGGCTTGGCTTCTGAAATATCCAGCTTGGCTTTTTTTTTGCCATGAGGTCTGCGGTGGTGCTTATAAACAACAATAATGGAATGGTCGTATATAAGTGGCATCTTCAAGGTTTTGTGGGACACCTGTATATCTTTGATGTACTAAAAGATTTATGGATGCTGCAAATTCCTATTGTCTCGAACAATAGACTAATATTTTGCTTGACGAACATTAAACTTGACGACCATAAGTCATTTCAAAATAAACATTGATCATAAATTTCAATAAAAATAATCTAGTCACACTTACCTGGACAATGCCAGTATCACAGAGATTTTTGAGAGCCATGAGGTACTTGCTCTCACCAATACGATCTAAATACCGTCGGCAAAAAGCCAGAGTAGAGAAGTTTTTATTTATAGTTGTAAGAAGTTGCTTGGCTCTAGGCAAACGAAGTGGTATGTGTCCAGCATCGAAGTTCTTCATGTAATGGCTACATTCCAGATCCTCCCTTACAAATCCTTTGCCTGAAAAACCATTCCAGTTAGTGTAACTAAACACTGATAACAAAAAAAAGAAAGAAAATTAACAGCTGTCTACCAATCATAATTCATTTTGTATGAAAATTGTATATTCTGGATTTCAATAATTTTCAGAAAGTTGCTCTCCACTAATAGGTATGGCATTTTTTTCAGAAAAAAATTGGAAACCATCTTTGATTGCTGTGAACACAATAAAGTTATTTCGAGCATACAATTGTATGCTTCAAATAACTTTATTCATTTACATAATAGCCAGTCTCAATACACTAGAAAGGAGGTTAAGAATTATTCATTTACATTATAAAACCTGTTAATTAATAGAAACCTCCATTTTTTAGGAAGCAGAGGGACCAAATTTCCACCACCATTTGGATTTACTTTTTCCCAACTAAATGAACAAACATAATTTACATCTTCATTTTTGTGAAACAGAATTCCGTAATTCTTGTATTTCACCAAATGGCAGATTTTCCTATAAAATTAATCAATTCACTTTAAGACAATAGAAACATACTCCCATTATATAATGAAAAGACCAACCTGTAGAGCCAAAAGTTTCAATAGCATAAAACTCGCCTTCCTCCATTTTTGTCTGTTCCCCACCTTTTACAATTGGTACCGATTTACCAGCATGGATCTGGTATGGCCCGATGCTGTGTCCATTCAGGTTCCTAACACTTTTCACTACAACAAAATTACAGAAAAAATGCCATCTCCAGTGAAACAACAAACATTCAAATCAATATTCCAAAAGGTAAGATAATATTCAGGAAGGAAACAAGAAAGAAAATTAACCTTGAAAAACCTTTCCATTGATTTCAACTTCATAGGATTCCATGACCTCTTGGATTGCAGCTCCAACATCACATAGCCTCACATCTATCCCAGCTTCCTACAAAACAAATAATATCATTCAAATTTTAAAGGACAGATAATAGGAAACCAAAAGAATGAAACGAGCTCCGCATGCAAAGAATTAAGTTTCCTTGCCTTAATTCCTGTGTTGGTAGCCTCTTTTGTAGCCTCAAGCAATGGATTGAACATGGGGTTGAATGCAACAGTAAATGCACAGTCGACGATGTATCCTACAAGGCAGCAAATGGGATTAATTATGCTCACAACAATTAGGGGAGACACTAGTAATTAAATATTACCATCAATATGTGTGCCAAAATCTAACTTCATAACATCGTCATACTGCAACACAGTTTTATCACCAGAGTTAGGAGTCCAGTGCGCCGCCACCCTACAAATATTGAAAGAAAAGGGTGAAGTTATACACAATTGAATGAATACAATTTTTGTAAAGAACACTACTTATAAAACTGGAAAAAAGATAAAGTGAAAACAAATCACCAATTTAGGGAGCAACCAGTGGGGAAGGCAATGCCAGCTTGAAGCCCATTCTCTTTAATAAGCTTCCTCACCATATTCTCTAAAGTTTCACACATATCCACCATTAACATTCCGGGCTTCAATATGCTTCGCATATACTTCCTCACCTTTATATTTTAAAAAAATTCCATTTTAGCATCACAAAAAATGCTTCAAAACTGTTATTCATTGAGAGAATCTTGAAGGGTATGGATCAGGAACCACCGAGTGACTATATTGCTAGTTTGTGGATGGATTGTGTTTCACACGCTTTTGTGTAATGGATTAGACTTTTCTAAGGCACATCAGCTTTCGTAATAGCTGTATTTGATCAGAATTAATTGGGCTAGTTCTATGCTTACTTCAGGATGTATTAGGTGTAAAAATTCTAGTAAAAAACTGATAGGTTCTTGTAACAAGGGATAGGCATCAAATGCTTGGTGCCCTTCTCTTTTGATCTGTTGGTTTCAATGAAATCGGTGGGATTCCTCCCCCTTTTATCAAAGAGAGAGAGAGAGAGAGTCTTGAGGTAGTCTTATTTTGGTGTTGCAGAAGATGCGTTAGAAAATGTAGTTTGTTAAGGATAATCTCAAAGGAAGAGATTAGATTTAGGAAAGTAAAGAACCTGTCTATGGACTTCAGCTGCTCGGCGGACAGAACTGTAAATAGGTTTTTGAAGGCGCTCTAATTCTCTCTTTTCTTCTGATGTCACTCGCCACAAGTTACTACAATCCATGTAAAAAACAAAAGAAAAACATTATTGAACAGTTGCATTTTTTACAATCTAGGAAAAAAAATTCTTCGAGATATTTATGAGCACCATTTGATTGAGTTTCCTAATATCACAGCAAATGCCATATACATCTAAAACCCAACAGTTACATACACACACAAATAACACCTCTTAGTAAAAAAAAAGTCAATTCAAATGTACGTTCCAAATTTGACCAACTCTGCCATTATTACTTCAGTCAAACTGCTAATAAATGATTCACCCTAACTTAGATGTCCTTGTTGTGGGTAGGGGAATTTTATTTTTGACCTTAGTGCATACTGAACTTGGGAAAGAAAGGACTCGTTAAAAGTAAGGGCAGAATCATTAACAATTAATGGAATTTCGTCACACTCACCTACTGCGTGAGTGTTTTTAGCAAATGGCCAACTACTATAGGTTTACTTGTTAGCAACAAAATATTGGGTGCCACTGCTACCTGCAAACAAGATTGCAATTTGCAATAATCCCCAAAAATTATAAAAAAAAAATGTATAAAGGGAAGAAAACATACTCATCTTTATATTGTTGGATTTCACCTTCAGGAAATTCGCCAGAAGGAAAGAGTTCATCAACAGGGATTGATGGCAGATCAGTCTGCTCAAGAGGATCTTTCTTTTTTCTACAAGAATCATTAATGACACTTTTAACTACACCATTAGAATAATACCAAACATTGACCAGACTGATCATCCACTGATAACAAGGGAAGATAATAGAGGTGTCAAGAAGGATGCTCACTTTGATTTGTTTTTCTTCTTCTTTTTCTTAGCAGCTCCTGTTGTAAAAAAAATTCCTCAAGTAAGATATAGTAACAAATAAAAATTATGATGTACAATTACACGCATTGGATGTGTTTTCTTTCAAGTAAGTCACCAGGGGCAGCATCTTGAGACTGGGCTTGATCATCCTCCTCATCATCACCTACTCCATTAGCATTGGAATTAGCATCAATGTCCACTTTAACTGAACTCGAACCCACACATTTACTCTCTTCTGACACTGTTATTTTAAGTTCTTCAATTTTCTCAGCAGCGTCAGTAGCTTCCTTTCCCCCCATTAGGCTTGCTATATCACCTGTATTAGACGATGAAAGATTTAACAATCAATTAAGGCGTTAACTTATCCCAAAATCAGTGATATCAGTGGCCTAAGTAATGAATTTCTTATAAAAATTCATAATTATAAATCAGGGATATCCAAAATTCGGAATCAGATGGAAAAAACATAAATCTCGAAAAAAAATAGAGATAAGCAAAGGGGAAATCTTCGGGCATATAAATTAAGAAGCCTACGTTACGAGTCCGATCACACGCAAAAATATATCAGTATGTTCACACAAAGCTCCAGAGAGGTCAGAAGAGAGAGAGTACCTCGACGATAAAAGGAGTTGTCGCAACCAAAACAGATGATCGGACGGTCGCGGAGGCTGCGCTAGGGTTTTAAGTCTAGTCGGAGGAGGTGGAGAAGGCCAGAATATGACCTAAACGGGTTTAGAAGAAATCAAGAAAATGAGAGCGAAACCAGCTGACTGGGTGAGGTATTCTGAACCGCGTTAATAAAGGGTCGGATCAGATTACACCATATGTGATCCGAATTCCGAAAACTTAGAAGAATGTTGTAACTCAAATTTTTAGTATCTGCGCCATCCGATCGGAATCCGATCAATCTGATTCGAGTTATAATGTACGGAATTCTTTAATATTGGTGTCAAGGTCCAGATCTAAACTCAAAATTTGAGTTACTTTGTGATCTGAATTCGAAGGGAGGACGAGTAGTTACAAGAGACGATCTATATAAACGGGATATCTTTCGTTGAAGAAATTTAAAGATAAATTAAAAAATTGACCTCCTTTAAATCTATAGAAAGATTAAAAATTAAGGAAGCTTAATTAACAAAAATGTCTTAAAAGTTTAATAAAGGCTAAGTAGTGAAGTAAAATGAGGTTAAAGCATGTACTAATTCTCTAATTCTCGCTATACAACCGGTGTCAGAAATAATTAAACAAACTTTAAAATGTTAGAGAGAAATTGTCAAGATATACACGAGTACATAAATCACGAATTTAAAGTGAATAGAAGTGAACTTTTAATATGAATTATGAGATAACGCAATTTTGTGCAAAAACATTGAATGTGATATGCCAAACATGATCTGGTGAGTTGGAAGCGCACAACCGCACAAGAGCTAATATACATGAGAGTCCGAAATCACAGTGACAGTATAAATGACGGCACTACCTTTCCTTTATTCTAGGATTGGCTATTTTGATGTATATGAGTAGAGCAAAGCAATTCTGTAATCACAACAAATCATGCAACTCATTTTTACTGGTATGAAATATGAATGGAAAGCCTAAGAGCATGTTTGAACGCAAAAAAATAAAGAAAAAAATAAATAAATAAATAAATGACGGTAAAGTTGCAGAAAAACATTATAAAACTTGGATTAACGACACTAATCCGAATCCTAACAATATGGATTACGGAAGATATGGTTAAAGAAAAAAAAACTATTTTCTTTCTTTATGCTTTTGTACAACAATTTTTTATCAAGTGATTTTTTATCTATAAAAAAAACGTAAAATTTGATTTGCAAATATATTTTTATATGAAAATCATGTTTAACGGCTCATATTGATTGTTTAGACTTTGAAAATGAAAATATTGGTTCCTAATACGAACCAATTCGCATTATATATAGTAATGTAGTCTCGCTTAATTGTTCTTATTGGAGATTATTATTATTAGTGTCGGATAGGCATTTAGTGTAAATTATTTTTTCTTGACAAGGGAACAAATGGGTGCAACAAAGTGGAGTGGAGGCAGTCGCATAGGCATCAGACCGAATTTATCAAAACCATTTAATCAGTATTAAGATTCGTGCGTACTTGATTTGTTTGAATTTTAAGATTATTGACGTAAATTTTGATTCGTATTGAACGACTTTGATTTAATTCCCAACTTAACAGGTCACATTGATTCCCAACATCTTTTAGTCGATAATTGCATGTGCATGAATAATATTATCTTTTTAAAACTTCTGAATACACAGTAACGTATTAAAATGGAAAGATGAAGAAAATATTTTTATTAGCTGCAGGATTTCTAATTTGTTTTCATCTAGAACAAAAATATTATATTTCAATGTACTTATTCATTATTCATTATGCCTGATAAGAAACTAAAGAAAACGATTAAAATTATGATCAGGACGCTATAAACAGTAGCGTCTGGGTAAAAAAATATATACTTAGCTGTGAAAAATGACGTCCTTGCTATGTTCCAAGATTTTTTGAAAATAATGTTATTTTTCAATTTTGTTTATTTTAAATGCTACAGGTTAAAAAATAGGGACAAGTTTCATTTGCCTCTTGTGCGCGGATTCCGACGGAAAGGAAACAAATATTATACGTATAAAAAAAAGGGACCGACTAACTATCCCCCGGCTCCTATTCCCTATTCATCAATAACTGCCTTTGTTGACCGCTAATTAAGAGGGGACCACAAATTTCAGCGCTAAAAGACAAAACAAAACGCGTTATTATCGCGGCGAGTGCAAGTATTCATATGTAATACATCAAGTATTCATATATAATACATGAAGTATTCATATCTAAGATATCAAGTGTTTAAAAAAAACTGGACACATTACTTATCCATCTTTTACACGTTTTTAGAGGTGATTTTTTTTTCTCCGTTCACTCTAACCAATATTTCTAACAATCTGTAAGGAATTTTGCAAATCTAAAATCACGAACGTCTTCTATGCAATTTTCTCTTTCAAATGAGATCCATGATGACATACTTTCGAGTTATCCGTTGCACAAGTATTCATACCTTGTCATTCAAGTATTCATACCTCATCAAGCAAGTATTCATACCTCATCAGTATTTCACAAATAAAAAACTGGACACATCATTCACTCATTTTTTACCGATTGAAATTTCATTACCACTCAATCATTTTTTACTTGATATCTTAGGTATAAATACTTGTTCGACGAGGTATGAATACTTGCTCGACGTGGTATGAATACTTGCATGACGAGATATAAATAATTTTACGAGTTATGAATACTTGCACGACGAATAACTCAAAAGTACTTCATCATGGATCTCATTTGAAAGATAAAATTGCGTAGAAAACGTATGTTATTTTAGATTCGCAAAATTCTTCATAGATTGTCAGAAATATTGATTAGAGTGAACGGAGAAAAAAAAAACCACCTCTAAAAACGTGTAAAAGATGGGTAAGTAATGTGTCCAGTTTTTTTTAAATACTTGATATCTTAGATATGAATACTTAATATATTATATATGAATACTTTATGTATTAGATATGAATACTTTATGTATTAGATATGAATACTTGTGCGCGTCAGTTGTAAATTTTTTTAAATATAAGCGGTCCCCCTAGTTAATTAGTGGTCCCCCACGTAATTAATGATTGATACACGTTTTCTTTTGTCTTTTTGTGCTTGAAGTTGTGGTCCCCTAGATAATTAATGATTGGGGGATGAATGGGGGATAGGAGCCGGGGGAAAAAAATCTTTATCCTAAAAAAAATCCATCTTTTTAATCCCTTTTTCTTGACAGATAAATAAGCAGGGACAATAGCTGTCTCCTGTCTGTCCTACCTATTTCTTAAGAACTTATCTTTCGAATTAAAGATTCAATTTCGAGTAAGAAAAAGAGCAGAGATTGATCTCACTAGTCAGTCTTTCTTTTTTGAAGTAGCAGGCAATTAATTACCTCGATCTCACAATAGTCAAGTTGAAAGGCTAAAATAGATTCGTTTTAATTACAGGCCTAACAGAAAAAAAAAATACAACCACGCCTAAATACTACAAAAAGTCTCCCTTCTGTATGAAATTAAGATCCTTCTGCATTTTGTACATTACATGCCCACAGTATTGGCGTTGTTTCCCTGTAATTTGCTCTTTCCAAAAAGAAAAAAGAAGAAGAAATAATGGGTGCCAGTAAGCCTGATCATCTAATCTAATTGAGTTACTTTTATTCATCATTATAGCCTCCTTATAAAAAAGGTCAAAGCACTACAACTATAAAAAAAAATGAATGAAAAGGTATATCAACTCTTAGCCTCTAACTCTGCCTGTAAGCTCAATCACCTAGGTATAATTTTTAGGTGTTTTTTTCTTAAGAAAAATAATAGACCATGTTAAATATATAGTATCTAGAAAATTCAATTTTCGTTTGCAATATAGATATAAGTACAACACATATATATGCACATAGAGCTTGGTGAACTAACTGGTTAATTGACTAATGGTGGCAAGCTCTCAGAGGAAAAATTAGGAGCACATGCTACATGCATGCATCTCCTTCACAGGTAACACCGATCGTATTAATACATATCATTGTTCGCCTCCTCAAAATTTTGTAAACCCTTGTGGTTGTGTAGTCCAAGTGGCGTGAAAAAAAAAAATTACAACTAACAGGGGCGGACCCAGTGTATTCTAGGGGGGGCAGCTGCCCCTCCTGGATTTTGAGTTTTAGTGGAGATTTAATGGTTCCGACTGACTTTGCTCCCCCCCGGAAATTTTTTTGCTCCCATCTGAACGTTTGATTTGTAATTCGGGTTAAATTTAGGGTTAAAATTGAAATAAATTTGTTGAATTTTGATTGGTAATTAGAATTATATGTCAGAGAATCAGAAATTACAAGTCAAAGCATTGGAAAGTATAAGTTAAATCATTGTTTTTTTATCGAGTACCTAATTGGTTAATGGATTTAAATCCGATTAGGTAATTAAACCCGATTCAATATTTTTTTTGCCCCCCCCCGATGAAAATCCTGGATCCGCCCCTGACAACTAAGCCACATTACTCACACTAGCATCAAAAACGAAAATCCACCTCCGACGAGAGTGACAAAGTAGTTGCACGTTTTTCTTCCAACGGTGGTGGGAAGTTGAGATCAAGAGCCAATGGACTATTTTGATTTTCTTTATCGAATACCTCGTTTTCTTCCTTTATGTCTGTATCCGCAACCATGTCTGGATTTCGGTGCCGCCTCATGTGGCCACCAAGTGCCTGTCCAGAGGCAAATTTGGATCCGCATATCGTGCATTGATGGACTCTGGTCTTGGCAATAGCCATAGTGAAGGAATTCATGCTCCACTTAAATGTATATTCTTCTTCTTCTCTCTCCTCCTCGGCAACTTTGCTAATTTCATAGATGCTAGTTCTGCTATTGTACTCAATTTTAGGCTGAGGTGTCGACCTCGACTTTTTGTGACTTGCACGGTGGCCACCAAGTGCTTGAAAGCTAAGAAAGTCCCTTGCGCAGGTGGTGCATCGATAGAAAACTTGACCATCTGAACTGATCCATTTGCTTGTGTAGATGTTTTTGGACTTGGCCTCAGCAAATTGAACTTGCAGTGCCTCATTAATCGGAATAGGTGCCACATGACGGGGAGCCTCATGACTGTTGGAAAGTAGGAGGAGGTAAGATGCTACTGCTTGCTCTTCCTCGGTATGTTCTTCACATAATGATTCTTGAGACGAGGGAGATGACGATGACGGGGGTGAGGGAAAGTCAACAGCCGGAGCCAATGAACCAACAATTGGCCCATGATCTTGATCGCAAGAGCAAAATCCATTTTCATTTTCTTGTAGAGCTGGTGGGAAGGGAGGTCTATAGCGCTTCGTGCGTCTCCCTTTCGGGATCGATCCTATTCTGATTTGTTCTTCTTCTCTCCCTTGCTCTCCATGTTCCATTTCACTATAAAATATGTGGTTTTGGTTTTCACAATACAAAAAAAGGTGAAAGAGGGCAAGTACTGTTTAAGACTTGCAAACAGTGGCTGAAGCATTAGAGATAGGGAATGATAACAACACCCATTATAACGAGAAAGCACGGTCAATAATTAATGAGAGGCATATGTGAACGAAAAGGGTAGTGGTAGAAAAATCCCTATTTTTAGATTTTTTTTCCGCTTGTTACTTGAGTTTGTTAAAGGGTAAAGAAAGTTGGCTGGCTTTGCACAAAGTTAGGATTGTCCTAGATAGCCAGAATGTGTAGTAGTACATGGGTGGCATGAGGATGCATAGTAACTAGTACAAGCTGGTTCGCTCGTCTCGCATTGCTCCCGAACTAAAAATGGAGAAACAAAGTGACCACACGATAGAGGGCCGGAGCGAGCAAAAGCATACCAGAACATTGCGCATCTTACTTACAAATTTCCTAATAGAATACTAATTTGAATCAGTCCAGTTATAATAAATCTTCTTTAGCTCAATATGCTTAGTGAAAGATAATTTAAACATATGGCACTATAATGACATTTTCTAAGCTAAATATTTAGCACTGACAGAAGTAATATTTTCATAGTAGTAGTAAGTTCCTGTTTTTAATGTAGTAGTCTAACAGTCTATCTAGAGTAACAAAAGCAAGTTTTTTTACGTGAAATATGAGATGTTCTGTCCTATAATGAGTGCTCAGAACCAAGCATGACGGTACAAAATTCCATAAAAAGTTGTGTACCAGTTCACCCCAATATATATTTGGTGGGTGCTCGAGAAATTTGACTAGAAACGGATGAGGGTGGGAAGGGAGAGGAGTGTCCGGAGGGGAACCATCCGATTAAACAGACAAAATTGGAGGGTGTAAAACCTTGACAAATTGTGTCTTTAGAAAATTCTCTACCAATCCCTCGCTTCGACTAAAAATTTTTTGAAAATTCTCTCCCCTTTCTAACCCTCCACAACCCTCTCTCAATTGAAGTAAGATGTAATGTGGCATATCAACACATTTTTTTTTTTTTTTCTGAGTCTTATAAATCCTTGATACCATTTTAGAGTCAAATAATGCTTCAACACCAAATATGAAACCTGAGATCTTTCCTCAACTCTATTGGTAAAATTTTAATGAGGAACAACACAACTAGTTCCAGTTTTAATTTGGGTTATCATGCCCCTCGACACCTCCACTAGTCAAAATCTAAAACAAGAATAATACAAGTTATATCCAATTATGATAAAATCTAAAGAGGAAACAAACATATATTTGTCTGTGGTAAGCATTCTCTCTGCCAAAGCTGTACTGACAATTCGTTCAATCTGCATATAACGAAACCCATAGCCACCCATAGATTATGGTCCAAAAAGTGATGTAAGAAGTAGCAATACCAGCTTCTGGTTCCATCTCAGATTCGCATGGATCAAGGTACAGGCATCATTCCACTATTAGTTTAGTCATTTTCCTTTATATTCTTATTACAACTTATTTTTCTTACTTCTAAGTTGTATAGTTGGTACTAACTGATGCAAATTTGGTTAAAGTTGAGGCTGATTGAAAAAATTAAGTTAATTTGAGGCATTTGCACAATGGTTAATCAAATTTAATTTGGGGTAAAAATTGCAAAACTAGTGAAATCAGCACACTGCTGTACTACATACTTTAATTGTTTACACTCACCTTGCCAGAGTAAGAGAAGAGCAGGTTGCAGTTCATGTTGCTCGGTGCATCAGGCATGTTTACTATTTAAAGGTATATGCACAGAAAATGATCAATGGGATAACAATGCCTTTATTAGAAAGGATCTCTGAGATGACAATATAAACTACATATTGCATGCAACAATTCGAATCTACTATTTTATAAATTATGGAAGTCATGATAATTCATTTTTATTAAAACTATGGGGTCAATTTTCAATTTTCTTTATTATTTGTGTTGAGATAAGGAACAAATTAATATTATGCAAAAGATGCTATTTTGAAAAAAAAAACAGAGAATCAATTAAACCTCATTTGTAAAATATAGATCCGCTTTTTTTTTTTTTAAGATCATGTCTTCCCCATTAGCACCTCACGCAATATTATTGAAAGAACGTGGGAAATGAGTTCCGGCAGAGCGAGCTGTGGAGTAAGAGAGGAGAGTTGTCTGGGTGCTTGATGGTTAGAAATTAGAATAGTGATAGGAGTGAGGTTATATGGTATTGTGCACAGTACGGATTGGTCCGTAGTACACATTTAGATTTATATTTTTAAAATATAAATAGTCAATCTAAACCGTTCAATATGATTTTCATATGAAAAGAATAGTAAATACATTTCTAATGCAGAAGAAAGTGTTTACAAAATCCATCAGAATTCACAAATATTTATATCTTATAAAAATATTTATTATTTTTTCTGAAGAATAATAAGAAAGTTCAAGTTAATTATTTTGTTGAATAAACTCAGTAAGTAAAAAATATCATTTAGTAGGTTGAAGGGTAGTTTGTAAAGATAAGATAGCAAGGAGGATTAGGGATTATTGATTTGGATTTGGTGAACAAGGCACTTTTAGCTAAATGGTGGATTAGATACCAAGATTCATCTGCCAAAGGGGTTTGGAAGAGTGTCTTAATAGATATATATGGTACTTGTAGTAATTGAACAAAGTTTCAGCCTTTTGGAAATCCATATATAAAGAGAAAGATGTTGTTAATGTAAAAAGAGGAGGGTTCAAATGTTTCTATTTTGTGTGCCTCCATCATACCTCCAATTTTAAAAACTTTAATAATTCAAAACTTAAAACTTAAAAGTCAAAACAAAACTGTTAGATATGATCTACATCATTTTATCTATGCACGTGTAAAAAATTGTGGCATTTTAACTTTGTTTTGGTTGTCATCAAGAGCTTGTAAAAATGTACTAATGTGGATAATTCTAGACATTGATTCTCAAATGATTAATTCACATAAAAACAAAATCGAAATGTGGATAATTTCTAGACGTTGTTTTGGTTGTCATCAAGAACCTGTAAAAACGTACTAATGTGGATAATTTCTAGATGTTGATTTTCAAATGATTGATTCACATAAAAACAAAATCGAAATGTGATATTTTTTTTATGAGCACATAGAAAATATAACATAGATCACATCTAACGGTTTTATTTTGACATTTATGATTTAAATTTTGATTTATTAATATTTTTAAAAATAGAGGCATGGTGGAGGTAAAAAAAAATGAAAGTATTTGAACCCTCCTCATGTAGGAATTAATAAAATTGTATATGATGGTCAATCTACTTTTTTGTATGATAGATGGTAAGAAGAGTGTGCTTTAAACACTATTAATCCTAATTTGTTTAGGATTGTTGTTGATCCTTATATTACTGTAGAAGAGGCACTTAAGGCACTTAGTACTGTACAATTAAATAAGCAATTAACAGGGGATTTCGTCACGGACTTTGCTTACTCAAAAATTGAGGGATTTTAGTTTAAGTACAGGTCAGAATGACTCCCTTATATAGTTGGAGATGATCTTCTAAGGAAAATTCACAGTGAAATCTTATTATAGCTGGATGGAATATGGAGATTTACAAATGAGGAGTATGATACAATTTGGGGTTCCAAACTACCTATAAAAATACAAATTTTTGTTTGGTTAGCTAAGAAGAATAAAATATTAAACAAGGATAATTTAATAAAAAGAGGATAGCAAGGTTTGATGATGATGATGAATCTGTTCGATGATGATGATGAATACAAATTCTCCGTCTCACTCTCAAGAATGTATTTTCTGTGATGATGATGAATCTGTTCATCATTTGTTTGTTACATGCCCCTATATAATTCCGATTTGGCATTGGATTGCAAGGTTTGATGGTTTTACTTTTAATTGTAATTTGATCGACGATCTGTGGATATTATATGCTTTCATACTCTTTTTGAAGTAGAAATGTAGAGGTCCAGCCTCCCTATTCCATTAATCAGACACCAGTGTGCTTTCATACTCTTAAAGGATAGAATGTTAGTTGAAATGATAAGGGGAGTTATTTTTTGAATAATTTGGCTTGAAAGAAATAACTTATGTTTTAATAATACTACACTTAGGCCTGTGCAGCAGTTAGCTGCCAATACTATACCCCTTACAATCTTTCGGTGTAAAAGTAATAATGACTCATCTTATCTTAAGCTTACTCTTATTTTGCCAAATGATATTAAGAAAATTCACCCAAGTTTAGACCAAGGGAGAACTCAAGAGGAAGAGAACCATCCAGATTTGTAGGAAGATTGGTGTGGAATAGAGAGGAACACTATGGAGGATGAAGATTTGGCCGTCCTAGAATGTAGTAGGCTTCTTAGTTGGATGTGGTGCGGCTATATGGTTTTGTAATAATTAGTAGATGTTGTATGAACCTATGGCGTGATGGTACCAGCTTGGTACCATACCACTAATTTTGTGTTTTCTTGAATGGAAATAGATGAGATTACCCACTTTTATTAAAAAAAAATATTTTGTTGAATAAATAAAAATACAACTTTCAAAATTTTATATTTAATATAAATATTTATATCATCACATATATATACTTTAAAAAAAAATATTAAATATCTAACTTGATAGGCCACTCTTATTATACGAACGTGCAAGACGGTGAAAACCTGATAATTTTTTTACTTAAAAATTTCAAACTCCTTGAAATACTTTACACAAAATCGAGCGCGTCGTTGTTTCCAAATAAAAGTTATTTGCTACGTCAGAGAACCAGCTAAAGATTAATTAGGTGTTATATTATCAGAAAATGGAGAATTGCCAGATAAGACAGTAATCTATGACAAAATTAACAATTAAACATAGAAACAGATGCTCACAGCAAAGAGACTCCACTCCTACAATGTTTCTCACAAAGCTCTTAGCCCTCTAAATTCTTAAAGAATCTCTTTTGGTCTAAAAATCTTCAGCAGCAACTGGATGGGTGATAACACCACGTACATCATCTAAAATGAAGTTGTTATCCGTGAAGTGTGAGCTTGAAAAGAATGGGTTCAAGTCCAAAATTTCATACTCTTGGGCCTATATCAATCAAAAAGCGCAACTGTTACATACTTGAAAAATATTGTTTGGTAGCGAAATCAGGCACCCCAAGTAGGCCAGCATAACCTTAATTAACCTTTTCGTGGTCTTATTGAACCTCTTTTGCAGACATAATGATTAATCCTCTACATTTTCTGACATGTTTGGAAGCTGTTTAGATTATCAACCCTTCATGCATTTTATCTGGGAATGTTACAGTCATGCAAAACTAATCACTGCAAATTCCTTTTACAGAAGCTCTTATTAAGCCTGCTTATTGTAAGTGGAGCAGATTATTGCTGTACAACCACACATTAAAGCTTGATTGTTTTAACTGAGCCTTTTTAATACCAATTTCCCTCATCAGATCTATTTAATAACTTTTTAAAGTGGAGGGATCAAATTGCAAAAGAGTAGATTTAATTAGTTCTGTAGTCTTTATTATGAAATCAAGACATGGGTACAACTCTCTAACCTTGTTTTGTAGGTCAGACACTTTAATCTCGATACGTGTTAGGTGTGGGGTACGTGACCGAGAGAGGGTCCTTTGGAAATGTAACACATCGTTCACAAGCATACACAGGAGGTGCAAGAGCAGCTCGTTGTAATCCTTTTTGTAGGTCATATACTTCCTAAAGCTCTGTTATAGACACAACAAGTAGAACTCAAGTTCAATCCAAATGAAAACCAAATTTCACCAAAAGACTGGGATTTAAACAAAAGTTGTATTTTTGCACCTTCTGAAGAGCTTTTTGTACACCAAATTTCTGGGTGGAGATGAAGGAGTCAAGAAGCACTCGAATTGCCATGTCAACATCCTCTTGTGATACATATCTCCGAAGATGCATCCGAGCATGTGCCTCTGACATTCGTATCATCGACTCCAAGTGCCTCACTGCTATTGGCACCCCTTGCCCATACTAAACATCAGAAAATAAAACGTATAGGATAAATAAATAATTAAAAAGAAAAAGGTCATTATTTTAAGTCAAAAGGAATACCTCCACAATATCTCTATAATGTTAGTCTGAATAATGTAACCTCTGCAATAAAAAAAGAAAAGAAAAGAAAATGTGGGGCCACACTAACCGATGACTTGCTACGCAGCTCCGCATAGACATATTGCAGTTTGTTTGTGTCAGCATCATGGAGTCTTGGAAATATATTTAGCTTTGCATATGTTATATACTTTCTCAGCATATCTTGCGACAAAATCTAGTTTAACAAAAGTTTTATTAGAAATAGAATATAATAAAAATGAAAAGAAAAGAAAAGGTGGCATGCTGATGAATTAGTACATCTGGATCAGTTGGTCCAGCCTCCTCGTTACCACTCTGAGCCCTTTCTTCCAAATTGGAACCCTTTGGGATTGACCTAGCATGGCTATCCACTACAAATCGAGCAAGCATTTCATCTGTTACTGGATCAACTATATCCTGTAATTGAAAACGAAATATTAATATCACAGTTATAGAATACAAAAGGAACTTTTTGTCCAGATACAGGTCAATGCAATACAATTTTATACAAAACTACTAGAGGATAATATGCTCATGTCTGCCTTCATAGCAATTAGAAATCCAAAAGAGGACTTTACTAGTAAAATTCACATTTTTATTTGTCTATTATTATTTGTATTCTTATTCTTATTATTATCTTAGAGGGTTCGAATGCCTCCATTTTTTGTGCCTCCATTTTTTAAATGTTAATAACTTAAAATCTAAAACTCAAATATTAAAATAAAACCATTAGATTTGATCTATATCATTTTCTATTTGCACGAATACAAAATTACAACATTTTGACTTTGTTTTGATCGGCATCAAGAGCTTGCAAAAATACATTGATATGAATAAATTCTGGATGTTGATTTTTTAACTTATTGATTCATATAAAAACAAAATCAAAAAGTGATAAATTTTGTGTATGTAGAGAAAATAATTAGATCAAATCTAACGGTTTTATTTTGATATTTGACTTTAAAATTTAAGTTATTAACATTTAAAAAATGGAGGCAATTGAACCCTCATTATTTTATTCTATTGATGACTATGGAATTCGAGTCTCACCTTGACAACACACAGGATATCAAAACGAGAGATGATTGGGTCAGTTAGCTCAACATTCTCAGTGAATGCCTTTGACGAGTCGTACCTAATATTATAGAAGTGTTAATATAACAACAGATTTCTGGTAAAATATGCTTCCACTCATGAAAATAATAAAATAACTAGTCTGTTGAGAAAAAATTACCTTCCCCCAACTGGATTAGCAGCAGCAATGACACTGCACCGAGCTTGTAGAGATGTAACGATACCAGCCTTTGATATGCTTATGCTTTGCTGCTCCATTGCTTCATGAATACTCACTCTACAATTTGTTAAAATTGAGAAAAATAATATGGCACTAGTACCAGCATGGCCTGTTACAGATACCATAGGACACACCAGTGTTGTAAATAACAGTATGCGCTCGTCGGATGGACATGGTACTGCCAAGCAAGTAATCGGGAATAATCGGCCATAATTGGAAATAATCGGCCGATTGGTCAAGAAAATCCGTGATGGTTTGGTCGCCACCAACGACTAATCGGCCGATTAATCGGGGCCTAAACAACCGTTTTTTACAACACTGGTACACACTATATAGATACTATAGTATATGCCCCTTACAATCACAGATAATTACATGAATCTATTGCAGTATATAACAACAGAACCTAAAAGGTCAAATAAAAATTTCAAGTACAGAACTATTCTTCTAACCTGTCTTGGTCATTCATCTTGTCAAACTCGTCAATGAGGCATATGCCACGGTCAGCTAACACAAGGGCACCACCTTCTAGGGTCCACTCACGTGTCACAGGGTCCTTGTGGACCGCTGCTGTCAGACCGACAGCCGAGGCACCTTTGCCTGTTGTGTAAACAGCTCTGTGCCCAGTCTTCTCCACATACCTGTCAGTAAGTTACCAAGGTTGAGCAGTTCAGATGAGGGGGATTTGAGGGGGAGGATATTTACCAAGTTATTTAGGACATTAGGACATCTCGTTTTGCATGGTGTACTGCATACATTGTATGCTAATAGTTGCTAGGGGAATATAGTTCTTTGCCTACAACCAAACCATGATACTTTTTACCTAAGATGAAAAATATACCTACAGAGAAATAAAGAGAAATCTTTAGAATTAGGTCTTACTTGAGAAATTGGGATTTAGCCGTGCCGGGATCACCTAAAAGAAGGACATTTATATCTCCTCTTAGCCTATGATTACCAGTTGAGAATTTCTCTTGACCACCAAACATAGCCAGTGCAATTGCTGTCTTTATGTCTTCATGGCCATATATGGACGGTGCTATTGACTTGATAATCTGTTGAACAACAAAATGTTGTTTATTTGAAGATTAAATAATACCTTTGAGCAACTTCAAGTTGAATGTGGAAACTAGTAAAGATGAAGGTACAAACCCTTTCACCAATTCTTGGATCCTTGGCCAGCTTCTCTATCTCAGCCTTGTCTTCATCAGTGAGTCTATAAGCTGAGAAGAGGTCTTGTTTTTTTGCCACATAGTTTGCCTCAACCACAGTTGCAAATACAGGAAACCCATTTTTTGTATTTAGAGAAAGATCAAAATTGTTCGTGTATATCCCAGTCACCTCCTGAAAAGACAAGAACAAGGATAGATCAGGGAAAGTGACAATGTACGAACCTTACTTGTCAGGGGCAAATACATATTTTGGCTTACAATCTCCTCGCCGGGTCGGGCACAGTCTATCAAGTCATTTAGAAGAATCACTTCTTTGTATCTGGGGAGCCTGCCAGCTGGCACTGTACCAGGACTCTCTTGAAGTGACAATTTCTGATAGTTTCGGTATATTGTCTGCATGAAAAGATAGCTACAGATGTCAGAACAATACTATATTTACCCAAAATAGAAGAACTTATTGCATATTATTAAACCTACACTTCGTTTCAAAATAATTTTACTCTAAGATGCCACTGTTTTAAGAGGCAAAATATTAGATTGATTTCAACAGTTTGATTAATGAAGGGTGATATGGAAAAGTTAAATATCCAGTCTTGAGTTTTTGGTATCTAATAGATTGGTTTTAGATACTTATCAGCTGAGAATACGTGTAGATATTCTTGCTCAATTCAGTGGATTAAATCTTCAAATATATATTGTGCAGATATTTTCCATATAAAATGACCTCAATACCCCTAACAACATTTTTCCAATTAAAATATAAATGTCCAATGAAATTAATACAGACCATCCAAAACATTAAAAGTGTCCTGGAGCATAACAAGTTTCTAAATACAGTTAATTTTCGCATATGTATATCTCATTTTATTTTATTTTAGAATTTTTCCAGACTCCGGGAGAACCTATCCAATGAAATGCATCCATTTAGAACAGGACTCAGTATATACCAACACAAACCAACCAGCAAATCACTGTATACAGACCATATAGGTTTATATCGTCAGGACTGCAAACCTTGCCAGTTTAACTTAAAAAGTTAAGAGTTCACATGCAATGCTGAGAAAGGATGCAGCTTTGGAAACAGGGAATATCGTCCAGAAGAGAACACCGTAAAATGCATGATTGCACTGGCATGGAAGTCTTTGAAAAGAAATGTACCTGTTCAACATTGATAGTGAACGGGCCCTTGGATTCACACTCAGGACACGAGCCAACCTTGACCTCAGAATAGGAATTCTGGAAGAAGGGCCCCAGCACGGTCCCACATTTGCTGCAGTCATACTTCACTTGTTGTAGCTGTGGGTACACTCCTGACCTACGCGTAACTACACCTCCTATCCTTATCATTGTATTCAAGTGTATTTGTCTGTTCCACAAAAAAATTGCACATGTTATTTTAGGATAGAAAACTAACAGCAGCTATCCAAAATATTAGCCCCTGTAAATTAACAAATACACGTCCTAAGATGTTGGAAAATATTTTGCATAGCTCTCCTCTGCCATATTTAACAGTACCCAAATTATTTTCCATTTCAGTAACTATTTGAGAGAAAAGGTGAGGAAAGCAGATTGGGAATTAAAAAAATATTGATAGCAGATGGATGTGCATGTCTTTACATCCCATAAGTAATAGCAAATGTCTTTTGCCTTTCGGGGTATTTGCAATATGTTAGGTTTTATAGGGAACCACATGATGTTTCCTCAGAGAAATCTTCAAAATGCTGTGTATTATATTCTGAAAAGAGTTTACGAAATGGTAATATTCTGATTTCTGCACCATTATGCTACATTATTTTGGCCAAATTGGTACTGGAATAGGACATGACAAAATAATCTAGGTTATTAATCTCTTTACCTGATATTGCGAATCTGGTCATAGACAGGTAGATTAGTGATCCGGACATAGATCTTCTGGTGGATTTTGCTATAATTCGGATGCAGGTTTAAAACGACATTTCGTGCAACCTCCTCCATCACCTCCAACACAGATTGCGGTGCATCTGCCAGCCATATGGCAATGTTTGGATGAACATAAATGAACTGCTTGTAGCATATCTCTAGGCTACACTTGTTCGCTGCGAATAAAAAAGAATAAAATAATTATATATCTTAAACATCACTGTGAGTTTTGCCACGAACCTCCGTTGTTGACACGAAAAACTAAAATTTACGACGTCCCCTTAAAATTGCTAAAAGAAAAAAGAAATCCCAGATATACACATGTTGGCAACTAAACAAAGTACCATGCATGTACCAGTCGATCGCAGTGAAGTCAGCTTGTTTACTACTTAGTTATCAAGTTAATAAATGAGCTTCGTATATGATTCTGGTATGGGAGGAATAAGTAAAGGGTGGTCATTGGGTAGAAAAACAGCATCCATAGAAATTAAAAAAAATCTTACCTAGAACCATCTCATTGATGAGACGGACATATTCAAACTCCCCTTGCTCGTTTTTGGGATTGACATAGGTCAAAAGGAACTCTTTAAATTTCTTCCCAATTAAACGGCGCACTTCATCTCTTGCAACCCATTCTCTCAGTGAACCTTGTACCCGGTACATGCTTGTCTCGTCCACATCATCTGTCTCATCCTATTATGGAAGATACCAAAATACGAACAAAATAAGTTAGGGTCACATGAGGCAGATGCATTAGAATTGCCAAAAACACAAAAAAACTACAGGTGTCGAACCAACAATCAATATTGTACAGTATCAATATAATTAGAAGGGTGCTTTGGGAAAGGATAATGTCACTACATCATAGGGGTCATCATCAAACGGATCAGTCATTGGTGTATCCTCTCTTGAGTAGCCACGCTGGGACCGCCCAGGTGAGCTTGGTGTACCAGCCTCTCCGTCATCATCACTCCTTGGACCTCCAGCTGGCGGTGGTCGGAAGTGGGCCCGGTGACGCTTGGGCCGCCTGAAGGTCGCTTCATCATCAGTGTCTACAATAACAAGAAAAATTAGACAAAGGAAAAAGAAGCTATAAAAAAATAGCAAGTTACACAAATAGACCTTCAAGTTTGGATCAATGTCATGTTGGTTCTCACAATATGAAGTATTTTGTTTGCTTGCACAAGTAGACTTAGTACAAGGAAGATTCTGAACTTCTAAGCACCTAGAGGGAACTGCATGTTTTTGTTATGGCAAGCATATGTTGTTTGACTTAATGTGTAATGTTTGACTGTTGTTCTTAAAGAATCCTTGCATGAAACAAATTTAATCAGTAAAGTGCAAATAAATGAGCATTTACCCTGATCGAGCATCTGGGGAAGCTTTCTGGTACCCCCTGCGACCCCAGTATTGATGTCCCTTGCATCAAGTTCAACCTCAGCCGCACGCCTGTCAGCCATAATTTGATCCAAGTCTCTTTCATCTTCTAAAGATTCATCTAACCCCACTGATTCATACTGATCGTGTTCATCCAATTGCCGGTAATCACTGCATCAAGCATGCAGAGAAAATAATTCAGAAGCAATTCCTAATTCAGACCAAGAATTTCAGATCAGTTTCACTTATCATTTTAGCCCATTTGTTTGTTTTTCCTTGCTGACATTACATGCTGTGCAATTTAACATAATTTTGGATTTCAATTGATGCTTTTTTCAAGACATGGCAAAAGGAGGTGCAAAATCAGAATTCCAATAATTGAACATAGTGGTCATGCATCATGAGAATAAAATATAACAACAAACAATTCCCTTGTCTAAACCTTTGTATACTAGAAATAAAGGGCCAATCTGACAATAATGCCTTTCACTGGAATATCAGAAATGATCACAGCATATGAAAAGTTAACACCAGCATAAAAAAATTGATAATAAAACTCACTCAAGGTAGTTATCGTTGTAGAGATCTTCCCCTTCTTCATCCTCTCCATCAGCTGGAGTGCCAGCAGCCATATCATCAGCAACATCATCGATGATGTGCGGATCTTCTGCAGCCTCCTCGTCAGAGTAGGATTCTGTGTTGCGGGTCGGAGGTAGCCGATCTGTGCTGAATCCAGCTGAGGCTGGGGAGATGGGAGTTGATGGATTGTTCTCTGAATCGTCCTGCGGAAAAGGAAGAAAAATTGAATTAATAAAATAGAGATAGACATAGGTGAATAAGGCTATTTCGCATTAGATCTGTAGAACTATTTCTATTGATTTGGGCGGACAGAACTGGTAGAGTGACCAGTTTGTAGCTTTCACATAAAGAACACAAATAGCTCATAAATTAATGTTGAGATCGGATTTTATCTATAGTACTTGCTTCTTATTTGATTTCTGAAATGATGTCTAGGACTTGGCGGAGGCACGGAGGGAGGGAGGCAGGGAGGGAGGGAGAGAGAGATATTACCATGGCAACGAATTGGGGCTGTGCTGCTTCTCTTTTTCTTCAATTGTTGGTTATCTTGCTGTGCTGTAGATATGTTCTGCGTCAGGTGGCCCCTATACCGACGTAATGCGGGAGTGGTATTGGCGGGAAAATTTGGCGCCAAAGCTGTGTGGCTTCCCGAGCAAGTGTGTGTATTGCACGTGACTGAGGTCACTTTTGCGGGTTCAGATCCCTAAAGTAACTCAAAAGTTGAGATTGGTTTTAAACCGTGCGATCAGAATCCGGATCAATCTGGTCCGTGGTAAAATTCACGAGGTTCCTTTAATACTCGTGCAGATTCTGATCGAACGGTCCGTATCCAAACTCAAACTTTGAGTTATTTTAGGGGATCTGAATTACATTTTTCCTCGTGATGGAAAGCCCTAGATTGGTATGGGCTCTTAGGCCCATCACTCCCTCGGCCCGGTTGGATTTTCTCAGAGACGGATGGGCTTGTGGGACTTGTCGTGATCGAGTGTGAGAGAACTGCAGAACTCTGTTTTGTCAACAATCTCTCTTGGGTACTAATGTACTATAATGTACAGAATGATTGGAGCCCCAGTCATTCTTTAGATACTTTTGAAATAGAAATGAAACAGGAGTAATACTTTTAAGAATTTTAATCGATTTAATGGTATTGGTGATTTTTTTTTAGTAAAAGTTGATCTAACTATACAATAATTTTGTTATTTTAATAAAATAAAAAATTTAACTGGATTTCAAAATCATGACCTTTCACGTCATAGACCATTTGTCTTTGTCGCTAGATCAAAAGCTAGTTCTTAGAATTAGTGGTTTTAGAATCTTCAACATTTGTCATATATATTTTTTTCAAAAGTGCTTGGTACAAATTAAGGTTCAATTTTTTTTAAGAATATTGCATTTGACCTGGCTTGGCCAAGTATTGATTCACATGATTAAATGTTAAATTAATGATTTCAAATGCTAAATGAATTTTTGACCATTTGAATACATAAAACAACTTATAAAATAACTTATAAAAGATTTATTATTTTGACCATTTGACTTTGTACTAAATTAATTCGAAACTTTTAAAATTTTGCATGTACATGCATCACTAATGAAGTAGATGCATTTCAACGGTTTGGATTCATCGTTTGAAGCCAATTAAATAAATTGTTGGAATTGTGTTCATCTCTTATAAATCGTTTGAGCACATCATATCCTAGCTTTACTCTTCTGCTTGTATCTTCATTTTTAAAGTTTAAATTGTTGATCCGGATCTTTCAGCACGACCTTTATATTAAAATGTACTTAAGGTTCAGTTTTGTCATATATTTTTGTTTCAAAAGTGCTTGGTACAAATTAAGGTTAAGTTTTTTTTTAAGAATATTGCATTTGACCTGGCTTGGCCGAGTATTGATTCACATGATTAAATGTTAAAATAATGATTTCAAATGCTAAAATAACCTTTAAAAGTCTGCATACACATGTGTTACTCATGAAGTAGATAGATTTTAACAGTTTGGATTCATCATTTGAAATTAATCCAGGCTCATCAATTTCTCTCAATAAACCCATCGCACTCTAACATTGCTCTAAACAGAAAATAAAACAATATATTTATTTCTCAAAGCACCGTAATTAAACTCTCTATTATATTATATTTTTAATTAACTTAATTTTCTTATGTCGTAAAAATGGTCTGCGACAATTCTGTGCACCGGGGAATGAGTATCGCGAGCGTGGCAGGAGATCGAGAATTCATATCCTCTGTTTTAAGATTCGTGTGAACTAGATCTGCACTAATATTAAAAGGCCTCTATGTTATAGACACAAGCCGGATTGGCTCCGATTAAAATCAAATGGTTGAAATCCATTAACTCAAAAGATTCTCTTTTGAGTTAACGCAGAGGATACGGATCCGGAGATCGAATACTAACATTCCAATCAAAATCAGTTCAGTTCAGTGTCTATTTAAAATATAAGAGTTTGTTTTAAAATTCGTGTAAGGTTAAAATGGACAATTCAGATCTCATTAACGTGGTCAGATATTGAACTGGATCTGACTTTGTGCACCGGATGGGTTACAACTTTTATTATAATAATTTTAATAAAAACGGGAGGTTGTTTTGATAGACGTCGGTAGGAGTGAGAAAATTGCTCAAATTCGTGACTCAACTGTAACTTGTTCGCTAAAAGCCCGTTAATAACTTGTTTATTATCAACCCGTTAATGACTCGCTCACTATTAACTCGTTTGTTAATTTAATGAACCGAGCATGAACATATCCCAACTCGCTTATTAAGAACCGAGTTACATGAAATCATGCCACATTTGATTCCAAGTAGTTCCCAACCGGATTCAAACTCAAATTAAATTAGAATTACAAAAGGACCCACCAGTAGACAAATCCTAACCTAGACACGCTATTTTGAATGATGTATATGTTATTCTTTGAAGAGGATCTGATTATGACAATTTTTATTTATTTATCTGATGCAATTATTCATTAATTTTGTAGAAAGTTGCAACTTTAAGACACGTTGTTTGGGTTGATGAACAAAAACAAATTCAAAACAACATGCAAATATTTTGTCTTATGTGGGTACCTATAAGACAATGTTGAAATTAATTAACTGGTAATTTGTGATGCTTGAGTCTGGTTGTACAACTCGGTATGTCAGTATGCTAATATTTTTTATTAGAGGAATTAGCCATCACTTATTAATTTGTTTAGTTCTGAAACAAAAAAACTCGAAACAAAATTCAAAATGAACTACATGCTTGATTTCTTAATAAGTCGCTTAACGAGCACGAGTCAACTCGAGCATTTAACGAGTTAAGCACGAGCACAACCGTCAACTCGGTATTGTCTTTTCGGCTCAAATTGACTAGCTCATTAACTTAATGAACCGAGCACGGGCATATCCCAACTCACTCGAACTCAAATCATTAACAGCCCTAGACGTCAGATGACTCGGATCTCATTCTACACCAGTCAAATATTACACTGAATCTGAATTCAGGCACCAAACGGGTTACAACATTTACTTTCATAATTCTAATAATAAAATCAAGGGCGAATTCAAAATTTTTGTTAGGGACAAAAAAATAGCAAAATGAGTTTAAATAACAAATTGAGTTTAAACTCCTTAATTAATTGGATACTCGATAAAAAAAAAAAATACTTTAACTTATATTTTCTAATACTCTGACTTACAATTAGGGCTGTAAACGAGCTGGGCCCTAGCTCAGCTTGTTAATTCTAGACCGAGCTTTTATCGAGCGAGCTGGAACTTGTGACGAGCCAGACCGAGCCAGACGAGCTGGCTCGCTAGGTCTGGTTGGATCTTGTTTTAACCGAGCTAGACCGAGCTAGGCCGAGCTGGACCGAGCCAGACCGAGCTGGACCTAGCCAGGCCGAGTTGGACAGTATAAAATGTACACAAATTCATACAAATTTACAGATTAATGCCTAGCCGAGCTAGCTCGTTCTGTACCGAGTTAGTGGCGAGCTGGCTCATTAACAGCTCGGTCCAGTAACGAACGAGCTGTTAGCGAGCGAGTCAGGTGCGAGTCACGAGCGAGCCATGAGCTACGAGCGAGCCATGAGCTACGAGCTTTTTTGACACCCCTACTTACAATTTCTGATGTTCTACTTACAATTGTAATTACCAATCATAATTTAAGAAATTTATTTTAATTTTAATCTTAAATTTAGTCCGAAATACAATTTAGAAATTCAGAAAGAGACAAAATCGGTCGAAGCCGATAGATATCCATTAAAATTAAAAAAAAAAAAAACAATTGTCCCCTAATTTCATGTGCATCCGCCTCTAAATAAAATGGGAGACGGTTAGACATCAGATCATTCAATATTGATCGCAGCCGTCCTATCAGAGTTAAAATTCGTGCCCGCTTAACGGTTTCGACCGGTCGTAGCCAATACCCACTGGAACTCGCCGGATTACTTCAATAATCAAAGAGGGATGGTAATCAGGAATTTCTTGCTAAATATCATCGAAACCGAGCTGCACAAAACATTCTTATATTATAGTATTTTAATATAGAAAAGTGAAAAATTCGGTCTCCAAGCACATTTTAATATAAATTGAACATTTAATATTTGAAAATATCATTTGAAGTCAATTCAATAAATTTTTGAGCTAAGCTCACGAAAAACTTGCTGAGAGCTTAAGAGCTACTTAGTTCTACTCTTTATTCTTTTATATATTCTCCAAGCACCAATAAAAGTTCGCCCGAGCACCCCTCCCTAAAACGAATTCGTATCCTCTGCATTAACTCAAAAAAGAATCTTTTGAGTTAATGCATTTGTACCCTCCGATTAGATTTAAGATCCGTGCCAACTAGATTTGCACTAATATTAAAGAGCTCCCTGCTTTATAGGTGGGTGCCGGATTGGCTCCGTTTAAAATCAGACGGCCGAAATGCAGTAATTCAAAAGATGCTCTTTTGAGTTAATGCAGACGATGTGGACTCCCCTAAAACAATAGCACACTACAGTCGCCTCGGTTCCTCACTTCCTCTTCGAGAAAAAATCGGAAGCGAGGTTTTATCAATGGCAAATCCAATTCTGTCTACTCCGGCGTACCTCGAGAGTCCACCTGTACAGGAGGCTTGTTCTCTTGTCGCCGACCTGTGTCGCCTCTTTTATCCTCAGGGTTGGGTTACGGGCACCGGCGGTAGCATCACCGTTAAGGTTCACGACGATTCCGTACCCAAGCCACAGCAGCTCATCGTTATGTCCCCTTCAGGTACTGTATTTTTTTTTCCACTACCGTCGGGTGACACGCCTAAGGACACAACACCTAAGGACACGGCACAGACACGCCTTGGCGCGGCACGTATCACAGGACGTGTTGTGCCTTGCGTGTCGGAACGCGTGTCCGACACGTCGCGTTTTTACAATTATTTTGCATACAAACCCCTTCCCAAGGCAATTGATCTTCGCTCATGTCGTGTTATTAGGGGTCCAGAAGGAGCGGATGGAGCCTCAAGACATGTATGTGATGTCAGGTGATGGCAATATGCTCATAGAACCATCTCATAAACCATACCCGCATAAGGCCCCTAAGTGTACTGACTGTGGCCCTCTTTTTATGAAGGTGCTTGATATTTTCTTTCTTCTTTTACCGAACTATTATCTACTCTGCCATTGGTTAATAATTTCGGGTAATTCCCACATCTACTTTCTGATTTACCCCCTCCCTATCAAATTGTTAACACTGTGATCAGCTCAAATTTTAGACTGAAGTAAACACAAGAATATATAACACTAATGAGCAGTGTATAACTGTACTATTCTGCATGCTTACCTACCATACTGGCAACAACATCGAGTATATACCTTGTATTTAGTAGTCACTTATTTTTGAGTAGTTGTATTTCCAGCCTTCCAGGCTAAAATACTTCAAACTTAAAATATAAGTCAATTTGCTGTATGTTTAATGTGATTGTTCTTCTGTAGGCTTACACAATGCGTGATGCTGGAGCAGTTATACACAGCCATGGTATGGAATCATGTCTTGTCACCATGATGAACCCCTCTGCAAAGGAGTTCAAGGTAAATTGAGTAATTGACAACTACCATAAAGTGCTTTTTTTGTTTTTGTTTTGCTTCGTTATATAAGTTTTGTGTTAACTTCATATTTACTTTTTGTTTGAATGTCATTCCATATCGTACTTATCATACTTAACTTCATTTTGGAAGCTCTTTTACCCTTTTCCTTTTAATTGTCTTCTTAGATGACACATATGGAGATGATTAAAGGAATTAAGGGGCATGGCTATCACGATGAACTGGTAGTTCCTATAATTGAGAATCAACCACAGGAGTCCGAGCTCACAGATTCTTTTGCTGAAGCAGTATGTCTTTAAATCTATATCAGTTGCTGTCATTCTGCAATACATCTGTGTGGTACATATTGTCCAGTCTACTGCACCTACTTGGTCCCGAAACACTGGTCCGAGGTGGGATGTTGTGAAAGTCGGCACGAAATTCCAATCTTATGATGCAAAATCAGTAAAAAATCATTATTGATGATCATTTGCCTTACTCCCGGGACCCAGTTCGGTTCTTGTTGGATATGACAAATTGTCAAAGATCTTGCTTTATTTTTACGCCTTACATATTTTGTGCTCTTTTTGTCGTTATTGTGTGGCTGCCGAAGCATAAGCTAGAATCTTCTCTCACTTAGTCATTTTTTAGCAGATTACAGAATTGGTTTTGAAGTATATAGCCCAATCATCATTTGTTTCTGTAGAGTTTTAGGGTACTAATTTGGTAAATGTTTCTATAAGTGCTACTTTTGTTCCCCACCATTGTTCAGTTCAAAATATGAGGGAGATTCTTAATTTACAGATCTCACTAGTATGAAAGTAAATTATTGTAGTGGGGAAGTTTACAATGGGCGATGGCTCATTCTACAATTAACACTGACGGTTCAATTCATTCTGTTGACTGCTAGTTGACTTGGGATCAAACTGGTCCTAATGAGAAAGCTAGAATCCACCGGGAAACTTTGAAATCTAAACGGCAAGTGGGTGATACTGTGGACCATTTATGTAATCCATCCACTATCTTTTCTTTAACAATATGTGTTAGCATATATATCCACTAATTTCAGTAATTGTTCAGATTTTGAGTTTATTGCCTGTTGCGTATTTATTACATGAGCTTGACATGATATGAACAGATAGAGGCATATCCCAAAGCTACAGCTGTTCTTGTCAGAAACCACGGAATTTTTGTGTGGGGTGACACTTGGATTAGTGCCAAAACACAAGTATGTTCTCTTTCTCTGCAAATCTCAGTGTTGTAGCAGTGATGTGTTCATCAAATTAATACTAGTGATAATTCCTTTTTCCTTGCCAGGCAGAGTGTTATCACTATCTCTTTGATGCTGCAATAAGACTGTACCAGCTGGGTATTGACTGGACCACCCCTGACCATGGCCCTTTAAGCATTCCTAGGGCTATTCAGCAAACACCTGCAACAGGAGGTTTGCAACATGACAATTATGCAGTTGAATCATCAAGAGTTAGTTCTTGTATCTCCTCTAGTTAGATCTTAGACCATGGTTTTCATTTTTGGAGTGGAGTGGTACAAGTGCACCAGACTGATATTTGCTTCAGCAACTAAAATTGCAATATTTGAATTGATGCTCATTTTTATATTTTTTTCTATTTTGTTCCGTCTTTATTTCCCTTTTTGTTTTGTACTCTCTTTCAATAATTTTAATTACCTTCTATTTGTTTTCTATGCAGAAATGCATAGTGTTAGACATAGAAGGGACAACAACTCCAATATCTTTTGTGTCCGACGTATTGTTCCCTTATGCACGTGATAATGTGTGCAAGCACCTCATCTCCACTTTTGACAACAAGGAAACCAAAGAGGATATTGAGTTATTACGGGTTCAGGTAAGTTTTCCTTGTCATCGTAAAAGAAGAAATAAAATTCAGAAAAAAACTTTTACAGTTATGCTTTAATTCCTACAAAGTACCATTAATTTATTATTGGGGCAAAACTGGGTGTCAGATCACTATTCTTTGTGGCTGTAGAGGGGTTTGTTGACTTGTTTCTGTTTTCAGTATAATGTCAGATCTTTTCAGTAGGATGCAAAGTTGAAGGGGAAACTTTAAGGAGGTTTTTTGACTAGTTGTACAATTTTAAGCGCATTTCATAGGATTCGTACCTGAAGGATATTAAATTTTAATTTGAAGGTCGAAGAGGATTGTAAGAATGGGGTTGCTGGAGCAGTGCCAATTCCAGCTGAAAATAGTGGGAGAGATTCTGTGATTGATGCTATTGTAACCAATGTGGAAGCAATGATAAAAGCTGACCGAAAGATAACATCTCTTAAGCAGTTACAGGTACATGCTCACTTGCTGTGGACTGGTAGAAGTAAGAAATACTAAACCAAAAAGATGGTTTTAGGTGATAAAGACTTGTGCATCTGGTACTACCTGATTGGTAAATCTGACAGCATGCTGATATTGTTGTGTTAGGAGCACCAGTTGTGTTAGTCAATGAAATACTACTGCTATAAAAAGAGAGTATTTGTTTGATGGACTAACAGAAGCTAGTACCAGTCTAACTGGTATTGAGATCTGCGATTTCAAGTTACAACATATCTATGAACTAAGAGTTCCATACCTTACACAATCTTTCTAAAATGCTTTGCATGTCTCATGCTGGTCTAATTCGAATCAGCTTTTTTGGTATAAACTCGTTCAGTTACTTCTATATTCAGGGTCATATATGGAGAACTGGTTATGAGTGTAAAGATCTGCTAGGAATTGTTTTTGAGGATGTTCCCGAAGCACTAAAGAAATGGCATTCTGAGGGCAAAAAGGTTTCTTACTTTCTCTAGCTATCTTGTTAATTTGTCCGAAGTTACTATTTTGGGCGGAACAGCTATCTGATTCAAGTAAGTAGGATTTTTGTTTCTACTCTTGTATGAGATATGATTCAAGTATTGAAACTTATGGCTTGGAAAATTTTCAGACGGTATGCCAAAAAACTGATTTGTAAGTCAGAACCATTATCTTATATAACAAAGTTGAAGAAAAGATAAGGCTGGGAAATTTTAATGGAGATCCAACTGGTACACATTTGGTAAAGTCTTGAAGTCCTTATCCTCCAAAATTTCCTCTTTCTTATTGAAATTGCCATGCATTAATGATTTTAGGTTTACATATATTCAAGTGGAAGTCGAGAAGCGCAGAGGCTTTTATTTGGGAACACTTCGTACGGAGACCTCAGGAGATATCTTTGTGGATTTTTCGACACAACAGTTGGGTAAGCTTTGTGATTCTTTTGCAAACATAAAGATTTGCAGCCTGAAGTCTGCTGTATGTTTAAGACGGGAGTTCTTGTTCTGCCAACTTATTGGCACTGGCTATTGCCAACACAGTATGCAAAATCAGCAACTGAAGTGACATATAAAGCTGTTGACCATTATCTATATCACATTCTATACATATAAAAAACAAGTCAATTGTCTTCATTTAGGTTTAAGTTGCTTGAAAAATATCAGTAAGGGGTTTATTGATTTTTTTACCCTCTTAAGAGTCAAAACAATGTTGAAATGATATGATTTATAGTTTATCATAAGAGAATGCAAGGTAAGTAGTCTAAATCGAGTTTATTTGTCATTTGGAGCTGAGATTTGAGTTATAGTGGCCAAAATTTTGTGACATTCACCTAGTAGCAGGGGTTCCGGATCTCTCATGTTTAATTTATTCTTTTTTTTTGGGGGTTTCGAATGGTTATTTTCTCTTCTATTGGACAGGTGCAGAAAACATGATCCTTATATGCTAATATTAGGCTTAAATGTTTATCATTAATTTTACTCCTGTTCTGATATATGCAGTAACAAAAAAGAGACTCGTAGTTATTTGGAGATAGCGCAATCTCTTGGAGTGGACAATGAGTTTGAAATCCTGTTTGTTACTGACGTTTATCAAGAAGCTGTGGCTGCAAAGGCAGCTGGTAAGTAATTTTCTTATTTTAGCTTATATCCAGAAAAAGTTTGATCATCTTAACCTTGTGCTTATGAGAAAAGATATTAATATCGAATAACAAAGTGTTAGTGTTTTTGTTTGAAAAAAAAATAATTGAGACAGTAACACTGTAATTGAGCTACTATGCTTTTTGGAGCACTAAGGGCCTTTGGGTGAACCAAATCCCACAGTCGGAGTTTGAATAAAATATTATAGCATAGACCAAGTTTTTATTTATTTTTTAATCTGCTTGCTGTTTTATCAGATGAGAAAAAAAAAATCAGACGTTTCACAAGCACTCTTTTTTCCTTCACTCAGTGAAACAGCGAATAAAGTTTAAGAAAAAGTAGAATTTGATTTTAATGTTAATCATAGTGAAAGGTTGCATTCATCTCTTTTGATCTTGAATATTGGAGTTGGATGCTTCTTTATGCATATTACCCCAAAATTAATATTGTGGAACTTAAAAAAGAAGAAGAGAAGGTCGTATAATTTTATTTTACTTCATGACCTATGAAGTTCTTGGCAATATAATAGTGGGTTTTCTCTGTTTATTTTCAGGATTTGAAGTTTTAATTTCTATTCGTCCAGGCAACGCACCTCTCCCTTCCAACCATGGATTTAAGACAATAACATCATTTGTTGAGATATGAATAATCATCCTGGATATTCCTGACCACTGTTCCATTTGTGGATCTGTCTGGTCATGACATTTACGTATTTGACAAGTATTTGGGAATAAAATAATTTGACAATGTTGTTCATTGTAATGGTAAAGAGAGGTTAAATGCAAGTTGCAGTGTTGCAACAACCGGCAACATTGTGTAGTCTATTTATGCATTCTTGTAACAGATACAGCCTATGATATATAAAATTTTCATTTCGGTTCACGTTATTATGTGGATCTCTATATAGTAAGCATGGCCTTGGATGTTCCATAGGAATTGAGCGCAAATGTTAAAGAATAAAAGAGAATTCGATATATTTTCAGAACTTGTGAATTGAAAGGGTTTTCACAGGATAAGGACGTGGACGAAATGGACTATAAGTGGTTTTGGTATAAGAGGTATTACCTAATTTTGGTAAGCATGTGCCTTTCTGGGGTTCAAGCGACGCAGCTTTTAAGTCTAAAGTAGGAACAGCTTAATATGCCAGCTTTATTTAGTAACGCATGCGTATCCTATTTACACATATTCCTATTTGTTTAACTCTAGAGATATTAATGTAGAATTAAATTGCCAATCAAATAAAAAATTCTCATAAGAAAAAACGTTACAAGGATATCGTTTGTCCTCATAAATGGATTTTGTATCAGTATCGTCGAATGTCGTTTAATATTTCAATAAAAACTGAATATTTGAACAATTATAAATTCCAAGTCATTTGATCAAACAATAAAACTAGCGCAAAAAAAAAACTTGTGTTATCACTACTACCGAAAATATGACCATATACGGTTGAAAATGCTAATGACACACGGTTCTGCAATTATGTTTGCGAGCATTGTATATGAAAGTGTAATAAATTGTACACGGTTGCAGAACCGTGTCTATATACACTTTGCATACACGGTTACCACAAGAGCACCGTATTAGATTAAAAAAAAACGCTGATCTCTTCGCATACACACACAATTGGTCCAAAGGAATCAGTTCTCCAAAAAAGGGCGCTAATCTCTTTAATAGCTATCTTGTATATATAAATGTGAAGCCAATAAATTAGTAAACATTATGAATTTGTAATTTTATTTGGCTCTAGCCATTTTGTAAATCAAGTTTATCCACAAAGTATTTGCATTAACATACTTAACAATGCATTAAGTGCAAAACTGAGATAATAAATTATGCGTTAATTGATGTTTCTTCATGTTTTATGGTTGAAAAATTATGAGAGATACATATCTCCATTCCTTTTATTTCCTAAATTTGAATTTCTGATCAAAGAATGTTTATATTTTGATAAAAATATTTTCCTACATTGGTGGCGTCCCTCACTTCCTTTTAAAAAATCATAATAGTTCATGATATAGTAAGTGGTAATTGAGAAGTAATGAATAAAAATTAGAGACATTAATTATGTACTGTGCTATATTTACAGTCGACCTAATTCACCACATTAGGGTCATGTTTGATTGTTATGATTTAAATTAATCCACTTGAAGTAAGATGTTGAAAAATATGTCTCATAAAAAGTGGACCATACAAGTAGTGTAAGTGTAGAGTAAATTAATCCATCTAGATAAGTGGAGTAAGTTACTTCGAATTAAGTCACCTCTTACTCCATCTTACTCCTATTTTACTCTTTATTTGGCTGCTTAAGTGTGGAGTAAGAAATTTACTCCACCTCTTTACTCCATAATCAACCATGACCACATCTTACTCCATAACCAAACATGACCAGATGCACTATTCACTTGTATAATTCATATCGCATCTGACGAAAGTGATCACCAAATTTTGACAAAAATTAAAGTTCAATAACAAAATTACTTCAGTTTGCTCTGTTGGTCCTTTATAAATCATCACATAGTTCCCATTATTCCTACACCTCTCAAGGTTTCATATCTAAAACAAAAGCATAAAATAGGATTGCCTAAAAAAAAAAATTCTGATTTCCCAGAAGGCACCAGAGAAAATGTGCAAATCACTTGGATTTCTTCCCTTGTTTCTTTTTCACAACTTCATCCAAGTACAGAATCCCTTTTCCCTTGTAAACTTCAGGAGGTTTGCTGCTCCGAACTGCCCCTGCAAATTGGTGCACCCTCTCTTTGTCGATACCAGTGCAACAAATTACGTTTGGTTTGAAACAGAAAACTCGAACTGCAGGTGGGACTGCAAATTCAACCTCATGGCTGTACCCCAGTTTTAGAAACAACTGACGGCCTGCTGATTCAGTTCTGGCCTTGAACCCGACACCTACAACTTTGAGAAATCGGAAGAACTTTGCTTCCATTGCTAGAATACATTATCAGAAAGAGAACATGTTCAATGATTTGTTGTGTAAATAGTTAAAAAGATCATCTATAACAACATCAAAAGTATAGAGCCAGCAACAGTTTTTTGGTTGAAACTTGGATGCGAGGTTACTTGACCGTTTGAATGTGAGGTTACTTGACTGCAGCCCGAAACTTAGATGCTCTGGGCTGGTTAAATAGGAAACTGATTATGGTAATTTAAGCCTCAATTACGCAATTGAACTTGAGATTGTCAGCAACAAGGAAATTTGAAGAAAGGAGATCAAAAGGATAAGATACACTGCTACCTATGGCAGTAGGTCTGGTTCAATCAAAATAAATGTAGTATTAACCACATTCCCTCAAATAAAAAAAATAAAAACTAACCAAATTCCTAAGTGGTTGAACCTAAACTGTAAACCTTAGCAAAAGATCCTTAAAATAAGGATATTCTCAGAAGCTTCCAAGGTATCAAAATGGAAAATTCAAAACAAAAACTATCGGAGCTTAAAACAAGATAATTAGCAGAATTATACCTCGATAGCTCAGATGGATGGGGGTTTCAATCAATGAAGGCAGAGCCCAAATCAAACGCTATAAATTTTGTAATAAACGAGATAAGCTTCGTTCCTGGAGATTGCTAACAGGATGGCCTGAAAAGCTCAAAAGGGTAGTGATTTGTTGGTCAAAATCTTGACTCAAACCGCTACTTATACACATAGGTATTGTAAACCGCTACTTATACACATAGGTATTGTAAACTTTTGGTCAGATCAAGTACCAGCATGTATTTGTCTGTATGTACCAGCTGTCATTTGAGTACCAGATTTTCTGACTTTTCTTTTCATTTTGCAATTTCCATCAGATTGTTTAATGTTTTAGATCTAATTAGTTAAAGAATGTATTGAGTTATTGAATCAGGGGTAAAGTGGTCAGTTTTAAATTTATAACACAGTAAGTTCTCATGGTTGGTATAAAAGCAGCACAATTGCACACATGATATTTTAAAATGCTCTGAATTGTGAGTACATTTTTTTTTTCTTTGCCACCCACCCACTACCCAGGTTGTTACATGAACAGGTTTTAATTTTGTTTTTCCCTTGGTAACAAGTACCTAACTTTACATCCAATACCTAGTTGTCATAAACAAGTTTCTCACTCTCAGAATCTTTTGCTTGATCCTATATTATTGCAATATATGATCTGAGTTTTACTATTATCCATAACAAAGAAAAGCTTTAAATCACATCACCGAAGGGTAAATTGTTTAATAATACCTTTAAGCTTTGCATAGATTTGTCCAATTGACATTAAAATAACTTTAGCCTCTTTAGCTAATTGAGGTTTTTCTATTTCAGTTGCTGGCTATAATCTAAAAGTGTTTTCATCAAGCATGTTGAAAGAGACGTGAAGCAGCTACAAAAGGAAGTGTGTACCTTACTATTATGATGGACTAGTATTGTAGATTAAATTGAGCAAACGCCAAATCTAACAGAATATATATAATACTTGATTTCCTACAACATCTTGATATGTAGATTAAATTGAGCAACCTGATCAGTGCAATGCAAAGCACCACAGCTTACCTAAAGCAAAAACTAAAAACTAAATTATTTTATGTTAATTATTCACCTGATTATCCCAAGAAGTCGAGACCAGATGATTTGCCTTTGGGCTGAAGCTTAAACTAGACACTGAGTCACTAGGAGCAGGAAACACCTGAAACATTACAAGTTATTACAAACCATCAGTAATAGATATAAAATGTATGCAACAAGTCAGAAATGCAGATCTAAAATGTATACAAACCATCAGTTTCTATTTTATTTTATTTTTGTATTTGATATTTCTCAACTGAAAGAAATGCAATTATGCAACATCTATAGTCAGAACGCACTATTTGATACGGTTTCAACAAGCTTATTTATGTAGTAAGTTACCAACAATTCAAGTACCCTCATTTAAAACATTACGTAAATAAAGAACCTTAAAAATATATGATAGCAGTAAAATGTTATAGGCATATATGGATCAGAACTACTTCCCAGAACACAAGCATATGTGTATAGGTATTTTAATCAAACTAATTAAATAGACCTTAAAAGAATCAAACTAACTTAATACATTTGTTAGATAGATAACGTGTTAGATAGAATCAAACTACTAATTAATTGATCGCCACCCTCAGAGAAAACAGAAAAGGGAAATAAGCAGAAAAAGTAAACAGAAAGGGTCGGAGGGATGGAGAATACCTGGTTCCACCGGCGATCTGTCGCAGGGGGAGTGGCGGAATTGGAGAGGAGGAAGCGGGACCACTGGCGGCGTGGCGAAACAATTGACGGCGGAGAGGAGCAAGTGGCGGCGATCTGCTGCGGTCGTGGGTCGGCTGCGATCTGCCGTAGGAAGAAGTGGCGGCGTGTTTTTTTCAAAAGAGAAATGAAAGAGAGACGGAGAGAGAGGCAGAGACTGAGAGCGAAAGAGAGGTGGTGGTCCGTGGATGGCGCAGGGGGTCAGTATTATTTGTGCTTTGAGATTCGTGCCAAGTTAAAAGAACAATCAACCGTCCGTTTTACTTGTACTCGGTCGCGTAACGAATTCGCATCCTCTGAGATATCTCAACTTTTGCGTGTCATTTTAGAAAATCTCAACCGTCAAATACATTCTGCACGAATCTCAAATCATAAATAATACTGGTCCCCGCACTATCCCCGAATAAGCACCGGACACATCGGTCACGCAAAAGTTGAGATATCTCAGAGGATACGCACTCCGTGAGGGGAATTCCCTCAGTTCAAATCTGCTGTTATCTAAATGGGATAACAGGAACCTGTTATTCCAAATCTATCCGTTGATCATCATTGAGTTCGCGCATGAAAAAATCTAACGGTTAGATTTGTAATAACAGGGTCCTGTTATCCAATTTGGATAACAGCAGATTCGGATGGCCCCTGGGTTGACTGTTTTACTGAAGTATACCGCTGGTTCCAATCATTTCCAAATAAAATCTTGAGACATTTATTATTTCTCCTCTCCTTCCCTCCGCCGTATAATTCAAATTTGCCCTCGGTAAGGTAATGGAATCCAGTGGAGAAGGAGGCGAAGGTGGGTCAGGGTTAGGGTTTACGGAGATTGAGACGAAGTCGGAGGCGCTTGCCAGGGCCGAGGTATTTCACATTGTGAAGGAGGTGATTGGATTCGTTCTCTTCATGCACAGCCAAATTCCAGTGTATGCTTTGTACTCTCTCTGTCTCTCTCAGACACACTCACTCACTCTCTCTCTCTCTCACACACACACACCCTCCCCCCCCCCCCCCCCCCCCCCCCCCCCCCCCTCACTTAAGGACGCATGCACATTGTATGGTTAAGAAGATGATTTTTAATTTTTTGTAATTTGGTCAAATTAGCCCTTTTTATGGACGATTAAGCATTCTTGTCCAAGTTAAGTCTGGAATTTAGCCTTGATTATTCAACATGCCTCAATTAAAATTATTTACTCCTCACTTATCTTCCACTGTCTACTTATACACAGATTTTATTGTTCCAGTGACCCCTTGACCTAGTTATGAGGCTGTAGGAAACTAGGGATGAGAAATCATGAGGTCTTTGGGTAAAAAGGATCCCGGTTGTCAAACTTGAGAAGTATAACTCTTAGGTTTATCCAAAATTAGGAGAAATTTTTTTTTTCAGTTTTTGCTGACTCTGGATCTGACAAGACCTTGCCTTTATTTGCCAGGCTTTATGCAAAATTTATTTGTTCTTTCTAATTCATATGATAATTTTATTTTATATCAGGATTTTGCAAGACTTGGAAAATGGATTTTCTTCTCTCAAGCAGGAGCTTGAAAGTTTGGTATGTATGTAATTTTATATATTGTTGAATATTGTGTTTGAAGTCTACCTCAATTTTTGAGGTATTTGATTTGGCTGTCGTTTTAACATCTAAAGCGAACTTTAAATTGTAGGCAGAATCGGGTCTAGCATTGGCGAAATCAAAGCCATCTGAGATAAGAAAGCATAACACAAGAAAAATGGAGGTGAAGAATGCGATAAAAAAACATGAGAAATTAATGAAGGGAATCTCAAATCAGCTCTCTGCTTTGCAAGAAGCTCTTGATAGTATCTCTATTATTGAAGAAGTTCTATTGGTGATTGGAGGCAGCCTTGTGAGGCCACTATATGTGTACAGCATGCGATTTGCTGTAGGGAAGTTTGGTTCCAGCACTTCAAGAGAGGGGGTTGTTAGCAAGGTTGCTCAAACTCTTTCTAAAAAGGTGGGCTTCCTTCGCGTAAAAAGAATTGGTTTATAGATAATTTTCAATTTGTGTTTGTTAAAGCAAATTGTGGTAGACTGTTGAAAATTATCTTAAATTAGACAGACGAGGAACAAAATTGAGGCTGATATTGCACAATGGAATCAGACGAGCTTTAGTTGGGCTAATTGGGGTTTAAATTCAGTGACGGAGCCAGAAAATATATAATGGAGGGGCCAATTTTATCATAAATCAATAACATTTATTACTTTAAGTAGTAACATTTATTTTAATTAAAACCCCGTATAATTCTATGTCTCTATCTGAAAATAAATAAATTAATCTTGTCGGTTCACATACTATGTTCACTAGAAGCAAATATATGCCTTTACGGCAGCAGCGTATTTTTTTTTATGTAATCATATACTGATATAGTTTTATTTATAATTATTTGTATTATACCATTATATATGCTCTACTGATGCACCTCTTTTTTGTGTGCTTGGTTTATGTAGAAACCGAATACCCAAAAGCTGGACCACGTCCTAATTCTATTGGGAGAATTTTTTTTTTTTTTTTCTGTTTGGTGTCTATTCATAAATGCATATCATAATTTTCCTGCCCCATTAAACTCTCTCCTGATATGGTAACAACAAAAAGAAAACTTGGCTGCTTAGTTTTAAAAATTTGTCGTGTTTATATGATGCAATATATTAATTGGTGAGATAAATTTCTACAAGTTTGAAGGGACCATCAACATTTCCTGTATTTAACAATACAGGAAACTGAAGGCTTTATATGTAAAGTTTTAAGCCATCTCCTGTTAAATTTTCAATCGTAGAATTGACTAGCAAAATGAGAAAAATACTTGCTTCTGCCATGTTTTTTGTTTACATTTGACTACTTAAAACATGATTTCTTGGATTTTGGCAGGCTATTCGTGCATTAGTGTCCAATGGTGCTGGCAGCTCTACACATATGGGTTAGTGCTGCAATAACTATTAATTAGCATATCCTGTGATCGAAGTTACAATTCCACCCTTTGCAACTGCAAAATTACTTGGAAACTGAGTAAATCCCAAGATCATAGCCATACACGAGTTTTTTTTTTTTAGTTATTATTCTTCTTGTGCAGGATTAGCATTTTATAGTTTCTAGGAATGAGGATTCAACTCAGCAAATTTGACACTGAAGTAGATATTGCAAGGATATGATTTATATGACACCTCAAAATTTTAAACCATATTTGTATTGCCAACTGAACTAATTTTTCATTATTTATATGCATTAGCATGCTTGTGAATTAAGGTTAAGTTGACTTTCAATTAAAAGTATATATCAAATTTGGTTTGATACAAAATCCAATGCAACAGTCATTGAGTTGCTAGTTGATAAGGTTACTATCAATCAATTCAATGCGATGCATATAAGGGCCTCAAAAAAGCTCTATTCATCCTATGGACTTTAAGGTGTATAAGTCTTATTATCAACGGGCTAATTTGGGAATGTAGTAAAGATTACCTGCCAAAAACCAGTACTGTGCCAGTATTGACCAGTGCCTGCAATTGCAAAATAAAAAGTTGACTCAACTAAATATTAAAAATAGTAAAGTTCTATGTTAACAATTTTTTATATTTATGATAGTCATGGTCTTTCCCTATTTCTTTCTATATTATTCTAACTCTTATCTTTATCAACTAATGTTCTTACTCAAAGGAACTTCAAAATTATTTCTCTTAATCAAGTGCCCTTCCAATTTCAACATGCCTCTTCATTTCCTACCAAAGCGTGATTTTCGGTACAGCAAAAAGGTATTGTTCTTGCTCTCCTTCTTACTCATGTTCCTTTTGCTTTTGTGCTTCATTTCATGTTTGATGGTGTGATCATGGCTAAATCTGGTACAGGTATCAGCCTGGTGGTTGTATACCAGACAATAATAAGTTACTAAATAGAGGAGGGTTCAAATGCCTCCATTTCTCATGCCTCCACCATGTCTCCACTTTTAAAAACTTTAATAACTCAAAATTTAAAACTTAAAAGTCAAAATAAAACCGTTGGATATGATCTACATCATTTTATCTATGTGCTCATAAAAATTATCACATTTTGATTTTGTTTTTATGTGAATCAATAAGTTGAAAAATCAACGTCTAGAAATTATCCACATTAGTACGTTTTTTACAAGCTCTTGATGACAACCAAAACAAAATTGAAATGTCTTAATTTTTTACACGTGCATAGATAAAATGATGTAGATCATATCCAACGGTTTTATTTTGACTTTTAAGTTTTAAATTTTGAGTTATTAAAGTTTTTAAAAATGGAGGCATTTGAACCCTCCTCTACTAAATATGGACTTTATTAATTCAGGCTATACAATGGGGGTTGCACATAAAGTGTAGAGTTGTGGCTTCACAAAAGGGTGATATTGACAGTTGTCATAGTTTCGCAGATCTGGATGATGTGATCTGGTATGTACCTTCTGCTTAATTTTACAGCTTTACTATTAAGGAAGCGGGGCTCATCTGATGGGCATTGGACCAAATTGGTTCTGAGTGGGCATCAACCGATTTTGGTCCGGTGCCCATCACGGCCTGCTTCCATTAATTAAATGTTTATTTTTCATGTTATTTTTTTTCTCTTCCAAACTTGCTGTGGGCCACTTTTCTCTTTATAAATGCGCAACTTCACAAATAGCACCTTTCGAGACAGTATCTAGAGTGCTCTGGGCAGTTGTATTTTGTCCTACTGTAGCAGCACCAAACCAAGTATCTTCCCTGTTTTCTTTTCCTTTTGTGTTTGTGTCTTTCCATGTGATGAGCAAGTCAAGATGAATGTGGCAGTAATTACCAGTAATAGCTGAATTCAGCAAGTACCAAATTGCTGCTAAATTTTACCTCACAAGTCGGATTTTCTCCTTTTGTCTTTGGCCCTTTTATTTTAATTCAGTTTTGTAATTATTTTCTATGAGTTCCTTTTCCCTCTTTTAGGTTTCATTGCAGGCATGCAGTGAAGGGAGTACCTTGTAAGAAACCAGAAGAGTGTTGACAACTTCACATTCTGTAAAAGAACCGGCATCTTCAATCAGAAAATGAGTGAGAAATGAAAACAATATTGTTGGTAGAAAATGTAGTATAGCCGAGTGTCAGCTTATAAGCCTTTTCTTATTATTATGGATATAGCAAGTCTTCTTGTATTGATTAGATGTTCATTTCTTTGGATGTGTTTGATTACACGTCCTTTATCCTGTAGCCTGTGAAAATCCGTGGAAGAATTTGATATCTCTGCGATGCTCTGTGTTCATCGAAGATTCCCATTTTTCCTGGTTTCATCAGAAAAGATAAAGTGAAGGAAAGAAGCCTTTTATAGGTGTTAATTTATGCTTAGTTGTTAATGGATTGAAAAATATGTAACCTTACTTTTGTAAATTGTATCAACAACTTTTTCGCGATAAAATCTGACCAATCTGGCATGTTTAGTGTTTCCACTCCTAAGCACAAGGGCCAGTTATGTAAAATTAAACAAAATTTTGAAATCCAACATTATGGAATTATTTATATGTATGTAAAAATTGATGAGATTATGCGTGTTATGCTGTATTGAAAAATCTGAATATTTTATTGGTTCATGTTTTATAATTTTTGATAGATTATCAAACAATACTCAAATTCATGAAATGTAATGAATAGACCCCGAAACTTTTATTTTTACCATTTTCTCAAAAAAAAAAAAAAAACCAAAACACCTTTGTTTTTTAGGAACTTGAATTCTACCTAGGCCGCACTGGCATTCTGCGGCCTCAAATGCTAGAGTCCGCACAATGCCGCTACGGCCTCAGTCAGGAAGCCACAAAATGCCAGAGTGGCCCCATTGTTTTTTCTTTCTTTTTTTAAGTTTGTTTGCTACCTGCTTTGGAATTTGAATAGAAACAAAAAAAAATGAATATTCTTTCTTTCAATTCATGCTTTGGAATTGTGTTTCTGGCATATCAAATTGACTCCATTTTTTAGCAAAGACCAAAAAAAAAAATGAGGCCGCTCTGGCATTGTGCGGCCTCTAGGCTGGGCCGCATCGGCATAGTGCGTATCCCAGTCTTTGAGACCGCATTGGTATTCTGCAGCCTAGGTAAAATTAGAATTTTTCAGAAAATGAGTGTTCTGGTTTATTTTTTTTAGAAAAATAGTATAATTAAAAATTTCGGAGATGGACCATCCGACCAGCGACACTTCAAATACTGATGCGAGACAAAATAAGCCATCTCAAAAGAAATTGTATGCCAAACTTGTTAGCAAGCATTCGAGCCACAAAATTATCTTTTTGAAAGAACAAGTTACGAAATAATTATAATCGGATTTAATAATTGAAATAAAAGATTTTAAAAAGATGTTACTAGGACTTAATGAAAATCTGAAAAAAAAAATCATTATATGTACACGCCAAACGCCAAAGGTTCGGATGCATCGAAAAGAATCAATTGAAGAAAAATGTCTAGTAGTGATCAAACAGTAATATCACTCTTGTTTTCACAGAATTACTCTTTGCAGGAATAGAACTAGGATGTTCCTAAGCTCATCAAGCCTCTCGTGAACTCAACTCTAAAACCTATCGAATTGACTTCAAACGACATTTTCAAACCGTTAGATGTTCAATCTATATTAAAATGTGCTTGGAGACCAAATTTTACATTTTTTGAAATTTTTTTACTATTTATTAAGCCGGTTTGAAAACCGCTGTTTTCCAATGGTGCAGAATTTTAATAAAAACAACGGTTTTCAAACCGGCTTAATAAATAGTAAAAAAATTCCAAAAAATGTAAAATTTGGTCTCCAAGCACATTTTAATATAGATTGAACATCTAACGGTTTGGAAATGTCGTTTGAAGTCAATTCGATAGGTTTTAGAGTTGAGCTCACGAGAGGCTTGGTGAGCTTAGGAACACCCTAGTTCTACTCCTCTTTGCAGATAGTGAGTAGGAAGGGTAAATATGTCCGACCAGGCTTCTTCTGATAGGAATGTCCAACAGCAATGCTACTCTTAAAGAAATTTCAGCCCAAGAATTAGCTAATTAGAGTATATTTTTTTTTTAATAGAAAGACGGAGGTCTAGTTTTTCTTTTCCAACCTCTATATAATGTCAATAAAGAATTTTTATTCGGATTTCAAACCTACGACATCCAACACGGAGGAGGATGTTATCCTTTACCACTAGACTAAATGTTGGTTCTTTAACTAGAGTATGTTTTTAGAAATTAAATTTTGTTCGAAGGGCTTTGGACAAATTTGATCCGAAGTCGGGCTTAAACAGTCAAATCTGCGTTGAGATTCGTGCAAATAGACTTAAAATTTAATGAACTTAAACAATTTTATAAATCTAAATAATATGTGCAAATTTCGGCACAGATCAGCGATTTTGAATGAGACTTTGTCCAAAAGAATTTTTGGACAAAAACTCCAACCATTTTCCATTTGTAAATGATATAAAATAGAACATAATTAAACTCACTATTGTCCCCCTCGTCATTTATTGCATTAATCCATAATTTCATGCAATTTGAATTATTAGTGCACAAATTTGCGGTGTTAAACTGTTTTAAACATGTATGAATGTTTTTTTTTTTTAAATCCAACATGTATGAATGTTGTGATACATAACTTAAAATGATATAAAATAGAACATATTTAAACTCACTGTTGTCCCCTCGTCATTCATTGCATTAATCCATAAATTCATGCAATTTGAATGATAATCGCACAAATTTGCGGTGTTAAATTGTTTCGAACATGTATGAATGTTGTGATGCATAACTTAAACTCACTAATTTATAGAAATAATAAAATTAGAATTATGGTGCAGTAATAGCCTTCAAGAGAGATGTGGAAAATATGGGTTGTATTTTCTTTACCAATTGCTAATTAAAATGTAATTGTTACAAGTTATTGGAAGACAACTAAACAGATATAAAGATTAAAAAGTTACATTTAAGAATATGTTTTTCCTGGATATCAAGAAAGAGTGTACACTATTTGAATTCAGTCAGAATAAGCAATACTTAATGAGTGAGGCTAAGGTGCTATGCATAGCACGGATGACTAGTGTACTACGGCTCAATATAGTACTTTTTAAAATCCTAACGGTCGATCCGAACCGTTCAATGTGATAACCATATGAATATGTACTTGCAAACTAAATTTTATATTTTTTTGAATTTTTTTACTATTTTTTTAGATAGGTAGAATTTTGATGGTCCAGAATTTTTAAAAAACACTTATTTTTCTACCTATCTAAAAAAATAGTAAAAAAATTCGAAAAAATATAAAATTTAGTTTGTAAGTACATATTCATATGGATATCACATTGAACGGTTCGGATCAACCGTTAGGATTTTAAAAAGTACCATATTGAGCCGTAGTACACTAGCCATTGGTGCTATGCATAGCACCATAGCCTCACTCATACTTAATTAGCTAAAGCTTACATTTTCCTTTTGATTATTTTTTTTAAACTTTCTAAAAAACACTTTTTTTAGTTTATTTGTTTTCTTTTTTCCTAGAGGCCTTATTTATAATGTAATCAATTATGGTTAATATAAAGAGGGCTTTACGCCTTTACCCTCGTTCATTCTAGAAACGAATGAGGTGACTTTGCAGTGCCACTTAAATCTCACGTATTAAGTTTTTTTTTTTTTTCTAATTTCAATTTTTTTTTCTTTTTTAGAATGAATTTTTAATGAAAAGTTCTATTGACAATAATCATTAATCAATTACATATTATCTACACTTTCTACTATTTTTAACTGAATTTTTTCTCGGAATTTTTTTTAAAAACCATAATTAGGAAAAACAAAGTTAACGAACCAGCATGATTATTTCGGTTTTTACAAAAACCATAAGAACCGAAATGTCAATTCGGTTCCAAGTTTTTTTCCCCTGGAACCGAATTGGCATTTCAGTTCCACCCCCTTTTCATAGTTTTTCCGCAGCGCAGAAATCGTGTAGCATTTGGTGTAATGCCTTGGACCCGAATTGGGATTTCGGTTCCCATTACTTTTTTTTTTTTAAAGAGAAAAATAACTAAAATGATGAAATATAATACTAAAAAATTGAATTTTTTTTTCCCTTTGTCAAATTACTTTTTTATAGCATATTTATACTAAAATACTATATATTACTTAAAATTATATTAATTTATACTGAATTACACTAAATTACTTGAAAGTACAATAATTATGTAGAATTATGCTAAAATACGGTAAATTACGCTAAATTACGTATGAATAGGGATGATATCTTCACTGAGAAGGCGAAAAACGACGACGAAACTTCAAACGGCTATAAAACGGCGCTCGAGTGTCCGATTTCAGCAAATGACCACTTTTCGGAAAGCTTGTGAAAATACGCATGCATTTGAATTAGCGATGCTAGATTTTCAAATTCAGAATCGCCAAAAAACAAAGAGAAGGGCCTCAAAACTTCAGTTGAAGTTTCCGATTAAGATTTTCATTTCTATTCTCCAATCTACGTAGCTCAGTAAATTAGTTATATAATAAACTTGTAGAATACCAATTTTTATTATTTTTGAAATTTTTTTACTATTTTTTTATGATTTATGAAAGATGGCGCAAAATAGGCCCTATTCATACGTAATTTAGCGTAATTTACCGTATTTTAGCATAATTCTACATAATTATTGTAATTTCAAGTAATTTAGTGTAATTCAGCATAAATTAATATAATTTTAAGTAATTTATAGTATTTTAGTATAAATATGCTATAAAAAAATAATTTGACAAAGGAAAAAAAATTTTAATTTTTTAGTATTAGATTTCATCATTTTTAGTTATTTGTCTCTTTAAAAAAAAAAAGTAATGAGAACCGAAATTCTAATTCGGGTCCAAGGCATTACATCAAATGCTATACGGTTTCTGCGCTACGGAAAAACTATGAAAAGAGGGTGGAACCGAAATGCCAATTCGGTTCAAGGAGAAAAAAAACTTGGAACCGAATTGACATCTCGGCTCTTATGATTTTTGTAAAAACCGCAGTAATCATGTTGGTTCACTAACTTTATTTTTCCTAATTATGGGTTTTAAAAAAAAAAAAAATTTCCTCGCGTTCTTTGTTATTTTCCCTCTTGCAAACATTATTAGTATAGTCTATACGCTATATAACATGTTAGTGGGATTTAGTGTCACTTCTAAATAACTAAGAGTACGAAATTATTAATTTCTGAAACAATGACCTGGAGAGTATTAATTACGTATTACATTTTGTTTTTTACGTTAACTGCATATGCAGGTCATGCTATTACTATACACAATTGAATCAGTTCCTAACCAAATCGGATGTTTTCATGAAAAATTCTCCAAATCTTGAGACACTTTGACAAACATAACACAAATTGAATTGAGCCAAAACTAATTTAGCAGTACGAGTACAGCCAACTTCAGTGCGCCAGTTCCCCACCAAACGTTTCTCAAAGCAAAGGGGTGAAAAAATAAAACAGAAACCATGAATACTGTACAATTTAGAATCAATTCAGTGGGAGAGAATAAGAGAAGAAACTAAGAGAGGTTACTATAAGAGGGCATATCTTCAATCCGCATTACATCATCCAATAGAAGCTCCCGTTCTAGTTGCACTCGAGTAGATCTCAGAACCTCCTAATAACATAAGCAAACAAAACTTTAATAATATAATGAGACATATTTGAACAATCTGAACTTGTGCAAACATGTATTTCACATCATTTGAAATTTCTCCTTCAAAACAAAGTTTAAGGCTTTATCAATTAACATGTTGATTTGCTTCTCAAACCAAGGTGTTAATAAGGATATGACATACACTGTCAAAAAGTTGTAATAATCTATGACCTGGTAAGTAGTATCCGAAACATCTTTTCCGCTTTTTGTGTTTATTTGGGCTTGTAGTGATTGAACAAGTGCACTGAGGTTTCAATATAAAGTTCAGCAACTTTAGAAAAAGTTGAGAGGTTCTATTCAATAATTGAACAATACCATACCGGTCAGTTGTGGTAACGGGAAGAAACAACTGGTACAATAACTCATAAATATAGGGGAAAAGAATAGTACATTGAAATCCATGTAGGAGGCATTCTTTTCAAGCCATTGTTTATCCAATACCACGAAGGCAACGCAATAAAGTAAATCAAATGCCCATTCATCCTCTGAAAAAGGTATAAATTTGTAGCATGAGACAGTATTTATAAACCAAGGCATTACGAGAGACAAACATCTTTAGATTTGATAAATATTTTGGTCACATCTATTTACCTGCGAGCATTTGAACAAAAATGGCTCTAACAAAGGTTCTCGGCTTAGCTGCAATTTACATGGGTTAAAGGAAAACACATTAAGTGATTTTCTATGAAGATTTAAAAAAATTTAGGTTTCTATGCAAAAGATACCACACTATTTCTCCATATTTGCACGATATATGCCAGGTCTCTTGTATTTACAGAACAGACCCTTGTTAGGCAAGCAATACTTCAATGGATAATATCTAATGCGTTAAATATGCTAAATTGGACAAGTTAGCTCCGACAAATCTGGGTTCTTTTTCTCATTAACCAAGGGTGCTCAAATTCTGAGACATGAGAGAACGCAGAGGAGCAAAGGAATTAGAAAAGGATTAATTTAAATTACAGGTATTATAGAGAATGCCATTCTTACAGTAAGAGACTAGATTACCTTACTAGTATCTTTTGTATGTTTTCTGACACCCAATGCGATTAGTTTCAAGGGCCCCACTAAATAAAAGTATCTGTTTTTAATGCAAATCGGAATAAAAAATGGGTGTGTTTTGCAAAAATGGACTAATTTTGCAGTAAGAAAGCAGTTTCAGAGAAACTGATAAACTAATAGATGGTAGCAAATGGTACTCAATTATGCATTAATACCAGTACTGATTAATTTTTATTAATATTTCGTCATGTACAATTTTTATCAGTGCCGTAGTTGACGCGAGAATTATAATTCTGACCACCAGGTACCATTGTATTGCCTCTTTTAAAATGTAAAACCCTAACATAACCAATGATAAACTTATACTTGCAATGGCCAGGATGACACCACCAACTGTGACCTACTCACTGGTTCCAACATGAAGTATAAGTATCCCTTGTGAAAAGGTGATGGACAGTTCGGCAATGGAAGTCACATAAGTCTGTAGTTTAAAATTACCACTAAAGTTTAAAAGAGGGGAAAATGAAGAAGGCTATAACTCCCAAATCCATATTTATTGCCCCACGGAGGCTTAAATTACAACCTAACAACTACTAGGCCAGCAAAAGCCTTTAGTTCATTACATGATAATAAAGAAAATATCGGAGTAAACTAGGTAAAACTACCACATACTAGATTGCAGGTCGAGCATTTGCATGATCATAAATGTTATATTTACTCCAGCCACCGCAAATGGGTACTCCCATGTAGCTCTCTTCCCTCCTTGTTTGTTCAGCAGTCTTTGAAATGATGTCTTAAAAAAACAATAAATATTAACAAATAATAGAAGAACTACTCCACAAAGAACAAATTAAAAAGAAATTAAGGCAAAGCATTATTTAGTGCAAAGAAAAGGTCTTACAGAAAATGTCTTTGCAAAGAAGAGTAGGTTCTCCAATGAAATGAATCCGGCACCTCTAATTATGTATAAATCTATCTATTAAAACATTATACACCTGTATACGAAGGAACCAGTATATTTTTATTTATTCAATCTTTATACTTAGATACCTGAAGTCAGTAGATGGGTCCCGTCCCTGCCAGCCCATTGCCTTCCATTGGTCAGAAATCAGACCTTCAAGCTCTTGATCTGGGTAAGTAGCATGCCAAAGAGCCTTTAATGCTTCCTATTATGATTTTTTTATTAATTCAAAAAATATGGACTTTCAGAAATTACAGGTACATAATATGATATTACTTGACAATTTTATTAGAGCATGTGCATCTCAATTGCAAATCACTTGCAGGATGTAAACAATTACAATTTTAGCAATCTGGCAGGATTGCCACATCATCATCAATTTTAACAATCTGGCAAGGATCAGGGGCGGAGCCAAACTTTCAAGGTATGGGGGTCAATTTTATAGTACCCATAGCATTTTGCTCTAAAACATATAGAAAATCATGTATAATTACAAAAAAAATTGATAATAAATGGGGGTCAATTGACCCCCATACCTTCTTATTCTATCCGCCCCTGGCAAGGATGTAAAATAAAATATATTACAAAAATAAATGGATCTTAAGAACTGAAATTTGGGATGAACTGCAGGGACGAAGATGACTTTATATTAAATTAAGGATAATTGTAAAGGTTGCTGATGTGGCAGAAGAGGTCATCTTTTGTAATCACAGAGATGCACATGCTCTTATTTACAAACAATAAATAAAGTGAGATAACCTGGTGATCCCGCCTAGATGGATCAAAGTACACTTTCATCCTGTGCTTCAGCCTCTGTAACCTTTCATTCTATATTTAACACAAAGGAGAAAAAAAAATCAGAAGATGAAAACTGCCATTATACAATTTTTTTTCCTAGAATACAACCAAGAGAAAAATATTACCTGTAGAGGTGTAAGAGTCAAGCATATGCGCTCATAATTTCCCTTTCTCTTAATACAAACACAAGACAAACTCTTTCCAATCCATCTTGGTGATCCACATGTAGCATCATCTAGAAATAGAAAACTTTAAAAGTTTAATATAAAATTTGAACCAAAAATTATAAATTTTAGATGATAAGGTCATCAATTCAGGAAAATGGCAAAACTAAATTGCCTAAAACCATAGCACTGTTTTGCCAACATTATATGCTCTCACCCGACAACATTCTCCTAAATTTGCACAAGAAATTATGTACACCTTGAGGGTTTTCCAGAACAGAATCTATGTCATAAATCCCAGCAATTTGATAAAAAAAAAATGTTTGAAAGTTGCCAAAAGTTGTCAAAGTAAAGTTGGCCTCTTTGAAAGGAAAAAAAAAGAAAAAAAAGGTTGGATTGAAAATTAGAAGTACATCCATAATTAGTAGCATTATATTTCCCATCCAATCATCACAATAATAGGTTCACCAAATCTTTGAAAAGGGCCTGAGACATTTTAAAAAGGAAGAGTTAAGATCTAGTACCAAACATACCAGATTAGGTGGGACATCGACCCTACAGCCTTGTTTATTTTTTTTTAATACTGTCACGTAAATAATACTTAAATAGATAGATTGTCTTTTCTGAAAAAGAACGGAATAATTACATGACAAATTTATGAAAGGTCCGGTCTTTATCCTTAATTGAATCAATAATCCGTCAGAACTCAGAAGTGAACAATTGTACAAAAGAAAATTGTAACGACTAAAAATATCTATACTATTTAGGACTAGAAAAGGTGATTTCGAACGAAATATATCTACCCTGCAAAAAAAAAAAAAAAAAAGGAAAACAAAATATACCGTAGTAGTGAATTGTTTTATATTCCACCAAATTACTACGCATTAATTTCAATTTAAAAAGAAAGTAAAATGAGCCGGTAGCCCTACACTGAGAACTATTACTGAAAACAGAATCAGACAAGCAATGTACTTGAATAAAAGAAAAACGGAACTAAAAAAAAAAAAGACAGAAATGATGGGTTTTGGTTATACTATTAGAGAAGACCATGAGTTCATGAAGCAAAAAGATAAGTATTGATGGACTAAAATGCAAAAGTGTACCTGAGGTAGTAGTAGAAGAGCCACCAATGGTACAACGAGAGATGGAAGGAGGTGGGAAGGATCGAATCGCAATACATCCACCTTGGCCATTTTGCCTCTCCTCTGCCCCCATTATCTCTCTCTCTCTCTCTTTCTCTTCTCACCTCTCTTTCTCTTCTCACCTCCCTTTCTCTCTCTACGCTCCGTGGTGTGGTGGTAACTGGTGAGTGGTAAGTGGTAAGGGACTAAGGTAAATGCTTAAAAATAATAGTTGAAATAAGATGGGGGTGTCAGAGAGAATACTGGGGCTGAAATAAGCAGTGCTGTAGCGCTAGTTCGTCGTGTAGTTCGCACCTTTGCGCTTTAGCGCTGCAAAAACTCGGAGACTGAGAGATGGAGCGGGTAGGGACCTCTTTGAACTTTGAAGCTGGAAACATTTTTCGCATATACCCTCGTACTCCGTAGAGTTTGAATTATTATTTAAATCCTACTTCTTTGTTGTATTAAACTTAGTTCAACCATTGCTAATAGTTAGTTAGGAAAAGGTAATTATGAATGTTTCCGAGAATATTGAGTGCCGTAAGGTTATTAGAATTTTTTTTTTACTTGTAACATGTTGTACAAAATTAATACTTTACCAAATTGTGTTTTATGTGATTCTCTATGAAGATTATTTTTGAGAAAAAAAATAAGTCTATACCCACATCTTTTCTATTAAAATTAACAAAGTCTATACCCAATATTTTACTACATTATTTTGAAAGAATTTGAGATGAAGTGAGAAAAACATATTTTACTAAAAAAATCTACTTTACAAGTATCTCAATTAGCATATGTTGTGGGAAATTTTTATTTGTCTAAAAATTCGGTTAAACCCCTCTCTCTTTCTCCAGAAAGAAAACATGAATAAAGACATATTTTATTCAAAAATCCACTTTGCAAGTATCTCAATTAGTATTGTGTAGCGGCAACTGTTTGTATCGTTGAATAAATTTCAATTTCAATAAATTGACTTAAAAAAACAAAAACAAAAAGGCAAGATTTTTATTTGTTAATATTTTTTTTTTACTTATAATAAACCAACTAACTAAAATAATAGCTTACAAAAAAAGTTTATATAGTGGTTAGTGGGTACAATGTTTATATGGTGTTTACTATATTTATATTTTTTCATGATAACTTTTAGTTTTAATATCGAACTAATTGGTATACTATAATAACATACAATAATAATATTAAAATAAGGAGGTTTGCAGGAACCTTTATGTAATAATGAAAACATCAGAATATTCTGTATCATATTTAAATGTTGAAGTAATTACCATAATATTATAGTTTGCAGGGACCTTTATGTAATAATGCTAACCCTGAAGCGTGGGACGAAATAGCAAATGGGACGGCTCGACGGCTCGTGCTCTCCTGAAAGGTGTACCGTGTACGTGGATGGCACGTCTCCATCTGTCTCTCTGATCTTCTGTGAACTCTATTCGTGTATCCAATTCTGTGACTTTCATGAAATGGAAGCAGATGAGTTTGATGTCAGGAATAACCAAAATTGAATTCTTGTTTTTTCGAAATATCTATCGAATTCGATCGACATCATTTTCGATATACGGTCTAATTTTTTTGTTTTCTATTAAAATATTTTTTTTCAGGGGTCAATATAATAGGGACTGGTGTGGCCCTCCTTATGGTGCCCAGAAAATATCATAGAAATGTGTAATTTTCTTTTATTTCTAAAAATTGTACACTGGATTCAGCGTATATATGTATAATTGTATAGTTCAAATAACATAATTTGCTATTTTTAAAAAAAGTCTTGCTTAAATTGCACTATATTTTTGTCTTTTATCTTCTTAATCCATTTCCCAATTTTTGGTCTCGTAAAGCAATTTTTTTTATTTCATCATGAATATTTGTTTGCATGGAAAATTATTAATTCATCATGTTGGGATTTTTAGGTCCAAAACGGCCTTGGTCCATTTCACTTCTTTTATTTCTTTCTCTTAGTGACCTATGTTTTTGTGCAGCAGTGGTGTGGCAGCTGCTCCTCTTTTTGTGCTAAACAGAAAGAAGAGAGTGAAAGTGATTGTTTGTGCTAACAATTAGAACATTCTTATAATATCTTATTTAATAGTCAAGTTTGTCGGTCGTTTGCCTCTCGGTGGAGTAGGTCCGACCGAACTACCTAATCTCTGTGTTTGCTTTCTGTTGTGTGTTTTTTGAACTCGATCTATACCGCGATAACATCTTTCCTCTATTTGAGTATTTTTGGTAGTATGCAAGCTTGCATTTGTCTCTAATTTCTCGATTCTTGTTGGTGTATGGATTATTGGGTCTCTTGCAGGTTTCTTGTAGTTCGTACGGGTTGTACCGGTATTCTGCATTTCTAAATTAACCCCAACACATCACAAGGTAAAATTTTGTTTTCTAATCAAGTTATTGTGTTGTCTTTTCTTTCCTAAACCAAATTAAAAATGTCTATTTCATTTTTCTCGTTGCTAAAAAATATTAGATATCATGGCTATTTTTTTTAAATAAAGATGAGCATCAAGTCTACTGACTTTGAATTATTAACAAGAAATTTTATATCCGAATTTTAAACCATCTCTCCAACAATGCACATCTAGATCAAGGCTCCGTGTTCACTTTGTGAATAGTTTTTCCAACACTCGTATACTTTTTAACGAGTTTTCCTATTTAGAGGTAAGCACGCAAATATTATCACAACTTGAACAATTCTATATAAGTATTTATATATTGGTGGGGTATAAAATTATTTTATATTTTACCCTTTTTTGTGATGATATAACAAACAAATACCGCAACAGCCGGGTGATGTTTTAAGAGTAGAACTAGGGTGCTCCTAAGCTCACCAAGCCCTTCCGTGAGCACGACTCGAAAACCTATCGAATTGACTTCAAACGATATTTCCAAACCGTTAGATGTTCAATCTATATTAAAATGTGCTTGGAGACCAAATTTTACATTTTTTGGAATTTTTTTACTATTTATTAAGATGGTTTGAAAATCGTTGTTTTCCAATGGTGCAGAATTTTAATAAAAACAGCGATTTTCAAACCAGCTTAATAAATAGTAAAAAAATTTCAAAAAATATAAAATTTGGTCTCCAAGCACATTTTAATATAGATTGAACATCTAACAGTTTGAAAATATCGTTTGAAGTCAAGTCGATAGGTTTTAGAATCGCGCTCACGAAGGACTTGGTGAGCTTAGGAGCACCCTAGTTCTACTCATGTTTTAAATAGTAAAACATTTCAATATTTATTAGTTTACACTACAGAGCCAATCCAGAACAATTAAATTAAAATTTAATTTAAATAACTACATTCAACTATTCAGAAATTTGGACTGTGGTGGCCTGATTTTTGTAATCTGTTGACAAGTAGATCTGAACCCATATTAAAAAAATACTTTATTCCATACAATCACGGTTAAAATGGGAATGTGTGGGTCCCACTGTATCGTATTATCTGTTGGCTCCCACCCAAGAACAGACTGGGCCGAATCAGCTGATGCATGGCCATCCATGAGCCGGAACCGAGTTTGACCTAATTGGGATTTGGGGGCTTGTTTTTTGCGTGCGGAGTTGGAATATCGAATTGATTTCAAACGATTAATTTAAATTGTTGAATGATATGTGTACATTTAAAATTTTAATGGAATATCGAATTGATTTCAAACGATTAATTTAAAAGATTAATTTAAATTGTTGAATGATATGTGTACATTTAAAATTTTGAAAATTTTGAATTCATTTAGTACAAAGTCAAATGGTTAAAAAATTAAAGTTTTATAAGTTATCTTAATACATTTATTTTTCATAATTATTTTTACCGTTTGACTTTGTACTAAATGAATTTCAAAATTTCAAAATTCTACATGTACACGCATCACTCGTATGGTTTAGATTCGTTGTTTAAAGCCAATCCGATATGTTTTTAAAGTTGTGATCACCAAACTCTTTTAGTGAACACATCACACGCTAACTTTACTCTAGTTTTTTTAATTAGTCATTTATGACAAAATTGATTTATACAGTTTATCATTTTATTTAATTAACAATTAAATATTCTAGAATAATAGAATAAAAAATTATAAATAGGATATTATTCGTTTCGTTATCCATTCTGGATAGGAGTAGAGTATGAATAAGTAAATATTTTATAGATAAGGATAAATAATGAGTAAGATTAATTTAACGTGAATTTGAGTATGAACATGTAAAAACACTCTGTAAATATTTTTTTATTAATATATTGTCAGTCGGCTACTTGTTAGCTGTCCTTCACAAAAATAATTTGGGTATAAAAATGCATCCACCCGATCCATATCGTGTCCGTTGATATCTCTAGTCGAGGGTCTTCACCTAGGGGTGCAATTTTTTACGGATTGGATAGTGTTAAAACCATATCCGTATCCATTTTTATTTTTCGGATATGGATACGGATCGGATATCCGTAGATATATACATAAATATTTTTATAATATATATTAAACTATATGGTATATATTTACTATTCGGATACGGATAATTAAAATTCAAAATCATACCCGTATCCGTACCGCATGGATATCTGTATCAAATTTTTAGATACGGATTTGGATACGGATCCATATACGGTCGGATATTATCCGATCCGTTTGCACCCCTATCTTCACCATTCTGTACACCAAGTACTGCACCAGGTCTTTAGAATTTGAGAAAACAAATATTTGAATTCATAAAACTAGTACTTAATGTAAACAGCACTGTTATTTTAATTGCGTACAAATTCTATACTTTTTTTAGAGTATCCAGTGAGTGTTATCTTGTTAATTTAATATTTTATTTACACAGCAAATCAATACTCTTCGAATTAGTACTATCTAAATTATGTAATCTAAACAATATTTTTATTATTCTGATAGCACAAAATGAATATTATTTTCATACTATTCCAATTAACACTTATTTCGCATATTAATTATTTTTACGTACTAACTCAAATAACAATGTTCTTACACTATTATTTTGTTGATCCAAACACAACGTAATGGTAATGTTCTAGATACAAGTCTAAATGATATATTTTTTATTTTATAGCTCATATTACATTAATCAAAATATATGAAGACATATAATTAACTTCCAAAGCTTTTTATATATCGCCATCACATCCTTCATGTTTACATCCAATTATGTTTTTTCTATTCTTATGTATTATAATATGAGGGCTCTTGCCATGCTTCTCTTCAGGTTGCATTTGGATTGTGCAAGAATAGCGCTAATCCGGGAATAGCTCCGCTATTCTTAAAAGTTGTGATCCAAACGTAAAATAGAAACTAAGAATAGTGCAGGAACAGTGCTATTATGCTATTCCTACGAAAAGGTGGATTAGTGAATTTCTCCAATTGTTAGGTTAGCGATATTAGTCCAAAATAGCACTATTTCAAATATACAATCCAAACAACATTTCTACTAACCCGGAATAGTCCAAATAGCGTTATTCTCAAACCACTTGGGTTAGCACTATTCTTAACCACTAACCAAAAAATCGCTATTCTTGCACTAATCCTTGCACGATCCAAACGTAACATCATTGTTTAAAGATGAACTAGTTGATGTGTCAAAGGTTAAAAAATAAAAATCTTAAACCAATACATCTCTTTTGTAGATCCTATGAATGAATTCTCGAGTGATTAATCTTATTATTTTGTAATGTACAATCCTTTAGTATTTATAAAAAAAATTATTTGTGCTAAATTTATCGAATGCAATATTTTGTTTGTTTGTAGAAAACTGTTTATATTTCAAAAATTAAACCTTTTCATATGTAGCTAGATTTCTTTGTACACAGTGGATTTAAACAAAAACGGAATATATCATATTTTACATATACACAATATATGATAAACGCGAGATGACTAATTTCATATTAAATGAATTGTCTGAATCTATATAACGGTATCTCATAGAATAACTCGAAGGAACAAGTGATTGAATGGCGAAATTGATGCATACGAAAGAAAGATGAATAAATATAATTAGTAAAAACGACGATTTTGACATTTAGAAGTGTTTTTTTTTTTATAAAAAAAGTCGTCCGTTTGGTTCTAATCTTCTTTAAAGTAAGAATAAAGTAGTTTTTTCATATCAAGTGAGGATAAAATAACGATATTTTCATCGGTATAGTATTAATAAAGCAATAATTAGTTTTAGAGTGAGACTATAGTACATGAGGAGGGATCCGATTACATCTTTTTTGGTGACACACTTTAACACCTACTATTTTCAAAGTCCAAATAGTCGATTCAAACCGTTCAACATGATGGATATATTAAAATGTGCTTGGAGATCAAATTTTACATTTTTTTGAATTTTTTGCTATTTATTAAGATGGTTACAAAAATTGTTGTTTTCAGACTATTGAAAAACAGCGATTTTGTAACCATCTTAATAAATAGTAAAAAAATTCAAAAAAATGTAAAATTTGATCTCCAAGTACATTTTAATATGGTGATCATGTTGAACGGTTCGGATCAACTGTTTGAATTTTGAAATCGCAAAATTGACCTATATAAAAAACAGTGTCATGATGTGTCACTAAAAAAGATGTAATTGGATCTCTCCTCATAGTATATACATATTACGTGTTATGATCAATATCTTTATATTTAATGTTCAGATAGTTGATCTGTACATGTAGACTAAATTTTAGAATTTTTTTTAGATAGGTAGTGATTAAAGAGCATTTTCAAATTAAGTGATTTTTATCTGTCTAAAAATAGTAAAAATATTCTAAATAATATAAAATTTGATATGTAAGTACATTTTCATATGAAGATTACGTTGTACGGTTCAGATCGATTATTTGAATTTTAAAAACAAAAATATGAGTTCATAGCACACACTTGTGTGAGATGCATATTACCATATATAGCCTCACTCATTAGTTTTATTTGTACCTTTATCTTATTTTTTTTCTCTACCTTGCAATGTCGAATAAGCTGGTACTTGTACATGTAGCTTGAATATATAGAAAATAAGTGTCTATTATAATAAAAAAAAACTTAGCCGTACCATTATTCAGTACATAAGCTAACGCAAAAAAAAAAAAAAAAAAAAACCTTGTCGATCGGTATTCACTGTATATCTGTGTTAACAAAGTAATTGTTGCTTCATACAACGTTACTAGTTATATATTTGTTCATTGTCTTTAATAATTGTGTGTTGTATAAAGTCAAAATAATACTATTATTATCATTACTCATGCATAAGGTAGTCCAAATTATCTAAAGTAGGACTGGACTCTTCGTTTCACAAGATAGCGGAGAGAATTACACTTCAGTGAAGCCACCACTGACTGCCGGTTTAAAAATGTTGTATTTTTTTTAGTTTGTATCGGCGAGTATTTTTTATTTACAGAAATTAATTAAATACGAGAGAGGAAAAATAGAAAGAGTATTTTCGTTCTTATATCTGTAGAAATATCAAAACTATTGTTTTGGATCGGATCATTGTCACTTATCTAAAAATAAAATTTGTTCCTTTCCAATTTGTTGGGAGAAAATTGAAGTGAGAGAAAATTAATCCTAACCAATTAGAAATAATAATTCGAGATACTCTTTTTATTTCTCTCTCTCATATTTAATTAATTTCTATGAATAAAAAGTTCTCTGTATCGGCTACCAAGAGCAAATGTTGTATTGTTGTGTATCAATTCCACTAATGCCATTTGCATGTGGATGATAATGATAGGACTAGTGTACATGCATACTTAAAAATAATAATAATAGTAAACGCAACATATATAAAATATAGCTGGTCGGATTCAAGCAATATTTAATCGTCGCAACATAATATAATAGTAAGTTTTAGTTGATAACTGTTGCCAGCCTCAAGAGCTTTTAGATAATTGTCCGGACTCCATTTTTATAACACCACACTTGATGTCCGTATTAATAAATCTGGAGACGTGATCTTTATATTTCTTACAAAAAAAAAAAAAAAAAAAAAATTGTCCGGACTAGGAGCGGATCTCCAGTTCAGTCACGTTATCACATATTTGATATAACTGGCAAATAAAAATCTATAAGCCGTCCTCCAACACAATTCAAATTCATTTTTAATCTATACAAGCAAGTTCATCCGACTTTTTTTTTAATATCCAACATTAAATAAAAAATAATACAAATGTTCAAGTATTATGAAGAATTTTAAAACACCAGACCATCAAAAATTTCGGCGGCTGAGAAAATTATTGAGCCGCCCGAGAAACATAAACTTTTCTTTGATTTGTTCAGTTTCTGTCATAAACCTTATTTGTTATTTGAGGAGGGTTCAAATGCCTCCATTTTTCATGCCTCCACCATGTCTCCATTTTTAAAAACTTTAATAGCTCAAAATTTAAAACTTAAAAGTCAAAATAAAACCGTTGGATATGATCTACATCATTTTATCTATGCACGTGTAAAAAATTATGACATTTCAATTTTGTTTTGGTTGTCATCAAGAGCTTGTAAAAAACGTACTAATGTGGATAATTTCTAGACGTTGATTTTTCAACTTATTGATTCACATTAAAAACAAAATCAAAATGTCATAATTTTTTATGAGCACATAGATAAAATGATATAGATCACATCCAATGGTTTTATTTTGACTTTTAAGTTTTAAATTTTGAGTTATTAAAGTTTTAAAAAATGGAGGCATGGTGGAGGCACAAAAAATGGAGGCATTTGAACCCTCCTCTTGTTATTTATAGTTTTTTTATTTAATTAGAAATTTTTATAATTTTTTTTTTTGGCAGAAACCGAAAACCGAAAATAATTTATTTATTTTATTTAAATAAGGTTTCTAACAGAAACTGCAAATTTTGGCGGCTGAATTCAGCGATCCAATAAAGAATTCAGCCACCGAAATTTTCGGTGGTCTGGGCATTTTTAAAAAAATTCAAAAAATTTGGACATTTGTATTATTTTTTATTTAATGTTGGATATTAAAAAAAAATCGGCAACTTCATGATCGATTGTCTTAAAACATAAATATATAGATACTAATTAAAGAAATTAAATTAACTGGTAAAAGTGTCTTAAGATCTGTATAAATTCTATTTCCAAATATAATCTTATAATGCACACTTGGCTAAAAGCAGTTCGAGCTATTACCGAATAAGAATATCAAAGATAAGAATGATATATTTCTAGTATAATTAAAATTCCAAATCTAAAAAGTTTCAGTTGTCTTATTTTTATGTCTACAAATTTTTATTTACGTGTCTTTACATTTTTTTTATTTTTAAAATCATGCTCCAAGAGTTTAAATGGTCTCTGAATTTATCTGTGTACGTAATTTTAATTCCAAACGAAAACAGTTGAGAGATGTCTTCTAAATTGACTATGATGGTTTTAAATGATATAAAATTCAAAAATGTTTTATATATAACCAGATGGTTAGGAAAGCTAGAAACTAAATATTTGATACTTTTCATATATATTGTCCTCAAATAACCAGATGGTTAAAATCAATACTAAAAACTTTTTTTCTATGAAAAAAATTATGTACAGGAGCAAATTATTATTAGATATTTAATGATTCAAAACTCAAATAAAAAAAATCGGCCTATTTATGTGCACGTAAATATGTCAAGCATTTTGGTTTTGTATTTATACGAGCCATGAAATCAGGAAATTTGTAGATACGTAAATATGCACGTAAGTATAACGTTTATATATAAAATTCACTTGAAGCTACGTCTATTCTTCTTAATTTTTTTTTTTAACTTGTCAAATTCTCCAATTAATAGACATGCATGCATGTTCTCAAATCTTTAGTATGGGTTGCGTTAGCTGAATGCAGATTAATAATTTAATTTGGATCCAGTGGGAATACAGATAGTTATTTAGGATTTATAATTTATAATCTACTTTAATTAAAATATAGGCCCACGGCGGGCTAAATTATTATTATTATTATTATTTAATCAGCTCTTAATATGTCCGGAAAAAAATCTAAACAAGCGTCCAGTCTTAATTTGTCAGACAAACCCTGTCACTGCGGTAGGTTTATCTCAAGACAAAAATGCAAATACATTGTATATGATCATGTTTTTTTTTTTTTTTTTTTTTTGATAGCGGATTGCTCGTCTCTAGAATTTTCATTTGCTCGGTTCTCTGATTACTATATTTTGACCGCTGTGTGCTGACTCTGATGGTGACCTGGTGAGGTTGGTTGTTACAGTGTCGTTTTTCTCTGATAAATTAAGAAAGTTATTACAGATGAGTACACGCTGGATTGGAAATTTGGAATTGGGTTCTCGTTGGAAATAAAATAAGTAAATAGCACGCTGCTATGCTCGGTTTATAATAGGGCCACCTATACTGAAAAAAGCTGTATCCTGACCTAGGGGCAATTTCCAAAAAAAAAAAAAAAAAAAACGGGAACAAAATCTATCATTAATAAATAATGAGTGATGCTAATCATGCAGCTCAATATGAAAATGTACCAAATGTTAAAGTCTTTTTTAGTATTTTCTAGGTAGGTAAAAAATCACTACTTTGGAATAATCTAGAATTTTTAAACTAAGTAAATTTCTACTTATCTAAAAGAAGAGTAGAGTTAAAATGCACCATTGGTTTTGTGCTCCAATTATGCTCCACGTCTTTTTCTCCATTTTCAAAGTTTGAACAATCGATCCGAACTGCTCAATATGATCTTTGTATTAAAATGTGTTTGGAGACAAAATTTTATATTTTTTGAAATTTTTTTACTAATTTTTTAGATATGTACAAAATCACTGTTTTCAGAAGATTTTGGACCATCCAAAACAGTGATTTTGTACCTATCTAAAAAAATAGTAAACAAATTTCAAAAAATATAAAATTTTGTCTCCAAGCACATTTTAATATGAAGATCATATTGAACGGTTTGGATCGATTGTTCGAACTTTGAAAACGGAGAAAAAGATGTGGAGCATGATTGGAGCACAAAACCAATTATGCATTTTAACCCTACTCCTAAAAGAAATAGTAAATAAATATAAAAACAATATAATATTTGTTCTCCAAATATATATTTTCATATGAAGATTATGTTGAACGGTTCGAATCAACTGTTACAATTTAAAAATTAAAAACAAAAATATAAATTCATAATACAGATTTATGTGTGTTGCAAAGTACCATAGCCTCACTAATAAATAATTCCACAAGTTGTTACTTGGTACTGTATTTTCTAGCAGAATTATTTTTCGAGAAGGAAACCCATAATGTCATAATTCATCACCACTTTGTTTTATTTCATACAATACCCTCTTTGTTGGACCAGTATCCTCTGTAAAATTGTACAGAATAGTAAATCACTTTACGGTCCGGATTTACTCTCAGTCGGTGCCTATTCGGGTGATTGGAGGGGGCAGTATTATTTGTGCTTTGAGATTCGTGTAAAGTTAAATCTGACGACTGAGACCTCATCGTACTTTCTCGAGTATTACAGAGGATATGAATTCCTCTTTGTTTCCACGATTTCCAGTTCATATCCGTTGAGTTCTTGGTGAGGTGCTCGTTTTATTATCAATCATACTGTAGACTGTAGCTGAAATAAACTGAAAGCTTTTCTTCAAGGTTATGCTTAGAGTCAGATGAGCACAACACCATTATATTCGGTTCCAACCTTTTTTAAAAATTTATTTGTTTATTTTTAAAAATCTCATGATGAAAAAGGTGATATTTCTTCTCCCCTCTCTTGATTTGTCACTTCTCCTAGAAAAGTAACGATGATGTTACGGTACGAAAACTATATTTTCTTTTAGGTAACCCACCTCTGCGAAAAGATTTTGCATCGGAAATTTTTTTATCCGTAGAAATTATTAAATTTAGTTGTACGGAAATATAAAAAGATTATCTTGTTTTCAATAAATATAGAAAGATTTAATTTATTTTGTCTGATCCATTGATATATACATTTTATTAAACCAGATGTATGGAAATATAAAGACTGTCTTGTTTCCAACAAATATAGAAAGATCTAATTTATTGAGTCTGATCCATTAATATATACATTTTTTTTCCCATCATCAATTAATTTAAAAAAATAACAAAAAATACCAATAGATCGAACCCAATGAGTCAGATCTATATATTTGGATTGGACTCAATGAGTCAGATCTTTCTATATTTATTGAAAATGAGGTACTCTCTTAATTTAATAATTTCTATGAATAAAAAATTTACTTTTGCATCCTCATTCCTCAATTAGAGCTGTCAGCCTGTCCCTTTGAATGTGTCCGTCTGAATGCATCAGCAAATGCGGGCCCAGCATTAGGATATTCGGGTTGGGTCATCATTTGGATCACAATTTGAACCCACTTATCTAGGCCCACCACTTATATAGTCCCATTGCTAGCAGAAATCACCACACTTAATCATTTTGAGTAATCAGACGATTCAGACTGATCACACATTCACACCAGTATCTCCAGAAGTGTGCGTGCGTATTCCCTGCGGTACCGTACGGGATGTGGTTAGCTCCCAGCCAAGTCAAACTTAATATGGGCTTGTCTTAGATTGTATGGGGTCCGTTTAAGATTTTTGCTAGATTAAAATAAACAGTTCGGATCTCACCTTACGAGATGTGGTACCTCACTAGATACGAACTCCAGAAGTGCACCAATAAGCAAATGCACTGTCCTGAGTTTATTCTCAGTTTTCTAAACTTCATGTTAATTAAAAAAACCGCATCCTAATTTCCTCAACTAGATCTCATAGTAAACAGAAGTAGAATAATACTATGATCCAAATTGACAGGATCAGATCCTAGATCATGCGTTGCTGTAGTCTATCTATGTCGTCAAATATGATTAACAGATACCAGGTGAACAGAAACAAAAAAAAAAATACGTATAAAATTTTTCATATTTAAATAGGGAAGAAGAGCCTCAATAAAAGAAGCAAAAAGGTCATATGGAATACAACTCTTCGATCACAGCATTTCGATATAGTGAGTTACTAATTGTCATTTTAAAATGTGAGAAAATTAAGGGGAAATCTGGAGCCGGATGCGGTGCCAAGAAGTGTTGAGAATGCCTCTCAGATTCCAAATGGTCTCTACGTGTTCTGGTTGGACATTTCCACTTGAATCCACCTGAAAAAATTAATAAAATGAAGTTTGAAAAACTAAACTAGAAATAAATAAGGTTTATTCACTAACATTCTTGATACCGTGTATAATTAGCAACACCAGGTGCCAGTGCATGCTGGTACTATACATTAGTTGCCTATCTTGTTCTTCTCTTTATTAGTGTGATTTTTCTACCTCCTTTGTTTTACTTTTCAGATGCATATTTTTGTGCTTGGACATTAATGTCCTTTTATTCATTGATTCCCCACCAAATTTATCTGAAAAACAAATTACCAGTGATCACTTGTAATATGATCAGTTAGTCTATTTTCACTCCACAATTTGTTTTAAACGAAAAAATATATATATGGTGTACCGCTTTTGCAATTATCTCGGTGTCTTCATTTATGTCCACTACTGCTTTAAAAAAGACCCATGCCCATTTATCGCTGCTGATATCATCAGGTATATATTTGACGTCATCCTTCTGGTATCTAGAAGCTTCCATCCATGTCTTGCCTCCGTCAGCTGATATATCCACCCTCTCTATCCCTCTACCCCCTCCGGACAAAGCATAGCCAGCTATTGTCACCTAAGTAAATATTCTTTATTCTTAGGGCTTTTCTGAAACTTAGTTCAACTTAAGGAAAGGTGCACAGAGAAATACTGACCTGTCCTGGCTTAGCAAAATTGATGTCCTCCAAGGAACAAATAGCACACTGCAAACGAAATATTTGTATAAGCATATATGCGAATAAATAATAACCTCTTTTAAAATGTTTGATATCGACTTTAAAGAAAGGTTTTGTACGATAAAAACCCAGTACCTGAACAGGAAAATCCATTTGTGGCTTTCGAGTGGACCATATAATATTATCCCAATCCACCGTTGGAGGAAACATTTTGTAATCTTTTGCCATAAAAAATCCCTATAGTATATGAAAATACATCCATAAAAAACTACGCCTCCGCGCATTAGCATGGAACAGAAATTATATGTTATATCATATAAATATACTAACTTGAACACACCTGGCATTCTTCTTCAATTATGTTTATTTGATCTAACCATTTAACTGAGCGCGCACCAATCACACCAGGGACGACTACACGTAAAGGATAACCGTGGTCTCGATTCAGTATCTTCACGTAGAAAAAACATATCAAAATCAGCAATTTAAAATCGGTGTAAAGTTTCTGGCTTTGTAATTACTTTCTCAAGAGCCCATATGTACCTCCCCATTCATTTCATATGCAAGTAACACATCTGCCACTGGATTTGTTGCTTGGTGCAAAGGGATCGATGCCTTGTAGGGACCGCCATTTTCTTCCTACGAAGTATATAGAATTAAAAAGAAAAACAACAGGTCAGAGATAGACAATAAGAAGTACAATTAAAAATTATTTAACTTCCAATGAAGTGACTCACCTTGCATTGATCGACACTGATGAATTCTACATGTCTGCCGCCTGACGATGTCATCTTTGTATTATACTCTATTCCTACAAGCTTAAGTGCATCACACAGTTTTGCACCTCCCCATGTAGCTGTCATTATCACATTAAAAAGTATACATATATTACACTTTTCTAATTTTCCATGTTATGCTATTAATTAATTTACGACACAAATGATTGTGCACCTTATTTAAGAAGAAATAGAAAGGAAACACAGAATTATTGTACAAAAGGACCAAAAAAATATATTCAACCAAGATCCAACTGGTATCCAACTGGAAAGTATATGATACCCAGTGATTATCCCCGGTATCTATCTGTATCTGGTATCCGATGATTTATACTAACTTGTACAATATGTACTGCCTAGTACTAATTCTCGACTAAAGCAAATGAAATTTAGTAAAACGGAATAAAACCATTGCTGAGAGCGGCGACATCCCAACCAACCCCTCGAACTTCCTTCTTGTCACTCATAGCCGTTCTTCTATTCCCTGCACACTGTTTGTTCCCAAAAATTGCATCAACATTTCGGTATACTATAAAAAGAGGACACAGAATCCCTCTTTTCTGTTTCAATTAGCAAATCCGAATTAAATTGACTATCATAAGGGCATAATTGGAAATTGATAATCTAAATAATACTGACCTGTAAAGTGGCAGTTACATTGTGCCTGGGAAGTTTCCTACATTGCAAAAAGTATGAAACTAATTTCATTGAGGCATTTAATCAAACAAATAATAGGCTCTTAAAAAAAAAACAGTGCATTATCTTACTTGATATCATCCAAAGAAAGTAGTCTTGCTTTCTCTAGTAGACCTCCAAAGGAGACATAGTAACTGTAATCATTAGAAATTAAGGATAAATGCAAGTTTTAATATCTTAAAAAGTAACTAAACACAGTAAAAGCAAACCCACCTGCTAATATCATCGACCAGAGGAATTGGGCCGTGATTCCTCTTAAAAAAGAATTCAATCGGTGTTATATATGATGATATGAGATTCTCTCGGGTTGGTTCAGCATTGAACGGCTCCTATGGTAGATTCGTAGAAACATTAATTGAATATTTTAGAAAGACGCGCAGAGAATTTGGAGAGAAAAATTGAAATAAAGAAAAATGGGTAAATATATTGACAGAGCAGTTTTTGCTTCGTCCAGCGCACCCTCAATAGAGTCAAAACAGTGCTGCATGAAGCAAAAACTGCTCTGTCAATGACTGAACCTTTGCATTGATCCTTAGCGAAGAATGGCGAGATGGATCCTGAGAATAGTCCGATGGACCTGTTAAACCTTGCATTCTCTGTTTATTTGCCTCTCTGACTCTCTGTTTCCCTCTTTACTTGAATCCTTCATGAGGTTCCCTTAGCACCGTTTTATAAGCGGCTATTTAGAGTGATCGATAACTTGTGCCCTCGTATGGTATCTTCCTTACCGAACGCGTATCCTCTCCATTAACTAAAAAAAGAAAACTTTTGAATTAATAAATCTCAATCATTTGATTTTAAACGAAGAAAATCCGGCTCCTACCTATAATATAAGGGGCCTTTCAATATTAATACGGATTTAGTAGAATTTAGTGCGCACGAATTATAAAACAGATCGGACGGTTGAGATTCATTAACTCAAAAGATTCCTTTTAAGTTAATACAGAGAATATGAATTCCTTCTTTACTTGGGACCAACAACAGCATAAAATACTGAAACTTATTTTTTCCCGGAAATTATTTTATTATTATATCAACAATTTTTATAATTATATTTATTTTTTCTATTTATTTTTTGAGTTAAATGTGTGAGACTCATTTGCGTATCTCTAGAATTGACTATTGAAAATTAATTTGTAAATACTGTTGTGATAACTTCGTAATTTTGATTATTGAGATTTTTTATTTATGTTCATGTAATGTTTCTCTAAATAAATAAACATAGCAAGAAAAGAAACAATAATTAGTCAAACTTATAAATATGATCAGTTTATAACTTTATATATAGACTTTATTCATGAGCACACAAACTTGTGTAATTGATTGAATATTCGAGTTTAATTTGTTAGTATTTATGGCTTTATGTTATATGTTAATTAACTCTTATATTGTAAATTTGATGTCCACATATGATATATTGCAATAGAAGATCCATGTAACAATAAGATACCAATGCAATGTCATCACTGACATCACTTATCTCTGAATCTCCAAAAAATCCAAAACAAGGTGGTTTTCGAAAGGTTTCTATGGGCATTAGATCATATTATACTCGAAACATGAACATTGTCAAGTATAAGATATGCTCGGCTTCATCTTCTTCTTTTTAATCTAGCATCGAGAAGAAATGAGTGCAAATAGCATGTTTTGGATTACTATTATTCAAAATGAATGAATGAGTGGATTTTTTATAATGAACAACGAACAAAGAACAGCCGGAAACCAGTTTCTCAATAAAATTGTATTGCATAGCAAAAAAAAAAAAAAACAAACATAATTATGTCCAACGGAGCCACGGAGGCTTTATTTTATTAGATTTCAAGAATTTACTCGGAAAATACATAATTATTTTAACTTGAATTCGTTGTTTGGTTTTATTAATGTTAAACTAAATACAGCAGTTGCCAATTGGTATTGCATTTACATATAAATACGAGTGAGGCTATGGTACTTCGGCTAGTGTACTATGGCTAGTGTACTACGGCTCAATATGGTACTTTTTAAAATCCTAACGGTCGATCCGAACCGTTCAATGTAATATCCATATGAATATGTACTTGCAAACAAAAAGACAAAACGGCTCTGGCAACTTACTCCTGTTTAGGACGAAAGCGAAGCTCCCACAGGCGATTCTAATGGCGATTTAGGCGATTTTTCAGGAAAAGTAAGAAAAAAAAAAAAAAAAAAAAGAAAAGAAAAAGAAAAAGCAAAAGTGAGGATCATCCTCCCCTCCAGGCCGATGGCCTCACAAAGAGCCCGCCAATTAGATCGCGCTCGAGCTCGTTTTGCATCAATAATGGCGGAAAGCCCACTTCCTAAAGGCCCAATGCATCAGGGGTCCTATAAGGATTCGCTGCTCTATCCTGCACCAGCTTCCCCGCCATTGAAGCTTCCGCTTCGTCCACGTGTCTCTCGATCTCGCATCCTCAGCAATCGCATAGCTGAGATTCGCAGGACTTCCACTTCCTCCAATCCTGTGTGTATGAGATGCGGTTCAAAAGGACATCTGGCGATAACTTGTCGAAACGCCCAAATTTGTTTTATATGCAATAAGACAGGGCACAAAGGGGACTCCTGTCTCCTTCCTCCTTCTAGATCGACACCATCAGCTCCAGTAAGTCCAGAGATACAAGCACAATCCGATCTCTCTCCTCTTTCAATGGCACCATCAGCACCTCGGCGAGGATATTCACGCACTCGTCCGTATCATCAAGGCGGGAGATCGTACAATACCGGCGGCCGATCAACCGGACTAGCACCTCCGCCTGCTGTTCCGACTGTTGAAGGTCAGATACCTCCAAATAGGCCTTATTCAGGTTTCTCCCAACCTTACCTTCATGACCCTGGTCTCCATCAGCTTCCACCACGACCTCCACTTCCACCTCGCATGAATCCGGGTCCGATTCAACAAACTCCGCCAGATCGGCCGGTTCAGGCACGCGAACCCAGACCTGAACTTCCTCGCACTAGGGTGCCGGAGGTTATTGAGGAGCCTCAGCGAGTAGTACAGCCACCGATCCTGATGTTTAACTCTACTCCAGAATCCGAAGCCATTGATCGGGAACTCCAATTAAGCTTTTTATTGGACGACATTGCGGGGTGGGGGCCGGAAAAGGTTGAGCGCTTACTGCGATTCTCCTACCCACCATTTCAGTGGGTTGTTCAGGTATATGATGAATTTGTCTACCTTATTCAATCCCCTTCTGCTGAATGGGTTCAATCTGCTACCCGTAAAAAATGGTTGCGTATGGAAGATGTTCAATTCCCTATCCTCAAATGGGATCCGAGCTTGGATGCTGGCCAACTTATTTTACTTATAATCTCCTTGGTTGAATATTGGACAGGAAATCGAAGGCTTAAGAAGAAAACGCAAGAGGCCACTGGGGACTGGCTACCGTCGGATGATGCATTGGAACTTATACCCCTTCGAGTCTGGCAGCCTGGTGATGACCAGATGATCCCCATGATGGTGGCTACTCCTCCTCCATCTTCTTGACAGTTGGGGACTTAGGAGATCACAGGAGCTAGCCCCTGTCTTTATCTTACTTTCAAATACCTTTAACTCTTTTCTGTGAATGTTGATCAGATGTTCTGTGTTTGGTTAGTTCTTCTTGATTGGATGTGATACCTACTATGTGGTTGTGGTATATCCTACTGGTTTGCATGTAATAGGTTTAGATATCTTGTTTTCCTTTTAGTTTCACATGTTAGGGAGCGAATATGCAGCACTCAGAGGTTCTTGGGTGTAAGTTAACTTTGTTTCGTAATGAAACCGGGCTCTGGCCTTTTTAACCAAAAATATGTACTTACAAACTAAATTTTATATTTTTTTTGAATTTTTTTACTAATTTTTTAGATAAGTAGAATTTTCAGTGTTTTATATAAATTTTGGACCATCAAAATTCTACCTATCTAAAAAATAGTAAAAAAAATTGAAAAAATATAAAATTTAGTTTGCAGGTACATATTCATATGGATATCACATTGAACGGTTCGGATCGACCGTTAGAATTTTAAAAAGTACCATATTGAGCCGTAGTACACTAGCTGTAGTACACTAGCCGAAGTAGCATGGCCTCACTCTATGAATATTTGCTCTCCGCTTCGATTTTTTTTTTTCAGATTTTTTAACGGAGAGATCTTTTATGGCGGCAACTTCACATATAAATATGTAACATGTCTATAGTAGAGGAAAAATGGGTTAGAATTTTGCTCGCTTCGTTGTTCCGACAAAAGTGCACCGCACGTCATCTTTACAGAGAAGGCCACGACTGTGGCCGCCACACGTTTGTCCGGGGTCCACGCAGCTTCTCTCTGCCAATCAAATCTCGATACAACTGTGATGCTTTCTCTTTTGTCACAGATCAGATATGCTAGATTCTGTATGTCCTTACGTGTTGCTCATGAGTATTAGTTCATTTCTCATTCACAGCACAGAAAAATCAAAGTTTGCGCCGAAAATATGTTTATGTGCAGTTTCTGAAAGGGTAAAAATGAGTGAGGCTATGGTACTGCGGCTAGTGTACTATGGCTAGTGTACTACGGCTTAATATGGTACTTTTTAAAATTCTAACGGTCGATCCGAACCGTTCAATGTGATATCCATATGAATATGTACTTGCAAACTAAATTTTATATTTTTTCGAATTTTTTTACTATTTTTTTAGATAGGTAGAATCTTCAGTGTTTTATACAAATTCTGGACCATCAAAATTCTACTTATCTAAAAAAATAGTAAAAAAATTCGAAAAAATATAAAATTTAGTTTGCAAGTACATATTCATATGGATATCACATTGAACGGTTTGGATCGACCGTTAGGATTTTAAAAAGTACCATATTGAACCGTAGTACACTAGCCATAGTACACTAGCCGAAGTATCATAGCCTCACTCGGTAAAAATTATCGTACTTTTCATTGATTTTTTTTTAAAACAAAATTGAAGTTCGAGTCTTATTTATGAGATAAAGATTGGTATATGATCATTTAACTTATTTTCTTAAGATAAAAATGGAAGCAAACATCACACTTTTAAATATTCATAAAAAATCTTTATTAAAATTTCGAACTTGCTATTTTTAATTGAGACTTTTGAAACTATATAATTATGAAATTTCATATCAAATTAATATTTCTATACGTTAGACGTTCATATATCTCTATGTGTATATTGGTTTGATTTTTATTTTTTGTATCTAAATTGCTCGTCTCATTTTTGCAATTAAAATGAGTCAAATATTTATTATGTTTATTTTTTTGCGCTGCGGAGATCGAAAAAAACATAGCACAACATGTCGCTGCACAAACACGCGAACATAGTTGCTCACAACACGTCACGACACTAAATATATTATGTAACCAAAACAACATAAAACTCGGGTGATGCTATGGTGCTTTGGGAAGTAAAGATGGTGTTTTACTTCCCGCTCATATCTCTATTTTCAATGTTCAAATAGTCGATCCGAACTTCTCAACATGATCTTCATATTGAAATGTATTTAAAGACCAAATTTTACATTTTTGGAAAAATTTTATTATTTTTTTTGAATTTTTGAAAATTAGTGTTTTTCTTAATTTTTTTTTATTTTTTATTTAATGAAAAGATGTGATTTTCAAAAATTCTAAAAAAATAGTAGAAAATTTCAAAAAAATGTAAAATTTGGTCTCCAAGTACATATTAATATGAAGATCACGTTGAAATGTTCGGATTGAAGGTTTGAACTTTAAAAATAAAAATATAAGCGGAAAGTAAAACACCTTATTTACTTCCCGAAGCATGATAGCCTATCCCCATAAAACTCATACCATTATCTAGCATTATTTATGCTAGAGAACAATTAAACTTCCTAACAATATATTATTTACAACAATTTTCAACATTTTGATATTATATTCTTTAAATAACTTCAAATTAAAAAAAAGTTAAACATAATTGCATATAATCAAATATAATCAAATAAAACAGAACTTCAGCCTTTTTAACCAAAAAAATGATACGTCTTGTCTAAGTGTCTAGCCAGGGGCGGATCTAGGATTTCCGTCAGGATAGGGCAAGATAATATTTATGCGGGTCCAATATCTAATCGGGTTTAAACCTACTATCTAATCGGGTACTAAATAAAAAACAATCAACATGCCAAATTTTTTTTTTTCAAATCTAAACATGACATACAAAAATTTACAGAGGAGAAAGAGAAAAGAGCATTTGTTTCTTCCAGGGTAGGACATTTGTTTCTTCCAGGGTGGGGCAAGATCCAAAAACCTAGTACTTGAAAACTAATTTTGAAATTCCAGGGTAGCCCTACCCTGCTCTATGCTGGATCCGCCCCTGTGTCTAGCACATAATAATTATTTTTAATAATTTTAATTATAAAACAATACAGTGTATAAAAATTTAACTTAATTAAAACACAGCGCAACACGCGCAAATCACAGCGTAAAAAATAATCACAACTCGCGGCTCGGCACAGATAGTTACATCCTATCAAATGATCCGCCTCTGTGCAGACTGATGCATGGGCCCCATCTATCGGCCCTGTCACCCACCGGCTACCGGCTACCCCTTAATAAGGGTTCCCGATCCGACTCTCCGAACAACACAAATCAATAGACGCGAAATCATTGAACTGGCGGGAAAAATCACAAACAAGATTACAAGAAGATATACATATCGACTGATTTAGGGTTTTGCACTTCCTCCGTTAAACTGGCGCGAAAAATGGTGGCCGAGAGCACCAGCGGCCCCGCTAGCGGCACGCGGCGTGCGGTGGCGAGCTTGGCCGGAGCGTCGGAGTTCCTTCCCGGACTCCCTTCCCGGGGCAACTTCACCCTTGGTTTCAACTCCAATATGGTAACCTAAAAATTCTTTTCCCATTCTCTCTCTCTCTCTGTCTTTTTTTATTTTAACCCTCTAAAATATTGGTATTTTGTTCAAACTCTTCACACTAGTCGTATTATTTCCCTAGGGTTATATCAGATGGATTATGTATGTAAGTGACTTAATTATTGAAGAATTGTGGGGGATTCCTAATTGTTTTACGCATTCCGGACTGTTTGTACAAAAAGGGGAGTGTTCTTGGCAAAACCTTGGAGGAATTTGGTTACTGGTGGGTTTTGGAGATCATTTTGCATGTAATTAATATGAAAAACTTAAGGGAAATGTCATAAAAGCAAGTTTGGTGGGTTTGTAGCATTGTCTCTATAGCTTTTAATTTCCTTTAATGTTCTGTCTCTAGAAGATCGTGCAATGGGACTCTATGGTTTAATTAGGAACTTAGGATACCGTAGTCTCTTTGTTGTATTCTCACTTACCAATGGTAATAGATAGTAACTGGAACATAATTAGACCTATATAATTTAGAAACTTGTCTTTCAAGTGTATCTTTCTAAAATTTGGCTAAATCACTATTTCTTATAATGGCTGAGAATTTGATGAATAGCAAAAGAATGAACGATAAAATAGGAATCAAAAGGGAATAATTTCCATTAGTTGAGTTTTTCAGTTATAGTTTGCTTCAAGAGAAAGTGACATTTTTCAGTTATAGTGTGGCATTTCAACTTTGTTTGCTCCTGCATCTGTTTAATATAATCATAATCTCATACTCATATGAAAATGAAATGATCACAATTATTCTTCTTCATCTTCTCCTCTTATTTTGCTTTGGCAGAATGTAAAGACACATTTGTGCCTGCATGATACCTCTCCTCCAGGTCAGTGCAACGTTTTATTCTCAATTTATATATTTTCAGTACTCTAGAAGATTTATTAGTTTCAGAGAATCATTTAAGCACTCAAAATCTCATAATTCACACTTTAATTTTATGTTTGAGCTACCATCTTTGGTTTAAAGGGGAAGGTCTTATTACTTAATTTTTTATTTGGGTGTGAAAGGGTGCATGCCACACTCAACAAAAGTTTGAACATGTGAGATGTATATTTTTCTTTTAATATTTTGTACAAAGGTTCAGGATAAGGAATTTCTTTTTGACAAATTGCTTAGCTTAAAAAAAATCTCTTCTCTCTCTCGCGTTTTGTTGAAAAAGGACTCAGTTATTTGTTCCCGTGTAGCTAATAATTTCTGGCTTAGCTTTTTCTTACTAAATTTAATAACTGAAGAATCCTTTGTTGTTCCTCTTCTGTTTAATTTTTTCTAGTGGGACAGATAATAAAGACAGATGCAACAAATATCTTGATAAGATCTCTTCAACTCAATAAACAGAAAAGTGATTTGAAGGAACCGGTTCCTAAAGGAAAAAGGTAGAGTCCACTTTAAATTTTTAAGGAACTGACTCCTACCAGAAGATAATATACAAGTATGATATGCACACCTGACAACTCTAGTACTGGTATATGCCAGTTGTTACCAAGTGAGGTTGTTCTGTAAGCTTATTTTTTTTATTTTGGCTTGACTTTTGGGTTTATGGGATAAAATTGGGTAAATGTTTTTTAATATGTGTGCAACATACTGTGACATTTAGTTTTATTAAGTCTGGCTTTGATTGCTCTCTCTCTCTCTACAATATGATTTAAGGACTCCAACGAGATATTTGGATAGCAAAGTCCCTTCAAAAAGGCTTAACACTGGTGCTAGCTCCTCTAGACAAGGTAAATTAATTACTCTCCTCTAATTCTAAAAGATAAATAAAAAGCTGCATATGCTATCAAAATTTTCAAATGCATAAATTAAATAGTTGTAAGATGATGTATTTTTGCAAAGGAAATTTGTTTCTACATCTAAACAAGAAAAGGTGAAGTGAAAACATATGTAGCAGCATCTATCTGTGCTGCTATAAATTCTGGATATATAAAGCTATGCCTGCTCCCCTAAGTTCTTAGAGGAATGCCTGACTATACCTCTCCTATCATTTAAATAATATTAATCTGTGAGAAAGGAATGGTAATTTCTGCAGCATTTTGAGGAAAGTGATGGGAACAGTTGTATAGATGGTAGTTGAAGTTGTATAGGTGCTTTTGGAAACTATTCCCAACATGTTACAATATTTACACAAGACAATATTGCACTTCTCGTATTTGTAACATCTTAAATTTTTGGATGATCTTCAAATACATGTGAAACATTAAAGAGAAGTTAAATAGTTGGCCCTGATACATGTTTGCTTAAATAAAAATCTGTCTGAATTGATATATAAATTGTCTTTGTTCTTTAAGCTTATAGGATTTAGGTAAAATAAGTAGCTAAATTTAGGGGAAAATATTCAGCAATCAAGAGATGCAATTATGTCAAGGAGAAGTATGACTCATTGACTTGTACATAAGAATATTGTTGGGTGTTTTCTACAAATATCATTGAATATATTTGGTAACTTTGCACTTTGCTTGTGTGAATGTGTATTGAATTTTCTTGTTTTGCGGGGCATTCACGAAGTTGAATGGTTCATCCTTTTTCCTTTTTCTTTTTTCCTTGATGAGCATAAATCATTTCTTTTGATAATGCTATATGGTTGTTTTTATTCTTTTTTGCTGCTAGGATCAAGTTCGGGGTTTTCAGAGCAGACGCTTCAATCTTTAACAGTTGAGCGATTGCGGGCCCTGCTCAAGGAGAGAGGACTCTCTCCTAAAGGCCGAAAGGTGATTCTATTTCTCTATTTTTAATCTTGTCACTGTACCAGTCACATGTGCTACTGTCACATATCATAACCCTTTTTCTATGTTGGTTTGCATATCTGGATTGTGTTGCTCCTTTTCTTGTTTGTCTAGAACTGGTATTGCATGTACTTGTGTGGTCCCAGACAGGTCCTTTTAGGCTAGGTAGTTGTATTTCTAAATGCCAGCTTGAACTTCTGAGATAATCATCACCAGTAGTTTAAACTATAGAACTGAAAATTCATTGATTTTTTGTGAACTTTGATACCTTTTCAGAAGCAGTTACATTATGAGCGCACCCCAAACAATGTTTAGATTAATGCCCTTGTTATTATCAGATGACATAGCAACTTCATAGTAGATGTGAATGCTAGAGAATTGACTTGTATTGTAGCTCTAAATGAACCACATCTTTATTATACTTTATGAAAGGAATGGATTAGTTTCAAACAAGAGCAAGAATGAGACCTCATGATCCATTGCTGATATAAATTATATAAAATTGATCGTACAAATATAACAGAGCATATGTAACATCTAACAAAAATGACAAGCCTGTTCATTATCACTATCCTTTCTACAAAAGAGAGCCTGTTTATGAGTGCCTTGGATACAATCATTGACATTACCCTTTCTAAAATTGTAATCTACAGTTCATGATTGGAATCTCAGATTTTGGTACTCAGGTCTAGAATCACAGCAATCAGATCCAGTGTTTTGTTTATTTCACCATTGGTATTGTGTATTTGGAGTTGTATTCTTGAAATGGGTTTAAGCTAGTATCATCTTGCACCAAAACTGTACTGATCAGATACACACGCTAATACTATCAATGTTCTTTTTGCTAAATTTGAAAGGATGCTTCTGGAAAGTACAATTTAGCATAACAGGATGGTATATAGGAAAACTTTACTGGCCAAGTTTATATATAGCTCAATTCTCAATCTTTGAAATTGCTGTTGAAATATTACCCTTCTTTATTATTTCTGCAAACGTTACCAATGACACAGCTTACTCACCGATCTACCAAAGTACTCTACTCTTTGAAATTAAGTATCACTCTGCTATTTCTTCTCAAGAACTTCCAAATTACTATAGTGGTTAGCATATGAAAATATTATTTGCATTCCTTAAGGTTGCAATAGAAGTATCAATAATCTTTTCTGGTTTAAACAATATCCAAGCTACCCTTTGTACTCGCTTGTAGAGGGGAATTTGGTCGTATTTTTTATATAAATAAAATAGACAGCCCTTGAGAATAGAACAGAAAGATTAATTCCTTTGCGAAATTGTTTGCAGGATGAACTGATCTCGCGGTTGAAGAATCATGACGCTTAAACTACTGCCAACCTTTAAATTTTTGTATATCTGTTACTTTTGGGTATAGCAAGCTTTTGTTTTGCCTAGTAGTAATTTTGTCTTATCCGGTTGTTTTAATCAGGAAGTTGGAGCAGCATGCCGTTTAGTGCTACCTATATTTTGTTGATTTTTAATATGTAGCACATTTGGTATTAACTTATAGTTTACTCTGAAGTTGGGCCGTAGGGGTGTTCAAATGGTTTGGTTTATTTGGTTTTAAACCGAACTGAGAAAATTCAGTTTAAATGGTTCGGTTTTTTTGGTTTAAATGGATCGGTTCGGTTTCATTTTTCATTTAATTCGGTTTATTTGATTTGGTTCGGTTTATAAAATTTTAATTACGGCTGAACCGAACTGACCGGATCTCGCATGAATGAAGTCGCGACTCGCAAATAATCCCTCCCCAGTCCCCTCTATTCGGTTCATTCTCACGCTCAACTTGGGTTGAGTTTCATTCTCCCGCTTTTTCTTTCCTTTTTCAAATTTTACTTTTCACTCCCAGTTGGGTCCCACCAAACCCCTACTCTCTTCCCGCTCTCTTTCTTTCTTCCCTACTTTCTTCCTTCATTTCTTTCTTCCTTCGTTGCTTTTTTTATTTTAATTGATCACTCTCTCTCTTTGTATTTCTCTTTTCTCTATGACTATTACCCTTTGGATCTGTGCTCTCATTTTAATTTCTCCTCTTTTTTCGTTTTCCTCTTGATTATTTCGGTTATTTCTCCCTATTGATCTTCTATCCTTTTGATTTTTCTGTCTTCATATATGATTTTGGTTATTTCGGTTTGGTTTTTTTCGGTTCACTGATTTAATTCGTTGGTTTGGTTCTAATTTTGAAAACCAAATAAAACTTTAATTTAGCTATTTTTATTCGGATTCAACTGAACCGAACTGATGAACACACCTAACTAAAAATTGTCGTTTTATCTTTGAATTTCATCAGGTGCTCTGATATTATGGTATAATCTTATACCTGATTGGTGTCTACAGCCACTCCTATTATCTTATCAAATCAGTTTTGATGGAATAGTTTTTTTTTTTTTTTTTTTTGGATAAAAGGCATACGCCCATTTCATTGCTGAAATTTTAAATTACAGCCGAGTGTTCACAGTACTATCTCACAGTGAGATGAAACCCTAAGCAAAAAAGAGCAAAAAAACAAATGCCACTTAACAGCAGTATATAGCCAGTAATGAAGACAACTAAAAATAAACCATAACAGTGCTAATGCTAAGCCACTCCTAGGGGCTAAGTAAGATGTTAAGAAAGTTTTGCAAAAGAAAAGAGATAGCTCCAGTGTGCTAATCATTGGTCAAAATCGCCCCCCCCATCATATACCACCAGTGCCATATCATCATTGTCCATCTGAACCGCATTATCCGGGTGCCAAACGCTAAGGGGAATCGCATCAGTATCTTCAGGAATCCAGAGCGCTATTTCAGCTTGAATGGATGGCTTCACATGACCTGTCCAGTAGTGAATTAGAGAAAGAATTAGGAAAATGATTTGTCGTGGAGTCTTGACTGAACTAGATTGAAAGCATAAATCGTTTCTATGCTTCCATATAGTCCAGCAAACCGCACTAACCACTAATAGAAACCCTTTTTTAGCTTGAGTTGGTAATTGAAAAGCAAATTGGATAATATTAGAAAACTTATTCCATGAATGGCTGAGATGTTGGCATGCTCCTATCCAGACCCAAACCTGCTTAACAAATTTACAGCGAACAAATAAATGATTTATTGTTTCAAAATGGTCACAGAATTGGCAATTCGTATTTCCTGTCCATCCTCTCTTAGTAAGTTTGTCCTTGGTGAGATTTTTTTTTTTGTGAGCAAGCCACATAAAAATACGAATTTTCAGCGGTATAGGTAAGGACCACCACAGCAACGGTTGGGAAGGTAAGTGTCCTCGATAATTAAGAAATTTATAGAGGGACCGAACTGTAAATTTCCCAGATTTATCCCATCGCCAACTGAGTTGGTCAGAAGCATGTGTGAAAGATGTTTGACTAACTATATGCAACAATTCTAGCCATTCTCTATAAAGTATCTCAGAAAACTGACGTCTAAATCGAATGCTTTGACCTTGGGAGTGAATCACCTCTTGTAATAGAATGTCAGGGTTAGAGCAGATAGCAAAAAGTTGTGGAAATCTAGATGCAAGTTGGCAAGATTGGTACCAAATATCAGTCCAGAAAGATGGAATAGATTTTTACAACATAAAAAATCAGTTTTTGATCTAGTAACAAAGGATAACACCCTTTGTGAGTTTAGAAGCCGGATGGAGGGTCATTTTGGCCATTAAATGAAAGTTGGAAGACTACCTCCATCTTTCTATTAAAAAAAATATATACATTGCAATAGAGGTGCAAGTATATTTGTCATTCTTGAAAGTTAGCTACGCGTGAATCAGCTTTAGATCTTGATTACAGGAGAGCATGAGCTTGCTTTTGTTGGTCTATTTTTGTGTTTGCTTGTGATAATTTATATTTGAGTGAGGCTATGGTGCTATGCATAGCACCAATGGCTAGTGTACTACAGCTCAATATGGTACTTTTTAAAATCCTAACGGTCGATCCGACCGTTCAATGTGATATCCATATGAATATGTACTTGCAAACTAAATTTTATATTTTTTTCGAATTTTTTTACTATTTTTTCAGATAGGTAGAAAAATCAGTGTTTTTTGAAAATTCTGGACCATCAAAATTCTACCTATCTGAAAAAATAGTAAAAAAATTCGAAAAAATATAAAATTTAGTTTGCAAGTACATATTCATATGGTTATCACATTGAACGGTCGGATCGACCGTTAGGATTTTAAAAAGTACCATATTGAGCCGTAGTACACTAGCCATCCGTGCTATGCATAGCACCATAGCCTCACTCTTTATATTTTTCTTTTTTCTTTCGTTTTCTTCTTTTTGTGTGTGTGTAATTTGTGGGTGGGGTATCCTCTGAGATATCTCAAACTTTCAGTTTTCTAAAGCCGGGTCAATTTTTCCGGTGCCTATTCGAAATGTGGGGCAGTATTATTGTGCTTTGAGATTCGTGTAGAATGGATTTGAACGGTCCGGATTTGAGATATCTCAGAGTTTTGATCGCGTTCTTCTTTAGCAATTTTGTTCATTTAACAAGTTCCTTGCATGTTATATCTGGGCATCTGGCACGACTTGTCAGAATGCATGGCTTATTCAATGTAAGGCATTGACTCGGAATAATTTAACATAGATCACCTAAAAATATGCTGGTTAGTTGTGGAACAGTTCACTTCAAGGCACGATCACATGACATTGGATCTAACATTTTTGTTATCTACCTTTCTCCCAATTTTTGTTTCTATTCAAACCTTATTTATTGGAAAGAGATGGAAAATCAACACATGTTGCACAAATTTACAAGTGGCGTGAACAAATGCGGATTACAAAATTAATCACTTTGCTACTCTGTTCCAATTAAGAAAGTTGTTATTTAACGCTGATTTTCTTATTGTTAAATAAGAGAACAAAAAAATTATTGTTATGAAAAATAAGATTTCCCTCCTGCGTATACAAAATTTGTTTGTTATCTTACCATGACCAAAACTCAGCCACCCAATGTATACATCTAACAAACAGCAACTTTCCAAATAATAAGAGCCTTGTGCGTGTCACAAAAAGAAATACCCGCCTACTTTGTTCATCAATTAACTTGCAATAAACGGAGATAAATTTACATCTTGGTCTGTCTATAAATAAATGCTTTAATTTTCAATCAAAACTACCAGAAAATAACTTTGATACAGTAACCCATTTTATTGGGGGAAATAAATCTGCTGTTATTCCAAGAGTATAACAAGAATATGTTATTCTGATTCCAACCGTTAATTTTTGCTGAGATTCACGCATGAATAAAATTCTTCATTTTGATTCGCGCGTTGAAAAATTTGATCGGTTGGGATCAGAATAACAAGTTCCTGTTATACCCTTTAATAACAGCTGATTTATTTCCTTATTGGGGAGGCTTGCTAACAATCGTTCTAATTATTTTGATCTTGAACTCGTCTACCAATAGCATCTTGCCACGTCGAAATTTAGTGCCATCCGTTCACATTTTACGAACCCATGTCTTTCGCTTAGCGGTTCATTATTTTATTTCATTGTATATGATTCACTCTTTCGTCAATACATGGTTTACATTTTAAAAAAATAATAAACCGTGATAGCGATTAGCGAGCCATGACGAAAAATTTCTAGCGAGAAAAAAATTCATTTTTTTTTAATTCAGAAGCAATTTGGCACCCATATGAGCTTGACAAAACTACATCTCATAAAAAAATAGTACTATAAAAATTGACTTGTACTCATGAAATAACAAAAACCAGACATTTTCTTTCGAGTGAGAAAATATTTCAACATTATTCTTAATAGCACCATCTTCAATTCACTTGGCGTCTATCAACTTTCTCAATTTTGTACTCTGCATAGCACGGATTGATTTTTTTATAGATCAATATCTTTTTTTTAAAGTTCAAACAATTGATCTGAACCATTCAACATGAACTCCACATGAAAATATACTTTTAGATCAAATTCTACATTTTATAGAATATTTTTCACTATTTTTTTAAATAAGTAGAAAATAACTTGATTTAAAAATTCTAGACTATCCAAAAGTAGTGACATTCTACCTATCTAAAAAAAATAGTAAAAAATTATAAAAATTGTAAAATTTGGTCTGTAAATACATTTACATATATATATGTTGAACGGTTCAGATAAATTATTTAAATTTTGAAAATAAAAATATTAATTCATAGTACCTACCAATTCACACTATGCATAGTACCAAAACATCACCTTTTTTTAGAATTTTACTTTAATACACCATTTTTTGATAGAAAATAATTAAAATTGATTTCATCGGTTTGGGTAATCAAGGACAATATAGGAAATTTATATTCTTAGTTTTGACTTTTTAGTAACAACTTCAATGTAATGACTATAATAATTAAGAGCTAGAGGTTTATATTTTATTTTCCATTGATTTTGAAGGTTAAAATAACTTTAATGGCCCTAACAACAAATCTAATTAAAATATAACTGTCCAATAATAACTGTTCAACAAAATCAATATGAACCCTTCATAATGTTTTTTAATATACTGAAACATCACCTTTATTTTAACTACTCACAAATTTTAAAGCGACGTATTAGGCGGATCCAGCATAGTGCAGTGCCCTGGAATTTCAAAATTAGTTTCCAAGTACTAGGTTTTTAGATATTGCCCCACCCTGGAAGAAACAAATGCCCTACCCTGGAAGAAACAAATGCCCTCTTCTCTTTCTCCTCTGTAAATTTTTGTATGTCATGTTTAGATTTGAAAAAAAAAAATTTGGCATGTTGATTGTTTTTTATTTAGTACCCGATTAGATAGTAGGTTTAAACCCGATTAGATATTGGACCCGCATAAATATTATCTTGCCCTACCCTGACGGAAATTCTAGATCCGCCCCTGCACATTGATGTTGCTAGGTGGACTGGTGGAGTATCTTTATGTTATTACACACCAATAACAACACAAATTAAAGAAAAATAAATGATACTTTAATTATAGGTGGACAGGTCACAGGTGCCTATGCAATTAGTACACTATCCATTAACTAGATGAGCTAATGGCATTTGTAATTGTAAGTTAATTAGTTTCCATTTCTACATTGTCACACATTTAAAATTAGAGTAAATATATTAACAGAGCAATTTTGACTCTACACAACAAATTGCTTCCCCGTTCCCTCTCAATTTTTTTTAATTTTGGTAGTTGGAACAAGTAAACAACCCTGTGGTCAGGTTCGGTCAGAAACCTGTTACCTTTCTCTTCCTTCTCCTTCCCTCCGTTGCCCCATCTGGTGGAGCAGACCCTAATGGAAGACTCACCAGCCTCCCAATTAGTTTATGACCATGTGTAATACATGATTGATATCATCTTGGCAGATGCAACCTAAAATAATAAGCAATGATTTATGACAACCAACCACCAAATCCACACATAAAGAAACATTATAACTATTTCTCTGTCTGAAATGAAAGTACCCAGATGTTTCTATTCAAATATCATTAAAAACATGCCTTTTCAAATAAAGAACGACAGGATAAATAGTCTTTAATATAATACTATTCGCATCTCTATCGTTAAAACCTACCACTATCAATCTAAAAATGACTTAAATTAAAAAATTCAATTCCTTTTTTCTCTTCCTTACTAAGACCTTGAATCCATTGGCCATCTGAGCTGTTAGTAGCGGGACGAAAACCGGCGACCGTGTGTCCACCGGTTGCAACTCGAATTCTGGCAAGATGGTGGAGGCCACAAACTTCATTTGCACAAAAGCCATCTCCTTTCCAAGGCAAGTCCTTGGACCTCCTTGAAATATTGGATATTTAAATGGAGATATACCAGAATATATGGTATTACCATTATTTGAACTATTGCTATTCTCTTCCAATGATAACCACCTCTCCAATTTGAATTCTGAACAATCCTCGCCCCAAATGTTCTTCATTCTTCCCATGCCATAGGGGAAATAGGTGACTCTATCTCCCCTTTTGACATGTGTACCATCTGGTAATATATCGTCACGTAACGGGTGTTTGGAGTCCCATGCAACAGGCGGGTACAACCGCATGGTCTCGCAGAATGCCGCATGAACTATCCGCATCTTCTTTGCAGTTTCAATCTCAAATTTTCTTCCTTTTAACATGACATAGATCTAATATAAGTTAAACATAAACTGGTTTAGTCTTTATTTGTGAGTTATTTAATTCAAATGAATTTATGTAGATAATTGTTTATACCTCATTTAATACTTCTTCCTCAACTTGACGGTGTTGAGTCATACACCAAAAGAACCATGTGAGAGCCGAGGCAGTGGTGTCCCGACCCGCTACTATGAAGCTTATAACCATATCCCGTATCGCCTCATCATCGAAACCACTTGCAATTAACCTTGACAAGAAGTCTTTCTTGCACATTGCTTCCTTTTCATTCTTTCTACTATGAATTATCTCCATTATCGACTCGTGGATTAACTTAATCTCTTCTTTGAGTTGCTTCTCCTTGCCATGGTTTAGTGCCCGCTTGATCTTCCATGCTGCTGAGACAGGCACCGATCCCCTTGCTGCAATTATTTCTGATGCAGCATCAAATGCATTTGCAAGTCTTGAAATGGGAAATGTGGATTCTAAGCTTTGCGGGTCTTTACCTAGGGAAATCCTACATGTGATGTCAAATGTAAATCTCTTCAACACCTCTTGCATATCTACAACTAAAGAGTCATCCTTTGATGCTGATTCTAGAATTGGTAATAAGCGCTCTTTCGCCTCGCTCTCTAGTGTTGTAATAAGAAGTTCCCTCATTGCTCGTGCCGTGAATTCGTGGCTTATAAGCTTCCTTTGCGCATGCCATCGCCCTCCATCTACATTAAATATCCCTTGGCCTAATAAATCACCAAGAATTTCAGTGAATGCCTTTCCCTTGGGGTAATTGTAGAAGTTGGTTTTTATTATGTGCTCGATGTTGTTCGGATTTGCTGTCACAATTGTACGACGTGCACCTAACCGTTGAATTATAATGGTTTGAGAGGGAGATGATGCAAGGAGCTCAGTGTACCAATGCAAGAGGCGACGCCGATTATTGGAGAATGCGAATACACATCCGATTATAGGGTAAGTATTAGGTCCATAGTGTTGAGGTTTATTGTAGAAGTATACATATGCGGTTCTTAGAATTAAGAGGAGAAAGAAAAAAGGTCCTATAGCTTTTATACTATCTATGAGATCCATTGTTGAGAGGGGCCAAAAAAATTAGATTTTTGTATATGTTTTTCGTAGTCAACATGAATGTTAGGATGGAGTGCAGGATGCAGGAGGGGGGGGGGGGAGGGGGGAGAGAGAGAGAGAGAGAGAGAGGGGGGGTGGGGGGGGGGGGGGGGGGGGGGGGGGGGGGGGGGGATGACAGGAAGGGAGGGGGGAGGCTTCCTTTTGAGTGCATACTTGTATCAGGCAGATAATAGCTGACGTAGTTGACAATTACATATTTTATGAGGGGCAAATAGCATTTACTAAGCTGGAACTCTCGGACACTCCCTTCTCCATTTTATACATGACAATGGAGATGTCCCCTGCGTGTTATATATACAGCTGGTAGTAGGGGTGTCAATGGGTACGATACGGATAGGGTAGAACCATTTTCATACCCATACCCACTAAGAATTAATCTACCCATATCTTATTCATACCCGTTAAGAATTTGTCTTACCCTACTCTATCCATACCCGTTATGATTAACGGGTAATGAAACGGTAGTGGGTGAATAACGAAAATACTAATATAATGGTTTTACTATTTTTACAAATAAACCATCTAAATTCATCACGTCATACATACGTCATCACAATTACTAATATAAAAATACAAATACAAATACAAATATGCAATCAATTCTAACTAATAGTTTTTTATAAAGCAAAAATAAAATAAAAATCACAAATCTATTCTAACAAATTTAATTCGTTAACTAAATAACAAAACACTCAAATAAAAAAGTAATATGTTTAGCATAATATTCTTCTTATAACAAAATGCATACATTTTCTCTAGCATTGATACAGTAATATGAAAAACAGGGAAATAAATAAATTGAATATAATATTAATATATATAATTTATTTCATATAATTACCCGTTATCCAATGAGTACGAAATAATATTTACCCGTACCCATACCCATTTATCTAGTGAAAAAAAATATTTACCCATACCCATACTCAATAAGCTAACGAAAAAAAATCTTACCCATACCCGTCTTATCGAATACGATACGGGTAGGATAAACGGGTGTCATTGACACCCCTAGCTGGTAGCCGAAATTCTATAGTTTGAATAAGGACGCACGATGCTTTAATTTAGAATTAGTTGGCAATATAACATGTGCGTAGATACGTTCTGAAGTTTGTACAAATCAATGTAAATGTCAGAGATATTTCCCAGCGGTATTAGCAAGACACGTGAAACTAGAAAAAAAACAGCGATACACAGAGTCTCACCATCCACGCAAGCTGAGTTTGCGCACCAAATAAGCTGGTGAGTTAGCCTGATTTGGGCACTAATTTGGTGCCAATTTTTTTATTTTTTATTTTATTTTTAGTTTTGTTCTGTTGTACGTATTATTTGTAGTATAAAATGCTTATCAGATTATGCATATAATTTGTACACCAACTTACTTAATACAATGTTGATCAGATTATGCGTATAATTTGTAGTATTTTTTAGTTCAAACTTAGTACAAACTTTTATCTCTATCTAATTTAATGCGAACATATAATTCTAAACACAACATAACAAAACATAACAGAAAAAAAACTTAGAACAAAAATTTCAAACACAACATAACAAAACTAAAAAAAATTGATACACAAACCCAGCTTGTGTGGGTGATAAGAATTGAAATTTTGAAAACTTGGTGGTAAGGCGAGAATTTTGAAATATTAGAACAAAGACACTAACGCCCAAAATTATTTTTATATTTGATAATAGTAATTCATTTATAAATTAGTATTTGATAATATCGTAAATCATTTTAAAAATTAGTATTTGATAATACTGAAAGTAATAGATGTAGTAGTATTAAATAAAAAAATTTAAATTTTCTTTTATATTGTATCAGAAATGAAATAGTAAATTTAAAATATGTCGAAGGTAAAAAAAAATATTTTAACTTTAATCCACCTCTCTCTAAGAAGTGCTTTAATTTATCTTAAATATTTATGCCTTTTCATCTGATTCATTAAAATATCTTAAATCACTTAATCATCACTAGCTACAAAAATATGTTTTATTTGTGAAAATAAAAAATGATTATTGCTAAGAGTAAGTCGACATAAATAGTTAATTGTTGATTTTTGTAGTACATCACTTTGTGAAACATAGACTATTTTAGAACATTGGTTTTTATATTAATATATATTCTTTCTTAGACTAATTTTTTTTTATTTTCTTCTTTTATTGACACAATCCACTATAGTATCAATTTAGAAGCTATCAAAATGTTATTTTGCAGTATATGTAGATTTTAATTTGAAACTATGTCGGCATATATATTTTTTCTTTTCCAATTCAAAAGAGGACTTTGACAATACATGCATAGCATGGTTTGACCGTGCAAACTTTTTAATTTATTTGCACATGCCAACTTTTTTTTTTCTATAGAAAAATATGGGTAAAGCCTCCATTTTCATTTGCACATGCTACCTTCAAAATATGTTGCTGTAATGTTCACTGTTGAAATTTTCCCTTGAAAATAACGTATCTTTGCATGTTTCTTATTATTCTCAACTTCAATTAGATTTTTTTTTTCCATATTTCTTCTAAAAAATAATATGTAATAGAAAAAATAATCATATAACATTAAAATTATGTAGAAATTTCGGCAGATGATCACAAAATAAAGTCATTATTTTATACATTAAATTAGGTGTATTCGACACATTAATGAGTATTTAGTAGTAAGTTAAATCATTTTTTAGCCACACGATTAAAATCGACTATGATTAATGATTGATTCTACGATTATAATGCTTAATGATGGTTAGCCTTAGATGTATTAAAATTAACAATGTATATGGACATACTAATATTATGTAAATTTTCTTTCAAAATTTAACTCCGAACAAAAGGTAACGATGCTTTGTATGACCACACAACTAAATGCATGTGCATTTTCCCGTCCATCTTACTTAAATAAACCCTTTTATGCTTGTGTCATATTTAAGCACCAAAATTAATTGAACATTTCTAGGCAGGAAAATGCTGAATAATTGAGCGTTTTGGGTAGATAAAAATGTTGAATAATTTAGTATTTTAACACATGCAGAAAGAATAACTCACTGTCTGTGTTTCCCCTCCTATTCTCTTTTGCTTCCCCTAAAAAAGTTTACTTCTAAAGAAAGTAAATCCTTTCAGTCAAGTCCAATCACTCCACATTTTCCTTCCCCTCTCTTTCCTTCTCTTTAATATACCTCTTATGAAACATATCTTAATGGGATTCCGTAAATTTTATCTCAAGCCGAATTGGTTTCATATTATAATTGGACAATCCAGATCTAAACTAGAATTTTTAGTTACTTTAGGGTATCTGGCATTTGTATAATTAGTTTGTGCAAGAGCAATAAAATAAAGGAGTACACAAACGTTCTGTTGGTGGTGAGCCAGTACAGAAACGATTGATTGTGAGTGAGCCAGTTCTACTCTTAAATATGTGGCAATATTTAAGCCTTTAGGCCATGTTTGGTTGTGGAGTAAGAGGTGGAGTAAACCCCTTACTCCACACTTAGGTAGCCAAACGAGAAGTAAAAGAAGAGGAGTAAGGTGGATTAAGAGGTGAGTTAATCCGGAGTAAGTTACTCCACCACTTCAGGTGGATTAACTTACTCCACACTTTCTCTACCTGTAGGGCCCACTATCATAGGAAGAGGCTCAGTTTCCAACACTTTACTCCTCTAGGCGGATTAATTTAAGCTACGAGTTATACTACCAAACAAGATGTAAAATATGTGAAGTAAGATGGAGTAAGTCATTTAATCCTCATTAACTTTACTCCACAACCAAACATGACCTTAGTTTTTTGAAAGAGATGGATTAACATTCTCAAAAGACCCTTGACAGCCACTGTCAAGAATTTCCAAAAAAAAAAAACATTCTCAAAGGCACACATTTTAGAAATAAACATCTTCAAATTTTACTTTATTTTACATAATGAAATTTAATTACTGTACGGTATAATTTTTTCGATTCCTAAGTAGTTAAACAAAATAAAAAGAAAAAGGGTTTATAGTGTTTGTGTTTAAAATTTGCAGAAGGGCAAGTTCTAACATGTTTATAGTTTAATAATAAATAAATATGAACTATATTTGAGGAAAGCATGCTAAATGAAATTTCTTTAATCTCAAATGTTTCTTGGGTTTATCCGCAGCCAATTCTACAGAGCCCCTTTTGTTTCTTTATTTTTTTTTTAAAATAAAAAAATAATCTTTATTACAAGTGGGTATACAAATAATCAAACTAATATCATATTGCAGTTATCTCCGCCTGCAAATCTCTTAATAAATCAGTAAGCACATAAATAAAGAGTAGGCTACTACTTTGCAATGCCCTAATCGGTCTGTACTATGTATTAATATTTTTATTTTAGAAGTTCAAGCAATCGTTTAATATGAACTCCAAATGAAAATATAATTGGAGATCAAAATTTATATTTTCAAAAACTTTTTTACTATTTTTTAAATAGTTAAAAAATCATTATTTTCATATGATCCAGGATGTTTAAATCAAGTGATTTTCTGCTTATAAAAATAGTAAAAAAAAAACATTTAAAAAATATAAAATTTAGTTACCAATTGTATTTTTTTCATATGAATAACATATTAAGCGATACTATGTATTTGTATTTTTATTTTAGAAGTTCAAACAATCGTTTAATATGAACTCTAAATGAAAATATAATTGGAGATCAAAATTTATATTTTCAAAAACTTTTTTACTATTTTTTAAATAGTTAAAAAATCATTATTTTCATATGATCCAGGATGTTTAAATCAAGTGATTTTCTGCTTATAAAAATAGTCAAAAAAAACATTTAAAAAATATAAAATTTAGTTACCAATTGTATTTTTTTTCATATGAATAACATATTAAGCGATTCGAGTCGAATTTTTAGACTTTAAAAATAAAAAATATAAATCCATATCACAAACAAATCTGCACATTGCAAATTACTATAGCCTCACCTTCATCACAAATGATGTCAGAAAACATTTTAGGTTTAAATTTTACACAAACTGAGGTCCCGGCTGTCTTGTCTTAGTCGAGAAGTCCTTATCATACAAATTTCTCTTTCATTGATCAGACATAAAAAAAAAGAGGGATGATTTCGCGTGATCTTAAGTATTTTTGTTTATGTGTTGATAATGACTGCAAAACAAAATATTAAATTTGCAAAAATTTAAAATATACCCCAAAGTCAGAAGTACACCGGATAAAAATAGTGCACGTTTTTTTTATTTGTAAAGGTTAGGTGCCGTGTGTATCTATAGAGAGATGATACGGTAATTTGCAATGCGTACGTAGATTTCGGGTCCGACTCTGCTGCTTTTCTGATAGAAAAGCAGCAGCCAGCTTTTTCAGATCCAACTATTTAAATTTGTTGAGATTTGTGCATGAAAAAGTTTCTGTATCGAGATGCGTGAAATGAAAATTTTTGAATAGTGGAATGTAGAAAAGCAGAACCCTGTTTTTCTGTCGGAAAAGCAGCATAGTCCATTCCGTAGATTTCTGCTATGAATTTGTCTCTTCTTTCAAATCAGTTCAATACGAATCATTGAACATTTTCTTCATATGAAAATTTATATAGAGACCAAATTTTATACTTTTATAATTTTTGAACTATTTTTTTAGATAAGTAAATTGTTACTAGATATATAACGATTCTAGATTATTCAAAAGTAATGATTTTCTATGTACTTACAAAAAATAAAATAAAAATCTAAAATTTTATATGTGTGTAAGTACGTTTTCATATAAAAATTATATTGAGCAGTTTGAATTGATTATTTAAACTTTAAAAATTAAAATATGAATTCATAATACGATCTGACATGGACAATGCAACCTACCATTAATATAAAAAGTGTCAATTAGGTAGGCTGCGCACATACACAAGTCACAAGATAGGCAATTGAAGCACACACAAAAACACAACTCAAATAATAAATTGTAAATCTATCTAATGACGGTAGTTCGATCAATCATTTGCAACCGGCATCATTCTCTTTTATTATATTATACAAGCCTAGCTAGGCTAAATCATTTAAATGTTTCAGAAAATTTATATCACGAGTCCAAATGTCTTAAACGGACACCTAATAATTTAATTTTAAACATCAATCAAACGAGTATCAATGGCGCAATACAGAAGTCCAGTTCTTCAGGGTGTCAATAGAATGAATCCAAAATGAATAATGTTAAAATTATATCGTATTTGTATTTTAATGAGTGAATACTAAACAAATACAAGTATTTTATAAGAATCAGTGTTTGATCTAGTAGTAAAGGTAATGTTCTCTGTGTAAGAGGTCGCATGTTTGAAATCCGGAAGAAATTTCAGAACAATTCTTTGTGAATATTAAATAGTTAGGTGACTTGACATCTAACCTTTACTTAAAAAAAGATACAAGTATTATGGGTATGTTTGGTTGTAAAATAAGAATATCAAGAATAATTATTGTTTGTCTTATTAGAATAGCCAAATTTCAAAACCCTTAGAAATAACATATTCTAATAAGACAAAAAATTTGGATTCACTATTCTAATCCAACCAAATACCGAATAGACTATTCCAAATAGCCTAATTTCAAGAATAACCTATTCTCAATTCAACCAAATATACTGTATGAATGTCAAAGTTCAAAATTGAATTCGCGGGTTCGAAATTGATAAATGATCTTATATGGTCAACAAATTGTTAATGGATTCTGCTTACAAATAAACAAAATAATCTTCTTAGAATAATACAATAAAACCTAAGTAAAATTAAAAATAAACCTGCATGCATAATATGAGATTAAACTCTTTACAAATTATGAGATCATTTTAACAATAAGGAAAAGAAAAAAAAGTATTTGAGATGTGCTACTAGAAGTTCAAATAATTCAAATGTATGTATTTCTTCAAGAGATTAAATAATCTGTATTCATATCTAGAAGTTCATATCTAGAAGTTCATATCTACATAATTTTTCCTTGTCTAATAATTATTTGCCGTATTGTGTAAATAGGTAGGATTAGAGTAGTTTGATGAATTAATGAGAATAAAGAAGTTTAGATTTAGAAATTAGAGTCATTTGACTCGTTGTAGATACTTTTTTTTATCGGTGAAACTATTAGTAGGCGTTTAAAGTCACTAATGTTAAAAAAAATTATTTACTGTATTGGCAAGGATACAATATGTGTAATTTATATACAAATAATTAGCAGGTTCTGACTTAAATAAATAAAGATTGTTAAGTTTATCACCTTTCTATATGAGTATATGTTCTGAAAAATAGAAAGTATATAATTGTAATTAATATTAATTATAAAATTGTCTCATTTAAAATTATTATTTCATTCTAAATATATTTCTAGATATCCTCCTGATGAAGTACAAAAAGCCGAAATTTTTAAAAATACCCTTAACCCGAAAAAAATAAACCAAAAAACCGTTATTTTGGAAAATTCCATATTTACAAGGGCCGTAAATTCAGCTAATTACGGTGAATTTTAATATATTTGTTTAATAATTTTCAAAAATAGAAAGAACAACTAATAATTTGAATATGTTAGGAGGAACATCAAACAAAATAGATAAACCATCTTATAATTTGATGTACTAGAAGAACTCCAGAACATTTTTCAGGCAGGATATTTCCTGGCAGTAAAAAAATTAAACTATTTCTTGGTGTGTTACTGGAAAAAAATAAAAATACTTTGGATCTGAATTATTAATCCCGGTTCAAAAGTCACTTCTAGTAAATAAAGAAATTATCGTGGTACTTCTAGTATATTCAAATTATAAGGTACTCCATCTATTTTTTTCAAAAATGATTTGCCATCATTACGAAATGTCAAATCAATTTTTTTCAAAAATAGATGGAGTATCTTACAATTTGAATGTACTAGATGGATCACGATAATTTATTTATTTACTTAAAAATGACTTTTGAACCGGAATCAATAATTCAGTTTTAAATCATTTTTATTTTTTCCAGTAACACATCAAGAAATAGATTAAATTTTTTTACAGCCAAGAAAAATCTTGCATGAAAAATGTTTCGGAGCCCTTCTAGTACATCTAAATTATAAGATGGTTTATCTATTTTGTTTGATGTTCTTTCTAACGTATTCAAAATTATTAGTTATTCTTTCTATTTTTGAAAAATTTTAAGCAAATATATTAAAATTCACCGTAATAAACTGATTTTTTTTATTTTTGTGGGCCGCAACGACAAATGACAGACTGTCGTTGCGACCCTGGTAAATATGAAATTTTCCAAATTTAGTGGTTTTTTGGTTTATTTTTTTAGCAAGTTTATATTTAAAAATTTTGGTACAAAAAATGAACATAAAGGTTGCAAGGCCTAAAAAACTTTTAAAAAAGGTAAGTCATTATAAACCATCTGATTGGTTTCAAATGGTCAAAGATTTTCAGAATTTTAACATTGTCTTTGTCTAGAAAATCAAGAGGAGACCATCCAGGAAAAAGACAAGCTCTCAAAACCTAAGACCAAGATATCAGATATACCATGTTTTTTCTCTAATTGGCCGACAAACCTTTTTCTTTTCTATTTTTTTATGTATTTATCGCGTTGCAAACTTACAATTGGTGAGGTGTGATCCAAACCTAAGACCTAAATCTAGCTCATAAATCCGAACTCGGAAAATTCAAACCCCTTTGTTTCTTCTGATAGGATTGTTCACCAAATCCAGACTTAGTTCAGGTTGTGCAACTTGCCAGAAACTATTTGATCTATTAACTAACTAATTAATTTTAATTAATTGATACGGCATCTAATTAAATGTTGATTGGAAAAGTAACGATGATTAGATACACTCATGTTGGAGGCCGTTGATTGGAGGGTTTTCAACAAATTGAAAGCTTAGATTTTCAGATTAAAAAAAAATTTGAAAATTTAGATTTTCTGAAGAAACGGATCTTAAATTTTTAGTATTATAAAGGTAACTAATCATGATGTTAAAATGTTAAGAATATGTTTGATTCTCCTGCATTAATTAATTTTTGAACAAAAACTATTGAAAAATATTAATTTTGATGCTCACTATGCCGCCGTCCTATACTAAAAGAGGAGTGCTAATTATCATCCGGAGAGTCATCGTCTAATGCTAGTCCGGTCATTAGCTCAAAATTTGAGAATTCATATGTACAATTTTGATGCCTCGAAAGAGTGTACTGCCTGTCCCCACATTCTGACATAATAAAATTTTGGAATGAGAATCTACTTCTTTTCTTCGAGAAAAGGAGGGTCCTTCTTTTAGAGAGAAAAGAGAAGGGAAGAGAGAGAGAGGGGGGGGGGGGGGGTTCTCCTTTTCTTTAAGAAGAGAAAATTTCGTTCTAAAATTACTACATGAAAATTTTGTATTGGATTCACTTTTTATCTTGATCCAAAAAAACTACTAACAATCTCTATCGTGCTCTTTGATACCGTGCGCATGAATTTTCATGCATTAAAATTTTTGATGCGTCCAAAAGAGTGAAAATTTATATGGATTCATTCTTTCCAACATATCAAAATTCAGACATGCAAATTCTTAATTTCTGCACAATTGCTTGTGGGAGGCTTAGGTAATCGCTCCTTGCGAGCGAAATCTTTTCCCATTATAAAATATAGCATTTGTCCTATAATTAATTTTTCCAGTTTAATGGGCTTCCAAAAAAAAATTTCAAAAAAAAAATAGAGAGAAAAATATTTTTGAAATATCTGTCAGTTTTTTCTTAATAAAGCTAGCTTAGAAATTAGATAGCAGTGTAATCTGGCTGGATTGGCGTGGCGTGCAATTATACACATGATGAAAGTGAAACATGCAAGTACATGTTCAGTGCATGTAACAAGCAAGGTTTCTCAACAACAAAAAAAAGCAAGGTTTCAGGTATAATCACATGGCATTTCTAGCAAGGATTTTCTTAAAAAGCTACAAGACTGAATCTGATAGGTACAAGCAATGCTTTAAATGTTCACATTATCATATTGACATGTTCCACCACGCGGTCCACGCTATAAACTTTGCAATGCAGATTGGACTATTCAGGCGTTCATTCTACAAAATTTATAACCTAATCGTAGTAATAATCTTCCACCATATCTCAAAAAAAAAAAAAAATCTTCCACCATCGTAATTGGAGATTTAGTCCAATAAAGAAAGAGGTTGGGCTTTATCTGAGTGTTGTGTAGTGAGGCTGTTGTAATATGCATATTACTTAGAAAATCACTGTTTTCGGATAGATTCAGAATTTTTTTATTAAGTGATTTTTTATCTATTTAAAAAGATAGTAAAAAATAAAATAAAATGTAAAATTTGATCTCCAAGTACATTTATAAATAAAGATCATATTTAATGATTTGTATTGATTTTTTGAACTTTGAAAATGGAGATATAAATTTATAACACGGATTGATTTGTATATGTATATTTTCTCACTCTACCTAATAATACAGGTTTGCAAACAAGAATACAAGATGGCTCAATGAGCCAATATTTGTCTAGCACACAAACTCAACTGGGATACGTGTCTACATGGCGATTCAACGTCAAACAAAATACTTGAGAGTGTTGAGAGCTCCAGCTTGCTTGAACTTAAACTGAGCTCATGCTCTCCAAAAATCCCCATTCATGACATTTTTAACTTGCATTCGTATTTTTCTTTCAATATGTAATGTGTAAAACAATAATAATGTTTTTTTTGTTTAATATTAAAGGCATACATTCTTGAATTACAATGATGATCAATTCATCATTTAAAACATAGATAAATTCATTACTGGTACATTAGTAAAATAGACATTATAAGCAGAAAAAGAAAACACAATAACCATATCAAATTATATGCTAGAGCAACAATATTAGCTTATTACAGGATTAAAGCAATTGTCGATGTTTTCTATTGGTATAAAACATCTTTTGTAAGATGTTTTTCTTAGTAAGATGCATGAAATAATTTAATTTACAAAAACGTGCACATTTACCAATTATTACTCCATGGAATATAAACTGTTGTCAACGTACAGTGCAGGATACTGATTTACATTAATTAGTCAGTTCCCACTAATTTTCTGACAGGAGACCGACTTATGTCACGACAATTTGATTTAATGGAGTGCAAAAGGTATAGAAAATGATAGACAGCCTTTTTCAAAATAAGGGCAAAAGGCGTCTTTATCAAGACATAAAGGCCCAAAAAGAAAGGCAGACGCAATCCATAGACACAAAAGAGGGATGATGCATTGATGCGCATGCTTAAAACATGGAGAAAATACCCACATGGGTCAAATCATTTAAGTCTTCCAATCTACTTTCATTAGTTGGTGCTATGAAAATATGATATGGGTCGAGCCACGTCAGCCCAACTACCTCTCTAGATATTCTACGGACGCAAATGCTTCCAGCTGATCATTGGTTCATTGCCACTTCGTATCTAATACAATCAAACTGTTTTTTTTGTTTTATCTTGTCAAACCTAGTTCTTGGAACTACCATACTGCTTATTCCATTCTTCATAGGTGACTAATTCGTTTGAGCCGACAGAAGGCCTGATTTCCTGCAAAGAATCTTCAAAATCCTGCGAAGTATAAAACAAATATTTCAATCAGATGGAAAATAAAAGAGAATAGAAGTCTTTACTACAAACGTGAAAACGGAGAACACAGAAGTTATCATATAACCCAGTTGGTTTGAGAAGTATCCAATTATCACCCCACCAGCCCCAAGTAAACTGAAATTTTTATTGATGGTAAATAAAAAAAATGGTAAGGGATTAGGCCTCTGCCAAAAAAAAAAAAAAAAAAAACTACATGGATGCCATTCTAGACGGAGACCTTTGTCGAAAACAAATAAATAAATAAAAATCATCCTGGACGCCATTCCAGACGGAGGCCTATGCCGAAAAACAATAAAAAAAACATTCAAGGTGGAGTCCATTCCAGATCTCTCTCCTCTCACTCTCTTCCTCATTTCCGATTTTGATCCTGGACGGCATCGGGAATGGCGTCCAGGATGTGTAATTTTTTTTTTCGGGCAGAGGTCTTCATCCGATATGGGGTCCAGTCTGGATGCCTTCCCATTTTTAAGATCTCACACATCCCTTCCCGTTTTTTTTTTCTTCTTTCTATTTATCATCAATAAAAATTTCGGCCAAGTAAATCATTGCTCTTCCTAGTCAGGAAAGAGTATTAGACGAGGTTCCTTTTGAATAATATTGATATTGAGAGAAAAGGTATATCTATGCTTTATGTTTTGCACAAGTATCTGAATATATGGAAGCATTGCAAGGTAGAATAGAACCTCCCCCCCCACACACACACACAAACAAAACAATTAAAAAAATACGAATATATAAATAAAATTTATTGTGTGAATAAATTGAATATGTTGCTTACTTTGAGATTTACCAGCCTGAGATCCTCTTTCTTGAGTTTTGTGATTTCAGTTCCCTGAATAAGTGCCTCCCTTAGTGGGCCCATCGATGCATCCTTCACTAGGTTTTTCATGTCTGATCCTGAATAACCTGATATCAAACAAATTGTTTTAATTGGAACATTTCTAATCGAAGCGTTAGCATTTTACTTATCTTTAGACTCATCAAATAAAAAAGCCCAACAAACCAAATATATTACGCCATATAATTATTCAACAAATGCAGGGGAAAAACATGTATTCAACTAGTGAATTATCCAGCTAGGACAAGAAAGTTTTTATATATAACCCTGAAAATCCTTGAAACATATGGAACAATCCAGTAAAACAAGATATCTTATAATTTATGTGCCCCCTAAATGTTTGGAAACTCAAATACCCTTATCGCCCATCTTTTCTGACACTGCCAACAGTAAAACTTGTTGCTCACTCATTCATAAGGAGCCAAAGAGAAGGAGGGATGGTCTTCAGTTATTTACCAAATGAACAAAAATCGACATTTATATGAAAAATATAAGATAGATCAAAGATGTGAGCAATTAGATGTATTAAAGTCAATTATTTCTTTGTTAGGTTTGGGTTTTGCATGGGAAAAATTGTGTTTGTAACTTTGGATATACTAATTAACCATATTAACACTTCCAATTCAAATTGACAAAAGCTGAAAACGGAACCCTGACTCCAAAATTACAGCCATGGTTCTAAATTGGCAGCCCAAATTTCGAACTATGGCTGTTAACATCTATTAGAAAGATAGTTTAATTTGTCTTTTAAAATAAAAGCCAGAATTTAAATCCCGCTGTTAACATTTTCCAAAATCAGGCCAGAGTTTGAAGCTCCTCCTGCCTATCCAAATTTGAGTCAATCATTTGACTCCAGAATCATGGTTTCCATTCATTAATATCACTAAACAAAAAATGTTACCCTTTTAATGATCAACCCAAAACAGACCAAATGAATTAATTTATTTTTCCTTGAAACCCTTATAGTAGGATCTCACAAAATCAGAGCATACCTTCAGTCAATCTGCAAACGGTTGCAATTTCATCTGGTGAGAGCTTGAGAAGACCATCTTTCTCCAGTAGAGTGCGAACTATACTGGCCCTTGCCTCTTCCCAAAAATAAACTCACAGCGCATTAGAAATTATTTATCTGACTTTTTAAGTGTAAACATTGACCCAACTCCACAATTCAACATAACCAAGACCTGCCTTGAAATGGACAGACCTCAGACCTATCAAGATAGCAGGTGGGATTTCCTGACCTGCTGTCAGTCAGGTCAGTCCATAGTTTATGCTCTAGAAGAATATGAGCTTTAATGATTTGATTAAAATCCTATTTTGCAGAACTTACTGCTTCGATACCATAAATTAGATGTGGTTAGAGTGGGAAAAATGGCACGCCGGAGCCGACTCCGTCACGGAACGGCACGGAACGCGTGTCCTTCGCGTGCCGTGACCATTCGCGTGCCGTGACCAATTGTTGGCAAAGAAGACACGGCACGGCACGGCACGACACGGCACGGGACACGCAAGTCACGGAACGGTAGACACGCCAGTCACGGCAGTCACGAGGCAATACACTAACATACCTTCCTATAAGATATAATTTTATTTTAATTTAAAATATTTATATTTCAATTTCAATTAAAACATTTGAATTTTAAAGAATCGTTTCGTTTTTTTTTTTAAAACGTTAAATGTGATCAAACGTGACTAACGCACGTTTGGTCACGGCACGTTTAGTAATGGCACGCGAGTCACGCCATGACTCGTGTGCCGTGACCACCCCTCATAATTTTTATCACGGCACGGCACGGCACGTGAAAAATTTACTTGGTCACGGCACGGCACGGCACGTGACCAAAGTCACGGCGTGTTAGTCATGGCACAGCACGACACGGCACATTTTTCCCACTCTAGATGTGGTGCTCTATTTTCAAATAGAAAGGACGCAAAAAGAGAAAAATCTGGTATTCCTATTTCAATTTGCCATCAGGGATGCCCAGCCGGTCAGGAAAAACCGACCTAAACCAATGCTGTTTAGATCTATCCTTCAGTCCTTGGCTTGAATATATTCTTCAACTAGTGGGCCAGTCAGATCAGCTGAATTTCAATTTCAAAATGGCCATTGGATCCAACAGATCCATCAGCAGCCTCAAAAATTTATAAAGTAAGAAGAAAAAGGGAAAACCTGATGAAGGGAGTGGAATGTATAATCGCCTTGCTAACCTCCTACGTGCCGCTTCATCTAGCTCTTGAGGTCTATTTGTCGCACCTTAAGTATTTAGTAAGATATAAGATTTGTAATGCAAAGATTACATTGGTTATTAAACTGTATATCTGCAATACCACCAGTTGGGTCATGCTGGCAATAATGAGACAGAAAACATGTTCATAAATACTTGCCATTCAAAATGAAAGAAATACATGCAAATGAGAAAAACTAACAAGAATTTTTTCAGTAGGTACTGTACAACCCAACGTTGCCGAGGAACAGTAACATTGTGGAATGTGGAACAGAAACAGAAGGGAAAATTAGAAGTCCTTTCATAGACATACCTAAGCAAGTATATGCCATAAGCAAACTCATCGATTTATATAAAACTCAGTAAAGTTTGAATAGGTCATTCTTGCCTGTTTCAAAATGTATGTACCAACAAGCAATCTTTAAGTTATAGTGTAGATTGGCAACCCTTAAAGAGACCATGACCAAAAAGATTCTGACCAGGAATTTATAGAAAACCAAAAACAAGTTTAAGCTGGTACAGATTATACTAGGTAGAGGAATTACCAATAAGTAGTACTTGGTCATTGCCACTATCAAAGCCCTCCATCTCTATTAGAAACTGAGTTTTGAGTCTTCTGCTAGACTCATGTTCCCCTTCTGACTTGCGCTGCCATTGAAACCCTCATGCCAATTATAAGAATTTTGAAAGAGAATAATAGGAACAATATTACATAAAAAAAATTAGGTAGGTGGGGAGGGAGGGAGGGAGAGAGAGAGAGGCAAAGAAACTAATACCTGAGAGAGCAGAGAATCTATCTCGTCTACAAATATAACGGCCGGCTGGCGACAGCTAGCAACTCCAAATAGTGCTCTAACAAGCTTCTCTCCCTCACCTATCTATTATAGAGTACGTCCAAATACATCAATTTGAGATGGCACATGCAAAATCATTGCAGCTCAACTTTTTTTACTGAAAATGCATTGGTGACAAGACATATACCCATTTACTGGTCAAAGAACTAGCTGATATGTAGAAAAAAGTTGCCTTTGCTTCTCCTGCAATCGCTTTTCCTATCATTGTCTTTCCAGTACCCTACAAAGTTGAAAGAAGGTTGCACATATCATATTAAAAAGAAAACCCTATAAAATTGAGTTATTTTGGAAGCAGTTTTGACCAATACAAGTAAAACTAACCTCTAAACAAAAAAATAAGAAAAACAATACAAAATTGAAGTTCAAGGTCTCTTACAGGTGGACCAAATAGAAGAAGTCCTTTGCCCGGAGAGCGACAACCACGAAATATGTCAGGTCGAATGAGAGGGTAAATCACCATTTCCATCACACATTTCTTCGCATGCTCCAATCCAGCTACAAAAGAAGGACAGTCAATAAGTAAATAACACAAAAAACAATAATAAAAGGGTTCAAACCCCTTCATTTTTCATGCCTCCAGTTCTTCAATATGTTTCCATGTTGGTTGATATTTAACTCCTTGACGCCCATTAAGGCAAAAGCCGAAATGACACAATATGTTAGATGGTTGTAGAGCATGCAACGCAAGCCATAACTTAAGATTTTAATTTTTATTCAAGCTTCAGATTTAATTAACAAGTGGAGGATAAATATAAAGGAGGCACAAAAAATGGTATGAAAACAAGCATTTAACAGGTTGCTTATGCTAAATGTTATGAAAGAAAATGATGGACCCTAGTGAAGCCTACAGGGTCAATCAGAACTCCCTGATCCAGTGGCACCACCCACAGCTGGTACACGTGAAAACCAAATTTAAATGGTACAATACCAATAACTGCACATTAAAGTTTTTTAAGCATTGCCATCTCCTGGGTAAAACTTGGTAGAAGCCAAGAAAAGCAGAAGAATGGGACCAAATTGAGCTCAAATCCGGTATTGATTGTTGATCCGGTACATGGGTTAGCAGATATATACCTATATCACTCCAACGAACATTAGGGTCTTTCTCCATGATCTCATTGCTAATGTGCTCAATAAGGCGAGGCTCAATATTTTTCAATTTTTCAGGAATTTCTCCATCTGGACCACATAGCAATTCCATGCTTCAACAAAAAAAGAAAAACACAATATTGTGATTACGGTGTAAGCCTAGATCTGGGAAACTGACAAGTTAAATGGCAGTCCCTGGATACAAGTCAATACATACTGAAAGTAGTTACTATAGCTGTTTGTACGAAGATGACCAGGTATACTAAAATTAGATGTCATGTTATTATTTGGAATATTTATTCTAAGCAAATTGTCTGATTTTTTTTTTCTTTACTTTCTTTCACTCCTAAAAGACATTCAGTGTTGTTACATGATACCATAAAAGTTCATGTTTCTACTATAAACCAGCCATGCCAGCATCAAGTAACCAGAATAGATGGCCAAACTAATGGATGGATGAAAACATTACCATTTACGTGTTGAGTCATCAAGTCCATCATCACCTTTGCCTGGCATTCGCGACCCAGCCATGGTGCTCGTGTTACCATTATTGTTCCTTATAGGAGGTACAAAATTACCACGAGGTCCCCTGCGGTTAAATCCTCCAGGCCTAATTCCATAATTTCTCATACTTGTGTTATTATATTCATTCGAAGGAGACGTAGTAGGTGGGGCCCGCAGACCAAATTTCTGCTGGTTATCCAATTCCTTACAGTCAAATAACAGCAAATAAGAGGTTGAATGCTTCAATCATTGACTTAGTCTAAAAGCAAGTGAACAATTATAAATGACTTTGCTGTACGGGACCAAGTTTTGACGCCAACATTAACACAACTAATCAAGTAAAGAAAATAGTGATCCAGTACAGTAATCCTAACTAAAAAAGCCACCGAGTAAATTTCATAATCTAAATCAATAAGAAAAAACTACCAATTTTGCCTTTGCTGTGACAAATCCATTGGTCTGCCCCTCGGCCTCATCATTGCTAGACGGAGAATTTGCTCTCTCGGAAATTGGGCTTGTAAACTCCTTGTGCCTCCTCTTCTGTTTAAAACCCGAGAACCCTTGTTGCCTCTCATTCTCCATTCTGGTTTGATTGCCTCTTTCATCTATTATACCAGGTATGAGCCATTTAGGACGACAAAGGATCAAATTATTAAGTTTGAAATTAGCTAATAATCAGATCAGCTCTGGTATTTGTACAAACTGGATATGCATATGCTATTTTCTAGTATACTGAATACTTCAGTGCAAAGTGGCATGCTGCTTTTCTTTTTCTAAAGAAAAAAGGTGGTAGGCTCAAACTCAGGTCTGCTTAAGCAGGTGTAAATTGTATAAATTTTGCAACTGAACAAATACGTGTGAGTGTGTGACTAACTACATAGTGTTCTGTGCTCGTACCATTATGATAGTTTCTGTTTTCAGTGTCTATATCCATGTTCTCAGTAAAGTTGAGATTTGCATTTGAGTCCTGGCAAGAGGAAATATTTGGATTTGACGGCTTGTTGTTATAAATAGAAGTTATCTTGGCCTGTGTCATCAGCCTTGTAGTGTTGGAGAACTGTTTCTCTTTTCCAATTGAATCTCCTCGAGTTGAATTGGATTTTTTGTACAGGTGAGAAGTATGAGTTTGAGGCGGCGGCAGCTTGCTATTTGCAGCTACATCTATATCCTGGGTAGAGAAGGTAACTGAATGTCACTAACAAGTATTAGGTATTTCAGTACTGCAAGTAGGATTTGAGTTGGCCCATTTTAATCCCATACTGTTTGCTATTCCTTCTTTGTTTTTTCCTTTTATGCCTTATTATTTTTCTTTTTTTTAAGACAGCCCATTTTCATTACTGAAATTTAAATACAAAATCGTTGAACTAAACCCAACATCAGTGACTCTAACTATCTTAAACGTATCTCCTAGCTATTTAAAGTTCCTATAAAAGCGGTCAGAATCACCAACTAAACCGTACCAGTATGGTACCACAAAACCATACCAGCGTGGTATCATAAACTTTTATGCCTTATTCTGATCTCTAATTGCATGTTTATGGGGTGATTGATTTTATAATTTGCAAAACATGAGGGTCAAATAAGGCTCTGTTGGTAAAAAAGATGGGGATTAATGCCCCGGTTAGGGTTACAAATCGTTAGTTCGGTGAAACTGGAATACTTAATGGAGGGAGAGGGAGGGAAAGAGTACCAGATGGCTATCACCATTTCCCTTGGAATTATAAAGAAGAGCTTGAAAGTACTTGGATTTTTTTATCCTTTCTATATCTACATCTCCTTTCCTCACAAATACACAACCAACTTCTTGACCTGCTTGATGAAATGCCTGGCTGAAAATTTAAAGCAAATAATAAAATTATTCTTGAACTCAAAGCATGAAGCCAGTAAAGTCAATAAAACATCAAAATATCAAGCAACTAAGCAAGAATAAAGGAGAAAAATAACTTTCAAGAGAAAAAACAATGGGGTTTTCTAAAGCACACAATTATACATTTAAGTAAATACACAACCAAACAAACCCTTATAATAAATTAATTATTTGTAAACAACACACACTCTCTCTTTCTCTCATGGAGAAGAGAAGGCATCAACAACCACAAGCTCGCCATCCTTGATCACGCGAGGCACTGGCATCACCTTGAGGAACGAAGAAAGCATATTCCTGACACGGTCGACCCGTGTCTTGTGCTGGATTCACCTGAGCATCCTTCCCCAGTGATTGCACTCCCCATCCTCTGTCGTTGGTGTTTTTTCAGGGCTTGATGTACAGATAGGTCATGACTTTGCTCCCTTAAACGGAGGTGGTGGTGGCGGTAGAGAGGGTTTTAGTGACTGTAGACAAGATTAGTGTTTGCGTATGTGTGTGGGGTTTACTAGATGGATTGACTTGGAAAGACTGGAATTTTAGAGTGATGACATTGGGAGAAAACAATGGGGTTTTAGTGAGAGTACCTATCAGAATCAGGTGCCAGTAAGCTGCTCGCCATGGCAAGCTTAGAAGCAGCCTCTGTTCGGATCGGCTTTACAAATGCAGAGTCCGTCTGGTCCGCAGACCCAACACCCGTTTGGGAGTCAAGAAATCCGAGAAGTCGGAGAGAGAGTGCACGAGCTGTGGCGGCTTCTCCTCGCTCGAGTGCGAGCTCGGTGCCGAATAACAAAGACTGGAGCCGTCTCAGGCGGTCACCGGCGTCGCTCCGCCAGTTTGAGCCACCCCTGGTTTCCATGGTGTGTGCAGTTAATTCCATTTTGGAAATTTCTTCCTAGTGGGTTATGGACATCGCGCTTGAGGTTTGTAATGGCGGGAAGAGGGGGGGATTTTGTTATGTGAGCGCGGTGTATGGTTGTACGGTAATTGTCCCGACTCGCGATAGTCGCACACTTGTTGTAGCAGCAGTGTATTGCAAAAAACAAGCATGTGCAGGCGTGCAGCCAATGTATCGTTACACGACACAGAACAGTACGGCTCGTTTCGTGTCCTTTTCATAGACGTAATGGGTCCGAATTTATAAAACCGACATGTATAAAAATACGGCACGTCATGACACTCACCTAAGATTTTTATTAATTCATTCAAATTACATCCCAGTGAGAAAGAGGCCTTGAATTTAATTTAAGTAATAGAGGCCCAAAATAAACAAAGCCCATTTCTCATTAATGAGACAGAAAACAGAAACACCAGCAATCTCAAATTGGAAATGAGAAAAAACTCTCCTCTCCGCTTCGTCTTGATTTTATACAAGTATACAACCCTAGGTAAGAATTGGTGAGAAAACAGTGTTAATTGCTGAAAAAATTCCCCATAGACCTGGTCTGCTCTCTCTACGCGCTAGTCTCTACCTCTTCTCACATCTCAAATCGACGGTCTCATCGCACAAAGGTACTGTCTGTTCTGTCCTCTCTTGCATTTTGCGTTTCGCGAATCTGTCTTACTTCCTATTTCGTGTCTGCCCAGATCAACCCAGATGGTAACGGTATCTCAAATCTATCAACACGGTTCGTTCTTTTGATCGAAATTGATCATTTTTCTTATCGCTTTTCATGTTTGAATTATGAGATGAGCAGAAATTGAGAATGTTATTGCTGGCTAGATTTCCCGTTCCGTATGTTGATCTAGATTTTACGACAACTAGAACCAGCTACAGTGTGTAGAAAATGAGATTTGACTTCTGATTATTTCACCGTTGGCTCTTACAAGCTAATATTATTTTATTTTTACTATTCTAGATAAGCAAGTTGTCTCTTAAAATGCACTTAGTGTCATATACTGAGATTATAGTAGAATGCAGACTGGATAATTTTTAAGGTAATTGGTTTATATTTGTTCTGTCCTTTCTTGCATTTTGTGTTTCGCTAATCTTTCTTTACTTCCTATTTCGCGTCTGCCCAGATCAACTCAGATGGTAACGGTATTTCAAATCTATCAACTCAGTTCATTCTTTTGATTGAAATTAATCAATTAATTTTATCGGGTTTTCATGTTTGAATTAGAGAGATGAGCAGAATTTGAGAATGTTAATGCTGGTTAGATTTCCCGTTCTGTATGTTGATAGGTTTTACGACAATTAGAACCAATTGTGTGTAGAAAATGAGATTCGGCCTCTGATTATTTCACTGTTGGCTCTTAAAAGCTCATATTATTTTATGAGCTGGGCTATGGTGAGTTGCGAAGTAAGATGTCATTTTTACTTCACGCTCATATTTTTATTTTGAAAATCTAAACAACCGATCCGAACCGCTCAACATGTTCTCCATATTGAAATGTGCTTGGAGACCAAATTTTATATTTTTTGGAATTTTTTTACTATTTATTAAGCCACTTTGAAAATCGCTGATCGAATGGTCCAGAATTTTTTACTGTTTTTTACTGTTTATCCGGATCTGCGATTTTCAAAGTGGCTTAATAAATAGTAAAAAAATTCCAAAAAATGTAAAATTTGGTCTCCAAGCACATTTCAATATGGAGAATATGTTGAGCGGTTCGGATCGATGGTTTGGATTTTCAAAATAGAGTATGAGCGTGAAGTAAAACGACGTTTTACTTCACAACTCACCATAGTCTATCTCTTATTTTATTTTTATTATTCAAGATAAGCAAGTTGTCTCTTAAAATGCACTTAGTGTCCTATACCGAGATAAAGTAGAATGCAAACTGGATAATTTTTATTAAGGTAATTGGATTTTGTTTATTAGTAATATGAAAAAAAGTATTTTAGTCAATTTGTGACATGTAGTGAGAAAATTTTGAATAACTGTTGAAAGTTAGTTATTATTAGTATCGGATGGCTGTAAACACCTCATTAAGCATTGTAATATACATCGGAATACTAAAGGAAGTGATGAACTAAGAAGAGTAATCCGATCTCTGTAATTCTTCTCTATGTAACCTCTCCTTCTCTCTTCCCTGATTTCTATAAAGGAAAAAAAAAAAAAAAAACTTCAATTACCCAAACCGTCCAATCAAATTACCAAGCCAAATTTAGGTCATGATCCATCCAGCACCATTACAATTAGTCCATCGGAATGCTGTTGGGTAAATTGTGGATCTTTGTTCTATTGTACCCTTGTAATTGGACTATTGGAATAATCTGACTTTAGAGATTTAAGACTAGAAACATTTTCCAAGAGAAACAACTGAACACAAGTAATAGCTTCATTTCTTGGAATTTAGGTCATCATTCATATGTAGTGCTTCCTCTTCCATAAAATATGTATCATTTTGCAATTGGAGTATGTATTGTTTCAGTAGTTCTTACTGATCACGACTTTTAGATAAATCTGTTTATCTTTCTATTACATTTTCGACTTGCTCTTAACCTCTCAACTAAGACTTGTATACTTTTTAATTGTTGTTTAAGTGAAAAAGAACATTACTTCAGAGTTTTTGTGTACCATTCTCTTTCAGATTTTGTTAGAAGTTATAACTGAAAATGCTCATGTATAAGAACATTCAGGTTTTGTTTAGTTCAAGGATCGAGTTTTCTACAGTTCATCGATACATTTTTAACCCAGAATTTTAGGTGATATTTAAATTAATTGGGATCAAGTTTCTATTAAGGAAACTTTTGTTGTTAAAAAATTCAGGTTAAGTTAGTCTTAATTCTATAGTTTGCATCCTATATTCCTGGATCTTTTTCGGCAGCGACATTATTTCTTCGGCCTCAGTATTCTAGATTTTTCAGGGATGATATTAAAAATGGAATTCCTAAAAGATTTCCTGACTTTTAGCAATTCTTAGATATATAAATAAACTCCAAAGTACTTATTCTTTTTTTTCTCCAGATGGATTGGCAGGGGCAGAAGCATGCAGAAATGCTGATGCAAATCTTTTTGGTGGCCTCGGCTGTGGCCGCATTTGCCATTGGTTATTTTATGCGTGACTTCCGCCTCATGATGCTGATTTATGCCGGTGGGGTCGTTCTCACTGCTTTAATAACTGTGCCGAACTGGCCCTTCTTCAACCGCCAGCCCCTCAAGTGGCTCGACCCGAGTGAGGCTGAGAAGCATCCCAAGCCACAAGTTAGCACTAACACCTCTTTCTCCAGCTCCAAGAAGAAGTCTTCCAAGAACAAGTAGACTTCTGAGAGCAGAGTGTCAGAAGGGCAGTTTGGTCTTTTGTTTGTTTCTGATTTTGGATGCCTGGATATTTGCTGGATGTTGCTTTATTCTCGTAAGTATTCAATAGTTCTAGAATTAGAGGATTAATTATTGCGCTTTCGTGCTAGTATGATTTGGATTTGTGAATGCTTTCATGATGGAAGGATCCTGATTTGATGTTTAGGTCTTTTTTTAAGGTTAGGCCTGGTAAGAACGTGCAAGTAGACCGAAATGTCTTGAAGATCTTGACCGGAAGCCCATGTTTCAGGGCATAACATAACCGGCCCTTTTTTCTCACTTGTATATGTTATATCCTTCTTTACATCAAATAAGCCTAACTTCATCTGATAAAAGCGTGGAAAGAGCAAATTAGATGGTCCATACAAGTACCCCTACTTTATTCTTTTAAACATGTTTTGGTCTTGTGTTGTTCAGCATAGGTTTGTTTCGTTGTGTTTGTACGTTTTACAAGTTTCGTTTTATTAGCAGATAAACTTGCCTATTTAATGTCTTCCAAAACCAACTCAGATAGTAAATGGCATCCGTAATCTATCAACTCCATTCATTTCGAACATGTTTTGATCCTGTACACTTTTTTCTTGTGACATGTTTTGGTCCTGCATAGTTCAGCACTGGTTGATGTTGTGAACTCACTATTTTGATTAAAATTCTCGGTTTCCTCCTAGAAAGTTCCATCTGACGAACCAGTGAAGGTTCAATTTGTTAATATAATGTTGTAGTCTCATTTATGTAATTTAATCTTCACAAACAATTTCATTAGTTGCTCCATACATGTGATCACATATTTTATGATATGTTGCCGGATTTGTAGTTTTTAGAAAGTAGTTGGCTGACTAAGTTAATCAACCTAAGAAACTGTGATCTTATCCACATAAGAGGGAATCTGTGTAGCTAACTTGGATGCACATAACCAAAAAAGAAAAGATAGATTGTGAAAGCTTGTATTCTAGTTTGATCCCTTTATCCACAAAAAGTTCCCTAGTCTAACCGTGACGATTCTTTCGTGTTTAGATATAGCATGATTGTCGTTTAATAATCTTTGTACCCAAGTTTATTTATATATATATATTTTATTTTTTGGAGTAACATGGAAAGTTGCATAAGTGGTCCAAGAACCTATTTTTCATAGGAGCTAATGGGTACTTGTTCTAGAATATTTTGCATTTTTTAGCTGGATTAAATAATTCGTCTCAACCTAACGCATATGGTCATGCTTATCTGCTAATTGCAGAAAGCATGGTCCATTGTATCATTTGGTTTTCATATGAAATTTTGCATTCGCTTTTAGTAAAATTTATATAATCCATTGCCGCGACAGGGATCTGCAGTCACTGTTGCAAAATGATACGGATAAAATAACAGCTTCCATTTATAGAAATAATTAGGGGTGCAAACGGATTGGATATTATCCGTCCGGATCTGTATTCGAATTTTTGTGAATTTGGATATTTAGATACAGATAGTTTACGAATACGGATACATATACAATTTTGGTTTTTGAAGCATATACGGATATAGATAATTATCTGTATTTGTATTTTTTCGGATATCTATCTGTGCGGATTTGGATAAGGATAATTATCAGTATTCGTTATATTTTATTCTCTCATTTTAGAATTATATATAGTTAGAAAAGAATATTTTTTATTAGTATGTATTGATTAAAAATATAGTTATGTTGATGATTAATTTTTGTTAACGAGATATATATTATGTAATGATATAACAACTTAAAAGTAAGAATAATTGTTCACCATGATGATTGAATGTCAAAATTATATGCATTCAAGTTATTTTTTTGTTCTAATGAAAAAAATAATTTATTAAATAACATGTTAATTTTTATCACAATATTTAAATTAGATATTCAAATTATATTCATATCCGTAATCGTATCCGTTTAATATTAATATTCATCTGCATGTGTATCAATTCATTATTTGATATGTATATATTTAGAGGAGGGATTCAATTACACTTTTTTTTGTGACACACTTTGACACCTACCATTTTTAAAGTCCAAATAGTCGATTTAAACCGTTCAACATGATGGATATATTAAAATGTGCTTGGAGATCAAATTTTACATTTTTTTGAATTTTTTTGCTATTTATTAAGATGTTTACAAAAATCGTTGTTTTCAGACCATTGAAAAACAGCGATTTTGTAACCATCTTAATAAATAGTAAAAAAATTCAAAAAAATGTAAAATTTGATCTCCAAGCACATTTTAATATGGTGATCATGTTGAACGGTTCGGATCGGCTGTTTGGATTTTGAAATCGCAAAATTGACCTATATAAAAAACGGTGTCATGATGTGTCACCAAAAAAGGTGTAATTGGATCCCTTCTCATATATTTAATATCCGATATATATATATATATATATATATATATATAGATGGACTTAGCTACTTCATGGAGTAAAACGACTTTGTACTTCACGCCATATCTTCATTTTCAAAGTTCAAATAGTCGATTCGAACCTTCCAACATGTTCTTCATATTGAAATGTACTTGGAGACCAAATTTTACATTTTTTGGAATTTTTTTACTATTTATTAAGCCACTTTGAAAATCTGAAAATCCTTATGAACAGTAAAAAACAGTAAAAATTTCTGGACCGCCGGATCAGTGATTTTCAAAGTGGCTTAATAAATAGTAAATAAATTCCAAAAAATGTAAAATTTGGTCTCCAAGCACATATCAATATGGAGAACAACTTGAGCGGTTTGGATCGGTCGTTTGGATTTTCAAAATGAAAATAATGAGGCGTGGAGCACCAAGTCGTTTTACTCCATGAAGTAGCTAAGCCCAGCACTATATATATATATATATATATCAGTATTCAAAAAATAAAAATAGATACAGATACCACTATCCGATCCATATCCAATCCGTTTTCACCCTAGCATATAATGTTGGTAAGGCCCCAGGTTCCTCCTTGAAAATATAAACTATGCGCCAATTGGGTGAATTTCGTTTTATTCGGTCGTAATTGAGAACCTATTTTAAGCCGCTATGATGCCCTTCTGTACCTATTTTATGCGTGAATTGTCTCTTATCAACTAATTTCTTTTTCGAGGATTCAAATATCAGTATTGTGTTTCATGTCCTCATCGTATTTTCGTTTTTTATATATTTAATAAAAAAAAGAAAACTAAAAAAAATAATCAACTAAATATTATCTGTATTATTATTTTTGCGCGTGCATGTAAACTTCAATATTTAGATTTTGTTTGATAGAAATCGAGAACTTAAATATTCAACATTGAAAAATTATTCGTATCATTAAATGTTTGCGTAACCTTTGCTGTCAACCAAAATAATATCACAACACCTTTGTTTTTTATGCACATAGTAAAAAGCGCGAAATAAATCTGATTTAACAATTTTATTTTAAGGTATGAATTTTAAAATTTAAACTAAAAACATGATTTAAACGTCAAAACTGACAAATTTTTACCCTCATTGTTTTTTTTGGGGGAGAGATTTCACGTATGCCCCTCAAAAACTTCAAAATTACGTATTTTTTTCCTCTAAACTTCAAAATCACGTATTTCCTCCTCTAAACTTTAAAAATTCACAAATCTACTCATTTTATTATCTTTTATATTAAAACTCATTTTAAATTTATAATATTCCCATTTTGCCGTTATTAAAAGCATACAAAATTTGTAGCATGTTTAAGAAAAATATCGTTCTTATATTTATCGTTTTTCAAGGTTTTTTACTTCTGACGTAGACGCGGTGAAACTTAGGAATACTCTTGTGTATGCATCAGAAGTAGAGAAATTGAATCATTTGTCCTCAGAAACTGATCAATTATAAGACCAACAATTTTCTTAAACGTGCTACATATTTTTTATGTTTTTAATAAAAGGTAAAATAGATTTTATAAATTTAAATGAGTTTTATTATAAAAGACAATAAATGAGTAAATTTGTGAGTTTTTGAAGTTTAGAGGAAAAAATACGTAATTTTGAAGGTTTTGAGGGGTATGCGTTTTTTTCATGTAACATTCGTTTTTTTTTTTTTTCTTGTAACCTTTTTGTCATAGAAAATTTAGTGGTTTCAATGACATTAATGATCGTTGCACGCCACAGCAATATAGCATTTTGTGACTTATGTCCGGTTGTGAATTTACACTGTGATCGGAATGGCCACGCGATTTCTCAAACGTTCGTGATCGGAAGTAAAGATTAAAGGCAGCGAGAATCGATTCGGCGGGATTTGAGAAGGAAAAAGTCGCTCATCGAAATCGCGTGAAAAGTGGAGGTATTTGGCGAGAAATGATTTCGCCAAACTGAAATTACACGGTTGCCCTCGTCGCTGGTGGGAAGGTCGCGGCTGAAGAGGAAGAAGAGGCGGAGAGATACCTGAAGTGTGGGCTGAGTCACCGGGTTGCCGTGAGTTTGACGCCTTCATTTTTGCTTCGCCTTCTCTTCTCTTCTTCGTTGTGAGTTACCCTTCTTCTATCTCCATTTCTCTTCCATGGCAGGTTTAAGGAAGAAAGCTTTTAATAATGGCATTGTTTTGTAAATTAAGGGAATTTTTGGGGTTTTTTTGTAGCATAAAACATTGAATTCTATACTGCAATTTAATTCTTCCGATCAGTAAAATTCAATTCCGAATCTATTCTAATCGTTTCTTTTCTATTGAATTGAATTCTATTTTTTATAATTGTTATTCCGATCACAGTGTTATTCTGCAAATCTATCAGATGTCCTCAATGCCCCCCACAATAGTTCATTGCCAAACCCTTCATTGTCATGTTGTCACGTACTTTATGTTAAAGAAAATATTTTATTTGCCACCAGTGAAAATTTGCCATCTGTATAAATTTAGCTGGCTAGAAAATTAATAATATTATCACTTAATATGACAAGTTCTGCCACTTGTTTATTCAAATGAACAGAATGTCATTAAAAATAATAGGAATAATTTCACGAGAGGCCTCCAATTTTTTGGCTCGTAAAAAATTAGTCTCCGAATTTTTAATTTTGACATCCGACAGTCAATTTACTGTTTTTTTATTTTTAAAAAGAAATGATACTTCTGATAAACTAATAATAAACTATTAAATAACCTAGTTAAAAATAGAAAGTATGATATGTATGTACCCACTAGTTAATTTTGGACTCCAAGAGGTTTTATGAAATGTTTAGGGTGTAAATGATATTATTTTAGTTGTTTATCCGATTCGTACTGTATTCGATAAAGCGGGTATGAGTAAGGTTTTTTTTTTAATTAGCTTATATGATATGGAAATGAGTAAGGATTTTTTTCGTTAGTTAAACAGGTAAGGGTATGGGTAAAAGATATTTCGTACCCGTTACCCTATAAGGTAATTATATAAAATAAAATTATATGATAATGTTTGAGTAAATTAGTGATGGTGAAACTTATTTGCAAGATATTTCATATAATAATGTTTGAGTAATAATTAGTGATGTACTTTTGTTATTTAGTATATGTATTTTTGTTATAAGAAAAAAATGTTAAACATATTATTTTTATTTGCATGTCTCATTATTTAGTTGTAAATTTAATTTATCCGAAGAGATTCATACTTTTTTATTCTCTTACTTTATAAAAAAAACAATTTAGTTGGAATTGATGACACATTTGTTTTTTTTATTAGCAATGCGATTACATGTGTGTGTGAAGTGAATGAGTTTTGATGTTCTATTTGTAAAATATAACAAAAATCTATAATATATTAGTATTATTTGTTATTCACCCGCTATCATTTCGTTATCCGATAATTTTAACGGGTAAGAATAGGGTAGGGTATGGGTAAAGTAAATTCTCAGTGAGTATGAATATGCAAATACTTCCATCCTACCTGTACCGTACCCATTGACACACAAATGTTGTCATGTTGGATTTTATAAACGAACTGAACTGAGCCGAGTCGAGTCCGGTAAAGTTTGAACTCAATTCATTTTAGATCGAGTAGAATCCAATCTGACTTTAGCTGAATCAGCTATACGCTAAGCCATAATCGAGCAAACTAGTTACAACTTTTTCCTGATCCAATTTTGAACGAACCAAAAGCTACATCTTTTTTTTTGGAATCAAAGTAGGTCCGATGGGCATCGGACCTACCTTGGTTCGATGGGTGTGATGACCATTCGATATGCATCAAAATCCGTGCAAGTCTGTATCAATTTCGTGCGCATAAATCTTGATGCTAATCGTACGGTCCTAGAGCTAATTGAACCTAACTGTAGGTCCGATGCCCATCGGACCTACTCCTATCTCCTTTTTTTTTGCCAGCCCTAATGCCCTATTGACATGCTCCTAAGAATTATTTAATATCTACTGAAATGTACTAATTAAATATGTCTGAACCTTCTTCTACTTATATTGTAGTAATTATTCACATCCTATGTTTTATCTGTTTCGTATATTTGCTGAGATATGAACTAAATTATATATTTCTTACTGATGGTAGAGCATCAATTCAACCTGTTCTAATGTTACATCTGTCAGCATGTAAAATTTTGTCGTTCAAAGGTGTTTTGTTTAGAAGTCACAAATACGGCAGAGAGGATGATGGCATTTGTCACTCGTCCGATTATTATGGTATTGTTTACATTTTATTATAATTATAAGTGTTCTTGACTTTCAAAATTTATTAGATAGATCTTCAAATAATAAATTCAAATCAATCTACTTTACAAATGATATATTTGGATGTAAAATTTATAAATTTTCAATAACATTTAGTCAAGTCAAGTCAGAGGCAGATTTACATTTAATGTATGGGGTCAATTGACCCCATTTTTTTAATTTTTTTATGTATATATAATTTAAAGTAAAATGTTATGGTACTGTAAAATTAATCCTCATTTTTCCAAGAAAACTTTTATGTGATTGGCTTCCATATGTGTCTGACTTCCATAGTTCGAAAATCTGACTCGGCCCCTGAGACAAGCGGTCAAAAAGTAATAAAAAATAAATGTATTAAAATTAACTTAAAGATCCTCTTTTTATGACCGGTTAACTTGATATTAAATACCATCAAAATATATAAATTTTGCATGTAAATACATCATTTGTGAAGTAGATTGGTTTGAAACGGTTTCAACTCATTCGATATATTTTGGAACCGGTGACACTTAAACCGAAATGTCATCGATATCATCATTACCGGACTCTATTTTTATTATATTTTTAAAATTAAAAATAATCTTATAATTCACATAGTTATATAATTATGCCTTGTAAGATAATTTTTGTACTCTGCTTCTTATTTTGTCAGCATATAAATCAGTTCATTTTTACTATTTTGTCCGTATATCCAGTTGGCAAAGAGCATCCTAATTAGGAGATAGGAGTAGGTCCGATGGGCATCGGACTAGAGTTAGGTTCAATTAGCTCTATCACTGTACGATTAGCATCAAGATCTATGTGCACGGAATTGATAGTCTTACACGGATTTTGATGCAGAACACACGAATCTTGATGCAGATCGGATGGTCATCACACCCATCGAACCAAGGTAGGTCCGATGGGTATCGGACCTACTCTCATTCCCCTAATTAGAGGCACAGTGAATTGACCACAGTGGGGCATTTATTATAGATCGGAAGCAGCAAGCCAAGCCAGCAACCTCACATGATTCAGTAGTCTATTATGGGTTTGATAACAACGTGCTGTGATCGACGGCCAGCTGCTACTGATTGGAATTGGAATTTTGGATAAGATGGCTCTTCAATTTCTCCAAAGGCAGTTTATAAACAGCTTATATCCTCTCCATTTCCCCTCGAAAAGTCTCAGATTAACTGCTCCAGTTGTAGGTACTGTGATTGGTCCGATTTTTATTTTTATTTTTTTTAGCAAGGTTTTAAATAGTCATTAAATTACAAAGTTCCCCTCACTTTTTTTATTAGCATCCAAGTCCTTAAGTTTTTAATGAAAATAAAATAAATTGATTGCACGAGTAGAACTATGGTGTTCTTAGGTTCACCAAGCCTCTTTGTGAACTCAACTCTAAAATCTATCAAATTGGCTTCGAAATATGAATCTGAACCGTTGAAACCCGTCTACCTTATGCTGATGCGTCTACATATGAAAATATTAAACTTTCAAATTAATTTTGTATAGAGTCAAGTGGTCAAAAAGTGTTCAAAAAATTAATGCATTAAAATTAATTTATAAACATTTAATTTTGACCGCTTGACTTTAAACTAAATTAATTTTAAAACTTTAACTTTTTTTGCATATAGATGCATCACTCGCAAATTAGATGAGTTTCAACTGTTCGATTCATCGTTTAAAGTCAATGGGATAAATTTTAGAGTTGAATTCACAATGAGACTTGGCCAACTTAAAAATACCCTAGTTCTACTCTGATTGCAAATATTAGCTCGGTGAAATTTTTGTACTCAGCTTACAATACCTTTTTCTTTATTGGAAGCTTACAGTACTAAAATGCTCAAACTAAAATACAAAAATGTCTTCATTGTACTTAATAGTTGTTAGTAACTATATAAATTTAACTAAGTTCATAATGATTATCAAATTAATATTCTTCTAATTTTACAATTACTGAAAAGATGTTCAGAAGATTTAGTCACCATTTTTAATCTAAAGAACATATTTCATTCTTTGTTGAATCGAAGCTTCAGTAGTTTTTTAATACTTGTGCACACTACAGGAATGATCAATTTATAATGACAATGCTTGTGTGTTTCAATAAGGTTGGTTATTTTGATAATGACCAAACTTTTTCACCAATCCAACATTAAAGTGCTATCACCTTTCTTTTCTTTTCTTTTTTGAACAAAAGAAAGATTATGAAAGAATCATTTAAAACAGTTTTTTTCTCATGTGAAAATTCACGTGTATTGATTTTTCTAAGAAAATTGCAGAATTTAAGCAAGCATCCACTACTGACAAGTGGGTCCCATTCACAGGGACTTGTGAATGAGAATTGCTTAAAATGACTTGTGCGTAAATCAAGATTTATCACAGGGACATAAATTAAAATTGTATTCCGAATTTGAAATTCGGTGGAGAAGAGAGAGAGTGGGGACAAAAATAAGTTCGGAATTTAAAGGCTCATGCGGAAAATCAAGTTCGGTTTATTTAATTTGATTTTTTGTGGCCGGTTGGAAGGATTAGGGAAAAAAAAAGGGTGGATATCGAAATTTGAATGTGTAACTAAAATTAAGCAATCAATCCGTTTTTTGATATTTTTTTATGATGGTTTATAAAAAAAAAAAATCACCCAGATGCTTTGAACATATACGATAATAGAGGAGGAATCCACTTGCAACATTTGCAAGTTATAACATCTTACAACAATTTAGTTTTGCGATTTTAAAAGTCTAAACAGTCAATTCAAACTGTTCAATATGATATTTATATTAAAATGTGCTTGGAGATAAAATTTTACATTTTTTTTCAATTTTTTTTACTATTTATTAAGTATTTTACAAAACTGTTATTTTTAGACAATTCTGAACCACTGAAAAACAACAGTTTCGTAAAATACTTAATAAATAATAAAAAAATTCAAAAAAATATAAAATTTTATCTCCAAGTATATTAATTGAACGGTTTGAATTGACTGTTTGAACTTTTAAAATTACAAAACCAAATTATTGTAAGATGTTGTAAGTGAATACCTCCTCATGATAATATTGAATTAATAAAATGCATGTTCATAAACGGTTCTTTCTTATGTTCAGTAATGGTAATATTTAATTTATGTAGGTAATGCATGATTATGATATGATAGCTATTAGCGTGTTGATCGACAGAGGCGAATTTAGTCTGTGTATGAACGAGATCAATTGATCTCATCATTTTCATTTTTTTTATACTTAGATCTTATTTTTAATATATTATAAAATAAAATATTATGATAGTGTGAAATAGATCCACATTCGTAATACGGAAATTTTATATACTTAGATTCTTATTACACTTGATCTCTATAATATATATAAAAGTTTAGCTCTGCTTCTGTTGATAATATTAACTATTGGGTGCATCACGTCGCATGAGGGAGGTGCACTGTCGTTATAGCAAGGGGAATGCTCAAACTTTTTATCACAGTTACTCTATCTGACGCCCTAAAAATATATGTCACACGAGACTCAGTCTGTTTTCGAAGCGTGCAAAGCCACAAGAAGACATAGAAATGTACCGAACAGATATATTCCGGGATAGTTTTTTTTCTTGCAGTGGTTTTTTTGTAGTCTATTTTATTGTAGAGGAGGACTCAAATACTCCATTGCTTTATGCTCTAATCGTACTATAATATTTTTATTTTCAATTTCAAATTTTAAACAGACGATCCGAACCATTCAACATGATGTCCACGTTTAAATATGATTGGAGACCAAATTTTATATTTTTGTTTTAGAATTTTTTTACTATTTTTTAAAATTGTTACAAAATCATTGTTTTTCAGAAAATTGTGGAACATTTAAAAAAATTTGTACCTATCTTAAAAAATAAAAAAAATTCCAAAAAATATAAAATTTGATCTCCAATTATATTTAAATGTGGATATTATGTTGAGCGGTTCGGATTGTCTATTTGAACTTTTAAATTAAAGATACAGATATTGGGGTACGATTGAGGCATGAAGTAATGGGACATTTGAACCCTCCTCTTTATTGTATTGAACATTAGAGTTGTATTCTTGTATTCATTTTTATATACATTATTTATTTTATTTTCACTGCATATGCTATTGATATTTTAGTTGGATTTTGTTCAAAAGGTTTTGGACAAAATATCATCTAACACCGGAATTAGCCATCTGATATGTTTTAAGATTTGTATGAACAAATTTAAAAGTTAATAAATTTAATTTGTTCTATAATTCTAAAATGTCCGTGAAAATTTAAGCACAGATCAAACGGTTTAGAATTGACTTTGGATGAAACTTTATCCATAGTTCTTTGGACAAAAACTCCACCCTTAAAAAACAGTAAGCAAAAAAAAAAGTGCTGTCTATGTTTATACTTTATAATTTCTTTTTGAATGCTAAAAATAAAATAAAAAAATCGGGTGTTTGTCTGCTCGTTGGCTTGCTGCTAGTGGCCAAAATTTTCTGTGGATCCCCTGGATCAATCAATGCACACAATAAAATTTAAAAGAAACAAAAAATACTAATTAGAGAACTAAGCATGAGAAGGGAATTTTTTATTTATAGAAATTATAATTAAGTAATAAAGAGAAACAAAAAAAATCCTAACACTCATTCTATTTAAAAATTTCGGTTTCAAAATTTGTATCCAAATTTTTTTTCGGATTCATCTATGACATCAAAAAATAAAATTACTCTATCTGTTTTATTTAATTATTTAATAATATTTTGTATATATAAAAAATTCCCGCATGAGAAATGCACACCGCTTACTCTTTATCTTTTGTTTTGTTTAACAATGAAATTAATGTCCTTTCAATTATATATTTGGAAAGAGGGGCCACGTTATAATTCCTCCATATAAAATATTGCTCTTGATGTGAAGGATTCCATGCCTCAATGAAGACTATTTTTATATTCTCTATTGACTACATTTTTAAGTAAAATAAAAATATTCTGATCGCTCTTATTTTTATCAAAGTCCGCAATACCACAAAAAAAAGTACAATCATAAAAATAAAACAAAAAATTCTCTTATATAATCTCAAAATTATATGAAAAATCAATAAATTGGGGAAAAAATTAAAACTTGAAGTATATACTATTTGATTGGATATTTTTTTCTCCTGTCTTACATGCACAAGCAATTTCTTTGATGAGGGGGCTGAACTTAAATGGAGTGGACGTGAAGAGACAGTTGAGGGGTGATTTCTAAATAAAATAAATAATTAATAGAAAACAAAAGTTTTAGTTGAGAGGCGCGAATTAATCATATACGACTTCTATTAAAAACAATGTTTAGAAACTGAGCAAAATCATACACGGATATTTTTAGAAAAACTGTGTATGAAGTAGTACAACCGTACATGATTTATTAATAATAAACTCTGTACAAATATAGGTGTCTTTAGTACCCAGTTACGCTTTAAATGACCGTGGGTGTATGGTTGAGCTTATTTTCGCGCAAGTACTTCCTTTCATTACACATTGTTTATTTGAATTTTTTTCACATCCGTGTATGACTCGGTATATTTCGAAAGGGCAAAGACACAAAGAAAACGTAAAAATGTCCCGAACTGATATATGCCTTGTATTGTTTTTTTCTTTTTCTTTTGTAGTCTATTTTGTTTGGATCCAACGTTGGAGTTGTATTATTATATACATTATTCGTATTTATTTACTGCGTATGTGATCAATATTTCAGTCCATTTTTCAATAACAACGATTAATAATATATTTTTTTTAATAAAATTGAAGATCAAGTCTCCAAATTTCCGTCACGACTAATGATAAATTAGTAATGTACTTCGAAAAATAGTAAGCAAAACAATAAAAATCGTAAAGCTTCCCAAAAAAAAACCATCCGTGCCATAATTCGAGATAACATCGTAATGTTCATGATGTTGTCATGTTTCTAATTTTTTTTTTTTTTTTTTCTTTTAGAATTCTTGGCCGAAATTTGCTGCTGGTGGCCGAAAGTTTCTGTGGATTCTCTGGATCAATCAGTTCACACAGTAAAATTTAAAAGAAAGAAAACGGATACTAATTAGATAACTAAGCATGAGAAATGCACACCGCTTCCTCTCATCTTTTTGTTCTGTTTAATAGTGAAATTTAGGGGCGGACCCAAGTGTATCCGGAGGCAATTGTCCTCCTGAATTTTGAGTTTTAGTGGAGATTTATCGGTTCCAACTGACTTTGCCTCCTTTGGAATTTTTTTTGCTCTCCTCTGGATATTTGATTTGTAATTCGAGTTAAATTTATAATTAAAATTGAAATAAATTTGTTGAATTTTGATTGGTAATTAGAATTATAAGTCAAAGCATCAGAAATTACAAGTCAAAACATTGTTTTTTATCGAGTACCCAATTGGTTAATGAATTTAAATTCGATTCAATATTTTTTTTGCCCCCTGATGAAAATCCTGAATCCGCACTTGGTGAAATTGATGTCCTTTCAATTATATATTTGGAAAAAGGGATCACGTTATAATTCCTCCATATAAAATATTGCTCTTGATTGGTAGGATCTCATGCCTTGGTGAAGATTATTTTTATATTCTTTATGATAAGTTTTTTTATTACATTTTTAAGTAAAAAAAATATATTCTAACAGCTCTTTCTTTTATCAAAGTCCGCACACAGTGTCACAAAAACAAAAACAAAAAAGTACAATCATAAAAATAAAATATAAAATCCTCTTATATAATCTCAAAATTATATCAAGAATCTATAAATTGGAATAAATTTAAAACTTTTAAGTATATAATAAACTTGATTGGATTTTTTTCTCTTCTATCTAACATGCGCAAGCAATTTCTTTGAGGATCAATAGTCATATTTTTTGTATTATCATGGGAGGACTAATACACTTAAAATAAAAGTTTTAGTTCAATTTCTATATACTTGGGGAGCGGCTAAGTTGCTGCCGGTAGCATTTCGGCGAGGTGCTTACGGAGGCATATCTTGCAATTTGATATTCAAACAACAAATTCAAACCATTAGATGTTCAATCTATATTAAAATCTACTTGGAGACCAAATTTTACATTTTTTGGAATTTTTTTACTATTTTTTAAGCTGGTTTGAAAACCGCTGTTTTTATTAAATTTCTGAAGCATTGAAAACAGCGGTTTTCAAACCAGCTTAAAAAATAGTAAAAAAATTTCAAAAAATGTAAAATTTGGTCTCCAAGTAGATTTTAATATAGATTGAACATCTAACGGTTTGAATTTGTTGTTTGAACATCAAATTGCAAGATATGCCCTTGTAAGCACCTCGGCCGAAATGCTTCGGGAAGCAAATTAGCCATACTCATATACTTGATAAAAAAAAAATAGCAATTGTTGGAGGTGGCTTAGCCACCCTTGGAGATACTTACCTTCCACCACTGGCGCCAGAGAAGTCAAATAAAAGGGTCCGATTCTGCTGCTTTTCTGAAACAACAATAATCATAATAGAAAGGGAAAGGATGAAACAACACAATAATCATAATAGAAATGTCTTTTTTTTTTATTCTATGTTTTTACCCTTATGGAACTTCATTCCAAGATATCTACATGTTGATTTATCTATCTAATTTTTTTTTTAAAAGAATCATAAAATAGCAAGGTTCTAAATAGCGCGCTATAGCGTTTTTGGACCATAAAAGCTATGACGCTATTACTGCTATAGCGCGCTATTTTGCGCTATACGGGCATAGCGCCGTTTTTTCATCCGTTCCGCTATAACGCGATAAACGCTATTTAAACCTTTGTAAAATAGTATCTATCTTAGTTGAAAGAAATGTCTATTATAGTCAAGTCAAGTAGTGAGTGTTGGACTTGAAATAAGCGTGCATTTTAGAAAGTTTGAAATAATTGATAATGGTATTGAAACTATTTAAGGTTTTGTTTCAGTTCATGAAAGTATGTATTCAACCCCTCATTTTAATTAAAACAAGTTTAAATATACATTTTTCAAAGCTCAAATAATGATTATGAAGATTCAAATCATATGGTATTAGTTTGATAGTTGTTAAACACATGAAACGACAGTTGAAACTGTTTAAATATTTTCTTCCAGTTAAAAAAAAAATGTTGTGTTCTTACTGGAATATTTTGCATGCTTGAGAGTTGAACAATTGGTGGGAAGTTGTGTGGGAGATATTTAGGGGTCGTTTTTCTTGTGACGGTTATCAGAACAGAATTAATTATTATTTTTAGTTGGCAGGTTATCATCCACGACGCTGACTTCCCTTTTAATCGGACAAGAGATCTCTACAGGCCGTACGGGATAATTTCTTTTATTTTTAAGTTTATTTTAAACTGAATGAATCAAGGAAAATAAAAACAAGGCAGTTTGAAAAGTTGGTACAACCGTACAAGCAATTAAATATAAATATATTTTTAAATTATCTCGTGGGATATGAAAGTCAGATCTTAAAGATAAATAAAAGCAGACATTTCAACATTTGCCAATGAATATATATTGAAACTTCAAACTATTTTACCTTACCTAAGTAATTGCAAGGGATTTGTCCTGAGTAATTTTATTTTTAAGTTTATTATATACTGAATCAAGTAAAATAAAAGTTATATCCGAATTGTCAGTGAAATCATTTTTAATTTTTAGTATTAATTTCTTTTTGAATTCCGCCCCAAAAGCTGGTACATAAATGCCATGTATGTGCATCCTTAATAAAATAATAATTAATTTGGTTGTCACCCTGACAACATTGCGCGGCGCCCAGTCTGGAACCTGGTCCTTGAAAAAAACGGAATCAGAGTAGGTCCGATGCCCATCGGACCTACCTTGGTTCGATGGGTGTGATGACCATTCGATCTGCATCAAGATGTGTGTGCTCTGTATCAAAATCCGTGCAAGTCTGTATTAATTTCCGTGCGCATAGATCTTGATGCTAATCGTACGGTCCTAGAGCTAATTGAACCTAAATGTAGGTCCGATGCCCATCGGACCTACTCCTATCTCGAAAAAAACAGCATGTCCTGACATAAGAGAGAGAGAGGAGAAGATCAATTAATACATGCAGTTTTTGTTTCTCTCCAGATTTTGGTTATAAACTTGGCCGAAATTTTTTTTCTTGCCACCCTCGAAAATCGGAATTAAATCAATACCACCCGTTTAATCAGAATTCAGATTCCGCTACGTATGCGTCTTGGATCTGCGCACGGATCCCAAATCCGTGCGCATAGTGGATATGCGCACGGATCGGTTCTCAAGGTGGATATGCGCACGGATAGGTGTTCATTGTGGATATGCACCGATCCGTGCTCATTGTGGATATGCACCGATCCGTGCGCATATCCACCTTGCGAACCGATCCGTGCGCATATCCACTATGCGCACGGATTTGAGATCCGTGCGCAGATCCAAGGCGCGTACGTGGCGGAATCTGAAATCAGATTAAACGGGTGGTATTGATTTAATTCGGATTTTAGAGGGTGGTAAGAAAAAATATTTCGGTAAACTTGGGGTCTGTTCGGCTGCAATTTGGGCTGAAAAATGAGTACATAAAAATAAAATTTTTGAACTGATTTTTACTGTTTACGTGGGAAAAAAAAAATTTGCTCAGAACCTGTTCGGCTGGTCCCCAATTTTTACTGTTCATGTGGGAAAAAAAATTCATTCAGATTGAATTTTTTTTTCCCACGTGAACAGTGAATGCCGAACAGGCCCTTATAATAGATTCCATTGTTTGATATTGGAAGAATGCAACAATTTTTATTTTGGAAATTAAATAATCAAATTATTGAAAATAAGATAGATTATATTTTTTTCGATTACATGGATCAAAATAATGATTGGATTTTATTAGGTATTTTTTGAGACAGAATTAATGATTCAGTCTCATTAATTTCCATAAGTTGTTGCGTTTCTTCGTCACAAAAAAAATGAAAACTATTGATCCGAATCATTGATTCGATTCTAATAGAGACTCTGAAATATGCATGTTCTTTCCTCTTCTTTCTTTCTATCTTCTATTCAAGCTCTTCACTGGAAAGAAACTAATATAACCGAATTAATAATTCAGTCCCATTAATTTTTTACATTGTGTAGCAGTTATAATTGTAAAAATATGTGGGTTCCAACAATCTATTTTATTACCGACAAATTATCTTTTTTAATTTCTAAAAATAAAAAATTGAGAATGCAACATGCCGCTTGGCTGACATCCGTGCTTGAAATTATTATTCAAACAATTCTCTTTTTAATTTTTAATGCCACGGCATGGGAGTTGGGACAGCCATACCCTTTGGAATTTTTTTTTTCTTGGTAGAAATTCATAGAAAAGAAGAGAGAGAAATAGAAAGAGTACATCAATGGTAGAAAGATCGGTAAAATTCTTACCGGTTCAAAAACCAGTTTGTTTTTTTTCTTTCATTTTTTCTAATAAAATATAATATTTTTTATAAAAATAGATAGTATTTTAAAATTTAGATATAATAGAAACATTCTATCTATTTTTGAAAAACTTTTCATATTTTACTATAAATCTAATATAAGAATTTTCTCCATCTATACATCAGATTTAAAAAAAAAAAAAAAAACTAAGTTTGGATCGGTATAATTCCTACCGATCCAAACTTTTGATTTTTTGAATCGGTAAGAATTTTACCGATCTTTCTACCAATATTACAACTCATGTACTTTTTCTATTTCTCTCTCTTCTTTTTTATTAATTTCTACTAATAAAAAAATTTCTACCCTTTGTATTCTGACCTATCATGGTAAGTTAAGGACAAAAAGAAGAATTATTTTGCAAAACGTCCTTACAGAAATTAGAATTTGCATAACTTCCCTTCCCACCCATTATTTGATTTGTAAATTTCTAACCTTTCCTTTTTAGCTATAAAATCTGCAAAAGAAAATTGAACTTAAACGTGTGAGGGAAAATAAATTATTTACCATTACATAGTGGATATTTTTCAAAGATTACTTTTTCTACATGTAATTATTCATTGTTCGTTAGTACCTCGTGTAGATCTTAACATTGATTTTTTTTAATATAATGAAATTTTCGTACTTTACAATGACGGCAAGAACAAAATTATTAAAGTTTTTGTCATTTAATTAACTTGGTTCCTCTTTTGGATTTAAAAAAAATACCGCCTAAAATTACAAATCAGAAAAAACATGAATACAAAAAAAAAAAAAAAAATCATGCCAGACATTCCCAAGAAAAAGTAAACTCATCATAAAATAAATCTCTGAATTATCATAACAACAAAAAGTCAGAAGCTTGTCACAGCATCCCAATTAAAGATTAAAGGTCACAAACTCTAATTTTTTATTATTTTTAAAAAGGCATATGATCCTTTGCAAGGTGCATAGAGGCATTGAATAGTTCCTTTTTGGCCCCTATTACTATTTACAAATACCAATCAGAAATCCATTCCGAGTCAAATTATACGCTATGCCCCCCTCCTCTTAATTCTCTACCCCACCAATCAACTGTATCTGTTCTCTACATTCTATTTCTTTCTTTCTACACTGCCACCACTCTAATGGGGGAAAGCTCTGTAAGACAAGCCATGGATGCAAAAGAAGAAAGAGAGGAAGATATCCGTGACATAGAGAATCCAGATGCAATGCGTCAACCATTGCTTCGGAGGAGAAATCAACTAAGTTCGAGTCATTTGGCCATGGTTGGGGCACAAGTTTCACATATTGAGAGCCTAGACTATGAGTGAGTTAAACATTTCTTAATTAGTATTTGTTTTATTTTACCAGTCGGACTTTGATAGGGGCATGGCGAATTTAAAAACTTCTCTTTTTTATTTGTAAATAGAGAAGTAAATAATTTGATTTCCTTTTGGTTACATGTGGAGGAAGAAAACGATCAATTTTCATTTCTAACCCAAAAAAAATATTTTTTTTCATTTTTTTTTCATTTCTAGAAAGCAACAATAGAAACGATTTTCTTCGGAAAAAATACTTTTTCATTACAAAATAAGGAAAAAGGTTTCTGTTACGCTCAGAATTATATTAGCTGTTCATTACAAAAACTGGACTTAAAGTCTTGCTCCTTTTGCATTCTGATCTATGTTTGAAACTTTCATTTTGGTTTCTCAAATTGTACCAACCATTGACATCCAAAGTTTCTGATCTGTACCAAACATTATATGCCATCATGTCATGCATCAATTTAAAGACATGTTCCCATCCATGTTATCATTCAAATTATGAAATCAATATACTCGCATCATGATAGTTTGCATTTTCATCCACATCTTGATGAATTTTAAACAACTCTGGTATAAAACTAAGAGGTATGATAACTTGGGGGTTGGCACTTCTGGGCAATGTGGCACATGCCTATTGATAGGTGAGTCTGGGTTAAGCAGCCTGGTGAGTGAAATCATTACCTGAAAATTAGACACTCTTGAGACCAAACTAGGAACTTTAGGCAGCTAAAACAGGAGTAGGATGATACTTTCAGAATAATATATGTAATTTACTCTTGAAACTTGTACTAAAATCTGGTTGTGTACTTGTCTTATTTCTCTTTTTTCTTTTGAATAAATATGGGTTTGTGCCCTCGAATTTCAAGTCAGAAATACAAATGATGATTCAGATTTTAAAGAATGTCGCATAGAAGTGCCTAATATATAAAATTATTTGATACTATTTTGGAACCAGAGATGTTAATCTTGTAAACTCTTCAGTAATTTTTTTTTTCCTTTTTAATATTAATGAAATTTTAATTCAGGATCAATGAGAGTGATCTATTCAAGCACGATTGGAGAAATCGAACAACTACTGAGGTGCTGCAGTACGTAACTCTAAAATGGGCCATGGCGTTTTTAGTAGGGTTACTAACAGGAGTGATTGCCTCTGGTATAAACCTAGCTATAGAGAATATAGCTGGATTCAAGATGCTTACTGTAGTAAATTTTGTGAGAGAGGAAAGGTAATTTTGCTTTTACTCTTGTAAAAGCATGACATTGTTCTCTTTCCATTATTTACTTTATTTTGCACAATATATGAAATTTCTCAAAAATATCATTGTGAATGGTAGAAACTTAAATCAGCATGTCAACACTTCTAAAAAATTTGTTTACATGCAATCATTATCAAAAGTGCCATTCTTTGTAAGCATTCAGTCATCTTGAATTTGATTTAGAGATGCCTACGATTTGCACTCAAAACTTCAATTTTACCAGGGCACTTGAAAAAAGATATGTACTTATAATAACTAAGAAGAACAGGATCCCTTGCATGGTTTGAAATGATACTTTGTGTAAAGAGAAGTATACTTAAAGAGATATGCACTTGCCCGGTCCCTTTTTCCCAGCCACTCTCTCTAACACTTTATCATGACACATGGTGCTATTTTTTTTTTCATTTTCTTTTGTAACAATGCAGGTATTGGGCTGGATTTTGGTACTTCTCAGGAGTAAATTTGGCTCTAACAGCTATTGCTGCAACACTTTGTGTGTTATTTGCACCAACAGCCGCTGGACCTGGCATACCTGAGATTAAAGCATATCTTAATGGAGTCGACACTCCAAATATGTTTGGTGTAAATGTCTTGCTAGTAAAGGTATGTGTTGTGTCATGGATTACCATACTTGTTTAGGAAAGACACCACCAGTACAGGGTAGATACATGTGTACATGTGTTGTTGCATGCTCTTGTTTGACTAATCAATTTGCCAAATACTCAATTGCCTTCTCATATCTTGGAAATCCCCCCACCACCCTACCGGGGTCCGGATCCCCTAAAGTAACCCAACTTTTGAGTTTAGATCCGGACCGTCCAATCAGAATTCGGGCCAATCTGGCCCGAGGTGGAATGCAAGGGCCCCTTTAATATTCGTGCCAGAGCAGATCAAACAGTCTAGATCCAAACTCAAAATCTGAGTTACTTTAGGGGATCCGAATTCCACCCCACCCTCCCTAAGATCATACTCCAAAACATGCTCCTAAAATCATACATGAACCTGAAAATAATTATTGAATTACGTGCAACCCTAATATTTTGCTCCACCTTACCCTACATCCTGCTCCGCCCCTGCTATAGGTACTCGTTTGGTGTGGTTGTTTTATTTCTATTACTCTTTTTTACTGGTGGTGGGCTTTGCTGCTTCTGTTATTTTGTATTGTTTCATAGAACTCCTGAATATTGTAGATAGTCGGAAGTATTGGAGCAGTGGCAGCTGGGCTGGACCTTGGCAAAGAAGGCCCATTGGTGCATATCGGTGCATGTATCGCCTCCCTGCTGAGCCAAGGTGGTTCTGACAAATATCGGCTCAAATGGAAAGGGCTCAAGTACTTTAAAAATGACCGTGACCGGCGTGACCTCATCACCTGTGGGGCCTCTGCCGGTGTGTGTGCAGCCTTTCGTTCACCAATTGGAGGTGTATTATTCTCTCTAGAAGAGGTAGGTCACACCATCACCACCATGCTGTTCTAAATATTTTATCAGACTAATAATTTTGGTCAAACCAGCTAACCCCAAACTTGGATAGCTTCAAGTGTGACCTGGATATAAAGTTGGGTATATGGAACCAAAGTTCCTCTAAGTAGGCCATTCAATGTTTGCACCAAAATAGCTTTTTATTGTGAAAGATCCACTTGAAAATAAAGAAAAGGAAACCACTAATGTTAAACAATTCATGGGAGGAGTCAGTTATTACCTTTAACCAGACCAATATTCTTGAGCCCAAGTAACCAGTACCAAGCCATGTCAGAAAACATTAATCTTACGAGGAACCAAGTACCTTTCAACTGCATTAAAGGATGTCGTATTTTTTTAATAGTTAACTTAAGGCGTGGTTATAAGAGTCAGTACATAACCAATAACAGTATAAAATACTTTAGCTCAAGTAACTGGTAGTATGCCATTAATACCAAAGGCCCCTGATTTGTTTTCAGTTGTAACACGAATACTTAAAATAGAAACTAATTACTGACAAACCCTAGTATTGGAAATACTAAAACATATAAGGTTTGACTGAAAAATAAATAAATATTGATTCCTGAATCTTAATTATAGGTTGCTACATGGTGGAGAAATGCACTATTATGGAGAGCCTTTTTTAGCACAGCTTTGGTAGTGGTGGTTTTGAGGGGATTTATCGAGCTGTGCAATTCTGGCAAGTGCGGTCTCTTTGGAGCAGGAGGCTTGATACTATTTGATGTAAGTGATGTTATGGTCACTTACCACATGAATGATCTACTTCCCGTAACCATAGTTGGTGTCCTTGGTGGCGTTCTTGGGGGTATTTATAACATTTTGCTTCCCAAAGTTCTCAGAGTGTACAGCATGATTAATGAGTAAGTTCCACAATTCAATATCTTTTAAAGTTTCATTATATATAATGATTAATTTGATCAAATATTGTATTAAGTCTAGACAATTGTTAATACAGGAAAGGGCGACTCGCAAAATTTCTTTTAGCCATAGGAGTGTGTGTATTCACCTCAGTTGCTCTCTACTTTCTTCCATTCCTTGCTTCATGCCAACCATGTGGTGAATCCCTAGGTGCTATCTGTCCCACAACTGGCCGATCAGGCAACTTCAAGCAATTCAACTGCCCCAATGGCTACTACAATGACTTGGCAACTCTACTGCATGCAACTAGTGATGATGCAGTACGGAACATATTCTCCACTTCAACACCAAATGAGTTCCGCACATTTTCACTTTTTATATTTTTTGCAATTTATTGCATTTTGGGCCTCTTCACTTTTGGAATTGCAGTCCCATCAGGTCTATTCCTCCCGATTATTCTCATGGGATCGGCTTACGGTCGACTTGTAGCCAAAGTATTTAGCGCCTATATACGAATGGACCCAGGGCTATATGCTGTTTTAGGTGCAGCATCACTCATGGCAGGTGTAATGCGCATGACTGTGTCAGTCTGTATCATTTTTCTGGAACTCACAAATAACCTTTTGCTTCTCCCCATAATGATGTTTGTGTTGCTTATTTCAAAAACAATTGGTGATGCATTCAACCCAAGCATATATGAAATAATACTTGATATGAAAGGGTTACCTTTCTTGGAGGCAAATCCCGAGCCGTGGATGAGGAATATAACGGTAGGTGAATTAGCTACCATTAAGCCGAAAGTTATAAGCCTTAAGGTTGTTGAAAAAGTTTCAAGAATTGTAGAAGTTTTGAGACATACCTCTCATAATGGGTTTCCAGTTATCGACCTAGGATCTGATTCAACAAATGGAGTGAAGGAGATACATGGCTTAGTTTTGAGGTCACACCTGATCAAGATTTTAAGTAAGAAATGGTTTCGAGATGAAAGAAGGTGTACTACGGAACAGGAGGTGAGAGAGAATTTTAGCCCAGTGGAGCTGGCTGAGAAACCAGAGCAGTTTGAGATGGACTTTACAGAAAAGGAGTTGGATATGTATGTAGATTTGCACCCTTTCGCAAATACAACACCATATACAGTTGTGGAGACCATGTCGACTGCCAAGGCGATGGTGCTTTTTCGGCAAGTTGCATTAAGACATTTGCTTATTGTGCCCAAGTATCAAGGCCCCGAGGTATGTGTTCTTCTTGCGTCATGACCATTTCTGTTAAAATTGTGAATTGTTTCTTAATTAGTACCTTTTTTCAAGATTAATCATGTTTGAAATTTTTCCAAGTACGCCAAAATTTGGGATAGAAGGTACTGTGTCATACCCAGTGGAATGACGATTCTAACTATACCAAGAAGGTGATTTGAGGTTTATTTGGCCAGATCTTGTGTTTTAATTCCCAAATTAAATTTAAGCCCTTCATAACACCTTGACATCAGAGCTAGAGGAAACATAACAAAGAACGAAAAAATATAAATTAAACACGCATTATTTATTAGAATTCTTATGACAAATTGGATCTCATTCCTTTCATTTTGTTTTCCTCCTTATTTTCAGATTGAACCAATTGTGGGAATTTTGACAAGGCAAGATCTGCGGGCCCACAATATTTCGAGTGCCTTTCCCGACATAGCAAGGCATGCTCACAGGAACTAGAAATAAGAGGCAGATTGTTTATACACATTGCACAAAACAAGAACATCAATGTTCATATACGTGTATTCTTTATGTGTGTTAATATTGTTTTTTGAGTAAAAATGAGGGTCATGCCCACATTTATATTGAATGTGTGTTAATATTGTTGTTTTGTTCATAGTTCATTGCTTCATTTGAGGGACTGCAAAAAGTCATAATTATTTTTTGTAACTAATAACATACAGTTTTTCAATTTTGATACATATCAACGGACCACCATCATATTTTGGTACGGCCGTACTAGAGGATTTTATATTGTTCCTTGTATATGAATATCTTAGTTCACTTTTTATTCAGTGTCAAAAGTTTCCAATTACAATATTTTTTTTCTATATTTAATTGTTCATGTCTGTCAAAATTTTGCCATTTCAGTCAGGAAGCATACAAAACCTGGAGAGATGACTCACAAACTAATTTTGAGATACATGACTCACAAACTAATTTTGAGATAGACTGAAATTCAGGACGTATCTTCTTCAAAACCTGGAGAGATGGATGCCCCAACTGATAATGAACCTCCTTAGCACTCCTAGTACTCAAGTACGCCACTCGCTGAGGTGAGCTCTCTATGCAATACATACCTTTGTCCTTATATGCAGTACCAATCAACTTGTTCGTCCCCAGTTCCTGAAAGGTGCATTTAGTTGGAATGAAGGTAACTGAGCAATATAGTTGTTATGCTATTTTGCTTACATACATAAGATTTTCAGGAAAGGAAGGGACATATAAGACAGATGATAAGGGCATATATTGTGAAATTTGGGTGGATCCAATTCCTTCAATATTACAGGTAGAACCATTGGCTATTTGGACAAGTGGTTATGAGGTAGTGGTAAGTCCTGATAGTATACTTTTGTTACTAGTCATATGGTCAGTAGCACCTCAATCAACAATCCATGATTGTCTTGACGCTATAAAACAGTTGGAAATCACATCTGAGTGGGCTAAAGTAGCCATCGAAATCTGTGTCTGAGAGGTCATGTCGGCACGAGTGAAGCCCAGTTGCTCAAGTCGCTGAACAGTTGTAGCAACTTCATCTAAATTAGAGCGTTCGCAGTGTGATTAATCAACAAGGGCCATCTGAGCACGAGGAGGGAGTAGAGAACCCTTAGGGCGCTTCGGGCAATCCCACTTCATGTGACACTGTTCTTTGCAATAATGACACTGCACATTCTTCGAGCACCTAAAATCTGGATCATTCTCCATTTGAATCTAGAGTCGAGGAGAGCGGTCTTTGTGTGGTCAGATCGGATCGCACAACTTGCGAGTCAGATTGAAAGCAGTAGAGTACAACAGCTTGGGCTGATTGGAGCTACAGTAACCGCGCAATGCTACAATGCGACAGAACAGTGCACATAATAGTGCAGTGCTACAGTACATCGCTACAATGCGGAACAATGCGCTGGCGGAACAGTGTGGCAGCTAGGTTGTCAGGGCTCTAATACCATGAAAGTGGTAATTGGAATTTCTATATTTCTTAATTAACAATACTAATACTGTACAAATAGACCAAAGGAAAATCTAAAATAGGAAAGAACATCTAATACCTAATTACAACTATTATTATAATTACTATGTTTTCTTTCCTTTAACAGATAGACAAAGGGAAGATATATAGACAAGGGGATCTACAACCAAGCCAAGAGGTGCTAAGCCACTTCATTATTTTTAATTTTAGCTATGTATGTTAAAATTTAATTGAATTTCTTTTTATAAAGGTTTTATATAGTTCAACTCTTCTTATAAAATTCTAATTATATATTTCTTAGTAGTTAAAGTTTCACTTTGTGGCTGTGGAAACTTGAGTTTAAAATTTGACTATCACATATTATACATTTTATGTTTCAACCTCTCATTCTGAATTTTCTAGTTCTGACTCTAATCATAGAACTGGTCTCCTATATCTCTTGAAAAAGACATGTTCAAATTTTCTCATATGACATGAAAATATTACCTTTTTATTTTGAGGTAAAGATGAAAAATCAAGTTTTCTGACTTTAAATAACTATAAAATTTTAAACTATATTTCAAAAAAAAAATTGTTGGATTTAATGAACCCTTATTTAAATAATATATGTAAGAACGAAGATTCATCGCATACTATGAAATTAGTTGTACTCGTATCAAGTAAAACTTACGAATTCATCTTACTTTTATTCATATGATTGAAATTAGATGCTACAAGGGCAGACTCAGTATTTCTGTGAGAGAGGGTTAAGAATCGGATTAAATTAGCATATTGAATTCAAATCCATTAACTAATCGGATACTAAATAAAAATAATAATTAACATAATAAGAAACAATAAAAATAATAGTCTTACATAATAAAAACAGCAAAATAATATCATTTTACATATTAAACAATAAAGTTGGTCCAGATTTGTAAATTTTTATAAAAATAATAAAGTTTCTCATTAACAGTGTTTTTGGACTGATTTGGTGAATTTTTCAGTTCTAGAGAGAAGCAAAATAATTTCCAAAAAGAATCAAAATAGTGCTGAATTTGTATTTTTTCACTTAATTTTAAAATCCAAAGAGGAGCAGTTCTCTCTGACTACGTGTGAGTCCGCCTCCAGCTACAAGTAGCATCCTGCGTACCGAAGCACGCAAAGTGCAAATTCACACGTATTAAATTTAAAAACTTTTCGTTCATGTGACATCATCAATATCTTTGAGTGAGGCTATGGTGCTATGCATAGCACGGATGGCTAGTGTACTACGGCTCAATATGGTACTTTTTAAAATCCTAACGGTCGATCCGACCGTTCAATGTGATAATTATATGAATATGTACTTGCAAACTAAATTTTACATTTTTTTGAATTTTTTTACTATTTTTTTAGATAGGTAGAATTTTGATGGTCCAGAATTTTCAAAAAACACTGATTTTTCTACCTATCTAAAAAAATAGTAAAAAAATTCGAAAAAATGTAAAATTTAGTTTGCAAGTACATATTCATATGATTATCACATTGAACGGTCGGATCGACCGTTAGGATTTTAAAAAGTACCATATTGAGCCGTAGTACACTAGTCATGTGTGCTATGCATAGCACCATAGCCTCACTCAATATCTTTATCTATTTTTATCTGTCCGATTTTATTTTTTATTTTTTATGTATTATAAATGAAAGCTCATTTATTCTCATTCTTTCTCCTTATGTAAGGTAGAATATCCATGAGTAGAACTAGGGTGTTCCTAAGCTCACCAAGGCCTCTTGTGAGCTCAACTCTAAAACCTATCGAATTGACTTCAAACAACATTTCTAAACCGTTAGATATTCAATCTATATTAAAATGTGCTTGGAGACCAAATTTTACATTTTTTGAAATTTTTTTACTATTTATTAAGCCGGTTTGAAAACCGCTGTTTTCCAATGGTGCAGAATTTTAATAAAAACAACGGTTTTCAAACCGGCTTAATAAATAGTAAAAAAATTCCAAAAAATGTAAAATTTGATCTCCAAGCACATTTTAATATAGATTGAACATCTAACAGTTTGAAAATGTTGTTTGAAGTCAATTCGATAGATTTTAGAGTTGAGCTCACGAGAGGCTTGGTGAGCTTAGGAACACCCTAGTTCTACTCGAATATCCATAGTCGTTGTTAGCGTGAATGTCAATAGAGATTGAATGAATTAGACTGGACATCAAACTAACTTCAATCTGATGCCCGTCGAACTTCCCCCAGTCTCAATTGGGAGAACGGGTTTGTTGGAATTCATACAAGTGTTAACTCAAAATTTGAGTTTAAATTTGGACCGTATGATCTGCTTTAGCATGAAGGTTAAAGGCCCAGTTCACTTTGAAACAATTTATGGATTCTGATCGGACGGTCCGGATCTAAATTCAAAACTTTTTGAGTTACTTCAGAGGATCTGGACTCGGTTTGTAACGAGTCCTATGAAAAGGAAAGAGATTTGGTAGTTGGGACGGGTTCGAATTTCTCTGTCGTGTTGGTGCCGGTTAACACCCGAGTACCCGACCCTAGACGGACTCGAGTCCTAACCCAACCCAAACCCAAACCCGACTCACACTCACACTAGTGATTGCGCCTAAAACCCTACTCTAAAAAAAATCAAATCACTGGCGAGTGGCGTCGCCGGAGCAGGAGGAGAAGAATAACCGAGCGACGCAACCATGTTTGGCGCCGCATCTTCCTCCCCCGCCTTTGGCAACCCTTCGTCTACCCCCTCCTTCGGCACCCCTTCTTCTACCCCCGCTTTTGGCACCCCTTCTTCCACTCCCGCTTTTGGCACCCCTTCTTCCACTCCTGCTTTCGGTGCTCCTTCTTCAACTCCAGCTTTTGGAGCTCCTTCTTCGATGCCAGGTTTTGGAGCAACGGGTTTCGGCGCCCCTTCGTCTACTCCAGCTTTTGGTATGGTTTTGTACTTCTTTAGCAATGCTTGACCATAGGTCTATCTACTATTAGTATGGCATTGTAATTCCATTTCCAGGCAATGAACTTTTCTAAAAGGAAATTGATGAGCATGGAGGTCACATAAATTAAGTGCCAAAAGGAAAGGAATGAAAGATACAATTATGATGTGAAGCCTTTACCTAACCTGTGTTGTCTACTTTGTGCCGGAACGGACAAACCTTGCGCAGACCTTGAGTAAGAATGCCATCATATCCTGGCCAACCTTTACTGATACATTACCTGACTGGTATCTTTTTGTTATAGTGTGGATTAACTGCCATTAATATAGTTATAAGAGACAGACTAAACCAAAATTAGAATTAAGAAAAAAAAAAGATTATTTAGAAAGGATTACTAACTAAATGAGATGTTCATAAGGTACCACATCTCTGTCAGGTAAGGTAAACATATAAATAATGAGCAATTTGATTCTATACCTGCAAAACCCAATATATCATCTGCACCTCTACAAAAAAAAAAAAAATTGAGGCATCATCGTACTCTCACGAAGCATACAAAATTTCCCTCCTTTCTCCCTGCCTATCTACATACGAAAGAAATCAAAAGCTGGTAGTTTGGCCAATTTTTGAAAGAGTTTGGGAGAGGAGTGCATGTTCTATCTTCACGTTTCACATCTTTATACATTAAATTATTCTAATGAATAGAAACAAGGGCCTCACAATCATATATCAGGCACCACTGCATTTGGTACACCATCATCAACTCCTGCCTTTGGCATGCCTTCTACACCTGCTTTTGGTGCACCTTCAGCAACACCAGCATTTGGGACACCATCGACACCGGCATTTGGTGGTTCTTTCGCATCCCCATTGTTTCCCCAGCAGCAGCAGCAACAGCAATTGTCTCCATCTCCATTTCTTCTGGGTGGGCCGATCACAACACAGATGGCACCGGTCGCACCTTTGCCCCATTCCCTTCCTGATCGAGATATACAGGTAATGATGTTGTGTAGATGTTTTTAATGCCGTATGGCAGTGTTTAGTATTCAATGCTTTGCTATTTAATCTGGGGTTAGAATGGAGCCATACTTCATATAGGTTTCAGTGCTATGAATATATGAAAACTTCTTCATATATGTTCATGGAATTAATAGCCTTTCATTGTTCATGTGATTAAACAAATCTATTGATAAAACTGTGAAACTCTGAATTTGAATAGCGTATGAGAAAAATGCTTGTATTTGTCTCCTTTCTAATGTTTTCTTTTATTTCTGTTGTTAGGCGATAGCAGATGCATACAGGGAGGAGCAGGACAACCCCAAGTACGCCTTTCGGGTTTGCTCTCTCTCTATTAATGTTTCCCTTTTTTTATTATTTCAAAATAATTTAGCTTGGAAATTATCTTTTCTGATTTTTCCGTTTTTTCTCTTTCTTAATTAAAGGCTTCTTCCTATCATTTATTTTTCTGATGGAATTCTCTTTGCTTGTCTTTTTTATTTCCTGTAGCATTTGTTGTTTAGCGTGACAGAACATGCAGCAAGGGCAAAGCCCATCAGTGTACCAAATGTGAGTGTTCATACCATTTCCCTTCCTTTATTGTGTGCTGATGACTTCTATATGTTTTCTAGAGCACATTATGTTTAACGAGTTAAAGGACTTGGTGTTGTAGACCATGTGGGCAGAGGCTATGAGGAAGTTAGAAGGAATGGAGAGCTCAGATAGGGAGAGGCTTTGGCCGCAGCTTGTTCAAGGATTTAAAGATCTCTCTGCCCGTCTTAAGGTTTAAGGATCTCTATGCTAGAATTGCATCTATGTTTTCAAAAGTTTAGCGTAGTTGCCCTATTGTGAGTTGTCATTTGAATTTGACAAAAGAAAAAATGATAGGTTGGCAGTGGGATTATCTCTATGTTTTCAAAATATTAGTTTTAGTTAGTGGCTTAGAGCAAATGTTGTTTCAGTGGAGTTTAACCTGTTGCATTCGATTTAGTAGTTGCTCATCTCTTGATACCAGAACTAGCTTTTAACAGGGAGTCATTTTTATGAACAGAATTCTGCAATAGTCCCTGGTATATAAGCTGATGGAATATAAGCCTGTTTGCCCCTGCTTTTAAAAAGAATGTTAATATGGCTGGTTCAAGAGCAAAAAGATACTTGGAACTGTATATGATTTAATACAGTCTGTGTGGCCACAAAAACCAATGGAAAGTGGCCAGTATGATACCAATTCCAGATGTAGTCTTGTGAATTTTTTTTTGAGATCATGCCCATTTCAATGTTTTTTAAAAAGTGGGTATACATTGCATTTCTTGCTTTTGTTTGTTCAATCAAAATAGCTGCCAAAACTTCTGGAAGCAGTAGACAATTACTTCTCATGCTCTTTTGGCTTCCTTATGTGTAGCTCCAAGATGAAGTAATTTCTTCAGATGCTGAGAGATTGCGCATGACACATTCAAATGTCAAAATGGTAATTTCCTCTCTGCACTGTTTAATTTTTGATGCAGTCTTTCTTTTAGTTGACTAGCTTGGTCAATACTTCAAGTCCAATTCCAGCTCCTGGTCCAAATACAAAAAAAATAAATAATAATAAAAAAATAAAAAAAGAAGTGCATTGGTCCAAAACCAGTTGTGAGCTGTGATGACTTTCACAATAGCTATTCACACCTTTTCCCTTGAAAGAACGGTAAAATCTATAGAATTATTGAGGCAATAACTCTTCACACCTTTGCCCTTGGAGGAACAGTCTATTCCCACTTAGATTGGGTGATAAATATGCAGAGTGACAGATTTTTGTATTAAAATGAAAAAAAAAAGAGATTTGTCTTTTGTGAATTCTGTAAAGATCAAAGGAATTGTGCTGTTGTCAATGTCTGAATGACATCTGCGTAGTCATTGTTGGACATGACAGCAAGTGAATAGAAAGATCTTAAATTAACAGGATTGAATTAATTAACAGCTTCAGAGGCATTTTCAAGCTGACACTCAGCCATGGATTCAAAGGCTCAAGCAACAAGAATTAGCTCTTCAAAGGCGTCTTTTGAAGGTACAAACTTGCACATCGTCAATGTAATGCAAAATTCAAAATATTTTTATATGCAGGTGCAAAGCTTATGCTTCTGGCTTTATGTGCCTTTTGTCTTTCTTTTTTCTTTGAAGATGATGAAAATAGTGGAAGCCTTGGAGAATAAGGGTTTTAGAGTGCCCTTGACAAATGAAGAAGCTCAGCTACATGACAAGCTCCTCGCAATGGCAAAACGGGTATTACCATTTTCTTTTCATTTTTCATTACTCTTTCTTTTGTTTGCATTAGGAAATTGTTGTAAATTATAATTTCCCCTGTACCTTTCAGCTTCTTGCTTGTTATGCTTAGGGCTGTGGTGAATTTTAACGCATATGAGGTTTTTTAGCATTTTTCAGACGTTTTATGCTTTTTTTAGAAACATGCCCAACTTTTATTTGACTATATGCCATGATCATGCTTTTGATTCCAGTTATATGTTTTAGCTTTTTTTGCAACCTTTTCTGCTTTTTTAGGAATGTGGCCTGCCTTCTTTTTTTTAAAATATATGCCATGATCGTGCTTTTGAGTTCTGAATATTTCTAACCCGGTATTGATCTTTGACTATGTACACCACAGATAAAAGGGCCTGGATCAGAACTTTCAAAGAGAGTGTACAATCTTATGTCAGTGTCACGTGTGCTTATCAGCTCTGGTGGGGCTGGCGGGCCTGTTTATGTACCTAGTTCAGCAAAAGTTGACGAGCAAAGCCTTTTCGATTTGCAAGAGGTGAAGAAATTACTGCTCACTGTCAATTGTTATATAGTATATTTGAAACCTTTTAGACTAGTGACTTGCCTAGTAGAAACTGGTTGGTATGGTTAATCGGCAAGAATAACTTAATTAATAGCACTTCTTTCTATAATTGACAGGTTTTGCTACAACAAACGGAAGCAGTTGCAAAGCTAGGCAATGTATTGAAGAGAGATGCTAGGGATTTGGAGATAATTACGTCAGATGACAAGGAAATAATTTAAATTGGTGGAAACAGAGAAAATTTCTTTGGTAAACCCAGTGTGCCGTTAAATGTGTAGTCCTACATGTTTCGAGCTTGGTGGAATGACCCATTAAAAATTAGATAAGTAGATTCCATTTTGTTTGAATGAGCTTCTAACGAGCTATTTAGTTGGTTATTTACATTATGTAGATGTAAGAACTCAATCTGCCAGGGATTTAGATAACTAATTGTCAGACTCGTGCTTTCTCGAATTTATCCTTTAGTTGATTTAATTGTACATCTTACGTAAAGGAAGGGGGTTACCTCTTGACGCATGGCAAATTTAAACTAATATTTATGTGCATCTGTGTAGTCATATGCATAACTTAGGTCCTGAGATCTAAATCATATGGTCCCAAACTTTTTGCAACCTTGCTGTCTGAGACAGAAGTAACTAACTAAAACCAGCCCAGCTGCACCCACTGACCCACTGGTAAAAGAAATTCAAGCTTGGAAATTGGAATTCAAAGTTCTGAAGTCATTGATAGCTACAGCGATGGAACTTTGCCTTCCTGTGGGTATTATAGAAAAGAAAAGGAATAAGCAGCCCACAGAAATTAAATGCGATGGTGAATTATGCTGTAGTAGCAAGCCTAATTTTTAAGTTCACACTCATTCATATCTCGACCGAGTTCGGATATGACATCAATCCTATGTTTATTCTATTTATGTTTCAGGTATGACATCATATTATGCATCATGCATGGGAGAAATAAATTCTTCACATGTGAATAGTAACTCTGAAATTTCTGTTTTTCTAAATTCAGTTGTTTAACTTTTTTTTTTTGTGCACGTATCTCGAAACAGTTAATTTTTCTGTGCATGCATCTCGAAACAATTCGACAGCTGAATTAAAAAAAACAAAAATTGGAGGATACTATTCATATGTGAAGGCTCACAGCAGATTCGGATCTCGTGCATGGGTTGATCCATTTTCATTACGAACGGAACTCCAATCACTTGTAATCATTGATCGCCTTTTCACACCGTTTACAGCTTGAACGGTCAAGATTTATGGTTTTTATTTTAAAGCATAAACTGTACGGAATCGACACAAAATTGAAGATTTTTTTTTTTTTTCATCAGTTGATGGTTTGCAAAAACCGTTGTCGGCCTACTAAATTCAAGGGGACGTGGACTACAGGGATTTTTTGTGAACGCTACATTTTTGTCTGCAGCGGTGCAGTCTGATGGCTATTTCCTTGCAATACTTGAAGCTCTCTTTTAGAACAATTTATTTTCTTGCTTAAGATTTTATAAATTTCAGATGCAGCTTATATTTTGCTCATTGCTTAGGTGGTATTAGAACTTATCAAATTTCTACCTGACAACACTGACACTCGTCATGCTCGCCGCAGAAAATCCAGATACTATGTAGCCCATTGGTAATTTGAACAACTATTGGGATATTATTAAGCTATTTATCCTAATGTCCTAATTTAATTTCCCTTAAATTAAACCTGATCAATTGGCATCTATACCAACTTCTAGGAAATTTAACCGAGACTTCTCAGTTATATATATCAGCCTCAGAAAGTTGTAAAGCAACATAACCTATTTCTCCTTAACATCATTCAGTTATATGTATCAGCCTCAGAAAGTTGTAAAGCATCATAACCTATTTCTCCTTAGCATCATTCATCATTTTCAGATAATAGACAGAGGTACCTTTTTTTCCCCTCATGTCAAATTGGGATTTGGGTTTTTAATGAATAATCTACTCTTATTATATCCAGTAGAGAACTATAGCAATTGATTTTCCGCTTGTCATTGGTGATATAGTGCACTGCTAGTTCTTTTATTTTTATTTTTTATGAATCAGTGTACATTTTTTACCCAAATTTTTATTTTTAGAAATATAAAAATAAAATGTACCGAGAAACATATTGATTACTCTTTTTTTCCATCTCATGGAAGGGACCGAACCTATGTTGCATGGATACGGGTACGGGTATTGTATCGGATACGATACGGATACGGTGATACGACAATTTTCAAAAATCAAAGATACGATACACCTATTTTATATATTATTTTATTATTATTTTAATTATATTATTAATTAAAAAATTGTATTATACTGATAGATATATATTCTAACAACAAAGAGTAGCTAGTGTAGTGGTAGATGGCTTGGTTGTAGGGGTGAAAACAGAGCAAATACGGAGCGGATAGTGGTAAAACCATATCCATATCCCTTTTAATTTTTTCGGATACGGATCGGATATCAGCCAAATACAGATACGGATACGGATCGGGTCGGATATTTATTAAAATAATATTAAAAAATACCAAAGTTCATAATATTTATCTAATTTTAATGGTGAATAACAATATTTTTTCATAATATATATTACAATATATGATATATATCTACTATTCGGATACGGATAATTGAAACGTAAAACCATATCAGTATCCATATCCACACGGATATTCGGATATCAGATATCCACATCTAATTTTTCAAATACAGATTGGATATTATCCATACCGTTTTCACCCCTACTTGGTTGAGAATCAAAGGGTCTCAAAAGAATTAATTTTGGGCATTGATGATTGCGCGGCTCACGGTAGACCAATCCTCATGACGTGGTGTATAGGTATCTGCGCGGTCCACGGGGTGTATTAGCGCGTATCGGACATATCGGGTGCGTATCCAGACAAAAAGATCCACGTAGACTGTATCAGAAAGTTAAGGATACGCCAGCTGGCATATCGGAAATGTATCGGAGTCGTATCGGACGCGTATCAATATGTGATACGTACCCGATACGAGTACAGGACCCAATATGGAGTATCAGAATTCGGGGTAACATAGGACCGAACCATTCCCTAAAAAAAAACTAAAGAGACCGAATCTTGGTTCAGTCTCTTCCATGAGATTAAAAAAAATTCATCTCTTTATCCGACATTTTAATTTAAATATTTCTAAAAAAAATAAAAATTCGTTTTTTTTTTAGCATCTTCATTCTCCGTCCCGCATTCCGGCATTCGTATAGTATGTTTGACTGATATCTATGAACCTCTCTCTTTTTTGGAACCTTACCTGTGGCTGCAAGTACAATATATATCTCTCTGACTGAATATACTATTGATAGTGACTTGACTTCGAGATTTAGTCCTTGGCCTAATGCGCTAATTTTATTGTGCAGGGAAATGTGCAAAGATATATCTTATTAAATTATCTATATTCCATAAAATTAATGGGCCTTTTGACATCTTATTTAATTTGTTTCTCAATTACCAGAATTGAAGATGCATGAATTATTTAGTGAGTTCAGTACTTCGGCTGTAATCGGTGCATTCATGGGTGCCTTCATTGTTGAGATAGTTAGCAAAGGAAGTTCTTTCATTATCGATGGGTATTCCAAATACACATCGGTTGATGAGAACTTAGAAACAATAAAACATCTGGTACCAAAGATCAAAAGCGCCATGGAGGAATCTGAAGGAAGGTGGATCACGAACGAGCAATTGCTTCAATGGCTAAGAACCTTAATCCACACTGCATATCAAGCAGACTATGTGCTTGAAACCTTCAAGTACCGTAGAATGCTAGAATTCAAAGAGAAGGCCAGGAAGAAAATTACCAAGGCAAGTAAAAATTACATCCCTTCTCCTCACAACATTGCCAAGCGTATCCGTACTTCATTTAAGTGTGCGAAGAACATGGTAATGGGTGATGAGGAGATAACTCAGTTAAGCAATGTATTGCAGAGGCTGAAGCATGCAGTTCACGATGTATGTGAATTTAAAAAATTATTGGAGAAATGCCAACCGATTATCTCTCGCACTATCAGAACTCCTCTCTACATGGAGAAAGGTCGAGTTTTTAGCCGGCAAGTGGAAATGGAGAGAGTAATCAATTTCTTATTCCTACCGAGTACTAGAGATGATCAAAGAGTCGACATTCTTCCCTTGCTAGGTGCTGAAGGAATGGGGAAAACAACACTCGCAATCCATGATTGCAACAACGAAAGGGTGCGCAATCGCTTCTCACTTATAATATTCATTTCGGTTTTGTGCATTGAAACTAAATCAGACTTGGTTTTGGTTCTGAGAAAGATCCTGAACCAGTCATGCTGCAGTGACAATTTCCATGATGAAGACAATTTATTCAGGTTACAGTTACTAATCAATCAGCAATTAAAAAAGGAGAGATTTCTCATAGTCCTTGATGATGTTTTGGATGTGGATCAGATAACATGGAGTGTACTACACGACTATTTGAGCTGCGGAAAGGAGGGAAGCAAAGTAATTGCTACAAGCCCATCAAAGGAGGCAGTGATAAAATTTGGTACAGTTGAACCAATTGAATTAACCGGCTTTCATAAGGAAGAGTTCTGGTTTTTCTTTAAGGAGCATGCATTTGGTAGCACTAATCCAGATAACCACCCGAAATTAGCAATAATTGGGAGAGAAATAGCAAAGAGAATGCAAGGATCACCGCTAGCTGCAAAAATTCTAGGAAAGCTACTCCGTGATAAGCTGTGCTTTCAACATTGGGTTAATGTACTAAAAATCCTATTAGAGCATAAATTATGGGTTAGTTGCACTGTTTTTGATGTTTGCAGTATGATCCTGAGGCTCATGCCAGGCCGGTTTCAGCTTTTGCGGGTTTCTTACAGCCCTTATTTGGGAGGAAATGAGATTTGGATTGATAACTTGGAAGAAGAGCTAATCTCAGGAAAATTCAGTAAAAAGAGAGGCAATCGGGGCACAATGGTTCCGGATGTGAATGAACTCCGAGTTTTATTGTCGAAAACTGAGTTTCCAACATACCGTTGCATGTACCACACCTTCGATATGGAGGTTTGTTGATCTTACCTCCATATCAAATACTATTATTTTTTGTTTCTTTTCCTAGAAGCTCATATTGTAATACTTGTGGTGTAATATAGCTTATAGTTAAATGAAATGTTTTTAGCTTAAGAGACTATTATCAATTTCTCCAGAGTGTTTTTTTTTTTCCCCTTTTGAGAGTCTTCAAAGTGTATTATCTGCTTTACCCCCCTATATGATGTCACAATTTTAGTTCCTAGGTATGTAATTAATAGATAAAATTAGATGGAACTTTCTGTTGCAAGAGACATGATTAAAAGAAATTCCCCTTGTTAATTGGGATATGATGTGTAGGAAACAGATATACGGGGGAATGGGGATTATCAAGCTTGATGATTTGGATAAAGCTTTGATGTCTAAATGGTTGTTTAAATAGAACGATCCTACTTACGACAGTAAGTGGAAGCTGATCACAATTGCTAAGAGTACAATGGTGTCAGATATGTCTCTCCTGTGTGGAGGGATATCCTGGCTAATGAGTTAGATGAAAAGATTGCACTTATAAAAACTAAACCGATAGATTCAACCAAGCCAGATTCAATTAGGTCTTGATATGATTGGTTGAATAATGGGGGTGCTAGGGATAGCAAATTGAGTAAAAATTTGATGCTGTTACTTTACAGGGATCGAAAACATTGACCATTTATTTTTGCAGTGCCCACATGTTAAACCAATATGTCTATGGATTTCAAATTTTCATAATTGTTAGTTTCATTTTAATATTGTTCATGAATTATGGCAATACATATGTGAATTTATAGGTAAGTATAGAAAATACTGTGATATCATATTTTGTGTAATCACTCGGACAGTTGGACTGTATGGTTAGAATGAAATAAAATTTGTTTTTCTGATAAGGTACCCAAAACAGCCAAGTCTATGGCTTCTTTGATTCCCTCATTGATATATTACTCGATTGGCCATTTAGGAAAGCAATGGAAGAAGTATATGCACAGATTCATGCCGAGTAGTGTGGATTCTAGTACCTAGGAGGGTATAAAGAATTTTTTTTCATACGGAACTTGTGAGGGTGTAATTTGTCGGTTAAACAGATTTGATTTTTTTTCTTTAGAAAAAAACAAATTCGATTCAAGTCAAAATGGTATGGTGGAAGATGAGAGGGTGTTTTCCGAAAAACCTTCCCTTCAATTTTCCTTTCAAATGAAAGGTTTTTGTCTTCTTCTAAATAACTAAAAAAAAATCAACAGATTTGTGGGGTATAAAGAAAATCATAGTAAGAGAACTTGTGTGGGGATGTATTTGTGAGTAGATGAGGGTAATTACACAGATTTGTAGGGTTGATAAAAGCTTTTATTAATAGAAAGCTGGTGGTATAAATACCACCTTTTTTTATAAAAAAAAATGTTTGTTTCGCACCAGAGCAGCCACACAAAATGGCTCACTTCTGTGTTCTTGTTGCAACATCCATTTTATACAAGACCAAGATAAACGTTTTATTTATTTTTCTTTTAATATAGACCATATATCAAAGAGTGGAAATTTCAAAACTATCTCATGATTGTACATTGTAAAATTTGAAACAAAAGAAAGATGGTCCCAAAGCCTAATTATTTTTCACTTGTTAACTCCAAAATCTCCACAAGAGCACTCCCCTTCCTTGAATTTGTGAAATTTCTTACTATCTCTGACAATTATTTCTCTCTCTGTAAGAACAGAAACCAACTTTAGAAGAGAGTGGCAATCCTTGCACATGGATATGTTCTTGAAAATCCTAATTGCTTCACCATTTGACATGTTTATCAATCCATAGGCAACTGCCAATTTTTCACTATGGTGCCTAACTGGCCAAATTACCTTTTTTTCCTCCTCTTCATCAGATGTATCTCCAGTTTTATAAGGCACATACCCCATCCCTTTAGCTTTCTCAATCAAGTCCTCGAGCAAATAAAAAATTTCTTTATTCTCGGAGTGAGGCCTATGAGAGGCTCCAAAATATTTTGCCACACCCTTGATTGAGATCCAACTCCTGTCTCGTATGGTTGGTATGTTCTCATCTTTCATGATCTTTCTAACTCTTGATACGTCATGCGATCTCTTAGCTGATTTATACATGTTCAACAACAGTACATAGGTCTCGATCATCTTTGGTTTTAATTCAAGTAGCCGATTGGCTGCATAAAAGGCTAGATTGGTGTTACCATGGCTCCTACAACCTGCTATCAGAATAGACCAAATGGCCTCATTCGGTTCAAAATTTTCCCTCTTTATAAATTCAAAGGCATCGTTTAACCGACCCAACCGCACAAACATATCAACCATACAAGCATAGTGATTCATTCCCGGTTGAATATCATAGTGGTCCTTCATCAGTTTGAAATAGTATTCAGCCTTGTCAACTAAACAAGCATAACTACAAGCAGACAATACACTAATAAATGATACCAATGTAGGGTTAACCCCAGCAGCAAGCATCTCTTCAAATAGTTCAATAGCCTCCTTGTACAAACCATTCTGCGAATAGGAAGCAATCATAGTGGTCCAGGAGATAACAGTTCTTGTGGGCATTTCATCGAATGCCTTGATTGCATCGTTAATTCTCCCACATTTACCGTACATATTAACCAAAGAAGTACCCGCAACAAAATCGGATAAGATCCCTGATTTCATCATTTGCGCATGAATTTGCATTCCACACTCCAAAGCCATAAGGCCACTGCAAACCGTTAAAACACTGGGGAAGGTGAACCTATCAGGCTTAGTTGATGACCGATTCAACTTCACAAAAAGATTAAAAGCCTTTAACCCTGCAGAATAGGCCTCCATATCATCTTTAGCTGAACTCACCATTTTAGATAATCCCGCAATAGTCGCATTTATTGTCACCAAATTAGAATTCGTCATTTTTTCAGACAATCTTGTTGCATCTTCAATTTCACCACATTTAAAGTACATGTACATCAGAGAATTTCTCACCTGAAAAATTGATTCGCCCCCTAATTTAATGCAAAATGCATGGTATTGTCTTGTGGGGCCCAGCTGCAGGTCTTGGGACATACAAAACAAACCTGCGACACTGGTAAGTGTAACTGGATTGGGACATATATTTTCATGTAACATATCAATAAATACCTTTAGACCCAAATCTGGGTTGCCATTGTCGGCGCATGCCGATATAATACTCGTCCAAGAGACCACATCTTTAAATTCAGAACATTTGAAGCACTTTACTGCGTATTCCAAGTTACCGCATTTTGAGTACATGTTGGTCAAAGAGCCATCCATTGCCACTGCTGAGTTAATCCCGGATTTTGTTATATAAGCATGGATTTGTTCACCTAATTTGAGATTGTACAAGTGAGAGCATGCATTTAATACAGCCCAAAATGTGAAACTTACGGGCTTCCAGCCTGACTCTAGCATACTTATAAACATTTTTACGGCATTTTGTGGGTCTGAATTTTGTACATAACCACTCATGAGTGCCGTCCATGTTACAATGTTTCGCTCAGACATTTCATCAAACACCTCTCGTGCATGACCAGGGGCACCGCATTTCATATAAGCATTTACTATAGCTGTAGCTACATAGGAATCTTTATATGAACCCGTTTTGATGGTGTGGGAATGAAGGGTTTTGGCACTGGAAAGGGATTTGATGCTGCTGCATTGGTGAAGGAGGGGTCCATAAATGGTACGGTCGACTTGAGTGCCTTCCTTTAGGAGGTTAAGCGCTTGTTTAAAATCAATTGGCTGTGGTGAAGTCTCCGATTTAATTCCAAGCTTTCTTGGGTTTTGCTGGTTAGAAAGATCCTGATACAGAAAAAGTAAAACTCAAGGGTTATGTATAGAAAAATAAAAATTTGGAGAGAGAGAGAAAGAGAGAGGTAATTACGAGAGAGGCATGGGAGAGTTTTCTCGAGTAATCGTCAAGTTTGGAAAGAGTAGAACCACTAATAAGAAGAGAAGGCAGAGACGCCATGGACGGAGATTGAGAGGAACTAGAATCCTACATTCTACAGAGAAGGTGAACTTGAGCAATTTTTCTTGTTTAACATTGTTGTGTGTGGGGGTGTATGGTATCCATTTTCTAATTTGTTGTATTTTATCCTGGGATTTCATTTCATAAGGGATGATGGATGATGGATTGGTGAATCTCTGTTCTGTGGTGGAGACTGGAGACCGGGAGACGATTGTACTATCCGAATACAAAACCCAACCTTCAACGGCAAATTTTCGAAACAGCCCTCCGTGTAAAGTTTCAGAATAGCCCATGCTTCAGAACAACAATAGCAGTCGTCGGTTGTGGGCTTCCAGCCCAAGGGTTTTTTTGACTCAGGAAAGAAAATGGAATTTTTGTGGATCATTTGGTAAACTCAGGTATCACAACTACAAATCCAATAAATGTGCAATATATACCCAGTGTTCTTAAGCTTACCAAGTCTATTTATGAGCTTAATTAAAAACCCATCAAATTGACTTCAAACGACCCATCCAAATTGTTGAAACCGATCTACTTCATGAGTGACGAGTTTACATGTCAAATTTATAAATTTTCAAACTAATTTAATATAAAATCAAGCAGTAAAAAAATGATAAAAAATAAACACATTAAAATTAACTTATAAACTATCTTTTTTTTAACCGCTTGACTTTAAACTAAATTAGTTCGAAAATTTACAAATTTGACATGTAAATGCATCACTCGTGAAGTAGATTAAACCAATTCAATAGGTTTTTTTAATTAAGCTCATAAAGGAGCTTAGTGAGCTTAAGAACACCCTCGTTCTACTCATTGTTTAAGTTTTAAAGCTAACCACATTTGGAAGCATGGGTGGATCTAGCCAGGACAAATGGGGACTAATGTTCCTCATTTTTCATTATTTAATTACATATGTCAATATAATATTTTAGTGTTATTATATGTCAATATAAGATTGTTTAATACAGATAATTACAATACAGTGCGCTTGTATGCATGAAGGTGCTGCTAACAAAATCCTATACAAAATATACTGACACAACCTTTTGCCAGTGCGAGCTTTGATGAAATCTTTCGAATTTAATAAGTGCTCTGTATGGCTGAGAGCGAAAGCACCAGCGTGTATTTACCAAGGTTCTAAATAGCGTTTATAACGTCATAGCGGGAAGGTTAAAAAAAAAGCTATAGCGAATAACGTCGCTATAGCGGAAGCTATTCCAAATAACGTTTTTTTTTTTTACATTTCGTATATTCAATATTTGTACTAAATATCAACATTATCTAAAGTCTCATAGAACAATAAATAACACCAAAGTAATTAAGAAATTATAATATTTATATTGAACCCGTACAAAGTCCAAATTGCAGTTCAAAATATCCATAGTAATATCATAAACTATCGATTTTTCCTATTAAAAATATATTAAGTATCATGATTCATGACATAATCTATTTTTTTTCTATTCAAATTTTAATTTCGGTTTGGACTTTTTTTCTATTCAAATTTCAATTTTTATTCTCAATTTCAAATTGATTTATCTGTAGCAAGTAGCAACAAATTCAATTTCGGTTTGAGTTTTTTTTTATCTTTATTTAAAACCCATATAAATTGCTTTAAAAAAAAAAAACTCATATTGTATAGCGCAAATAGCGGACCGCTATAGCAGCCGTAACGCAAATAGCGCATTTTGATATCATAGCGTAGCGTTTGAGATCCAAAAACGCTATAGCACCGCTATAGCGCGCTATTTAGAACACTGGTATTTACCAATTAAATATGCAAGCCAATACAGATGCTCTTAGTTGTCGTCCTGTTGATTTCTTCATCCATCCATTCCCAGAGAATTGAGAAAATATGGAAATATATTTTGTTCACGCTCACGGTAAAAAAACAATATATGTGATGTATGAGAGATCAAGCCGAGCAAAGTAATTGTAAGATTTGTTCAAAGCGAGTAATGGTTTAGAACAGAAAATAAGGTGTGTACGAAGTTAAATACTAAATACTGTCCTAAAAATAATTTACATCTTGTTCTCCAGCGTTGATGCACACATGTGAACACTATATACGCTTTTGTTTTAACATTCACAGTACACAATCCACTCATTCATCTCAATGTCAAATACACATTTCATACCATCAATTTGTGCTAATACATGAGTAAGGCTATGGTACTTTGCAATGTACACCTATCTCGCGTGCTTCAATACAACAAGCGTCAGATTTGTGTCGGAATGTGTGCTGGAAAATCAAAGACTAATATATCACCTGGCAAGCAGAATTTTTTATTTTTAGAAATTATATAAAAATAATATAGGATATTAGATGGATTGTCATGAAATTTTGATGCAATAGAAGGAACCCAACCGGTGGTTCGGCTCCTTTAGCTTTGCACGCAGGTACGGACACTGCCGTAGAAAATCCCATAACTGAAGAAACCCTTTGGCCCATTAAATGTCAGTGCAAGCTCCTTTCCTTATCCCTTTCTCCTTCTCCCTTTAGAAACCAAACTCTGGTGTGATCTACCACACCATGTGGTTTTGAATTTTGGTGTGGCAGGCGGTTCCTTAGGTTTTTCTAAAAGAACTGAACTATTGGTTCAGTTCCTTCTATTGTATCAAAATTTCACCGCAATCCATCCAATACCTTATATAATATTTATATAAGTTCTAGATATAAAAAATTCTGCCGGCCAAGTACAGAAGTTACATTACAGGGTTGGTAATCTTGTTTACCTACCCAGAGAGTCTACACTTGATTACTATGTATATCACCTGTAGAACATTATATGAAATGAAGACCAATAGTATGTAATTTTGGTCATTACAAAAGCAATTATTAACAATTCAGAGAGAGTAGTTCTTCTAGTTAAAAACCTGATAGCTTTTCTTCCATGCTCACTTCCTTCCATCTTGATCTTTAAGAACAGTTATAGCTACGAATAACTGCACAATACAGATCACTGCTTAAGAACCATGTTCATATGTAGCAATTGTGTTTGTGTGGAGGGAGAGAGGGGGAGAGAGAGAGAGAGAGACCTTGAAACCTGGTTCGACGGTTAAGGTAGCGAGGTTTGAATTGAGGTCGCTTGATCTTAGGATGAACACCAGCTTCTCTTGCATTGCTGAGAAGCAAATCATTTAACTTTGACGCAACTACTCTTATTCTCTCAAACCTTTCCTTAGCATTGCTCAGATTGACGGGTGTCGGTTGACCATCAAGTAGTTCTTTACCTATTAGTCAAGTTTGGATAAGAGGTCATATGCTAGTAAAAACAGGTTTTTTCAAGCTGAGGGAGTTGGGAAAAGTAAAAAGTAGAATATGCAGATCCTCAAAGCTATGCTGCATAGCCTGTGAACTAGGTCATAGTAGTATTGGACACATATCTGTATCGGGTATGGTTGTGCAAAAAAGTATCCAGTACACCCTAGACACATGGCGTATCCAAGTAGGAGAAGTCTATCTTCATAGAATCACGCACATTTAATACCAGCACTAGGCAAAAGTTTGTTCAAGACAATTCTGGCCTCTCAAAAATCATTCTCTGATGGCCTACAAGGCTTTTTAAGCTCTCTTGTATAATAAAATTCATGAACACATTATGATTTTCCCCACGAGACAATCTTTTGCGAGTCAAGATAGATCCGGGTTATCTTATTGAAATTTGATCTTTTCGTATATGCCCTTTGACATGGCTATTGATTTATTTTTCTTTCAAGATATCTTACTCACAATTACTCTATCGTCCATCGGTCAAATCGGATATGTAATTATTGGATTAAGTTTATTACTCACCCATATGACCATTTAGTAACTTGAATTTTGTATATTTTGAAAGAGCAAAATGAATATTTATATATTTTCAGATTTTCATGTTCTCATTTTCTTAGAAACAAACAACAAATAAAATTAATATTTTTTTAATTAGTTGGCAAAGCAAAACATATTGCAATATCAAGTAATAAAATATGCATATAGATGAAACATACTTCATCCTAAGATTTTAGAAAATCGTCTCATATTGTATTCATGTAGTATCCATGCAACATTGCTTCAAAGAAGCTGATGGCTGTGACTCTACCAGAAAGCATTCCAGTTCACTTCCCATCAGCCTAAAAGGTGGAAGTGAGACTTTGAACCATCTCCAGTTAATCAGGAAAATCAATTTTCCTTGGAGACAATGTAGTAAAAGAGTTAACGGTTTAATAATTACCTTGCTCTGCTTCATTCTGGAGTTCTCTCAGCAATTGTTGGACCTGCAAATTTACAGTGTTCGATTGCTGCGCTGTAGGGTTTACCATTTTTGCCCTAACTAAAAGCTCCTCAAATTTTCTACGCATTTCTTGAACCCTTGCCTGATTCCAACACCATGCGGTGACATAGGATATAATTTCACCAATTGCTGCAGTGAACGCCATATCTAGTATCTTCTCCACAAATTTTTCACACAGGTACTTCATTTTTTTATTCTCCTGTAATCTCTTGCCAAACTTCCAACAAAAGGATCAAAAGAAAAGAAGCAGATCAAAATAAATTTATATCAGATAGAGCAATTTTGAAGCAGATAATAGGTCACAACTTCGAACGAACATGGATTGAATGGGTTCTTAGAAAGGACACAACTGGAGATCTCCAGCACGAAGAGAACCGGCTGCTGGTAATGAAAAAAGGCCAATCGAGGGAGTGAGAGAAAGCCTCACCAATTACCTCGAGAAACTTGAGCTCAAAAAGGCGGATCTTTTCCTCCGACGATGCCGATCGCTTCTCCTCAGTCGCCACTGGTAGGTACAGTGCAAGTTTTACCCGGTGGTATGGTGGTATATAGTTAGGCTGTGCTCCAGAGACCTCCGCGTAGAGGGAAGGAACGGAAGGGAAAGGGAGGGATCAGCGCTAATTTCACTCCGCTCCGCTCTTCTCCGCAAACTCAACTTCTCTCTCCTCCGCTCTCCTCCGCTTTCTCTTCGATATTTCTCTTCTGGAGCAGGAGAACAACTCGACCAGATCCAGGCGGCTGGGATTCCACCTCCGCTCCCTTCTCTTCCCTTTACACCTTTTTGGATGGATTGGATGGAGAGTAGTGGAAGGGAGGAACGGAAAGAAAATAAAACTTATACCGATTACCGAAGCATAGGCAATATAGTAGAACCAGTATCCTCTGTGTTACTCGAGAAAATAAAATGAGCTCTCAGCCGGTGGATATTCGGGTGATTGGAGGGGGCAGTATTATTTTTGCTTTGAGATTCGTGTAAATTTAAATCCACCGGCTGAGAGCTCATTTTATTTTCTCGAGTAACACAGAGGATCTGAATTCCAATATAGTAGCCACTAGCAGACTTCCAAAGCAACTTATACCGAAGTTTCCCTTGTACAAATATTTAGTTTAGTTTTTTTATCCTCACTGAAGTCCATATTTGTTTCAATATTGCACCGTCTATTATTATGGAAATTTTTATGTATACCTTTCAAAAACTTCAAAATTTTATATTCTCTCCTCCAAAATTTTAATATGATATTTCTTCTTCTAAATTTCAAAACTCGCAAATTTATCAATTTATTGCTTATTATAAAACTTGTATTAAATTTATAAAGTATTCAATTTATTCTTTATTAAAAATAAAAAATAGATAGATTGTTTAAAAGAAATGTTTAGTCTTCTAATTGACCAATTGTGAAGACAAATGGTGCATCATTATTTACTTGTGATTTACACACAGACATATGCCTAAATGTCACTGTGTCTATGTCAAAAGTAGAGAAATGAATTATTTGCTCTCAAAACTTACCGATGAGAATATTGAATATTTTTCTTACACAGTACATATTTTTATTTTTCTATAAAGACTAAAATGAGAATGTTATAAATTTAAAATGAGTTTTAATGAAAATGTAGAATTTTGTAAATTTGTGAGTTTTAAAATTTAGAAGGGTAAATATGATATTATAAATTTTAGAGGAGAAAATATGTAATTTTGAGATTTTTGTGGGATACACGTGAACTTCCCCTCTATGTAACATTACGCTTTAGAAAATGTTTAAAAATCCTTCTTAAGGATGAGATTATTTGAAATTTGGAATAATTTTTATCTTAAGATCATCAATTTCATGAAACGGGTAAACGATCAATATTTTTATCATAAAAATGCTCGTTTATTAATTCCATCTTTTTGAAAGCCATCTTTGTCAGCGGATTCTTCGCAAGTAATTACATTTTTTTTCCCTGAAAATATTAATTTTCTTTTCTCCTCAATCTTGTTATTTTTTTTTTAATTGAGAAACATTTACAATCAGGTTTCTTTTCTTTTCAATGATTATTAAAAGTTTCTGCGTTATTTACACAAATATTGTTTTCCTTGCAGTTGAACCCCCAAAATTCTACCTGACCATTTTCAGCTGTATTAAAAAAGTTGATTTTATGACTAGTGAACTTTATGCAAATCAAAGAGATGATATACAGGCACTGTATGGGAGAAACAGTAATAATTAATTTTCTAATCAAAGATATTATGTTAGAGCTGACTAGAACTGGTTTCCACCTGAGTTAACCCCTCAGCCTGGATTCCAGATCCTTTTAACTCAAATTTTGAGTTTAAATCCGGACAGTCTCATCAAAATCCAGACCGTCTCATCGAACGGTCCGGATCTAAACTCAACATTTGAGTTAACTCGGGTGATATGAATTCCTCAAACCTGACCGGATGCCAAAGTATTTATTAGTAAATGATCAAATGACATTTACACGAATCTGAAATTGACTCATATGGGGGACACTGGTGAATTAAGATTCCTTGGACCAATACAAACAGATACAGACTTCTTGGTTTTCTTATGTAAATAATAATAACAACAATATAAATAAAGAAAAAAGCTAGAGCTTGCAAAATTGCATTGCTTATTTACTTCCATCGGTTTTTCCTTTACATAGATTTCAAAGTAAAAGAAAACAATGGAAATGAGAGTTACAAAGTACAAGATCACCAAAATTCAGAGGGCAATACTGAACCAGAGAGAGGTGCCACATCACAGACCCAAAGACCATCCGCCTCTCTTTTTTTAGGATTCAACAATAGTACTAGGTTTAGGTTTAGGTTTTTCCTTTTTGGATGAACGAATACTAGATTTTCCTTTTCTCGACAAACTATTACTAGGTTTTTGCTTCCTACTTGACTCAACATTACCAGATATAAAACCCATCAAGTTATTTGCAACCTGCCCAAAAGCATGAGAAGTCTTTCTCGCCGCTCCAGCTACAAAAGGCTCAATAGGAATTTCAGGCAAGTTCGCCCGTTCTTCTATAATTGCTGAAATGTAATGAAAATTTGTATTGATCGTCATTTACAAAAAAAAAATACAGAGATATAACTTATATAATAATTAGTTATGAGCATTCACATAAACATACACATGGTCTAATGGGTAATGCTGCTGCTGGAGGTCTAATACGAGACGAGCATGGCTTTTGGATGGGAGGATTTCAAGCATCATTAGGCTCGATTTCAATTCTAAATGCTGAACTCAAAGCTGTCCAACTTGGACTTCAAATGGCGTGGGGAAAGGGGTTTGGCAAGATGATTGTGGAGACCGATTCTATAGAAATTTTCCAGCTTTTACAGAGTGAAAGAGAGGAAGCTGAGAACGGCACTTTGGAGCAAATTCAGGTGCTGTTGGCCAAAGACTGGGAGGTGAAGATCATGCGAACCGAGAGAAAATGGAATGGTTGTGCTGATCTATTAGCAAAAAATGCACTTTCAAGTAGCATTATTTTTATATCCTTAAATTTTATTCCTCATTTTATAAATAATCTATATTGTGCAGATGTATTAGGTGCAAATTGTAATAACTTGTTTAATAAAATGGGAGGTATACTCCTCTGATGGCTATGCCATAGGAGGGGTGTGTTTTTTTCCCTTGTTTGATCAAAAAAAAAAAAAAAAAAACATACACATGGTCTTCTGTTGAGCAACAGCACCTATCTGCTTAATTCCTGCTCCTGCAGCTTTTACAGCTTGTGTTGATTTGTTAACACTGCCTGCTATCTCTTGGCTGTGTGGATGTGAAAGAGAGAGACATAAGTGAATTTTAATGGAGGGTGATTATGATCTTGTGTCCCAGAAATAATCCTTAGTCAGAAACCCGTTCAGTGGCACCAAGTACTCATATATACTCGAATTTTTTTTCAGATTTTTTGAATTAATATAAATGAAGTAGAAAAGATACAAAATGAAGCTCTACTGAATGAATACCTTAGATCACTTAGTTCAAGGGTGAGATCACTGATTTCTAGGCCGGACAGCCTAATAGCCGCCATAGTGCTTGGTAGCTCCACACAAGCAGTGTCAGCCAGCTTTGCTAGAGATTTTGCTGTTCTCTTCAAAGCCTGAATAATAGGAAAAACAAGATCAAAATTGTCTGGTTTTTTCGTGCATAATCGACATAACAATAAGGTGAAATTTCACTCAAATAAATAACCCAAAATTCCCAGTATAACCTTCCTAAATCCAAGTTCCCAAGTGTCCAATTTAAGTACTCTTCTCAAAGGAATTCTAAAGAAAGATGTTGCATTGATCAAATAACACTTATATCAACAAAATATAAAGACTGAACTAGAGCTATTAGTACATTACTCCATATAACACGCTTTGATGAGCTCAAATGAAACAAAAGATATGACAAAAGACGGAAAAGCTGACCACTAAGAAATGTCAGATGGATTAAGCTCACTTACAAACAATGTCGGAATAGCTACAGCCACAAGGCTCGTGAAAGCTATTGAAGTCTGTAAAGGATAAACATAACTTGTCATCAAAATAGTAGAAAGACTAAATAAGAAAAGAAGGGCTTAAGTTACAGATATTGTCTTCTGGTATTTGTACTTCACCATTTCATAAAAATGTTCTGGTATTGGTGCATGCCTATTCCATGTACCAAAATATAGTGGATCAATTAGGTTCAGTGAGTGAATTATGATCAGTGTATTAAAATGTCCCTACAAGTTCCAGTACTGGCCAGGTCCGGTATAGCTTGTGCTTCCGTTACCAAGATCAATTGTTCATACAAAATTCCACCAACACATTGAACATGTGCATCTAAAGAAATAAAATATCTGGCATAGCACATTGCACCAGCCTCAGAACATAATGTTGAATGTGAATTTTTTGGGCAATTTCATAACACATTGGTCAAGTGTATTTAGTTTCCTGCCATTTCATTACAAAATACCCCATATGGTAACCACAATTGGTAGCTATCTGTATTCCCCCAGCCAACAAAACCCCCTGTAACGTGAATTTATGATATCAACTGGAAACTCCCAATGTCTCTGAAATATACAAAGAGGAAGTACATACTGTGACGGCAACGAATGCCATAAGGAAGAAAGCCTGATCTCCTAAACTCATGCGTATCAACCCAACACGCCCAACCAAGCTAGGATTTCCAACTCCCACACGCATGGATTCTAAATTTCCATCTACATTGGAGACCCCAACAACCTCCTCAGCCTTCATAACTTCACCTTCATCAGTCACTTCTTTCACAGTCACCAACTCATCAGATCGTCTAGAGGACCGAGTACAATAGGACAATGGAAAGGAAACACGGCGAGAAGCAACGGAGAGGGATGGAAGGAACCGGTTGTTAGTTTGAGGTTTCAAGGGTAAATTGAAATTATCTGAGAGAAGACGGGGTAATCGATTAGAGGGATTGAAGGAGGAGGTAGTGCGAAGAAGAAAGCGATTATCGGAGGAGGAAGCGAGAGGAGGAGGCCGAAGCATGGCGCGAGCTCCGTGGCAAGATGCTTCCAAGTGTCAAAACAGTTTTCTTAGGAGAAGGACCGTGAAGCGGCGCAGGAACGACCGATCGAGTACAATGGCGATCCGGCGATAAGCTCCAGGGCCGAGAGGCGAGAATCCGTATCCTCCCAGGTAGCTGAGTACAATGAGCTCCCAGCCGAGCGATTGGAATTTGATGCCTTAGGACTGTTTTGAGATTCGTGCCATGTTAAAACTGACGACTCAGATCTCATTCTACTCAGTCAGGTATTGCACTGCATCTATATTCCCAGAGCCGAAGCATTAACTAGAGTGAGAAAAATGGTAGGGCGGAGCCGGCTCCGTTACGGAACGGCACGGCACACATGTCGGTTATGTATTGTGAACCGTGTGTTCCGTGCCGTGATCATCTTTAGAAAATTTGATACAACAAGACGTGTCATGCAAAAGATCTAATCACAACACGACATGGTACGTGATCACGCGAGCCACATGTAATTAGGACCGTTAGATCTTGATCAAATGGTGAATCTTGAATAAACTAATCTAAATTATGATCAAATGGTCACATGAGTCACGCGAGTCACGTTTGGTCATGGCATTACTCACGTGGCGTGACCACCCCTTGACATTTTGGTCACGGCACGACACAGCACATGAAAAATTAACTTGATCACGGCACGGTATGAGACCAAAGTCACGACACGGCATGTTTTTTTCACTCTAACAGTAACTGAGTTTTGGATGCTCGAAACAAAAACAAAAATAACGGAGAGAAATTCATACTCTTTAATATGTTCGAAAATAATTATAAAAATGTGTTGAAATAAATATTTTATTATACTATAAAAATAGTTGTAAAAAATCTTACTTTGTGATAAATATTTTTATAAAAATATATATATTTCTTTAAAGACTTGTTGTCAATAATAATTTTTGAATTAATAATTGTTGATAAATTTTTATAAATTTTAATAATATAAAATCTAATAATTAAAATATTGATATATCTAGGAAAATAAAACATAATAATTTGTCATGAAAAAAATTTAGAAATTAGTTGCGAAACATAATAAAAGTAAGTGAAAAAAATAATTTATAACTAAATAAAATGCACTTGTCATGAAAATAATAAAAAAAGTTAATAAGATGCAAAGAATAATGAACAAAAGATGACATGTGGAAAAAAAAAAAAAAGGTTCAATTACGCGTTTTCTTTTCCCAGCATTTGTGTATAAATTTGGTTCTTATTTATTTTCTGTAAATAATTTTTTCATTATCAAAAGACCACTAAACTCACTTCATAGTATAAATCTCACCCTTTCACAAATTTCCACAAAAAATAATACGCCGTTAAATAAAAACTACGCTTTGGACACAAGTGACAAGACCTACGAATCTCCGATCCAATATGCGTATGTCGTTGTAACGGTTGGGATTGGATAGCAATACCAGACCTGGTCCAAACGACATGGCATGACAAAAGATCTCATCCCAACTGTAAGTCTGTAACTAGACGAGGCTTAAGCCCAATTGTCCGATCATATACCATTATCCCGATTACGACTCAAAAGGGTTAATAACATAAAGCAATTCTATTAGGAAAATAATCTAAAGAAATCCATACATTTAGATCAATATGTTTCTAAGTAAAACCGAGACGATAACCTGGTTAACTGGAAACGCGGCAAGTAATAAGCAGAGATACATGACACATCTGCTAATGTAACACTTGCACTATGAAATCTGCTATGTATATTTTTATAGCAGAAGCCACATAAAGCCTCTTTTTTCTACAGAATTGGACAAATAGACGTGTTTCTGACATTGCATTTGGGATTCACCTGGAAAGCCAGCCAACAGCATCAAGAAGAAATAAATCATGTAACCTGAACAGAAAAACCTCCAAAATCTATCAATTTCTTTTTATAAATAAATATAGAACCGAATACAAGTACAACTGTAAAACCAGCTAATTCTTTTTCCTGTCGACAATATAGTACATACGACGAACCAGCCAACACATTTCCTGCCAATAACATACTGGGAGACCATCTATTGCTGAACAAACAAGTACACACCTCAGAGATATGAGCCAGGTAATGCATACTCACTTCTTCTATTTCCCTAATTCACAGTATTAGGAAGGTACAACCGATGGAAACTATTCTTATTGAGTTTCTTTCGGCAAGTGGGGCATTTCTTCTGAGCTTGGATTGAGGCCTTGATACAGCTCTGACAGAACACATGGCCACATGTTGTAGAGCATGGCTCTGTCAATTGGTTCAAGCAAATTGGGCAGCCAAATGTAGGTTCTTTAGGTGGTGGTGGTGGAACCTCCACTGGTACGGGTTGAGGCGGCTCAGGCTGAATCTCTATGACCTTAGTTCTCTGAAATCATATTTTGGTAATATATAAATTAGGTGTTCAGATAAGTTATTTTATATACCAATATACAATAGCTATGTCCTTATTAGAAGCCTATTACAGGCACTAACTGGTATGCTGCATCAATACAATACAGTACCATAACAGAAAATGGTACAATAAAACTAAAAGCAATTTGTGAGGAACAAAAAGCCATTAATAGATTAAAATCAACCAAACATTCTGGAATGTTTCATGTACTGTAACAGTTGATACAGTTAAGCGGTTACCTTTTGCTTGGTCTGCCGATTGTTCTTGTTACCAGAGCCACCAGCACTTGGTGAAATCCTGACACGCTTGTTGTGGTTGTTGCCTGATACTATACTGACCTCTTCCTCTATTGCAACCCCTAAATTGCATGATAAGTATTAGATAGTATAGCATAATGACAAACAAATTAATAATCCAATCAGAAAATAATGAGCGAGGTTGAATTAGTATTTGGACAAGTAATGAGGATACCTGATGGCCTGGGATTCACTTCCTCCACAACAGCATCATCATCAAGTAACACAACAGGTCTCCGTCTGAACACATTACTAGCCTGTTAGATATTTGAGGTAAACAATTAAAATATTGAAGTCTAAAAATGCAGCAAGTAGTGGCTTTTAACACAATCAAAATTTAACAAAAAAGGAAATGTGTTTTGAATGGAAAAATGTTCAGATACGTAATATGCCTAACAAGTAATAAGAAGCAACTTTTGCACCCAATAAGCATCACAAATATAAATTAGAAGTGCAGAGAAAAATGTTCATATACACTAATGTATTGAAGCCTGTCATTTTTTGTGTTAGTTGCAAATAAAATACAAGCACAGGAAGCAAGCTTGACTTTAGCAAACAATAACTAATTAGCCCAATTTTTCATGTCAAAATGCCAACAAAGCAATTATTGATAATAAATTCGTGTAAATCAGAAAAACACGATTGAAATATTTTCATTCTTGAAGATTTAGGAGACTAACTACTTACAAACAACATATATTAGATAAAACAACAGTTTCATATTACCATTGTAATCCAAATATATAACAAAATTCTAATAAAACTACAATATAGAATAATAGCTGCAACATTAATTCAACTATGCTTTGCTTTTAACATATTTAACTTGCACTTTTTTTGAAAAAAAGTAGTTGATGTTGCTAACAGATCATTGCTGGCTAAACCCTAAACCATCGTGCTAAGCTAACGGATCATTGCCGGCTGCAAGAGTCTAGCAAGTAGTTGATATTTTTTGTAAATATAAAATTTGTGGATATTATCATTTGAAAAGAAGACAAAATATCAGTCATTAGTCGCAAGTAAGTAAGTAACCCTTCTAAAGTACTTGCGTTATCTAAAGTACAACTACTGCAGATAATTGATCTGACAGTACAATTAACTAACAATATGAACTATATTCCAAAGCCATAAAAAAAGGCGAATACTCCTTTAGTAGTGCATTAGTAACAAAAGAATGCTCACTTAAACAACAGTACTGCTACACTAAACAAAATTAATACTACTGTAGCACAATGATAATAACATAGGAATAAAAATGGTAAATAAACTGAAATTAAAAAAGATAACCGGAGCACGAGTTCGAGAAGGTGATACAATAATGACATCATCATCATCATCATCATCAACATCAATGGCATCAACATCAATAAATGGAGGCTCAACTTCGACTGGCTGTACTCTTCTTCTACCACGGCCATTGCCAGATGAGGCTGTACTCCTTGAACAATTTGAATTTTCACGCGGCATTCTGAATTCAGGAGAAAATGTAAATTCATGGCACACAATAGATTCACCAAACCAACTAGTTACTTATATAGTGATACTATTAGATTTATCTGAACCCAGTAATAGGGAAACCTCTGGCTAGTTAGATCAGAAAATAGTCAAACAGTTGGTTGACAATCGGAAAACAAATCATGACCAGATGACAAATATGACTTTGATTTTGGGCAAAGTTGGGTGTATCCCATATTATCTTCACTAGTTGAATATTTACTCATCAAAACCTTCAAATTAGAAAATTATCAATAAAAATCTCATTTCCTTTAATATTTTGCCATAAAATGGTCAAAACTTAGGTAAATTTAATTTGATCACTGACTGAAAATATTAAATGATGAATCTGTCCTTGCAATCATTTTCTCTCTAAATTTTTTTTAACTTGCATTACTGATAAGAAAAGATCCCAAAATCTATCTATATACAATTCCTGAAACTATTCCTGTAGTATTATTGATAGGTGCTGATCTATACCAGGTCAATCCATACGATGACTGGTATGGTGCTAGCCCATAACAGTTCCTGTTTATCAGGTTTTATGAGGAACTCATTAAAAAGGAAAATTTGCAAATTGTAATTCATATTTTCACTGGAAGGTTAAACTAAATTCAATAAAGTTAACCATTTTATGAGAAATATCAAAGGAATTGATATTAAAAATCCAAATAATATAGATGTCATAGGTAGGAACCCATTTTTGCCTTGATTTTTGATACATTACAAACTGTATGTAATGTCCATCCATACCAGCATAATTGCACAGAGCATTATATAGAGAAATTGGCTTATATATAAGTAGATTACAGGGGTAGAATACTTATCAGCAAAGTATTTGATATGTGACAAATTCAAAGTTTAAGTGACACTATAACACTACCATAACAAGAAATCCTCAGCAAATTGTCCTGAACTTTTAGATTGATGATAAGATATTCCAACATATACTCCAAGCAATTCCACTTGCAAGTAACCAAATAACTAAAATTTGCATTAACTGCAACGAATGAAGCCCAAACCCAAATTTTATGAAAACAAAAATCAGGTCTAAGGCAACTCTATACTTATCACATATGGATACTTCAGAGAAAACAATGGAAACCCTTTCTTGCGACTAAAAGAAAATAAATTACTGGGAATCGAACCAGTTTTTTTTGCAAAATAAAAAAAAACTGTTGATCTGATGCAAAACTCTATAGTGATCGATGCAGCCAGTAGTAGAATGATTGTTTTTAAATCAACCCACAAAAATTTATAAAAAAATAACTAAAAACAATGATAAGAAAATGACGAGAATAGATATCGATCGCACCTTAATTTCCAAGGTCGAGATGCCGAGTCTTGGATAGGAAAAGCCGCATAAGCAAGACCCTACTTCCTCTTTGGTTTAAAACAAGGGATTTTACAGAAGAACTTTTGGCGATAAATTGGGATCCCAAGGGTAAATCAAATATGAACAGGTTCCCAATTTCCATACCATTTCCTGTCTTGACATGTGGGTCCCGCAGCAAAGTTAAAACCGAAATTTTTATTAATAGAAAAAACAAAACAAAAATATCAATAATAAGGAATAGTTTCTCTAGATTTTGAAAAATAGAAAAAAATGTTATGATTTGTAACGTCCAGGGTACTGTAGTTGGACGTTATAAATCATAACGTCCAATTAATCTGATCGCTAATGATATTTAATTAACAAAGAACATTGTAGCTGGATGTTATGGTCTATAACGTTCAGCTACAATTTTTTTTTTTTTTTGCTTTACTGCTTTGTTTGTGACTGTAGCTGGACGTTATACACCATAACATCCAGCTACAGTATTTATTTCAGTTAATTAGCGGTAATTTGTTTTCGTTAAGTTGGCCGTCATAGTTGATAACGTCCCTTGGACGTCATGGACTATCACGTTTTTCTTACAAATCGAATTTTCACAAAATATTTCCTCATTATCGATATTTTTTTATTAATAAAAATTTCGAAAGTTAAAAACTCAGAGGTTAAATCAGGGCTCTATATATATCTGTCTACGGTAACTCAAATTTGACTTTTAATCTGGACCGTTCGATCAGAATCTGCACGAATATTAAAGGGATCTCAGGAATTCTACCGCACTGTGGAATGGCCCGGATTGTGATCAGACGGTCCGAGTCCAAACTCAAGTTTTGAGTTACTGCTTTAGTATCTTTAGGGGATCAGACCCTTCTCTAGCGGGTGCGAACCCGGTTCCACGATCTTTCCGGTTTGCTTAGCGGAAATTGCCAATTTAGAAATTTTGCTAGAACTTTTGCTTATACTTCCGGTCAAATCGGCAGGAACAGGCGAAATGAAACACTAATCATATTGTTTCCTTCAATCTTAAATTCTTCCAGCAATAAAATATTTCTTTAATATATTTACCGTGGAAATGACCGGAACTAGGATCCTCTTTTTTTTTTACCGGGGTAACTGTTTGTAGGCCCAAATTGAAACTTGGCCCAACTCGAACAAGACAAGCCGTAAGGCTATGTTTGGTTTGGTTATTAAACTCTTCTCGTATTTTTATTTTCCATACATGTTGCGGTTTTATTGCATGACACTACAATTTTGATAGATTTAATTTTGGGAGCCCCTACCTGTCCTCATGCAAACAATTCTCCATTATGTCTCCCAAGCACGGTAGCGAAACATAGTGTAATTGAATGGGGCTAAGTCACCTCTATCAATTATAAATTTTCATTTTTATCCTTTAAAATTTTAAAATTTTATAAAAATTAATACCATTAGCCCTCTCATAAAATGAAATTATATGATATTCATTTATCTAGCCCCCTTTATCTCAATTTTCTAGTTCTGCCCCTGTCAAAGCATTAACTACTTGAGGAACCACTAACTACCTTGGTGGACCACTAACTACCTTGGGGACTGCCTAATATTTGAAAGATTTTACAACTGGCGCGCGCAATTATAAATACATATGCTCGCAAGTATTAATATATAATATATCAAGTATTCATATCTAAAATACCAAGTATTTAAAAAAAAAAAAAAAACTAGACACATCACACATCCATCTTTTACACATTTTTAGAAGTGGGTTTTTTTTTCCGTTCAATCTTGCCAACATTTCTGACAATCTGTGAAGAATTTTAGGAATCTAAAACCACGAACGTCTTCTACACAATTTTCTCTTTCAAATGAGATCCATGATAACATACTTTCGAATTGTCCGTCGCGCAAGTATTCATATCTCATCATGCAAGTATTCATACCTTATTGAGCAAATATTCATACCTCGTCGCGCAAGTGTGAATAGTTCATATATCAAGTGTTTGTATCAAACAAATTATATATTTTTTTTTCAATATGGCATTGGATGATGCCTGAAAAGTATTAATATCAAGTATTGCAAGTATTCATACCTCGTCATGCAAATGTGAATAGTTCATGTATCAAGTGTTTGTATCTAACAAATTCTATCAATTTTTTTTCCATATGGCACTGAATGATGTCTGAAAGTATTAATATCAAGTATTGCAAGTATTCATACCTCGTTATTCAAGTGTGAATAGTTCATGTATCAAATATTTGTATCTAACAAATTCTATCAATTTTTTTTTTCATATGACACTAGATGATGTCTAAAAGTATTAATATCATGCTTGCAAGTATTAATACATCATCATGCAAGTGTGAATAGTTCATGTATCAAGTGTTTGTATCTAACATATTTTATCAAAAAAAAATTATTATGGTATTGAATGACGTTTGAAAGTATTCATACCTTGTCATGCAAGTGTGAATAGTTTATGTATCAAGTGTTTGTATATAACAAATTCTATCAAAACAAATTTCCTTATGCATTAGATGATGTCTGAAAGTATTAATATGAAATATTCATATCTCATCATGTAAGTGTAAATAATTTATACATCAAGTGTTTGTATCTAACAGATTCTATCAATTTTTTTTCTTATGATATTGGATGACGTCTGAAAATATTAATTTTAAAAATTGTAAGTATTTATACATTGTCATATAAGTGTAAATAGTTTATGTGTCAAATATTTGTAATTAACATATTATATTAAATTTTAAATTATTGAGTTGATATATGTAAATTAAAACCATTTTGACAATAACGGACTAAAGATACAAATTAAGTCAATCTATTAGACAATGCATCCAACCTGATACTAAAATTTACAACGAAAATTGGAACCAATTACTATCCCTAAGAATTAATACAGTTTTGAACTTATTGCAGATCTTAAAAAGCCTAATAATTCCATTTGATAAGGTAAAAAATTTCAGATCTACTTAATCAGATAACTTAGCAAGTTATGAATAAGAGAGGCGATACAACTGTATAATTAACAAATGTCAAATAAAATGAAAAGTTCTTTCTTATGTACTCCGATATAAGAAAAATGAAATTTGACTGAACGACAAAGAGAGAAAAGAAACATTCAAATGAAAAATAAAAGGCCCTCAGAAGTCAAAGAATGAAAATCGGAATATTAAAAGTTCGAAGGGCACGAGAGAAACTGATGAGTCTAATGTGATCTACTACTTTTAAATATTTATAAATTCTAATTTTTAGTTACGTTCAGATCATAAACGTATGATCCTATCGTGTAGTATGATTGGGGTGTTGATCCACATGGATAGTGTATTAGATTTTAAACAATTTTTACTAGTTTAGGTTATCGGTTTTTTTTTTTTTTAAGTTTGAGATGGTGGTGATATTTGCAATTAAGATAAAAGTTAAACAGTAGAAAGAGAGTCTCTAGGTTCAGGTTTCATGTCCTTCTTAATCATGTGAGTACAAGTTTCGACGTCTCTTTACGTCGCATGTGGCACTGTCATTGTCGCATGTGGCCTAGATTACCCCACAGCTACCCCGCATGCAGCACTGTCACTACCCGCAGGGCATGCTAGGTGTTTCTTAAGGAATTTGAAAGGTTTGCTGATCTTGCGATCGGCTTTTGGGCTACTAAGACTAAAATATTTTAGGTATGCAATTATATTTTTTTTCCTATACTACTCTGTAGTTGAAATATAGAGATACTTGGTCACTCTTATGATTCTGACATTTTTAATTCTTATAATTCTAATATTTTAATTATATATATATATTTTTTTTTTTTGAAGTTTTTAGATAATTTAGTCTCTCGAATCTAGAACCAATCATAAAGATGTTTAATCATTTCTATGATTTTTAATTTTTAATTATGTATATTGAAATTTAATTGAATTTATTAAGTTGGAGAAAAACAAAAGATTAGCATATGACATTATGAACCGTTAGGATCCACTAATTATAAAAGATTCCCTTTTCAGTAATGGAGAGGATGTGAATTCCTCTTTCCCGACCAAAAAGACGAGCGAAAGCGCTGTCGATTCCCACCTCAAAAATTCAATCCTCTGCACTGTCGCCATCAATGACAAGTCCCTTGCTTCTCTTTCTCTTGTTACTTTGCTCCTCATTTTCTTGATTCAGCCATTAAAAGCTGAGATAAGATTGCTACTGTGGTTTGCACTTGAGTTGCAATGCTGACCTTCTTGCTTTTCTGATAAAAAAAAAAACAGTCGCTGACTCATTGCTTGCCAATTGCGAAGTGATTTTTGTTAAACTGCGCATAGATCCTGTCAGATTTAGGTGCAATCCCGAGTTGTAAGTCTAAGCTAACCGGTACCTTTGATTACAATCTAAACCTTAATATACATTTCGAATTAGTGCTTATTCTGATTTGTGATGGATATACGGACTTGATTTGAAGCTGCCACCAGCAATCTGTTGGCTACTAGTATGACTTCGGTACAATTTTCCGTTATTCTGACAAAATCAGCACTTGAGTGGAATGAAGCTACATTCATGTATGAGTGAGGCTATGGTACTTCGGCTAGTATACTATGGCTAGTGTACTACGGTTTAATATGGTACTTTTTAAAATTCTAACGGTCGATCCGAACCGTTCAATGTGATATCCATATGAATATGTACTTGCAAACTAAATTTTATATTTTTTCGAATTTTTTTACTATTTTTTTGATAGATAGAATTTTCAGTTTTATACAAATTCTAGACCATCAAAATTCTACCTATCTAAAAAAATAGTAAAAAAATTCGAAAAATATAAAATTTAGTTTGCAAGTACATATTCATATGGATATCACATTGAACGGTTCGGATCGACCGTTAGGATTTTAAAAAGTACCATATTGAGCCATAGTACACTAGCCGAAGTACCATAGCCTCACTCTTCATGTATTTAATCTGCCATTGCAAAAAGAAAAGAAAAAAGAAGCAAGTTTACACGAGTGCATATCCTCTCAGATATCTCATATTTTGCGTGACCAACTTGTTCGGTGCCTATTCGGGGATAGCATGTGAGCCAGTATTATTTGAGTTTTGAGATTCGTACAGAACTTATTTTCACGGTTGAGATATTTCAAAAAGTCACGCAAAATATGAGATATCGCAGAGAATGCGAATTCAGTTTACACTTTTCTTTATTCGGGTTTGGTTTGTGGTTATTAAAATGTAGATGATGAATATTTCTGTCATGGCTTTGTTTTGACGAGTTTTTATGCTTGCTTATACTGTAAGTAGAAGTTATCGTGCTCAACTACTTACACACAATTATTAAAATAAGTACAACTAATCATCTTTAAAGTTTTTGACAGCGGAATTAAGAATTAATTAAAAACAAATCAAAGACCTTAGAAATCATAGTCTCCACGTGTAAATCAATCAAATTAATTTCATACCTTTGTCCATAGTAAACTGTAGAACAACACTTGAGACGTTCTTCACAAACTGTCAGAAGAACTGTAAAGCGATTTCTCTCCTCTTTCTCTTTCTAAGCAATGACAACTTTTTCTTTATGAATATTGATGAAGAGAGGATCAACCTTACTATTAGAATTCGTTTATATATATATATATATATATATATATATATATATATCATGCCTGTCATTAAAGCAATCATTAGGGGAGATGAATCTAACACAGCCAACTAAAAGGATGCAATTATCCTCTGTACATTCGCACCTTTTAAATTAGACCCATATGGAATTTTAGTGCAGCCCATAATTTTATTTCTTTAAATCAACTTTTAATGTTTTATTTGGGCCACATAATTTTATTTCCTTACATATACATGCTGAATCAGTTTTTGCGTATGATGTCAAAATGTTATGATTTGTATGTTATACAGTAATGTGTAGAGGCGGAATTAAAAAATTTAGATTGAGGAGGCTGAAATGTAAAATGTATTATGTGTGGTTGTTGAACCATATAAACATTTGTATAAATTATAAAAGGATAAATGATGAAATTGTTAATTTGTATTTACGGAGGGGCTCCCTTAAATACGTCCCTAGTATTGTGGTGCTGAACTGCTGATATTATAATGGGAAGGCTTGTGGTCATAGCTAGGTTTGTGGGAAGGCTTAACGATGATGTTGAGGATGTATTATTTTGATAAATGGTTAAAGGCTGAGATGTTTCTCTTCAAGTGTTGAACACTGCTGGGCATTTTGGATCGGGAACAATATTTTCGATCTTTTGATGAGTCTAATAATTGAAGTACTCTTTATCTTTTCTTCTATTATTTTTAAATAATTTCTATAAATAAAATATTTTTTAAGAAAAGAAGAGGATTCAAATGTCTTCATTTTTTTTATCTCTACTATGTCTCTATTTTTTAAATGTAAATAACTTTAAGACTTAAAAATTCAAATAACAAAATAAAATCGTTAAATTTGATATATCATTTTCTCTGTGCACATATAAAAAATTACAACATTTTGATTTTGATTCGAAAGATATCAAAAGCTTGTAAAAATACATTAATATGGATGAATTATGGATGTTGATTTTTCAACATATTGATTCATATAAATATACTAAACCAAAATGTGATAAATTTATGTGCACGTAGAGAAAATAATATATATCACATCTAACAGTTTATTTGACATATATGTTTTGAATTTTTTTATTATTAGAAAATTAAAAAGTAGAGACGTGATGGAAATACACAAAATGGAGACATTTATCCTTCCTCATAGAAAAATAGTAAATTTTTTAAAATATATATAATATTTATTTTCTAGGTATATTTTTATTCTAAGATCATATTTAATTATTTAGATTGACCGTCTAAACTCTAAAATAAAAAATATATCCGTAACCTCACTTCAAATTATATGCATATTACCACAACCTCACTCCATATAATAATTACATTTAGAGCAGAGATGGGAAGCGAAATTCACTGTATGGAGTGGAGATTTCACTAGACCGCGTCTCACCGGACGGTTCATCTACTATAGAAGAAGTGAAAATGGAGAGGGAGCGGAGGGGAGCAACACTGTGCGGAGGAGTAGGGGTGAATCTACCCTCAATGAATGGAGGTCAATTGACCCCCCATTCATTTTGAATTTTTTTTATACCTTATTTTAATATAGTTTAAAGTAAAATATTATGAATAGTGTGAAATTGACCCTCATTCGTAGTAGAAAAATTTTATATGCTTGACCTCCATTTACGTTTGACCCCCATAGTCTAAAAGTCTGGCTCCGCCCCTGCGAAGGAGAACACTATGTTGAGTTTTGATGAAATCCTTTACCCCAAATCGGAATAAAGACGAGGTGAAATGACATCTTTCACCTCCTTTCTTACACCACGCCACCGTGCACCGCGCCAAACAAAACTTTTTTAGCTGCTGCCGTGAATCGAACTTGGGAGCTGAGGAATAACAACCATAGCCTTCTACCACTATACCACTTTAATTTTGTTGTTACAATAGAGCACTTATTATATTTAATATATATTTCGCTATAGTATTCTTTTGCAATATTTAATTCAAATAATAAATGTGATGAATTAATAATATAATTAAAATAATAATAAAATATTATATATAATACACGGATCATATCCGTAATTACCATATCGCCGTATCCGTATTGTATCCGATACGATACCCGTACCCGTATCCGTGCAACATAGCTTAGCAGCCTTAGCAGCCGAGATTTTTATTAATACCCTAAAAAAAAAAAAATATATTAAAAATGCCCTCAGTTTTAAAAAAATTTTAAAAATGCCCTAACCGCCCCATGATGGGGCGGTCCACTGATGGTAGAAAACCGCCCTATTTCTGGGCGGTCCACCTCCTCCAGAAAACCGCCCAGAGGTGGGGCGGTTCTGTGTTTTTTTTTTTTTTTTCAGATTTTATATATTTTTATAAGGAAATGTATATAGTGATGTATATATATTTGTAAGATGTATATATTGTTAAGATATATTTTTATTTTTTAAGATATATATATTTATAAGGAAATACATATTGGTATATATTTTTGTAAGATGTATATATTGTTTAAGATATATTTTGGTTTACTAAGATATATATTATTGTAAGGAAATATATATTGATATATATTTTTTTATTGTAGATTTTATATAAAAATGAAGGAAAGTGCTTAATTTTTTTTATTGTAATTTTCAATAAAAGTGAGTTGAGTTTTGATGCGGTTATACGGCTGTTGTACTGATTGTCGATTTGGCTAACATGATAAAAATTAAATTAGGGTTTATAAATTAAATTAGGTTTTAGGTAATCTAAATCGGAAGTCAAAAAAATATGTAATCAAAATCGGAAGTCAAAAAAAAAATCCAAACTACGTAAAATAAATGTCCACAACTCATGCAAAACAGTCCAGACCGAATACATAATAGTAGAAACCTATCAAACTACAAAACATAAAAAAAACCTAACGTCGAGGGCGAGGGCGACGACCAGAGAGATCTAACCTACAAGGTGGATGACGGTCCCTAGGCGGCTGTACACGCCTGACGTGAACCTCCTCCTCCTGTGCGGCTGTATCCGCCTCGGCCCACGGATCATCCACCAGTGGTGGGATAGGCGGCATAGTAGGCACCTCCCATGGCTCCCAGGTCGATGGATACGTAGGCGGAGGAGGCGGTGTGCCAAATATAGCAGATGCATAGGCATCTGCATGCTGTGCTCCACTCCCACTAGCCTCATCATCGTGCTGTCTGGCCTCCGGATATCGTGGCATGTGGAGGCTCCGTCTCTCATCCCTGGCATAATCTCCCATAAAGTCATCCATAGTGAACTCCGGAGTAGAATGTCGTGGGGGAGCTCCACCCTTAATGGAAACAATGTTAGTTTTGCTACATACAAATAAGTAGTAAGTTGAATAAATAATAAATTTTTGCTACCTGTCCAACCTGCACCGGAACTCCATACTCATTGTAGTAAGCGCTCCACGCATTGTTATTCAACACCCATTCGTGGAAACCCCAACCTGATTCATCCACTGCATAATTGAAGACAAATTAATTAGAATAGTTTTTGTACCGAGAAATGACTGTGTACGACAAAATCAAATTACCTGGAGGAGGTGGCGGCATCTCATCACCGTATATAGCGACTCTGGGCTGATCCGGATCTAGTGGTGTGGGCTGTATCTCGCGCCAGTTTATGTTCTCCCCACTGTCATGCAACATGCCAACGAGGCGGCCGTCAAAGCCGGAGTCCTCCACCATAGGAGCAGTGTGCTGGAGCATTGTACATCCCACTGCTCGCCAACCATCTCGTGCCATGCACACCAAGCTGTGTGCCACTCCTCTGATACCGGTAAGAATCTGCACAAAGTGTATTTATTAATTTTTTTATGAAAAACTAAATAAACATTTAATGCTTTAAATATGTTAGTTTCGTAAGTAATTACCTGGCGAGCCTGCATCGATCCGAAAGACATATAACCACTCGACCCTGCACGAGAAAGCCTCCGTCGAAGGGTCTCACCCCAATGGCCCGTGAGGTATACCGAGGGCATGCCCCACCTCTGGTACCAGACTAAGTACCTCAATCCTCCAGGCCCTGCGCCCAGTGTGACATCATCGGCCGTAGGAGGCTGCCACATGTGAAACTGTGGAGACTGTGCCTGGAGGTAATGCTCTGCGTGACGCGTGCTCCAGTCGACGTTGGGCTTATTGTGTTTAGTCCTGCAGTACATTTAAATTAAAAAAAGAATGTTAATCAAGTGCAGAACTGAACAAGTAACGGTAGGAGAGCAATTAAGTAATTGTAACTTACTTGTGCAACTTGGTGGTCTCAGCCTCTCCAAGCTCTGGGAACTGCGGGACAAATGCGTCCAGACCAAACTGTCGGGTCACACGATCTGGATACGTGTACTCAACAATCCAGTAACATACACACGGCCCCCGATAGAACCAGAGATGCCTCTGCTCCAATGTCAGTCGACAAAATGCGTTCCTTTCGTAGAACTCCCGGTAGGGGAACCAGTCGACGCTGCTCTCGTGAAGCATCTGGAGCTGACTCCGGACATATGAAATCCCCACAGTTCTCCCCCTGCCCGTGTTCTCGTACGTGTGTCGATCGCCCCATATGGCACCGTACGCGGGACACCTCTCGGCATCATGTCTCCTCAAGTAAGGGACAAGAGACGGACGAACTGGCCGACATACCGGCAAATGAGACCACGACCATTGCTGGAGTAGAAGAAGCGGGCCGTGGATCTGCTTGTTCTTCACCTATATTTTGGACATGAGGTGAATGTGTTGGTGATTATTGAACCCTAATTATTGTAATTTAAATTCCGAAATATTTGTGAAAACTTACCAAGCAAGCATGGCACAGGCTCCGGTATAAGTGGGCGATCACAGCTCCGCCCCAGTTCCAGGTCGATGGCTTCTCAATTTCTGACAGCAGAGAGAGGAACATAATCGGAACCGAGTCACCGCTGGAGTCCACGAACATGACGCTGCCACAGAGATCCAGCACAAAGGCCCTCACATACCTAAAAATATAAAATAGTAAAGATAAATTTAATGATTTTCAATGTTGAGTTCGTAACATATTTTAATTTCAAGATTCTCAATTATTACCTCCTGACGGCCTCCAGATCAGTGGTCTCGGCTGTGATCCGATGCAGGAAAAAGTGATCACGGAGCGCCGCTAGGCTAATGCAGTACCCCGAATACCGGAACTCCTCATCATCCTTCTTCTTCTTCTTCTTCTGTAGCGTTTTTGGATCCGCTACCCCAAGAAGCCGCCGTATCATCCCCACATGAAGTGGACTGTCGGAGACACCGCTGATAGGCTCCCCATCGATCCGTAGACCCCATAGAGCGCTCACATCTGCTAAGGTCACGGTCATCTCCCCAAAGGGTAAGTGGAACGAATGAGTCTCCGGTCGCCATCTCTCCGCGAGCCCGCTCATCAGAGCCTGGTCGATCTGACCCTGTGGCATGGTAGCAAGCTGGTACAATCCGAGATTCATAATGCACTGCTCCATCAGAGGATGACCGACGTACGGTATCCCGGAGGTGCGATGTCTCACGGTCAACATCGTCTCGTCCTGTATTTAACAATAATTTCAGTCTGAGCAACTTACTATATGCCATATTAAAAATCTGTAATTTGAACTGAATTGCTTAAAAAACAACTTACCTCCGTAGATGCGAGCGCGACCCTGTGCTGAACGTGTGGAATCCACAGAAGAGGGCTGAACGTATCAGCTGCATGTGTAGCGTGGTCTGCACCGAGAGGCTCTGCACCGGATGCACTGGGAGCCTCTGTACTGGACGAACTACCGCCCCTCTCCATAGTATCTGTAGTGCACAATTTGCAAATAACTTAAATTTATAAAACCTAAACCCTAATTTATTTTATAAAACCTAAACCCTAATTTAATTTATAAACCCTAATTTAATTTATAAACCCTAATTTAATTTATAAATCCTAATTTAATTTATAAACCCTAATTTAATTTATAAATTCTAATTTAATTTATAAACCCTAATTTATAAATTCTAATTTAATTTATAAACCCTAATTTATAAACCCTAATTTAATTTATAAATTTATAAACCCTAATTTATTTTATAAAACCTAAACCCTAATTTAATTTATAAATCCTAATTTAATTTATAAACCCTAATTTATAAACCCTAATTTAATTTATAAAACCTAAACCCTAATTTAATTTATAAACCATAATTTATAAACCCTAATTTAATTTATAAATCCTAACTCTAATTTATAAACCATAAACCCTAATTTAAAAACCTAAACCCTAATTTAATTTATAAATCCTAATTTAATTTATAAAACCTAAACCCTAATTTAATTTATAAACCCTAATTTATAAACCCTAATTTAATTTATAAATCATAATTTAATTTATAAACCATAATTTAATTTATAAAACCTAAACCCTAATTTAATTTATAAATCATAATTTAATTTATAAAACCTAAACCCTAAATTAATTTATAAACCCTAATTTAACTTACTCGCGTCGAGAAAATCAACAACCCGCACACGGCAATTCAATTTCCAAACTGAACCATAAACTCTAATTTTTATCAACTTCTTCGCGTCGGGAAAATCAACAACCCGCACACGGCAATTCAATTTCCAAACTAAATCCTCTTAATTCTACAAAAAAATAAATTAATAATTTACGTAAACGTACCAGAAAGAATCTGATCGAGAGAAAATTGGCCGAGAAAGAGAGAGAGAGGGTGGCCGAGAGAGGTGGCCGAGAGAGGAAGAGACTTTGGCCGAGAGAGGGAGAGAGGGGCTGAGATGGGGGGGGGCTGGTTCGGGTGGCTGTCGGGTGGTGGTGGCGGGGTGGGGGAGGGGATGGGCGGCCGGGTAGAGAGGAGGAGAGACCGGGTAGGGGGCGGGGAATGGAAGGCCGGGGGTAGGGTGGCCGGGGAGAGGGGAGGCCGGGGGTGGGCGGGGGTGGGCGGGGGTGGGCGGGGGTGGGCGGGGCTGGGCTGGGGGGGGCGGGGGGGTGGCTGTCGGGTCGGGTAGGAGGAAGGGTGGGGGGGGGCGGGTAGGTTAGAGGGAGGGGGGAAGGGACCAGAGGGGGACTGGGGAGAAATAAAAATTTCGGGGGTGAACCGCCCTATCATTGGGCGGTTGGGTATGGGGGGTGAACCGCCCAGTGATGGGGCGGTTTGGTTGAGGGAGTGAACCGCCCCATCATGGGGCGGTTAGGGCATTTTTCAAATTTTTTTCAAAATGAGGGTATTTTTATTATTATTATTTTTTTTAAGGGTATTAATAAAAATCTCGGCCTTAGCAGACATTAAACCATAGCCTCACCCCGGATAATAATTCAATTTTTGAGGGATTTTCATGAAATTCTCCTGTCAGATATTATATCACTTTCACTGTCCCACCAACAGTCAAACTTACAAGTTTCCTCATCTCAAAAAAAAAAAAAGACTTACAAGTTTCCGTTTTTATATAGTCTTCTTCTTTGCTATCGTCTCCAACTGAGAGCTAGCGCAGATTCAAGAGAGATGCCAGAAAAGAGCATACGATCTCGTCGAAGGCTCTGTCTAACCACCGCCGCCGTCGTGATGGCGACGCTGCATCTAGCGGTGGCGGTGGGAGTCTCGGCGACCTACTTCGAGCCGTTCAATGTGAGCTATGATCATCGAGCGCTCGTACTTGGTGGCGAGCGAAGAATGCTGATTTCAGCCGGAATTCACTACCCCCGTGCTACTCCTCAGGTATGGCATTCAAGTCTTTATCCAGCTTGAATTAATTTTTTTATTATTACTGGTAATTGAATGGAGAACTTGTGCTAATCCCGAAGTAATTTGCTTCTTTTCTCATAAGCCGTAAGTAGAAATCGTCGGTTATTAAATATTGCACAGTCTTGCTGAACATTGAAGTTCTATATTTGGGACGAAAACGTTTGAGTTGTTGGATTTATTGTCAAACTTCAATGGTGAATTTGTAAATCTCATTTGGCACCAAATGTGTACTAGTAGTTCTAAGCCGCCTTTTTCTTAGTACTTAATCATAACCATGTCCAATGAAGATGGTCAAAATGATGCTCATTTCTCTACAGTGTTATAATCAAGCAGCCAAAAAGTTAAATCATTTTTTTTAATTTGGTGGAATTTACTGATTATTCTTTTTCTCTGTCTAAATAGATGTGGCCAAGCATAATTGCAAATAGTAAGGCAGCGGGTGTTGATCTGGTACAAACATACGTCTTTTGGAATGGGCATGAACCAGCAAGAGGTCAGGTTTGTATAATGGACTGCTGCGTGGTGTACCCATAACCATAAAATCTAGCATTGGTATGGCAGTAGTACTGATCAGTAAATCCAACATGGCAAGAACATAGTTTTCTAACCCTTTTTTTCCTTTTATTTGGACAGTATTATTTTGAAGGAAGGTTTGACCTTGTGAAGTTTACAAAGTTGGTTGCTGAACAAGGGCTGTATCTGCACCTTCGAATTGGACCATATGTTTGTGCAGAATGGAACTTTGGGTATGCCAATTTTCTCTTAAGCTTTTTTTCATTTAATTCGAACTTCATGTCTAAAAATTATGTTGTGTGAGTTTACCTTTGTTTTGGCTCTGAATGAAATTGGGATGACCTTAAAAAAGTTTTTTTTTAAATTAAGATTTATTCTCTCCATTTCCATTTTTTTAATTCTCTAGTCTCTACAATAAGATTTTGCTTCTCTTTTCCAATTTGTGTACTAGTTTATTGTATTTAGTGGTATGGGATTTGCTTTTTTTTTTTTTTTTTTTTGCCCTTTTCATTTTTTTTCTAATTTTCTGCAATAAGATTGTGCTCCTTTTACCTATATGTATGCTAGTTTATAATATCTAAGGTACTTGCCTTCAACTTCTTGCAGGGGGTTTCCAGTTTGGTTGAGAGATATTCCTGGCATTGAATTTCGTACTGATAACGAGCCATTCAAGGTGCATACCTAATCTCATGTAGGATTGAACTTGATTTTTGTAATACAATGTTAGAGTATGCTATTGTTTTGGTCATTGTTTAACTTGTATATTCTTGGTTATGATAATCTGCCTTTGTTATATACCTCAATTTTTTAGGAGGAAATGGAGAAGTTTGTGAAAAAAATAGTGGATATAATGTTAGAAGAGAGGCTTTTTTCATGGCAAGGTGGTCCCATTATATTAGCACAGGTAGAACATCGAACCTATTGTTCAACTATTTAGTATTTATGTATCTTAGCACCTGTTGAAAGCTCTCTGTCGTATATATTCATTATTAACTTTTTATTTATATCATCATTGATTGAAAAAAAGTATTTTGTAGATAGAAAACGAGTATGGAAATATTGAATCAAGCTATGGAGAAGGTGGCAAATCATATGTAAAATGGGCTGCTGGCATGGCACTTGGGCTTGGTGCTGGTGTACCCTGGGTAATGTGTCAGCAGTCTGATGCACCAGAAAAAATTGTAAGTGCTCACACCTCGCTTATACTTCCTTTTTCCATTGTTTTCTTTGTTTGTTCATTATTATTCTCTTCATTGTACCTATATTTTTTTTGTTTGGTTCTGCAGATTAACTCCTGTAATGGATTTTACTGTGACGGTTTCAAGCCAAATTCTTACGGGAAGCCAACTTTTTGGACTGAAGATTGGAATGGATGGTTGCTTATTTGTTTGTTTTGCAATACATTTGTTTAAGTTGTTTCACTTTAGCTAGCCTGAATTGGTCTTTTGGTCAATAAAGAACAAACACTATAAATTCTTTTACTGTAGGTTTGCTTATTGGGGTGGGCGGGTGCCTCATAGACCCGTTAAAGACAATTCATTTGCTGTTGCTCGGTTTTTCCAACGGGGAGGTAGCTTCCATAATTACTATATGGTAATTTTTACTCTAATTATATAATATGGCCAGAGTCTCATATCTTCTGTCAGCTTTTCATACCTGTCTCTTCATGCTTTTAAAATCTTCTCCCAGTTCTTTGGTGGTACAAACTTCGGGAGGACATCTGGGGGCCCCAATTATATAACAAGTTATGACTATGATGCCCCTATTGATGAATATGGTACGTTAAGCTTGACTCTGCATATCAAAACAAATTTGCTTGTCATGTTGTTAAGATGAGTAATAACAGGTGTAATAACTGAGCCTAAGTGGGGCCACCTAAGGGACCTTCACGCATCTATTAGACTCTGCGAGCCTGCTCTTGTAACTGTTGATGGGTCACCACAGTATGTAAAACTGGGTCCAATGCAAGAGGTTCTTTTCTTTTATGATTGGTTATTGTTTATCACAAATCTTTGTTAATGTGTGCTGTTGTAATCAAAACTGAACATCAAATGACTAAAGGGATGCATAGTGCCACCTTAATGTTATGAAACCAACAAATGGCAGCCAGCCCAAGCCTCACTGTATTCAATGCAACTGATTCTCGTTGTTCTTCTTTTTAGCATTTTATGTGTTTTATTTATTTTATTTTTTTATTTATTCTTTTTGTAAAAGTGACATTTTTTGGATAATGTAATTGACGACCAAAACTTGTTCTGATACCAGCAAACGCTAGCCAATAGAAGACCATTCTGCTACTGAGTGTTTTTTATTTATTTATTGCTCTTTTTATATTTCTATGTTTATTAACTTATCATTTAATTGCTTTAAAAAAAGTAAACTGATTACCAATTTAAAAATGAGCTGTCATGAATGAGTCATTTTTTGTCTTATACATATTTATATCAGTTTTAACTTTGCTAGAAAGCAAAAGCATACCAGCAATATTTGGTTTTTCCTGCCAAAAATTATGTTTTGGGCTTTTTATTGTTATTTTCTTTTTCAATTTGCAGGCACATATATATGCCAGTGAGCATGTAAATCCAAACATAACTCTTCCAGAAGACATCAGTATATGTTCACTATTTCTAGCCAATATTGATGAACAGAAAACAGTCTCAGTTCAAATATTCGGGAAAACATACAGTCTGCCCCCATGGTCAGTCAGCATATTGCCAGACTGTAAAACTGTCGCTTATAACACTGCTAAGGTGGTCATAGTTGTTTTATTTTTATCATTTTCCTTGTGAGAAATGAATTGTGCTAAACTGACCTAGCATACCCTTTGTACCACTATTCCTTTTATTGTATGTATAACTTCTGTCTTCTGTGGAATCATGATATACCATTTTAGCTTGTACAGTCTAGTGTTGCTTATTTTAAAGATACTCATCATGCTTTTTATTATTAAGAATTTCCCATGAAGATAAATGCTTGGTCTTTAATTGCTACTAATCAGTACTGGCAGTGCCTCTAGTTTTAACCAGAAATTGGAAACTAATCCTCAATTAAGCCTTACTAGCCTGCACACTATCAGAATTAAGAAAGGCCCAATAGCGATGATTTGAAAATTTGAAGTTTTTTTCTTTTCTTTAGGTTGTTGCACAAACTTCAATAAAGTCTGTTGAGTCCGGGTCTCCGTCTGGTTATGCAAATGTGACAGAATTTAACTATTTGGCCCTAAAAGATGGAAAGGATTACTTTTCTAATAATTGGGTGTCTTATAAAGAACCAATTGGTGCGTGGGGCGATGATAGCTTTACTGCTGAAGGCATACTGGAGCACTTGAATGTGACAAAGGATGCCTCTGACTACCTATGGTACATAACAAGGTTAGATCCGAGGTACTGATGAACCAAATTTATGTTTAATCTGTTGCAACCTAACTTGAGGTCAAATTCAGGTTTAATATTTCTAACGAGGATGTTGAATATTGGAAGCAGAATGGCACTTCCCCCTCTCTTTCTATAGGCAAATGTAGAGATATAGTTCGCATTTTTGTGAATGGTCACTATGCTGGTAACTTCTTCTGCCTTGTGACCTTCGTATTATGTTTATCTTTAAATTTTATTATTGTGATTTTGCTTGCATTGTTACCTGTAAAAATTGCTGTGCTAATACGGTAATACCTGTAAGAGATATATTTAATCTCTTTCGAGTGTGCCAAAATTTTTGAGGTACAAATAACACTGTTCATTAAAATTAAATTTGCAAAGAGTCCTGTTATTTATAAATTACAACAGAGCTACTGCCTTTTTTGTATTTGCTAAAAAAGAGCATACATGTTCAATAAGTTAAAAGACCACTCTGTATTATCCCCTAAAACTGTCTTATTCATTAACAAAGGTGCTAAGAATGTTATAGTGACACAATTGACCATAACTCTAGTGGGATGTATGAATTCCAGATTGTATTATCCATCATGTTATTGAAGCATTGCATTAACAGTCTAACAGTCATTAATCAAGGCTGACAAATGGTAGGAATTTAGTTGTATTTTTACTAGCACCTCAGGGGTCTTCTTGCAAATGCTGAAAAGGGACACTTGCTTTTGATTTATTGATAATGTGAGGACCATTTAATTGTCAAAAGCATGTTGAACCAAATAGAGTGCAGTAGTTCAATGCTAGCTTATCGAAATATTAGGATTACAATAATATAGAATTAATATATTTCCTTCTTGCATCTCTATTTCATGCTTTTAAAATCTAAAGGTAGTAAGGTGGGTGACTGGGTCCCAGTTCACCAGAACGTTACATTGGTTGAAGGATACAATGAAGTGGCCTTGTTGTCAGTAACTGTTGGATTGCAGGTACCAAAAATATTACAAAACTTTAATTGCCTTAAAAAAAGCAATTAGTTGAGAGGGATGTAATATGAGTGTTATATTTCTTGTGTAGAACTATGGTGCCTTCCTTGAGAAGGATGGAGCCGGTTTCAGAGGTCAAATAAAACTAACTGGGTTGAAATATGGTGATCTCGACCTCTCTGAGTTAGTTTGGACGTATCAGGTAAAATCTCTGCAGCAGGCAATTTTTAATGCCTTTTTCTTTCCATTTGTTCATTTTTTTGACAGAAATCCTTGTAATGGCAATAATTATTTACACATTTAGGTGGGACTGAAGGGAGAGTACTTTGAAATATACACTCTAGATGGTGAGCAAAATGCTGACTGGAACGAAATAGATCTCAATAGTATCCCGTGCCCCTTTACATGGTACAAGGTAGGTTCACGATCCATCGAATACCGATAAATCTTATTGGGGTTTTTAGTTTACCAGACCGTTGCAATTTTATTATTTCTGTACAGACTTTATTTGATGCACCCGAAGGCACCGACCCCATTGCACTTGACCTGGGAAGTATGGGGAAAGGACAGGCTTGGGTCAATGGCCGTGCTATTGGCCGCTACTGGTCACTGGTCTCCCCAAAAGGCGGTTGCACCAACTATTGTGACTATCGAGGTGCTTATCACGAGGACAAGTGTTCAACAAACTGTGGACTGCCCACTCAAAGCTGGTACCTATTCTTTTCAATGAAGGTTTTAATAATGGCTCAAATAGGTGTCTGCTAACTGTTCTTCTCAAAGAAGGTTTTAGTAATGCCTCTAATAGGTGTCTGCTAGTTGACTGGAAAATAATTCACAAAGTTGAAATCGGTTTAGCAGGTCAGGAAGGTATATACAACGATTTGTTGCATAGTATATCTGAATGGTATGCTATATATATCACTACGGGTTATAAGTTTTGCAATCTCCATTTTCAAGGCTAAAAGGTGCCCCAAGATAAAGTTACTGTTAAGTTCTGCAACTAGAAAAATAAAGGTATTGCCTTGGAAACAGTCACATTGGAATAAGAAGGAATGTTAAACTAAAAAAAAAACAAAGGATTACAAGCACTGTACACTGGGAAGATTGGTCATGCATTGTGTCATAAATCATTTTCCATAAATATTTATTATAAGTAGATGTTTTATTGTCTCGGATACATGGCTGCAGGATTCCAACATTTGAAAAAATTGGATGCTATACTAAATTTCTGTTGTTATGAGAAGTTAAGAACTCACAAATGGCTATTCATAAGATTATATCAATTGACCTTTACATTTGTGATACTATTACTCTAAATTTGCTTGATAATAGGTATCACATCCCAAGAGAATGGTTGAAATCAACTGACAACCTGCTTGTGCTATTCGAGGAAGCCGGAGGGGATCCTACCAAGATTTCACTCGAATTACACTACACCAAAACTGTATGTTCTCAAGTATCAGAAAATGATTACCCGCCTCTTTCGGCATGGTCTGATCGAAATATACTAAATGAAGAGGTTAGTGTAAGTAGCATCCCACCACAAGCATACTTGCACTGTGATGATGGACATGTAATATCAAGCATTACTTTTGCAAGCTATGGAACTCCTAGTGGCAGTTGCCAACAGTTCTCTCAAGGCAGATGTCATGCTGCAAATTCTCCGTCCTTGGTAACTGAGGTTAGTGCAAAGGCATTCAGTACAGGCTTTTACATTTATATATACAAATTGGTATTGATTCATTGCCTCCTCTTTTTGGCAGGCATGTGTGGGAAAAAACAACTGCACAGTTATTGTTTCAAACTCGATGTTTGGGGATCCATGCCGAGGGGTACTAAAGAACTTGGCAATTCAAGCAGAGTGCTTGCTGATGGTTGATGACAAGTTTTTAACTTGGGAAAAGTAGGTTAAATACATCCCAAAGGGATGATAAGAAATGTGTTTCTTGGATGAATCCAAGTTAAGTTCTTGATTACACTATTTATGGAATTCATGTTTGCTCATTCAAGCACTTTGATCAAAGTTGATTGTCATCGTTTCCATAGAGATGATAATTTCAGTGGCGTGTGATTGGACAGTTTAATTGTATATCCACTTTCTGATTGCAAATTCGCTTTTATTTTCCAACTGGTATTTCTACTATAAAAATGATAATATTTCCGTAATATGATACAGTCAAGGCTTACTAAATTCTTTTAAATATTTGAGTAAGCCGTTAAAATTTTGGAACTATCTGAAAAAACTAGAAAATCCATACCCAGAAACCAATACGATACTGTCATACTGAACTATAGCACTACAGACCATATTAATATATAGAAGAGATGCTGTTACCAAATGGAAGTCGTAATCATCAGTGTTATTTGACTTACATGTAAGAGTCTTGCATATCAAGTTTTAAACTATATTTCACTGGTATGTAACGGACCAGCCCCACCAGAGCTGGATTCTGATTCCATCCCTGTTCCTTCTATAATGCCCAATTCCTTGACCATTTCCATCATTCTGCGTGATTCCATCCTGGTATAGGAGAAAAAGCAAAAGGTTTCTACTGTTAGTACATTAAAATAGGAACTAAACCTAATTGCATTTTACAGAGCTATCCAAAACTGCTAGCAAACAAGCTTGTATCATGTAGGGCTGTTTTCACATCAAATAGACCACCATAGATGTATAGATTTTGGTTTCTACAGAAGGCTAATCTTCCACCAGCTGGAATATGCACAAGCAACAATGGTGCCTCCAACTTGAACCATGTAAATCTAACTGAATAAGCAATCTATTAAGTAGGGAATAAGCATGCCTTTCAATCACAACATTCCTGATGTGAGCAATCTTGCTATGCTCATTTAGGCAAATTGCATAATTGCATAATTTCACCTGCACAAGATTTGGAAGAGAAGATGGTAAATCAATCACCCATTTAGGGAAACATCTGCCCCTGTACCCTTCACATTGAATATATCTCAGGTTTCCATGAGGTCGTAGCTTGTCCAAAACAGCCTCATCAATCACCACATTCTCTTCATGTCTGACTGCGCACTCGGACCATTGCAGTATCAAAAGACGTAGCTCTGCTTTATTGTGTAACTTCGCTCTCTCTGCATCCTCTGGAGACTGAACAATCTCAAGACCTAGAATCTCTAGCTTCCTGTGTAATTGGTTTAGAAGTTCAAGCTCGACAATGCTACTGCATGTGATGCCATTTTCTCTGGCCTTTGTTCTCACAACATATATGGGAAGTGTTTGTAAGTGAACCAGGTGCTCAATACCCAAAGGAAAAGTTTCCCAAATTCCATCATGACCCTTAATTTGCTTGAGGTTGGTCATCTTACATACACCACTTGGCAGGCAAGATAGACTTCTGCAGTTTTCTATATTCAATATCTCAAGTTCAGTAAGGTTACCGACTGAATCCGGCAATTCCTTGAGGTTTTCACAGTCTGACAAATCTAGAAAATTTAGTCTCATATGCGAACGAAAAGATGTTGGTAATGTGTCGAGTTGAGAACAACCAGATAAATCTAGGTAAATAAGCTTGTTCAAGTTGCCAGTTGATTCAGGCAATTTCTTAATCTGCGAACAACCTGACAGATGCAGAACCTGGAGTTTACAAAGGTCTCCAAACATTGAGGGTAGCTCTTGAAAACTTGTTGTATTGGATAGATTTAGCTTCTACAAACCTAGCCTCAGCATTCTCCACACCAGACGTGAATGCCTTCTGGGAAAACAAAACCCAGCAGGCAACCATTTTTTGCGTGTTGTTACTATGATCTTGCTTCCCTGCTTCCCAGCCTGAAGCATCACCTTCAACTCCTCTAGTTTGGTCCCATCTTCCTCCACAAGTCATCCAATACAACTAAAAACTATTTGTATTTTAGTATTTGTTCAAGTTTTTGGCTTACATCCTGGAGATTATCCATGTTTTGACATCTCTCTTTGGTCTCCTCTATAAGAGATTTGCCGATGCTACCCAAATCGAACTTTTGCAAGACATAAACCCAAGCCCGCAAATTGAAGGCTGCTTTCACCCTGTCATCATTATAAACTAATTTTGCAATGGTCGTCTTGCCTAGACCTCCCAAACCAACAATTGGAATAATTGAGATTTCTTCTTCATCTCCAGTTTCTAATACCAATCGAATCAATTCTTCCTTCTCTTCCTCTCTAGCAATAATTGTGGTCTCGTAGTTCTTATCAAGTTCTGAAAATGTTTCTCTCCTGCCGAGCTCCAATTGCTCATCAGAGCTGGGGCCCACACTGAAATGGAACCTGCTTCTTTGTGCTGCTATCTTGTCTACTCTCTTCTTTATTTCCTTCATTTTACGGCTAACCACAAAGCGAGAGAGTGTGGGATTGGATGAGGAGGACGGGGAGAATAACAAAAAAACCTTGCAATCCACAAGAAAGAATTGTATATAAATCAATAATAACGTATTTACAATTCTACTTAGGTTGTAAACTTTCCTTTCATTAATACATATTGTTAGTTGGCATTTCACCCCCTGACCTTAAATTTTTTTTCCCTAATCAGTAACATGCAAAACAGAATGCTTTAACCAGTTACCACTACATTCATTAAACCACTCATCTTATGGAAATCTATGAAATTCACACATAAAATGGCTGTATAAGCAAAACAATTATTATTGACAATCATTTTAGACTTTTGGTAGCTTAATTGTAGAGATCCTTCTTATAACAACCCCTGGAAAACTATTATTTATATAAATATATGAGGAGAAATACAAATCTATCTCCTTTTTGGCAAAACATTGTGAAAGAAAAATAGGTTATAAATGCTTGCATTGAGATTCAAGTCAGAGATAAAAATCCATCTAAATTCTGGCATGATAATTGAGTTTCTGGTAAAGCTTTATGCATAAATTTGCTTAGTCTATACAGCCGTTGTTATGAAAAACACGTGCTTGTTAATTAGATTTGGGACAGATCAGTCCTGAATTTGCATTTAAACAAAGATTGATTTCAGATACGTGTCATGATTTATAAGAGCTGAAAACTTTGCTGATAAAGGAAGTTTGAATCAGGATAAAAAATAGACTACTTAGAAATTGACTGCTATTGATCAATTTACATCCAAGTCCCTCAATGATAAGATCTTGTCTGTTGGTGAGAAAAATCCGATGATTAGTTCCATGCGGGATATCCTACTGTTTCGTTCCTTCCATATGCTCCAGGTCACAGCCATGAATACAATATCTCAGTTCGCAGCCGCAGTCTAATTAAATATCTCAGTATTGAGGGTTAGAAGGATTGGTTAGAGTAAGCAGGATAGATCAGTGCTGGGTTATGTTTTTGTCGATTCTTTGTATGTGTTGATTTTATACAATATATCAGGGTGTTTCATATCTCTATTACGTACAAGATAAGATTAGTATAATTAAATATAAGGTTGTTGTGGTCATTTTCCAAAGATCGAATTGTTAATCTGAAAACTTGTCAGATTAGAGTTTTCCACGTGTAAGGTTGTGATTGGCGTCTAATTCTTGACAAATCAAGTCTCTTTGAGTTTGAAAAATCAATGTACTGAGCAAATTATTACAAAATCACATCAAACTCTGAACGATCAATTTAATAAAACTCTGTTGGCTAAAAAGAGAAATGAATACAGGATAAAGTTAGGGGTGTCAATGATACTCTTTTACTATTTACCCTACCCGTACCGTATTCGATAAGGTGAGTACGGGTAAGTTTTTTTTCGTTAGCTAATTGGGTATGGTTATGAGTAAGGATTTTTTTTCGTTAGCTAAACGGGTAAGGGTACGGGTAAAGGCTATTTCGTATCCGTTACCCTATATGGTAATTATATAAAATAAAATTATATTATAATGTTTGAGTAATACTTAGTGATGTTAATATTTATTTGCGTGATATTTCATATGATAATGTTTAAGCAATAATTTTTATGTACTTCTGTTATTTAGTATATGATTTTTGCAATAAGAAAAATGCTAATCATATTACTTTTATTTACATGTTTTGTTATTTAGCTAAATAATTGAATTTGTCTGAAAAGATATTCGTGTTTTTAAATTATCTTGCATTATAAAAAACAATTTAGTTGGAATTTGCATTTTTTTTTTTATTAGTAATGTGATTGCATATGTGTAAAATGAATGAGTTTCAATGTTCTATTCGTAAAATATAATAAAATTAATTATTATATTAGTATTATTTGTTATTCACCCACTACTGTTTCGTTACCCGATAATTTTAACGGGTAAGGGTAGGGTAGGGTAAGGTTAATTCTTAATGGGTAAGGGTAAGGTATGGGTAAAGTCAATTCTTAGTAGGTATGGGTATAAAAATACTTCCACCCTACCCATATCGTACCCATTGACACCCCTAGGCATACTAGGTGTGTACAGATAGTTAGGGGTGTCAATGGTACATTTTTAGCCGTTTACCCAACCCGTATCGTATTCGATAAGGCGGGTATGGGTAAGGTTTTTTTATTAACTTATTGGGTATGGGTGTGGGTAAGAATTTTTTTCGTTAACTAAATGGATAAAGGTATGGGCAATGACTATTTCGTACCCGTTATCCTATAGGGTAATTATAAAATCTAAAGTTATTTATATTCAATTCAATTTCCAGTGCACCTATATTTACTCTTCCATTTCAGTGCCCTAAATTGTGTCTTTCTATTCCAGCGCACACAGTTTGTATCTTGATATATTTTTCCTTCCCTCTTTGTTTTCTTGCCTTTTTACTCAATCGTAAGAATAGAATGTAAATTATGTAAGAATCTGACTCACATAGTCACATTTTCACTTTAATTTTCACAGTGGCTATGACTCAATTTTGTTTTAAAATTAATTTTAATTTTTGCAATAAAAAATTATAATTAGTGAAAAAACAATTTTAATGGTTATCTTGAGTAAAATATAATTTGTAAAACATAATGAAGTTTGATCTTTTATTTGTAAAATATAATAAAACTAATTATTATATTATATTATCTGTTATTCACCCGCTACCGCTTCGTTACTCGATAATATTAACGGGTAAGGGTAGGGTAGGGTAAATTTAATTCTTAATGGATAAGGGTAGGGTATGGGTAAGGTCAATTTTAATGGGTATGGATATGAAAATGTCTCCACCCGACACGTACCGTACCCATCGACATCCTACTAATAGCTCATGACTCGTAACTCGTTTGAAATTAATTTGGATTCAATTTACTAACAATTCGAGTCAAATTTGACTCGAGTTGACTGGCTCGATTGACTCATGACTCGAATCTGAGTTGCCCCCAACTTGATTCGGATTCAACTCATGACTCGAATTAGACCCTAATCCCTATCCCAATTCCTGCACAATCCCATTTTGCACATTTTTTTTTCTATTCGCCACTTCTCTAATCCTACTTAAATAAAAAGTAGCTAGCGTAATTTGATTGATACTGAATCTGACAAAAAAAATTTAAATAGTTTATATAGATTAAAGTCAAAAAAAGCAGCTAAAATTTAATAGTATGTAACGCAGATGGAACTGTCAAAATGAAACTATCAGATAAGTGAGTTGGCTCACAAGTCACGAGTTGCTCATGAGTTGATTCCGAGTTGGAATTTCAACTCGGTCCTGAATGAGCAACTCGAGTTGACTCGACTTAGTTGACTCATGAGTTAAATCCGAATTGCCTCCAACTCGAACTCAACTCGACTCATGAGCAGCCCTAGGGCATACTACGCTTCTTCTTTTTTTGCATAAATTGCACAGTACATACAAACTTAGTCAATTTTCTTAAAAAAATACTATAATATTCAATCTCTCTTTAAAAATTTAATCTTTTTTCTTCCATTTTCTTTTAGTTATTTAACTATTTATTTAATTATTTTAAAAATTAAATAGACCAATATACATTTTATTTCAAATTCTTTGTCTAATTTGCCAACTTCTCCCTCCCTACTATCCTCTCTCTGTGACGAATTTTCAAATTTTAAGCGTGAGATTGGAGACAAATTCACACCGTAAAATATATTTTATGAGGGATCAAACAATTTGAATACCTTCATCTGTCTCTTCGACGCCGTAACATGTACTTTATAAGGGATTAATCACATAAAAATCTTGACTCTTTGACTCTTTGTAGTAATTTTATTGACCAGCTCGTTACTTCCAATAGTGACTCCCTATTCTAAGGGTTTTAAAAGACGACAAATAAATATAAAGAGAGATGGAAAATAAAATAAATGAAATAAAACAAATCACCTTAAATTCAACATGATAATGTGTTATCCATATTAAAATGTACTTGGAGACCAAATTTTACATTTTTTTGAAATTTTTTACTATTTTTTCAGAATTTTTGAAAATCATCACTTTGCTGAATTTTTTTTTTATTGTTTAGTTTAATAAAAAATTCTGAAATAATAGTAAAAAATTTCAAAATAATATAAAATTTGGTCTCCAAGCACATTTTAATATGGAGAACACATTGGAAGGTTCGAATCGACTATTCAAAGAAAATATGAGGGGAGGGTGCATTTTAACCCTCCTCTTTAAGATATATTAAGAAGAAAAATAATTATTAAAATAAAGCCAATGAAGACAAAAACAACAAAAAACGCATTAAAGATATAACAGGCATTAACAAAATTTAAATATTAAAATAATATTGGAATTCTACGATCTATCATAAAAATATGATATTCTATTAACGATTTTCTAAACTTTAAGGTTTTAAAATATTTCTTTTGTCTCAAATCTATTATAATGTTTGGCAACGAATCGCACAAGCATGCATTAAATTTTGGTTACCTCAACTTACGAATCATATCCCGCATGCATATATAAAAGAACAAACATAGATCGCATTTTTTAGGCCGATTAAAAACAATGCAGCATCATGTACGTGTTTAAAATAACCCATAAAGAAATTTTGAAAATAAATAAAGGTCAATTAATACCGAAATTTTTATTAATCGAAAAAAAATAAAAAAAATATTGAAAAAGGGTGTAACTTTTGGGGTAATTTTAAAACTAGGTAGAACGGGAATAAAATTACCGTCCCATGGTACGGGATGATCCTCCCCGTCCGAGATTACCATTTCACTAACCAACTTTCTCGCTAATCCATATCCACGGACGGTAATAACCTCCCCGTCCCAGAAAAAAAAAAAAAAAGCAGGGACGGTGAGATCCTCCCCGTCCAAGGAAAAAGAAAAAAAAAGAAGGTTTTTTTGCGTAAGTACGAAGGTGGATGGGTTTAGGTTAGGCAGATCTATTTTGCCTAAATATTTTCTAGAGAATGTTGCTCTCGAAGGATTTGAGATTTTGAGAAAAGGTTTGAAGGAGGCTAAAGGGGTGGTATGTGTTAGCAGGAGAATGCCACGTGTTATGATGGATGGCTTCCTGAGATACTACATGGGGGTGAAAGAAGTGGTGGGAATAGAGATAGGTATTAGATGTGGATTTTTTACTGGGGTTTCTATGGATTGGGATGAGCAAAAGTTGGTATTGATTATTCACAAATATTAACTAAACTTGGAACTTTCAATTTCTACTTTGTTGCAGGAATGCTACACAGCAACCGAAACAGACAAAAAATGCTGGAAACTGCTCCCTACCTTTTTCTTTTTTTTTTCTTTTTCTTTGGACGGGGAGGATCTCACCGTCCCTGCTTTTTTTTTTTTTTTTTTCCTGGGACGGGGAGGTTATTACCGTCCGTGGATATGGATTAGCGACGAAGTTGGTTAGTGAAATGGTAATCCCGGACGGTGAGGATCGTCCCGTCCCATGGAACGGTAATTTTATTCCCGTTCTACCTAGTTTTAAAATTATCCCAAAAGTTACGCCCTTTTTCGATATTTTTTTTATTTTTTTTCGATTAATAAAAATTTCGGCAATTAATACTCTCCACCTTTGTAGATTCACCTCTTGACCACTCTTGATATGAATCCGCATTACTCCAAGCACCTAAGGTACAATTAATAAATCGACTGTTGTTTGACTCTGGCACAAATCTTAAAACAGATCCCCTATATCTACAGTAGACACCGGATTCTTTTGATCTGATTGTATCTATATTTTATTATTTTGCATAGTTGCTCTATCATGATCTTCTAATATGTAGTCATTTTCGTGATTTAAAATTTTTTAATCATACATCATAAAATGCTAAATATGTACTTAAAACTCAGTGGATAAAATTTCACTTTGTATGATTATGATTTGTGAAGACTCGAACTCAAATATTTAAGCCTCCTTAGGAGTCCTTAAGTTCTTATGTATTTGGATCAATATTTTTCATTTTTAAAGTCCAAAGGGTTGATCCGAGCATCCAACATGATCTCAATACAAACATGATCTCCATACAAAGTGAAATTTCCTATCCACCATTTATGCACAAATTATTCTCACTTCCCTTCTCTCCAATTTAATCCGCTAGTAAAATCACACGGCACTCCCTATCCTACAACTTTTAATGAGGGGAGAATTGGCACAGTTTGTAAAATAACAGATTATTCACATATGTGACGAATTATTCGCATTTTACATGTCTATCCTTTATTCTTTCGAAGAGATGCCACAAAAAAGTAATATGAATAAACTATATTTTTTAAGAATCACAAGCTCCCCGTCTATTTCGGTAGCTCGAAACACACCACCTAAACCGTTACCTATTGGGTTGGATGAAATTCAGGTTTAACACCATTAGGACCTACACAAATTCAGGTTTAACACAATGGCCAAACTTCCAAATATTGATCTGGTCCAATATAACAAATCTAGCTAACAAATGATATTCAACTAATATAAACTAATATAACCAATACTAAATATAAAACCACCAAAATTAAAATCAACAGATTCTCATTATATTAATTCACAGAGTCCACCAACATCTCATGAATCCAGAAAAGCCCTCCACAAAAAAACACATTGCGAGGGACAAATCCTCTCTTCCTGAGTTTATGAAAAAAAAAAAAGAGGGGGTAATGCATCCCGAAGTAACAGGTTATAAACACCATAAATAATCGCCCTTTTAGTACATCAGATCCAAAATTTGCCCACTAATCTCCAACCAGCCACCCCAAAACCTCAGATTTCCATCCTCTTTTCATCAGTGTGCTAACTAGATGTACCTGTCTTGAACAAATCAGTGATCTCCTGTAACTAGAGTCTGTACAGTTCATAACAACTGTAACTATTAACCAAAACCAAACCCTTCATTCGCCTCATGAATGGCGAGAAGCAGCCTTTCTTGCAGTTGTTCTTTGGAGGTGTACTCTGGCAGGTCAAGTTGGTTGAAACTGCAGCAAGAACACAAATCGACAAATACGATTACACAAAATAACAGATGATAGCACAAGTAGATAAAATAACAGATAATAGCGGCATCCAAATCTATTAGTCTTGGTTTCATACTACATGGTCTCTTTCCTAAGAGAGGAACACAAATGATCACCAGGATAGATGATCTTACTAAAACTAAAGATTATTATATTTGCATTGAATGAAGAAAAAGGCATATACCATGTATGGGCAGAAGGTAGATGTTGGATGCTGCCATAAGCTTTGTGTATCTGGAACTTCTGTGGGCCTGATATCCCTTGTAGTGCACTGAAACCTTCTAGAGGCACCTATAAATGAAAAAAAATAAAAATAATATTAATAATAGCATCAACAGAATCAAATCATACTGTATGTAGATCTTCCAACCAAAAGAAATATAATAAAGAAAGGAAAAGTAAAAGAGAAGAATACCTTAGAAGTTCCGGTGACAAACTGGAGGAAGCGAGCTTTATCCTCCTTGCTGAAGCCTTGAACCACCTCCCAGAACCACTGAATTACTGGTGAGGCAATGCTATATCCTGAATATTCTGTGTTTGCCCTTAAATCATCCACTGCAAAAAAGGGAAATGTAACATGTTAGGGTACTTCAAAAGCAATTTACAGGATTAACATCCAAAAGAGTACAAGGCTGGTTGGTACTCACAATCTATGTCAGGAAGGCCACTAATTAGCAGCTCAAGCTCCTTGTCGTTGAAAATGGAAATTAGATCTTTTGGGATCAGCTCATTGAACCCTTCCAAGAATGCATTGATCTGAGGCCTGATTGCTGTGGTTAGCCTATGTTCAACAATTCGGTCCACGTACTCGTGCTTGTTCTCTTCTGTTACCCTGATGTTACGCCCACCAGGAATCAGTTCATAATCTGTTACCTGCAAATTATTACAAGATGTCATACAAATTACAAAAGCTGATCCAACAGCAAGAAAATATAAACAAAAGTCTAAATTGCCAGAAGAATACAAGAACAGATGGTACCTCATTCTTCTCATACAAGATGAGCTTTTCTTCATCTGCATCCACACTGAATGTGAGGTCCAACATTTCACTGATGTCATTCTGCAATTCAACAAATAATAATTAAGGGAAGTCGAGAGTTTTGGTAATAATAGTGACAGAAATCGAAAAGGTAAATACACATAGGTTGAAAGAGAGAGATGAGGATCACCTCAAGCATCCACTTGAGGTTCTTGTAGTAACCGGGATCAATGGCTTCGATATCATGATATGTGACTTTCACACCGAGTATATGCTTGTAGAACGATCTGGTGAAGTGCACATCAAGAAGTTGGCTGTCAAAGAGAGCCTTGCCAACCTAACACAAAAGTAAAATGCAGTCATTAGATATGACAATACATTTTCCAAAAGGACTGTACAGTTAATTTTTCAAGATTATTTTATAGATACTCACCACCCTGCCAACAAATTTGAAGTATGAGAGATGCTCAGTCTGGTACACCGAGTTCGGGTTCGGCTGGAACGTTGAATCATTTCCAACTGTAGTGAAAAGCAGTGCACCTTTATCAAAAATCACTCTTGACAACTGTTGATACCACTCTCTTGTGAGACCACCAGCATCTATGCCTTCCTCCCCTTGGAAGTGCACAGTTAGTCTCCCCTTCAAATCCTGTGGTGATCTCATTCTCAGCTGGTTATAAGAATCTTCTAATATATAATTTCTCCTGACCGATATTCTGACTGGGCTGTGGTGGTGGTGGTCATGTTGGTGCTTTATTTTCGACCTGAAATATGCTCTCTTGTTATCAAAATCAATCAAGCGTGGGATCTTTAGCATTAGAGAGAAGGATTTCTCGAGGAGGCCAGGGTTCTGACGAATGAATGCATTCAGCAACTTTCTGTGTTTCTCTGAGAATTTAACAAGTGCATTGTGCTTGGTGTTATCATCAGTGTCAGAGGTAGTTGATGCACTGTCCTGAGGTGGTGTTTCTGACTGGCTCGAGGGGCTGGGGCGCAACTTCTCGCATGTCACAAAGAATGATTCGATGTAAGGAAGTATGTTTTGTGTACCGGCTGGTAGAGGTGGTGACGAATTAGAGTTGCCCATAGGTCCAGCACTGGCAGAAGGTGGGCTCAGCTGGTCAGCAGGATAATCTGGCGAGCTCTCGATCTTGCTTATGCAGTTGCTCAGCTCGAGCCACAAAGAATCAAGAGATGAATTTATGTCAGCTATCTGACCAAGGGCATCAATTTCCTTTTCTTTTCTCTCTTGCAGCATGGACACTAAAGAACTCAATGCCTGCAAGACCCTTAGTACAGCAGTCCCATTGGTGGATGATGCACTGAGAAGTGCATTTTCGCTATTTTCACCATATGAACGGAGCTCATTCATTGCACCCTGGGTGAGGTTTTGCATTGAGTGGGCCAGCTCTGTAATGAACAAGCTGCAATAACTGGCAGCCAGCGCAACTACCTTCTTCAAAACCTCCGCCACAAGGAGATACGCATTGTCTGACAACCTATAAAAAAAAGAAAGAAACTACATGTCATGAGAAAATCCAACAAATTAAAATAAGCAAGCATCTGACACAGAACAGATAAGAATAACCATTTTGAAGATGTCTTTGGTAAAAGGCAGTTTTGGTAAATTGGATTTCTTTTATTCCCAATTTAAACAGCTGAGTACCTCCGAACCTTATTCCATGCTATAAAGATAAAGATAGTGCATACTCCATTATTCCATTTTAGTCCCACTATATAAAGTAGTTTCCATTTTAGAAGGGCAGGTGCAATCAGCCAAATGGATCAATATGAATGAAATACATCTTAGTATATAACAGAGTGTCAATAAAAATGAATACGTACCCTTCACGTGCAAGCAATGAACACAGAAGGCGAAGCTCAGGATGAGGCAGGCTCTGTAAGACATCATTCAGAGGCTGCTCTGTTTTTGTCTCCCCTGTACCACTGGTATCTGGTCCTGTTGAGCTAGAAGCACCGACAGTGGCAGTATTACTATTTTGAGCAGCTTCCTGCATAGTGCTATCAGAACCCGGTGGTTTCTCTTCTGCTGTCTTTTCAGATTGTTCAGTCTCATGATCCACATTTACCATGATGACTTCAAGAAGGTTCAATAGCTGTTATAAAAACAGGGTTTAGAAAATGTTCTATCTTGTGGTACCAAGTATCAAGTTCAGGAAAAAAAAGAAATATGGCCCCACAGATTCAGTATTACTGGTTTTGAAGGTTTTATTTTTTCATTTATTCTGTCGGAGTATAAGGGTGCTCAAAATAGGCTGAACATTTAAAACCAGCCTAAGAATGAGTAAAAACCCATTAAAGGCCAAAGACCAATTGATGATACTTGATCAGTTCTTTATTTTTAATCAGAAATTGAACCTGTTCAAGATGAGCCACACTCCTCATATACAATGGCTGGTTCAGCAGAGTAAGAAGTAAGACTATTGCATAAGCCTTGTCATTTTCAGGTTTATCTTCCTCCATGAGTACGGCCTTGCCACGGCCCACATCACGGGCTTCAGTTCCAGTGGGTCGGGTGAGCTCAAGATACAACAGAAGTTTTGCCACATTGGGATGATTCCTGGCCAGGTATGTTAGAGTCTCTAGAATGCGGCGAGATACCAAAGGAGGTACTCCTGATAAAGTATACCAAAGGGATATTAGTGTGATTCAGTATTAAATATGTTCTGTTAGAATATATCAGTATGTTATGGTTTTGTACCTGCAGTGACCCACTTCTTGTTAAACTAAAAGCATGATTTTGTAATTCAACTTGGAATTTTGAGTACTCATTTAATTATTTTACCTTTTCAGAGATAGGTACAAAAGAAGAAACATGCTTACCATCAGAGTGTTGGGGCCTAGAGTATGTAATGGAACTCTGGCAACCATACAGCCTGAAAGGTGGTTCCACCGAGCTGTTTGGCTTGCTCGTGGAGGCTTGAAGGTCAAGCATAAGCATATCCACCAAGATTTGCACCAAGCATGCCCTTGTTTCTCGGTGCGCACAGAGGTTGAGAAGAAGTCTCTGTAGCTGACCCTTGTACAATGGCTGTTCAGAAGATACCACATGATTAAAAATGATACAAGTAGGAATGCATACAAGGCTCTTTTATTTTTGCCTAAACAGTTTTGTTCATTTGGTGTTTCACAATTGAATGCTTTTGTCCACTTTTCCTTCTTTTCCTTTTGGGCTTTTACCAATAGCTGGGAACCAACAACATTCTGGAAATCAGCAGAATAAGATAAATGATAGAACCAAGTAAAATGTGTCTATGTAACCCAATAAAGCACAAAAATCAACGAGAGCCGCAAATATTCCAGTATTCTAGTTTGGTTAATGCATGTATCCATGTGCACTTGAGCAACAAAAATTGTCGAGATTGCAAAAAGAATTATAAGTACCTGGACAATTCGGAGCAATCTAATGAGAGCTTTGAGGGCATTCTTATCAACAAGAGGAGTACCATCAGCTTCTACAACCTTACTAGATGTCTGACGGGACCCACCTTCACCATGCGGCAACAATCTTGATGACTCACCTCTCCTGCTTCTTGATCCCATACCAAACAGTGTTCCACTGTGATACCGATGAGCAAACCTCTCTCTCAGCATGTTTGCTTCAGCTACCAATGCAGGCGTCAGAGTGGCAAGGAGAGTATCTGGTGATGTCAGGAGAACCTAAAATAAAATGACAGAGCTCAAATAAGCAATGGAATAATCATCAATACTAAGATGATCCTTTTGCCATGGGTCCTAATTAGTGCACCTGCAGTAAAGAAAACTACAAATTGAATAACCATTAAGTATCAGTAATGCAGTAGTCATCCCACCTCTTCACGAATCTCAGAAGGGAAAGTTGCGATAATGGAGACAGGATCCATCTCCACAGGTTGTCCCTCCAGCTCATGCGACTGCTGTAGTCGCTGGGCCCGCTGTTGAGCCAATACCTCCTCACGAATATCTGGTGGAAGCGCAGCCAAAAACTCTGGATCAATCTCCCCATCATTATGTTGGGCCCGCTCTCCAGATGACCCTTGTGCATCAGCCTGGTTCTGTTGAGAGGAAATCACCTCAGCACGTAAATCCTCTGGCAGAGCCTCCAAAAATGTTGGGTCAATCGATGAATCGCCTTCTCCATTTCTGTTACTTGCTTGCTGTCCCTCTTGCAGGCCTGAGTCGGTCTGTCCACCCTCTTCACTTGCGCTTTGTGGTACTTCACTCACTCTCTCCAATACACTGGAAGGGACTGCTCCTCCACCTGGCAGCCTTCTCACCGAATCATCATGTCCATCTACACTTCCAATTTCAACCTCTAGGCTACGCAAGGACTCCCCAATGGTAGCACCACTTTCACTGCTAGCCTGGCTGATAGCCTCCCCATCACGGTCCCGGGTTGATGCTGCATCAGAGCGCTCATACTGCATGTCAGTTGCCTGTTCACTAGCATTTGATGCGTCTCCTTGGAGAGATGCACCCTCAGATGGAGCAGTCTCATTAGCATTTTCAGTTCCTTCTGCAAGTCCAGCTTGTGCTTGCTCCCTGGTTCCAGATTCAGACCCTTGTAAATTGTTGGGCTCGTCTGTACCTTCTGGCTGGATTGCTGGCGCACTTGGATCAGATCGTTGCTCAGGTGTAGGCCGTCTCAACTGAGAGATGATCAGGTCCTCCAATCCCTGTGGCACAGCTGGAGCTGTGGACCCCCCACGTGGATGGTTTTCATCCAACCAGATATTAAATCGGTTTCCTTGCCGACTGCTTCTTAGAGTCCGGAAAATTGCATCCAGACGGGAGGAGTTGTTCTCCTGATTTCTATCAGAGAAAGCTAAATCGACTGTGCTATCTACATAAAGGAGAAAGGTAAAATAATTCTTAAATGATCCCAATGAACAAACAAGAGCAGGTACTTTGCAAGAAACTAACACAAATTACACGTATTTAAAAAAAAAAAAAATCTGCAAATCAAACAATAAGAGAGAAATATAACTGAAGTGGTGAACTTTTAGAACTCCATAAATTATCAAAACCCCTATTATACAGGTGATAACCTAACAATATCATTCCTTTTTTGAGAGCTATTTTTCATTTCATTTCAATCTTTAGGAATGACTGAATTTGGTTTTGAATGCACTTATTCGATATATTAGTTTGAGAAGCATTCCAAAGGAAGCACCCCTTAGAAAACTGACAACCAGAAACTAGCAGTAACATAACCACTAACCTGACTGTCTGTGTTGGGCGAGCAGTCGAAGGGCAGTCGGCTCCTCAAGCAGTGGGTGCTCAGCACGGCCACCTTGATCAGCACCAGATCTGCCTCCCAGGAGATTATAGATTGATGTGGTACGCCCACTCTGTCCATGTCTTCTGGTCCCAAAAATATCCAATGGCATAACACGCAAGGTGTCGCCAGTGCCCCCACCCCCACTAAGCACCTCAATATGATCAAAAACATTAATTCCATTAATCCCCTCCTCCAGTCGCAGTATAACTCCCTCCTCATCTTCCTCATCTTCATCCTCATCCTCCTCTAGCATGTCCTCATCAAACTCCTCTTCATCCATCTCATGGTCATCAGGGTCAGTGTCTGGATGGTGCATGTGATGCATATCCTCTTCCTCCTCCAAACCATCATGCTCTCCATCATCCTCGTCATCATCGACATCTTCATCCTCATCATCCTCATCACGCTCATCATCATCTCCATCATCATCCCCTGACATATCATCATCATTGCCATCTCGATCACTCTCATCCTCGTCATCCACATCATCATCATCATTGTCATCAACCATCCGGTCCGCATCATCATGCCGGATATTAAAGGTGATTTCTACACTTGAAATGCCATCATTGTTCTCAGGACGATCTTCTGCCACAACATCCTGCATGAAATCATCTTCACCATCATAGTCGTGCTCCATTTCATCAGTTACAGAGTTCGATGCATCACCTTGTGCCCACACAGAGTTTGATGCATCACCTTGTGAGGCAGCACCACCAGCTGTCTCAGTCTGGCCACCAGCTTCAGTGGGCTGCAATCTGTCAGCCCCAGCAGATGAGTCTACCTGATTTGGATCGGAGCTGGCTTTTCTCTCTCCCTTCGCATCGGACAAGTGCACGTGCTCCTTTGTGACTAGTTCAAGTGCTTTAACTATGCCTGTAACAACCTTTGATGACTCAGAGTTGTCCAGATCCAACACTTCAAGTGTACGTGTTAGCACGTGGACCAAGCCAACATCAATAAATGTAGAGGAAGCTTCAGCAGATATGTAGGAACCGGTTGGTGAGCGGGCCGCAAGTATCTCGTTAAGGAGGTCGATATATGCATTCATGCTCAAATCTGGTGTCTTGCACCCATTCGAGGAGTCCACAAACTCAGCTAGCATGCTTGAAATTTCAGAGAATATCCTTTTCCTTGCTTCAGCCGAACGAATAGCTGAAGCAACCAGAAACTGGCTAGAACGTGTTGCCATTTTGTATCTCCAGTCACCCTCAGATTTCTTGTCCTTCTTTGGTTTTGCAGGGGAACAAGATAGGAACTGGCGAACAATGTGACTAAAAACACCTCCAGATCCACTAGCATGGATGGGCCCACGTAAGCTGAGTTCTGCATCCCGGCGGAGAAGAACATTGATTGATGAGGCATAGGTCAGGAGAACATCAGTTAAGAGCTTCAGTAAAAAGGACATCTTGGCAACAGAGGCAGTGGCCTCTTGTAAAGCTGTTTTGCCCTCTTCAGTTGAGTTGGCTACAGCCTTCCCTTTTCCCTTGGCTGAAGCAGATGTATCGATGTCCATGTCAGAAGCTGACGAACTGGCAGGCACACTTGAATCGGCTTGATCTTCAGTTCTAGGGAGAGGGGGAGGCACAAAAGTTACTACTAAGTCCAACAGATGCTCTATTACTGTTACAAAGCTCTGGGGGGATTTTCTGTGTGCCTTTGCAATCTTCATGTTTGAGTCCAGCTGTTTTGCCTGATCAGAAGGCAACTTGTCAGCCTTGTCTTTCTCAGCTGACTTATCCTTCTCTCTCTCCTTGCTCTTCTCCTTATCACGTTCCTTCAACTGCACGATGTATGGCCGATCACCAATCATGTCTATTTGACACACATTCCGAGCAGCCCGCATAAAGACCACTGGGTCCCGGGAAATAACATCAGATAGACTCTGTACAAAGTTACGCGGGGTAACTCTAGGGTTTCCATTTCTGTTTGCAGCAGTGATAAGACAGTGGCGTATCTCCAGCTCCATTGCTTGCTGGAGAGTGTGGGGGTCCTCCAAAATATGCCGTATGATAGAAGCAGCAACAGCATTAAACCCAGGAAACAAACAACCAACCGGTAGACTAAGCAAAGCATTCAAACCACCTACTTCAAGAAAGGTAACAGCTATAGGATGGACCTTTGTCAAAGTAGCACACAGCTGGAGGACCACATGCATGGTGTCGGATGGCACATGGTTCTGCATACATCTACAGCACAACTCCAAGAGTCTCTTCTGATCTGCTGTGTCCAACAACCAAGCAGCCTCTGGTGCGGCCTCTGTTTCTTTACATGATTGGTCGATAACAACTGATGCCTGACCTGTTGATTTCTCCTTGTCATCTTTTCCTAATTCAAGCTCGGTGATATCAGGCAACTTTGGCTCCACTTGCAACATTTGATCGATTGACAGGAAGCAGGATGTGACCCACTTTGGAACTCCATTTGACTCACTCTTTACTGATGATTCCCCATCCCAACCTGATAGAAGGTCAAGAGCGATCTTGGGCAGACCAGCCTTCAAGGCAGCCTCGCGTGCTGCAGTGTCATCGTGCAGGATAAGTGCGAGTACATGGAACAAAGCTGAGATTTCAGAGTTTCCGGATAGAATGGGCACGGCACAGATTTCTCTTACCCGATCAATAATAAAAGTGAGAACCTTCGGCCGATACTGACCATCATTCTGTGAACAGATTGTGACAAGCATGTCTCGGACTGGGAAAGCAAGCGATTCCTTCATTTGCAGAAGTCTTATGCAAGAGGTCAGCATCTCATCTACCGGTGGTAGCTGCATTGTTTCTTCTTCTACCTCAATCTCTGGCTCATTCTTCCCCTCTTCTTTAGGTGGTGAATCTGAGTTACCCAAAGACATGGCCAGTGCACGTGCAAGGTCATCATCCTCTTCTGGCTCCTCCGGATGTGAGAACAGCCAGTCAGTTGCAATCTCCACACTGTTTGTGCCAACCTGTCTCAGAGCTTCTTCTGCCCTTGCACGGGAGAAACCCATTTCAACTATCAAAGCAATTGCAGACTCATCAGGTGGTGGACCCGCCAAACGAGAACCAACATTACCAGTCCCCGTGTTTTTCACTTCAACCCCAGAGTACACATGCCTCATGATAGATGTCAATGCACTAACAAATTCCAAGTTGCACTCAGCAAAATGGGGGTGGGTCCATATTGGAAGCACGACCTTCAAGACTTTAGACTGAAGCATTTTAACAAATGCCTCTGCATCCTGGGGGAATTGGATGCTTCCGGTGCCTATAGGTTGTTCAAGTAACTGCCTCGTAGAGCTGGAGAGGATGAATGAAGATGTGACCAGGTGATCCAAGACAGCACCATAGCTCGCAAGCGGGCCATGTATCCACATGCTCTCTGAATCCTCCTTTTCAGAACTGCCTTTGGAATCCTCAGTCTCCATGGGAGAGGCTGGCAAGCGGTTTGTAACTGTGAAAAGTAATTGGCTTGTGGCTTCAAAAGTAGTTAAAATTAATTGAATGACACCTTGGCTGTAGAAACAGTTCAGTATGACCGGGTTGCACGAGTCTGGCCGGTCCAGCAGAATGCCATCAATAAAATATAGCACCTTGCCAAGATACCGGCACTTAGTAGTCACAGAGACTTCACTCTCATTAGGGCGCGCATGCCCCCCAAAATTCAAGTGCTCTGACACAATAGAGGCAATTGTACCAGCAACAGATACAACTGAAGGAGAGAGGTTCACTGGGTTGTTCTCCCGCCGTGAGGATAGTAGCATTGCCTTACCAAGTTCCATGAATAGATGATCAATGTGGTATGAAAGAGAGGTTAACATGTCGTGATATGAAGAATAAGAAAGTTTCTTGTTTTCCTCAACTGTTCTAGCCCCAGAAGTGCTACCACCGGAGCTAGGATTGGAATCTGACGAACGAGGGGTGCGGTCTGAAGAACTTGAAGAACGTTCGAGGGAACTCAAGTACCGATCAGTACGGGCACCAGAAACCCGGCTGATATCACGGTATATGTTGATGAGATCAGAAACCTGTGACTCTATGCTCCAAGAAGAACCCCTACGCCTCAACAAAGGATCAATATACTGCCGTAAAGAGCCTAACCGAGCATCGTCAATCTCAGAATCCAACCGCTGGGCATCACTAGTGGACACATTAGAACTCTCTGCATCCCCATCCAATACCTTGCAATCTTCTAGAAGTGCTATCTGCCATAATGCCTCCCTATGAGCCCGACCAATATTTTCCAACACATCCTTCCCCGCATCAGAAAATTCCACCAGCAATGCATTTATCCACCTGTTATCTTTTGAGGCAGCCAGGAAGAGTAGGAACTCCACCACAAAAAGAGAAGGTGTGGAATGGTTGTCAGAAGTTGGGTCCAGGGTTAATTCAGTCAAGGCTTTCGCCAGATGCTCCCTCAGGGAGGATGAGAAGGCACGTGCAAGTGGAGCCGAGTGATGTTGTGTGAAGCCTTTGAAGACTACAGTGCTGTGCAAGGCAATAGGCATCCCTTCTGATGATTGTGTAATACTCGGTCGAAGAAGTAGCTTTAACAAAATCTCAATACCCCCCTTCTCTACAAACAGCCTGCAACTTTCCGAGTTCTCCATCGTGCGATGAACAAGCACCATTGCATGAAACACACAAAGGTGGATGAATTGGTTGTCCGTGATGCCGTCAGTGCCCGAGCCTGACCCAACACCACCCATCAAGTCATGCCCCTCTGGAGCCGCCTTAATTTCCCTGTCGGTCTCCATGTCAGCAACTCCATCAGAGCTCCCAGAAGGTTCTGCACCAGTTTTCTCCCCTTCTTCCCCCATCAAAGAGAGCTTATTAAGAATTTCTATAATAATCTCCACACCAGAGCTCCTAAGAGAAGACTGGTGGCGGAGCAGTTCCTCCATTGCGTTCGCCAATAAAACCACACCTTCATTCATTGCTATAAGATACTTCCTGGTTGTGAAAAGGTCTATCAGAAAGCGCAGTGCAGAGGACTCTCTGACAGACTCAAGCCCCCGTGTGTTAAGACATATTGCACCAAGCCCATTAGGTATAGAGATGAGAGCTTTAGATGAAGGGACCACACCGGCCAGAACAGACGATAAAAATGCATCAGGTAGCCCTTGTTCTTGCAAAACAGGAAAGCAAGTAGGGTCCTTGTGTATCATCTCACTCATAAGAGAAACAGCTGAGAAGTAAATTTCTCCACCAAACCGGTCCATCTGGCGAAATATAAGGGAGAGAGAACCGGAGAGAGAGTTATTGCTGTTATCTTGTGAGTTCTGACCCCGTGCAGGGTTCGCAGGAGAATAGGTAGCAGTTCCCAGTGCCTTTAGCAAAGCTTTGATAAGCCGCTTCTGTGAGTGAAGATGATCTTCGTCAGACTTTGCTGCGTCAGAGATAACCATGGCACTGGAACTGGCACTGGCACTGGCACTGGCCTCATCTGAAGTGCCAATAACCCTCTCGACCTCTATATGCAGTCTTTGGGCCAACAGCTGGACCCCGCCCAAGTCTTTGAACAATGCAACAGCCGGGGTGCTATACTCCAACAGCTTCTGTAATATTTTTACAGCGAGACAAACAAGATGCATGTGGGTTGGGTCAGAGTCTTGCAAAAGGGGCAATAGCGAAGGGACCAGACCCGGAGCACGAACCGACCCACCAGAGCTAGAGGTGGACATGACATGAAAGAGAAAAAACCGGAGGAGAGCATCCACAAAGACTGGAGAAGAGGGATCGGTAGGGTTGTTCAAAGTCAATATAGCCTTTTGAAGAACCACTAAAAGCACCATCCGGTTTCCCCCAGCAGATATTATGGTGGATCCACTGAGTATCCGAGCCCGTTCATGGGATGAGGCATAGGCCGCTAGCTGAGCACCTAGTGCCAGCATGGCAAGCGCACGGATTGAACCAGGTACCGATGCGTCTTCAGATCGTACCAGCCGGATTAATTCGTTAGTATACTCCGGCTCATTAGTGAAGAATGAAACAAGTTCGTCACCAGCATCATTGGACTGAACCAGGACGATAAATGCAAGAAGGCTTATTTTGGTGTAAGTTCGGCTGGTTCTAGAGGAAGAAAAGGCACGGGCATATCGGATCCTTGTGAGGAGAGAGAACCTGTGTTCGGGTGGCACGTTGTATCTTTCTACACACTGTTTCAAGATAGTTAGGTCATCTTCTTTACGAAGGTGCAGGTCAGGTATGTCTATTACACACATTCCAGATGATTTGGCTTGGTCAGCTGGTAGGTTACACTCAAAATGTAGGGTTGAGCCAAGACGGTGTTGGGTGGTGTCAGACTTGTTTTCTGAGTCGGAAGGAAAAAGTGATAAGCCACCAGGTTGAGTCCGTTCATTGGAGACCACGCATGAATAAAGCCCGAGGCCTTCTTCTTTGCTACCCCAGCCTTGGGCTAAAGACAGTAGATGGCTGTTAATAGACCCGCAGCCAATCAATTTTCCACTGACGTGTATTTTGGAGGGATTGACTCTCACCAAAGCACATAGGGCTTCTAAAGTGGCAATGAGAATCTCAGGATCAGTTGATGCAAGAAGCAGCTTGAGGTGCTGAGAAAGAAAAACAACAGTAAGTACAATTCAGAATTGAAGTGCCAAGGAGGAACGCAGCAATTAGTTTTTATTTCAATTTTCTGCTTTAACACCTAAGAAACCACTAAGAAGATAAAAAAAAGAAAAGAAAATACATGTTCTGAGTAAATATTAGAGAAATAAACTAGTATAGTATTGGGTACACTTCCACAGGGACCTGTCAGTACTCTGGGCACCCATATGGTTTTCATTCTCCCATTAATATGTTTCAGCTTTGAACAGACCTGAGGCCTCTTACAAAACCAACCAAAAGTACAAATCAACACTTATAAGTTCACAAAGTAGCCCACTTTGATATAGCGATTATTACAAGCTTGTTAGTAACAGCAACAATATAGCTTGAATCTAATCTTCTAGGTTTTATTGGATAAATTGGCCACAGGTATATTTAAAGAAGGACAATCCTTGCAATGCTTGAGGACAAAGACTTTCTGAATTTGAGGATACTTTTGCAGACTCCTGAGAAAAAGATATGATCAAGCTCAGCATAAAAATAAATTCTAGCTTACCTCAAGGCCAGGGAAAGCCGCCTTGTTATGGCAATTTTCTAAAATAATTTGCATAACTCTCAAGATCTGTATAAGAGTGTTCTTCGGTAAAGGATCTTCTGCTGAGAAGCTATCCAATAAAAGGAGATCATTTCTAGAGGCAATGTATGTCTTCAAAAACGTCTCAAAATGCAAAAACAGTGGCCTCCAGTGGTGGAAATTACCCTGTGATCATATATGCCAAAGAAACATTAAATGTACCCATCTATAAAATTATCTAAATATTATTTGTTAGCTAATCAAGGATATTAAGGTACAGATACTTGCGTCTTCAAGCAATCCAGTGGTTGATATCATTTCATAAAAAAATTTACATGGTCAGGTTTCTACAAAGATAAATATGCATACTTCATGGGATTGACCAAATGCAATTACCCAACAAGGGGCTTTACAGCAAACTGATAACCCAGTTACATCGCTGGAGTGTACTAATTCATGGCAAAGAATAGAATTAGGATTCTCAGCATGATTAGAATTAGTGCAAGGGTTAGGAAATATGGAAAAGGGTCGTACCTTTTTATACTCCCACCGGAAGCCGGAAAGGGGTATGGCAATATCATTTAAAGGGCAATTTATGACTCGATCAATAAACGCCTTTACTTTAGGTGGCTGCAATTATCACATGGCAAACAATTAGCATTCCACTTAATAAAATGAAAGATGAAAAAAGATATTGTAAGCTTCATTTCGTAGCGATAATCTAACATGTATATGTACTCTTAAAGTTCTGGTAAATGTGATTCTAGATGATGAAGCTGAGATGAAAGGCAATTCAGAATTGTTTCCATACACCCTTACAGACTATACTGTTCTCCTAACCAAACGGCAGATGGATAACATTGTGAATAGAACAAAAGCCTTTTTAGCATGAGACAATATTTTTTAAGGTGCAAACATGAAAGAACATTGATCGTTTACACTAACAAGCTTGACAATCACATGAATGGAATGAAGTCACACTAGATGCCAAATTTTTAAAGCTATAAGTTAGGCAATTAAGCACTAAAAACAGTTCCAACAGGTCTATATGGAAAATACATCAAATCAGCATCACACAACTGATAAACCCTAATTTCTTGAAAAATAATAACTTTGAATGATGTATTTTATCTGACTCAGAGCACCAGAAACCAAAATACAATCATTCACATCGAATCATGTTTACCCGTACAAAACACAGAAAATGTTAAATTAGACAAAGGATGCTGTATTTTATCTGACTCAGAAGCGCCAGCAACCAAAACATTATCACTCACATCGAATCATGTTTTGCCCATACAAAACACAGAGATTATAAAATTAGACAAAGGATGCACTCTAAATGTAAATCTCCTTACTCAGAATCTACCATATGAAAAAAAATAATAAGCAAATCGATCATCAAATAAATACAGGACGACCTAAACCTAAAGGGATCAACCTATGAAAAATAAAACCTTCAGGCTTACCGGCTCGGATTCAAGCTTCAGAGAGGGTGAAATGGACCGTCCGCCGGTTAGGAGTTGTTGTAGGCGGAGAGGAAAGCTCGACCTATGAGCCGCCATCTCTGCTCAAGGGAAACCCTTTCTTCTATCTCACGAAACTATAAACGAAATACGAAACGATCAAAACCCTAAAAGCCGCATAAATAAGGAAACTCGCCCAGAATAGAACCCTATTTTTAAAGATCAAAAAATAGAAAAACAAGGTTGAGAGATATATCAATACTTATCGGACTTGAGGTGCGAGAAGAAGAACAACGATTGAGAAAGAGAGCAGGGTGTATGCATCGAGCGCTTCAGTGAGAAGGGAGAGGTATAAAGCAGAGAAAGAGAGAGAAGGAGATAGTGGAGAAAGAGCGAGCGTGAGAGAGAGAGAGACGAGTGATTTAAGAAGAGGAAAGATAGGTCGGTAGAAATAGAATTGTTTGTTTTTGGGGGAAAGGGGAAGAGAGAAGAGTCGTCACTCGTCGGGGCGAGGAGGCGAGAACCCTCCAACACGTAACACGCCCGTGCTCCAGTGCGTTGTCTCGCTGATATGTGGGACCCGTTTGTCTGAAGCTCTTGCAATGAACGCTCGCTGTTTTCGGGACCCGGGGGTTATATAGCCTTATAGGTTAAGAAACTTCTGCTCAAAGTATAATACATGTATTGCTGATTTGTGGGGTCGAATTCAGAAGATCTTATCAGTCAAGGACGAGATTGGAATAGGAAGCAATGTATTTCAAGGAGGAAAAACAAATTTACATTTTAAATTGAGTTACAAAAGAAGTAGGATGTTCTTAATCTCATCTTTTTTTAGTGAATTTAGCATTAAAATTTATCAAATTGATTTCAAATATTTAATTCAAACTGTTAAAATTAATCTACTTTAAAAGTGAAGCATTTAAATACAAAAATTATGAATTTTTAAATTAATTTAGTATAAAATCAAATCGTCAAATAATGATAAAAAATAAATGTATTAAATCAATGTCAGACTTGGGACCGAAATTTTTATTAATAACCTCAAACAAATGAAAAATGTCAAATCTAACCTCCATCTGAAAAAAATTTCAAAAATGACCCAACCGCCCCATGATTGGGCGGTCCGCACCCCCCCCCTAACCGCCCCATGATTGGGCGGTCTACCCCCCCCCCCCCCTAACCGCCCCCCCATGGGGCGGTTTAGTTGGAAATTTTTTTTTTTTTTAATAAAACCCGCCAGCCCCCCCCCTACCCTAACCGCCCAGCCAGCCCCCCCTGCCTCCCCACACCCCCGGCCAGCGCCCAGCCCCGCCCCATGCCACCCTCCCCGACCCTCCCCCGGCCCTCCCCTCCCCTCCCCTCCCCTCCTCTCCCTCTCTCCCTTCCCCCTCCCCTCCCCCTCCCCTCCCCTCCCTCTCCCTTCCCCCTCCCCTCCCCTCCCCTCCCCTTGGCCGGCCACCACCTCATCCCTCTACCCGGCCGGCCACCACCACCACCACCCCCCTCTCTCTCTCTTGGCCGCACTTTCTCTCTCGGCCACCCTCTCTCTCTCCCTCTCTCTCTCTCTCTCTCGGCCATCTCTTCCTCTCGATCGATCGTCTTCGGGTAAGTTATCGTAACTCATTATTTTATTTTTGGTAGGAATTGAGGTGTTAATCGTGTGCGGGTTGTTGATTTTCCCGACGCGATTAAATTGTGCGGTTTAGGTTAGAAATTAAATTAGGGTTTAATTAGGGTTTAGACTTTAGTTTAAAATTTTAATTGTTAAATTGTGCGGGTTGTTGATTTTCCCGACGAGATAGAATTGAACAAAATTAGGAGTTAGGGTTTATAAATTAGGGTACAAAATTAAATTAGGGTTTAGCGAAATAAATTAGGATTTTGGGTACCAAATTAAATTAGGGTTTATGTTTTAGCGAATTAAATTAGGATTTAGGGTACAAAATTAAATTAGGGTTTATGTTTTATAAATTAAATTAGAGTTTATAAAGTAGGGTTTATAAATTAAATTAGGGTTTAGGTTTTATAAATTAAATTGGGATTTATAAATTAAATTGGGGTTTATAAATTAGTGTTAGGGTTTATAAATTAGGGTACAAAATTAAATTAGGGTTTAGGTTTTAGCGAATTAAATTAGAATTTAGGGTACAAAATTAGTGTTTCGATTTAAAATCCCTACATTATACATTTTTATATCTAAAATTGTGAAATTTAAGTTATTTGCAAATTATGCACTGCAGATACTATGGAGAGGGGCGGTAGTTCGTCCAGTACAGAGGCTCCCAGTGCATCCGGTGCAGAGCCTCTCGGTGCAGACCACGCTACACATGCAGCTGATACATTCAGTGTGTATGTTACTGGATTGTTGAGTACACGTATCCAGATCGCGTGACCCGACAGTTTGGTCTGGACGCATTTGTCCCGCAGTTCCCAGAGCTTGGAGAGGCTGAGACCACCAAGTTGCACAAGTAAGTTACTTAATTGCTCTCCTACCGTTACTTGTTCAGTTCTGAACTTGATTAACATTCTTTTTTTAATTTAAATGTACTGCAGGACTAAACACAATAAGCCCAACGTCGACTGGAGCACGCGCCACGCAGAGCATATCATCCAAGCACAGTCTCCACAGTTCCACATGTGGCAGCCTCCTACGGCCGATGATGTCACACTGGGCGTAGGGCCTGGAGGATTGAGGTACTTAGTCTGGTACCAGAGGTGGGGCATGCCCTCGGTATACCTCACGGGCCATTGGGGTGAGACCCTTCGACGGAGGCTTTCTCGTGCAGGGTCGAGTGGTTATATGTCATTCGGACCGATGCAGGCTCGCCAGGTAATTACTTACGAAACTAACATATTTAAAGCATTAAATGTTTATTTAGTTTTTCCTAAAAAATTAATAAATACACTTTGTGCAGATTCTTACCGGTATCAGAGGAGTGGCACACAGCTTGGTGTGCATGGCACGAGATGGTTGGCGAGCAGTGGGATGTACAATGCTCCAGCACACTGCTCCTATGGTGGAGGACTCCGGCTTTGACGGCCGCCTCGTTGGCATGTTGCATGACAGTGGGGAGAACATAAACTGGCGCGAGATAGAGCCCACACCACTAGATCCGGATCAGCCCAGAGTCGCTATATACGGTGATGAGATGCCGCCACCTCCTCCAGGTAATTTGATTTTGTCGTACACAGTCATTTCTCGGTACAAAAACTATTCTAATTAATTTGTCTTCAATTATGCAGTGGATGAATCAGGTTGGGGCTTCCACGAATGGGTGTTGAATAACAATGCGTGGAGCGCTTACTACAATGAGTATGGAGTTCCGGTGCAGGTTGGACAGGTAGCAAAAATTTATTATTTATTCAACTTACTACTTATTTGTATGTAGCAAAACTAACATTGTTTCCATTAAGGGTGGAGCTCCCCCACGACATTCCACTCCGGAGTTCACTATGGATGACTTTATCGGAGATTATGCCGGGGATGAGAGACGGAGCCTCCACATGCCACGATATCCGGAGGCCAGACAGCACGATGACGAGGCCAGTGGAAGTGGAGCACAGCATGCAGATGCATATGCATCTGCTATATTTGGCACACCGCCTCCTCCGCCTACGTATCCATCGACCTGGGAGCCATGGGAGGTGCCTACTATGCCGCCTATCCCCCCACTGGTGGAGGATCCGTGGGCCGAGGCGGATACAGCCGCACAGGAGGATGAGGTTCACGTGAGGCGTGTACAGCCGCATAGGGACCGCCATCCACCCCGTAGGTTGGATCTCTCCGGTCGTCGCCCTCGTCCTCGTCGTTAGGTTTTTTGTTCTTGTAGTCTGATAGCTTTTCTACTATTGTATATTCAGTTTGGAGTGTTTTATCTTATGTTGCGGACATTTAGATTACGTAGTTTGGATTTTTTTCTTGTGGACTTACCATTTATATTACATATTTTCCACTGTTTATCACGTTATCCAAATCGACAATTATTATAAAAGAATCGACAGTTCTAACGTCAAACGACTCATCCACATTCAACCAATTTTTATTTAAAATTACAATAAAAAAAATAAATCATTTTCATATAAAAATTACAATAGAAAAAATATATCTTCATATATGTTGTAAATATATCTTAATAAAAATATATCTACAAAACAAATATATATTTAATGTATCTATAAAAAATATATATATCTTATAAATATATCTTAATGAAAATATATTTACAAAAACAAATATGTCTTAATATATCTTAAAAAAATATATATATCTTACTAAAATAAATATCCTAACATATCTGTAAAAAAAAAAAAAAAAAAAAAAGCCTAACCGCCCGATCGGGGGGCGGTTTTCTTGGCCGTGTAAACCGCCCAATCACTGGGCGGTTTGGTGGGTAGGGTGAACCGCCCAGTGATGGGGCGGTTAGGTTACTTTTGAAAAAAATTTCAGATAGAGGTTAGATTTGACATTTTTCATTTGTTTGAGGTTATTAATAAAAATTTCGGGACTTGGGATGCCACAGTACAGTATTAGAATTTGCAATCGCATCACTTATATTGGGTTGAAAATTTAGTTTGTTATAATCTGAGATTATTAAAATGTCTATGACAAATATCAACAAAGTTATTGAGAATCTGTATCCTCTCAGATATTGGACTGAGTACAATATGCATTGGCAAACTTTCAGCTGAGCGATTAAAATTTGGTACCTATTATAATTTAGATAGATCGACTTGTATCTCATTCTATTCAGTCCAGTATTTGCACTAGATATGAATTCAGCTATTGAAAGCTCACTAAAATCAATTAAAACCCTTTAGTTCATAAAAAATGTATTAATTATTAAATGACAGGAATTTTGATCTTGTTTGCATAAATTTACAACTCCACTGATACAAGGAACCCATTGCTCAAACAAGTTAAGGGCCTGTTCGGTAACATGAAAATTTTGTGGAAATAGAAATTTTTAATATGGGAATGGGAATTTCAATTTATCAAAACCAAAGTTATTTAACTCATGGGTAATTTTAGAATATAGGTGTTCGGCAAATGCATGAGAAATTTGTTAGGATGTAATAGTACAATTAAACTATATTAAGTGTATTAATACTAATCACTGATTATGATTAATATAATTATATATATCAGATTCTAAAAAAAATAAAAAATTTAAATGAGTGAATGGACTATACAATGCAAAGTAATAATTTCTTGTATTATTAAATTGTGCTTGTTTAATTAATTTTACCCTTTGTATTATTAAATTGTGCTTGTTTAATTAATTTTACCCTTGTATTATTAAATTGTGTTTGTTTAATTGAGTGCTTGATTGTACAAGTTAATTTCAGTTTAGTTAATTAAACAAGTATTAATTAGTATAATTCATCTTTTAATTAATTAGTATTAAATTGTACTTGTTTAGTAAAGTTGAATAGTCCGAATAAATTTTATATATGTATAATTAAAGTTTAAAAAAAATCTAAACTATTTGTTGTGCTATTGCAATTACACATAAGTTTGAGATAAGAAACAAAAAAAAAATGAAAATTTATGAGCTCCAGCTTTCGGGAAAAAAAACGGAGGTTGGAGTAGATTTTTTTTTCCCACAAACAATAAAGAAGTAGATAGGAAAAAAACCTTTGAGGTTCTGAGAATGGGTTTTATAATGAAGTTGCCGAACAATTCATAGGTAAAATACCAAAAAAGTTAAAATACCCAACAAAATCTAGGGGAACTGTTGTCACCGAACAGGGCCTAAGAGTTTGCACATGTCTGTTTTAAAAACTCTTGTTTCACTTCTACAATGAAATCAATGAAACATATATGATATTATTTCTCTATTTTTAGAGTTGATTGCACAAATATTTGATATAGTATTATTTCTCTTTTTTTATTCATTGGTGATTATTTGACTACCACTTCTCAAATTTTTTTCATTTTTCTCTCCGTATGGAAGATCGCAGGTTTGAAATTCAGAAGGAACAATCATTTATAGATATTAAATAGTTGGGTATCATCTCATTTAGTATCCTTTTGTTTAGTTTCTTAAACTGTATCCAGATTAGTTTAAGTCTCATTCTTGAACACTAAGAGCATCTACATCTCTAAAACTATTAGAGTTTCTAAATAACTGTTAACTGTTTTTTAGAAATTAAATCTCTTTTAATTTTTAAGCCTCCACATCCCTAAAACTAAAATTAGAGTTTCCTAATTGCCACGTCACAGCTTATAAAATTTCTTATTAAGATATATCTGCAAGAGAAAGAAATTTCAGCGAATCATTTCGCCACGTCACAGTTTATAAACGATTTCTTATTAAGAAATTATTGAGCAAAGTTGCTAAATAAGAAATTCATCTACATCTCTGAAACTGATTTAGCAACTGCCACATCAGATTAGAAACTCTAAGAGTTTCAGGGATGTAGATGCTCTAAGCATTTAAAAGGGTTGACCCCTCCAGTTCGTTTTAATCCAGCACAAATCTCAAAACGGAATCGAAATAGATACGGATATGACTTTGGTCTGGCCGGGAGTATTGTATACGGTCTGGTACCGTGTGGGTTCCCTCCAGTACATACATTTTCATAAGTTCAGATTAAGCCTCGTTCGGCCTGTTAGTGTCTTAATCAGTGATCCACTCGTTAAGCCTTATTAGGCCAGTTGGATATTAAGCATTTAGGACTTGTTCGCTAAAATAAATCCCCCGATATTTCTTGGGTTTCACGATCTATTGGATAGATTTTTTTCAAATTGTGTTCGGCCTATATTTCTCATTTCTCAATTGAATTTATTTTCAAACAAAATTCTCAGTATTGCAAGTTAAAAAGTTGGAGAAAAAAATTTGAGTCCGACCAACTTTTTATTTCCCACGGACTAAGCACCATTTTTTTTTTCTGCACAAAATATCATTTAAGTAAGATAAAAAAATTTAAGTTTATATTTTATAGTTAGTAGAGAGTAGAGACATATTCTTATGCGCCGGAATCCATAACAAATACAAGAAAATTCAATACTCTATACTTGTATCTGTTCAAACAGTTTTGGTTTGATTGGTTTTCAACCAAACCAAAAAATTTCAATTTACATGAATTGATTTTCGGTTTAAATGAATAGGTTTGGTTAAAATTTTAAATTATTTTGGTTTATATTGATCGGTTCGGTTTGGATGTTCAAAACCGATTAAACTGAACCGACCGAATTATAATAGTTCAAGTATGATTTATATTTCATTTGGTTTAATCATCGCTTGCTTTTTTTTTTATTTTGATTGGATATTTTAGAATATCTACATATTCTATATGAATTGAACAATGAATGTAATATTACCTTGATATTTATTTCTATGAAATTACTAATGTATTGGTGTATGTATTGAGTTTTAACTTTTGAAATTTAATTTCTCTTATTCGGTTCAACTGAACAAACCAAAATTTAATTATGTTTAAACAGTTCGGTTGTTATTCGGTTGATTTGGTTGATTCGGTTTGCTTCTGAAACTGAAAAAGAAATTCAGCTTGCTTAATTTATTTTGTTTCAATCGAACCGTCCATTCAAACACCCCTACTTATATCAGTAATTAACATTTTCCTTTGTAAGTTCCATCATTTTCATGAACCTGATTTAATTTTATTTATTTAATTTTGATTAGTGTTAACGGTGTTGTTCAGTTCAGCAACTTAGGATTAAGCTATCTTGGAACTCTTTTAGCTTCATTTAACTTTCTTAGTTGTTTAATCCTTTCAAATATTGGTTTTTTATTGAGGATAACAATCACTTCCTTTAGTCTCATTTTGTCAAAATCTTAATCTCTTGTCCAGGTCTTAAAGTGCCCCTACCTCTGGATTAAGCCTCCTTTATTCACGGATTAAGACAATCAAACATGAACTCTTTAGCACAAATTAAGATTTAAACCTACTTGTGTTGCCGAACGACCCCAATATAAATAAGAAATTTTTAATAAATGTACATATTCTCAAAATGAATCTAAATTTTCTACAATTATTTCAATGATACAACCGAACATGATCAATTCAACATGTTCTTATAACTATTTCAGCGTATACACATGAGAATGGATTCTCAAATTGAATCGTGTGTTTCCGAATCAGTAAAATCTCATCTGCACGATACGTGACAACCAAACAAGCCCCAAGGTAGAAAATAGATTTGTTGTGATTCCAAAGAATTGCAGGGACCCTGCTATTTCAAATCATTCTGTTCATCTGTTTTGAGATTCGGGCATAAAAACCATGTGTTTTTGGAATTCATGCATGAAAAAATTACCGAATAGATTTGGAATAACATAATTCCTGCAATTCTGTGGAATCACAATAGATTATTTCCTCCAAGTGTAGTAAAAAGATGCATAATTATGAGGGAATAATTGTCAAAGTGAATTGGAGAAATTGTCAAAACTACACTAGTAATGGAGCTATCAACAATTTTCTTAAACATGTTACAATTTTTTATGCTTTCAATAAAGGTAAAATAGATATTTTATAAATTTAAAATAAATTTTAATATAAAAGACAATAAAATTGATAAATTTGTGAGTTTTGAAAGTTTAAAAGAGAGAAAATACATAATTTTGAAGTTTAGAAGTGGAAGATACGTAATTTTGATGTTTTCAAGGGATATACATAAAATTCCCCCTTTTCAATATCCATACTATCAAATAAGAAAGAATAATGCATTCGCTCGCTCACGAAAGAATTCGTATCCTCTGCATTAACAGAACGTCCGTTAATAGATTTGGACCGTCTGATTGAGATCCGCACTAATATTAAAGGGCCCCATGCGTCATAGGCGTTGACCGAATTAGTTATGATCCTGATCAAACGGCTGAGATGCATTAAGATGCGGACTCCACACGAAGCATCACCTGATTTCGTTCAGAATTTTACATATAAAAAATGAATTCGAACGAATTTTATAGCAAAACGGACGAAATATAGACGAAATTTCCTTGGCAACAATCAGCACTTCTGAAAATTAACACAACTTAATGCTATTTTAGGTAGACTGATCTATCTCCTCGAATCACTCGTTGACAATTTCCAGGGACACGCCTGCACTTTAATTTGGAAAAAAAAAAAAAAGATTTTGCATTGAGAAAAACCCCACTAAATAGCTAAATGCATTGTCAGATCAGCATCACCACCAGAATTATTTTTTTGGTATTCCGAGCAGTGCGGATACTACACTGTAGAGGTCATTAGCAGATTATTTTTTTGAAAAAAATATGGAGGCCACGCGTCCAAATTTTATTAATCAAGATATTAAAGATATCAATTTTACAAAGTTTATTTACAAAAATAAAAACATAAAAATAACATAATAAAATAGAGATTAACAAAATCATATCATTCATGTCAGTATTATATTCTCTCTAATTTATATCAAACCAAGATATTCTTGTAATATTTCCATTGCAAGAATTGCTGACATTTTCTTCTCCTTCCTGAATATTCGCTCACATCTCTCCCTCTATATTACAAAAGACATAACCGTTTGCACTCTTCTGACCTGTTGTTGCGAGTTGTTCAGTATGATTTGTCTGTAATTTCCCCTTGCAAATTGACTTGTACTTGCATTGTGAAAACATGTCATTAGCAGATTATTAAAATTGTATTTTCTTTTTTGCACATCTCAGCATTTAAAATTTTAACAATAATATTTTTTTTATGTTAAAGTTTTTGGAAATTCAATTTTTATCTTTGACATGCATTCGTTCGCAAGTTATGTCGAATTCAAACGTTCAAATAAATTTTAAAAATGCTGAACATTTTTTCCAAGTACAAAAACAATCAGACTGAATCCAAGGATTTGAATGTATGTGTTTTAGAATGAATTGTAAACGACGCACATGGAAAAAAAATTCAGCATCTTTTTAGCTATATGAATGCATGCAGTGGCGGAACCATGAATGATCAGTAGGGGGGCCTAACTAGTTTCTCTCGGTAGAGGGGGCCCAGTCGCCACTCGCTAGGTAATGTTTTTATTAAAGGAACCCACTCAAACCAATTCAGCAGGAGGCCCAGCTGCTGACAATGATGATCACTGCTGACTGAAGGTAATGTTTTTATTAAAGGACTCTATATATTTTCTGGGTCAAGGGGGGGCCAGGGCCCAGGCTGGCCCAGGCCTTGGTTCCGCCCCTGAATGCATGGGTTCATTTAAAATTACTAAACACAAGAGATGTTAAATATTTTAAAACAACGATATTGTTATTAAAGATATAAAACACTGAGAGAGAGAAAAAATTCTAAAAGTTGTTGACACTAAAAGATTATATGACATTATTTAATAAGAAGCAGATATTCAATACTTTTGTTGTTCATTACAATTATTTATTATTCAACATTAGAGTCTGACTAGTAAACCATAAGTGTAATGTCATATGATATAAATTTCAAAATTTATTGGATAGACTTCAACAACGAATCTAAACTGTTCAAACTGATTTATTGTATGAGTGATGCATTAAATGCAAAATTTATATTTTTTCGAGTTATTTTAGTACCAAGTCAAGCGGTTAAAAATGTTAAACAATAAATATATTAAAATTAACTTAAAAACTCCCACATTTGACCACTTGATTTGATACTAATTAAATTCGAAAAATTATAATTTTTGCATGTAAACACACAACTAATGAAGTAGATCGGTTTGAACGGTTTAGATTCGTCATTTGAAGTTGATTCGATAGGTTTTGAAGTTGGTGTTATATAGAATGAAATGACGTTAATGTCATAGTAGCCGGACTTCCAACATTATCCTTCTAATTTGACATAGAGGGGATTTCACGCATACCTCTCAAAAACTTCAAAATTAAGTATTCCCCCTCTAAAATTCATAATATCACATTCACCAGTAAGGCAGTAAGGGCGTTATCACTCGGTCTGAGATGGAAAACTTAATGGCGAATAGGCCAAAACCGGGAAATTTGATAATGAGACCTTGAACCGGTTCTGACCGATCTAAATAATATGCATATTTGATTATTCCATTTAATAGCATTATGAGTTTATGATCAGCTTAACGACTTAATAATTTAACTTATTAAATTAAATTTATGACAAATCAATTTGGATTTATAACAACATCGATGATAATGATAATAATAAAAATAGCATTTTCTAATATCTTGTCAAACAACAGCAGTTCAAACACGTCCTTTTATAATGTGGGTTTGGGCTTAATTGGCAACATTCTGGTCTTAATTAGGAAATTAGAATTTTTGAAAATCACAGCTTTTCATTAAATAAAAAAAAAAAATTCACAAAAACACTGATTTTCAAAAATTCTAAAAAAATAGTAAAAATTTCAGAAAATGTAAAATTTGATCTCCAAACACATATCAATATAAAGATCATGTTGAGAAATTCAGATTGACTGTTTAACTTTGAAAATGGAGATATGAGCAAGAAGTAAAACACCCTATTTACTTCTCAAAGCATCGTAGCATCACTCATATATATATATAGTACTTGAACTGCTGGTTTTAACAAACGCCTCAAAAAAAACAATATCCAAGGTATCACAAAACCACTTCTAAGCGTTCTCCATTATTTACAAAAAAAACACACACACACACACAGAAAAGAAACGGAAAGAAAAGAAATCACACAATAATTAAAAAGACATTCTCATAAAGGGCAGCTGATGAGCACATTATAAGATTACACATCTGCGATGTTTTCTTCTGGAAGTTTGATGTGAACCTATTCCAGTTGCATAAGGGGAATTGTATGCCTTATCATAGCGCGTTGGTGGGGCCGCACCGGGGTCCCTCTCGCGATTCCTCTGCTCTTCTACTCTCTGAAATTGGCCTGTGAAATCATGGCCGGGACCAGTACTTGCATCGTTCCAAACACCGAATTTTGGTACCAGTACATCTTCACTTGGCTGTATCGTAAAAAAAAAACAAAAAAAAAAAATTATGCATATTTCGAAACATGTTATAGCTGTTGCTTAACTAAATTGCACAATGATCGGGCATTGTACCAGCTTGAATGTGCTGGTAACGGACCCATTCGGGCTAGGCACTGGTTCAACCTCAGTTAGTTTATATTCCATTTTTTTCCATCTTTTTTGAATTTATTTAGCTTGAGGACTAATCTCCACAAGATTGAGTATAACAGAAATTTCTGTATATTTCCAATGAAAGAAAAAGAAAAAGTAAAAAAACTGAACACCAACTTCAAAAACCAAATCTCTCTGTTGGACACAATTAAAAGGGCACTGCAATATAAATTTTACCGTACCGGATCTGCAATCATGAAGTCTGTTTGTACCAGAAAAATTACTATTAATAATCTGTGCCAGGTTGAAGAAAACAACCAAAAAAAAATAATCTCTTTTTTCATTCTGTATCATGACCAACCAGTACAGTAAGTACTGCTAATGCACTGGTACATGACATGAACACACAAAAAAAAAGCCTTACACGTCCATGGACTTGCAGCGGCGTAGTCGGTGAATACCTTCTCTCCTCTCTTCGCTCTCCCCCGCCACCTTTCATTGGTCGAGGTGGTGTAGCATTTGGCTTAGGAGCTGCCGGTCTCTGATCCCTGACGGCTTCTTGAAATTGGCTAGGGTCGTTAGGGTTCACATTCGGGTTTGTTTTCTTCATCCGAGCATGATCGAAGACGACAGTGTATGGTGTGTCACTGCCACCGCCATCCTTCCACTCACCAAACTTGGGTATGTTCGCATGTTTACGATTCTGCATATAAGGTGCATGCTTATTCAAAACGGTCTATACATCAGTACTTATTTATTGCTCGACTGAGATTATAGAAAGAAAGCAATGATACTGTTTTTGGGGTCTGCTATTGAACAAGCTATGATATTGTTTCAACTGATATGATATGATAGACTGCTATTGAACCAGCTATGATAATGTTTCAACTGATTTGATATGATATTATATAGACTGGTATTGAACCAGCTATGATACTGTTTCAAATGATTTTGGGGTCTGGTATTGAACCAGCTATAATACTGTTTCAACTGATATGATATGATATGATATAGACTGGTAGAGATTAACCAAGTCTAACATTAGAAATCAGAGATTTCAAGTTCCAAGAATTCTTTGGTCTTCTCTGGAAGATATATCTAAAATTTTACAGAAATTAATCCAAATTGAAAAGTAAGATATTGTTCAAAGGAAAAGAAAGATAAATTCAGTCTACTTCATTAAGGTCAGAGTTCATTTCAAAGAAGACCAAAAAGCACGATTCAGTAATCTCTTCTATCTTTCCAAAGATCATCTAATATCTAGGAGATTAATTGCATTTTTTTTTTGAGAAAGGGAGATTAATTGCATTTATTTCTTCATAATCTAATTAAACAAACCTGTAAAAGAATACCATATGGCACTGTGAATCTCTTAATTTATTTTGATCATTTGGAATATGACAATTAATTAAAAAAAATGATCGAAGTGATAACTTACAGCCATATGATATGTAATTTGATTCTTCAAAACGAGATGCCAGGTGATTAATTTGGTTCTTCAAAACGACTTGACTTTGCTTTGTCCCTTGCCCCTTGGTTTCTTTTGAAGGCAGATGATTATAGAAGAAATGAAAGAGATGAGAGAGGAGATATTACCATTGACAGGGTATTATGCTATCTCTGTGTTTGAATTCCTCTTCTTAGTAGCGTGTGCAAATATATGCTGAAATGGTAAAGGACTTCTCAGAAAAATATATAATTTCATGAATACTTCTGTACGCTTATCTATTTATTATTGTTATAGAAGTCTTACATAATTATTTGAGAGAGGATATGGTAGTTTGCAATGCGTACACAAGTATGTGCCTTATTCATATTATTTTTTTAAAGTTCAAACAGTTAATTCAAACCGTTGAATATGATCTTCGTATAAAAATATAATTAAAGATCAAATTTTGTATTTTATAAATATTTTTAAATATTTTTTAGATAGGTAAAAAATCACTTCTACCTACCTAAAAAGCAAATAATTCTAGAGAAGAGCTCAAATGCCCCATTACTTCTTGCCCCAATCATACTCCAACATCTTTATCTTAGATTTCAAAGTCCATACAAAAGATCTGAACCTATCAACATGATATCCACGTCAAAATGTGCTTAGAGATCAAATTTTATATTTTTAGGAAATTTTTTACTATTTTTTAAGGTAGGTACAAAATCACTATTTTTAAATGGTCTACAATTTATTGAAAAACATTGTTTTTGTATCTATCTTAGAAAATAGTTAAAAATTTCCAAAAAATATAAAATTTGATCTCTAAACACATTTTAATGTGGATATCATTTGAGCGGTTTAGATCTTTTGTTTGGACTTTGAAATCGAAGATAAAGATGTTGGGATATGATTGGAGCATTTGAGCCCTCCTCATAATTCTAAAAGAAAGACAAATTTTGTCTCAAAGTACATTTTCGTACGAAAAAATCATATTGATCGGTTCAGATTCCTCAAAAGGAGATACAAATTCATAACACAGAACGATCTGTACATCGCAAATTATCAGTCCCACTCTTGTAGTCTTATCAATTGTATTCTTATCAATAAGTAGTTTGTGCTTCCAAACCGTGTAATAGGCAGTAATCTGCTCGAATGGAACATAATTAAAATTCTATTTCTAAGATGAGGCAAAAAAAAAAAAAAATCGAGAAATTGCTTGAGAATAATTTCTAACATGACATGTGCTACACGATCGAAGAGATCAAATTAAGCTACTCGATTAGAATGGTCAAGTCTGACCAAGCACGCGATCAATTGAAATCAATAAAAGCAAATTCACGCGATTAATTGACTTTTGCAATTTTTCTGTGACCTTGTCATGTTTGATTTGTTCTTTAAGCTGGAAACTATTATTGTATTTATTAAATTGCCATGTTGTTTTCCATAGGAGAAGACTTTGAGGTTTCAAAGTCAACGTGTCAGAAGCTGGGTCGCGGTTTCAGTAAAATCTAATGACTATATAAAAACATAAGAGCATTGCTAATTTATACCAAATTGGTCAAGTGTCTCGGATAATATGTTTTGATCTCTATTTAAAAAAGGAGTGATAAATACACATCTGATATGCACCTTTTTTTTACATTTAAAATATATTTTTATATATATTTTTAAACAAATCATACTTAATGATAAAAGTATTTATAAGAAGTATTTATATCTTACTATATTAAAACTAAAAATTCTAAAAATTGTAATTTTTAATTATCTTTTCTACTATTTTGCATACTAAGTATTAATATATTTTTTAAGGTTAAGTTTAATATTTTTAGAGGATTAGGACTAGGGTGTTCTTAAGTTCACCAAGCCTTTTTGTGAACTCAACCCTAAAACATATCGGATTGGCTTCAAATGATAAATCTGAACAGTTGAAACTCATCTACCTTATGAGTGATGCATTTAGATGCGAAAATTTTAAATTTTAAAATTAATTTTGTATAGAGTCAAGTGATAAAAAAAATGTTTAAAAAATAAATGCATTAAAATTAATTTATAAACCTTCTAATTTTGACCGCTTGGCTTTATACTAAATAAATTTGAAAGTTAAAATTTTTCGCATGTAGACGCATCACTCGTAAGGTAGATGAGTTTGAATAGTTCGGATTCGTTATTTGAAGCCAATTCCATAGGTTTTAGAGTTCAGTTCACAAAGGAGCTTGGTAAACTTAGAACACCCTAGTTCTACTCTAGAAGGTTATACTCTTTTTAGAGTGCAAATAAAAATGTATAAAATATGAGGTGCAATAATATTTTCTTCAAAACATATTTTCCATCCACACACATCACTCGTGAAGTAGATTAGTTTTAATGGTTTGAATTTCTCGTTTGCAGCCAATCCGATAAATTTTGGAGTCATACTCGCTAAGTTCTCTTGGTGAGCACAACACACGCTAACTTTACTCGTAGGTTTTAATACTAGTTTGTCAGATCAACTAACATTTGTTAGTAATTAATTATTTCTAGTTGATGGATAATTTTCAATAAACTTAATGTATCATTTGACCAATTTGGCTAAACCTACTTGTAAGCTAGCAACTAAATATTTATTTGATAAAATACTTCCTATGAAATCAATGGTTGACCTAGAAAAATTCTGATATGAGAGCCAATAAACTTCTAAAAGTATAATATAGTTCTTATAATGCCATTTATATCTAATTAACGACAATAATTGCCGAATTTAGCTATCTTAAACGAATAATAACCATATTAAACGAATAACCGACGAATTATTTATCTATTTGTTCGTTTGAACCTGAAATCTGAATTATTATGAGCTATCTTGTAATTAAATCGGAGGTATAGACTAGAGAGGAATATTGTTCATTTTCTTTTTGTCTTGATTCTTCTTCAATTCACTATGAATGCATTTAAGCATTTTGTTTAACTTAATATTTGATGTATCAATTTAAATTAGGGTATCGAATATAATTTGAAACATATCTATTGATGCATAATTGATATCTACATAACAATTTTGTCCTTGGCAGCCACTGCCAAGCCATCTCCAAAAACACACAACAATCTTGATGTCTCATTATGCATAATTTTGATTCAGTTTTTATGCATCAAATATAATTTGTATATACTCATGGAATATATATCAGTTTAAATGGTCATCGTATTTTAAATACAGTCCCAATTAAATAAAATGGGAATAGATACACATAATGTGTAAGAAATGTATTTGACAATATTTATTCTCGCATAATATGTGATGCTTCGATCTGAATTAGTGTGTATAAACTCATGGGCAAATAAATGATATATGTAGACCTTATCCGTCAGTTTTGCTGGTCATCAGACATGATATGTCGTTCCAATTAATTACAAACAGGAATAGACACACAATGTACTATAAATGTGACTCAACAAATTGTTTTGTTTTTGTTTTTACATATTATTTCATACATCGATGTGAATTAGCACATATAATCTCACGGGCATGTACATGACAATATTTAGAGTATATCGATCGATTTTGATGATCATTAGAAGACATGATATGCAGCCTAAATTAACTAACAATATTTTTTTACACACATAATGTGCTATAAACGTAATTCACCAATTTGTTTTGCATAATATTAAATGCATTCAAGGGGGAATCCATAATTTTCATGAGGGGGGCAAAAAAATATCGAATCGGATTTAAACTCATTAACTAATTGGGTACTCGATAAAAAACAATGCGTTAATTAACTTATAATTTCAATACTCTGACTTATAATTTATGATACTCTAACTTAATTCTAATTACCAATCATAATTCAAGAAATTTATTTTAATTTTAACCCTAAATTTAACTCGAATTACAAATCAGAAATCTAGAGGGGACAAAAAAAAATTCAGAGAGGGAAATAAAGTAGGTCAGAACCGATAGATCATCATTAAAACTCAAAATCCAGCCCCCTCCGGGGACCATGTGGGTCCGCCTCTGAATGAATCGATTCGAATTAGTGCATGTAAAAACTCACATGGTCCCCGGAGGGGGCTGAATTTTGAGTTTGAATGGATCAACTCTGCTGGTTTTGATGATCGTCGTCCTTGAAATGTGCCCAAACTAATTAAAAACATAAATAGATGTACACAATGTACTGTAAATACATTTTTTTTTTTTGCATAATATTTGACACATTGATTACAATAAGAGCAGATAACTCACATGCAAATAGTGGACACTATTTAGATCAAAATTGTGGGTTTAGACTTGAAATACAGCCCTAATTAATCAAAAGTATAAATTGATACTACAAGGATCGATAATGAAATGATTCTTACATTTTTATGAATTTTCATAAATGAAGTACTTGCATAGTACCAGAAATATCATATATACATATATGAGCTGAAATATATAAGCTGAAAAAAAGAATAGAAGATATTTGTCCCATTCTCTATATTAAATCTGCACATGAACATGCATGTTTAAAATATCCTTCTCTACTTCCTTAATGGCATCATATATATGTCCTGCAACTGCTAAACTTGTGCCAGTCTTACTAAAACATGCATGTTCATGCTCCACATTTCTTCAATTATCGTTTTTCTAGACACTGAATAAAAGACATAAAAACAAGGGAAAATTTCTTGTGTGCCCATACAAACTTTAAAATAGTCAATTTCCCCATCAAAATAACATAATATCCAATATACCCATAAAAACTTAACATTATCTTCTATCTCCTTTTCTCTATTTAAATATTAAATTGACAAAAATACCCCTCCTCCCTCTAAACATGCGTCCAGAACTCTCTTGTACAAACGAACTGAAAAGCTACAGAGTTGAAAGCTTGACCCCCTCTTCTCTCCCTTCCCACCTTGCTCGCACAACTGAGGTATTAATCTGATTGTGATTCTTTGTATAATATATGTTTCCAAAGATAGCTCTCTCATCTTAATTTACCATTCACCTTGCATAGATTCTGACACTACTCATCGAAACTACTGTCTGGAGTTGCGTGCTTGTCATGCTTATAGTAGAAACCAAGATATACATTCGAAAATTTAGGTTGTATATTCTGTTTGTGATGATCTATACTTTAATTGGAGAAATTGCTATATTCAGTCTTGTCTTCGTCATCAGAGATTATCTTTCACTGTTATTTTATTTTATTTGAAGCATAAAAGCCATTCAATATTAATGAAAAGCAATTCTGAAGTAGCTGAGATTTATACACGTCATAGCAGGGGCGGAGCTATATATTTATTGAATGGGGATCAAACATATATTAAAAAAAATTCAATAACATCATTTCTTTTAAAAAATTATGGGGGTCACTAGTGTAAAAATTCCACAAAAATTATGGGGGGTCAAATTTCATGTACATGTAACATTTTAGTATAATTTATATAACAAAACTATATTTTTATCACTGGTTTTTGAAAAAAAAAAAAATAGGGTCAATTGACCCCCATTCAATTGAAGTACCTCCGCCCCTACGTCATAGTATCACCCAACCAGCACTAGAAATAACAGAACGAAAGCTAATCCTCAATTGCAAAACCTAAATGTGATTTCTAGAAATTCTGTCATTTAAAATTGTCCAAAAAACGTATGATGGCAGATTATTCCTCATCTGATTATATCTAATAAAATTAAAAAAAGTAAGTACAAACCACTCAGTATTTCTTAGTTATCCCATCAAGAAAAGAATTGCTTAAGCAGAGTAAAACGAGCAATTCAATCACTAGAGTCAGTACCTCACTCTAATCCACATAATCAAACCCCGATCGCCTCCAAGATCTGTGCCTCAACAAAATGCCCAATTCACGCCTTCGCCGTGACGGATATGGTGACTGCATTCTTGATCTCTCTGATCAGACCCAGATTGCTCATCCACGCCACCTTGCCTTGGGCCCTTATGTCAGCTGGGACCCGCTCAAGTGCCATTACAGCTTTCACTGTTAGTACAAAGACTTTCTCAGGCTCGCTGGTCTTTTGTACTATTTCGCATCTTCACAACAAATGCTTATTAGTACTTGGTACCTATCAAGTTGAAAACTTGAAATAAATCCCGCAATAATATATGTTTGTTGACAATTATATATTTATGTACCATCCAGTTTGTAACATAACCACATGAACTCTGAGCCAGTACATGAAGAAGGAAACCTGTAATATACAAGTTTAGTGTTCTTATTTTTAACAATTTTCACAGCCTAGCAAAATTACATTTTTGTTTTCTGTTTTCTGTTTTCTGTTTTCATTTTACAGAACGAGTCTTTTATCTCTTAGAAATGAGGCACTTTCTGATGACACACGTTATGAGCCTCTTGCTAGTGGAGAAAACATTTGACATTTGTGCAGCGAGGCGTGCTAGCATTTTCTACAGCAAGTAATTTAAAATTATATTTATTTTCTTTGTTGTTCAAGCTTAAACGAAAGCAGGGAAAGCGTGACCAAATAATACTTAGAGAATTAAATCAAAGGTAAAGGTTGGGGGAGAGGAGAGGAGCGAGGACCCAGTGTTGAGAGTGAGAGGAGAGGGCAGGAGAGAAGCATGGAAATTTAGAGTTCAACAAGAGGAGAGGACAGGAGAGAGGTTGGGGGAGAGGTACATGGTGCGATTGAGATTTTTCTGGAGAGAGGAGGTGGCGACTCGTGAGAGAAGTGGGTACAGGAAAAACTCGCTGGGGAGAAAGTACTGGATGAAGAGGAAAGGATATTTGTGTCAATAAAATATTTCAAATAATTAAATAAAGAGTTAAATAGAGTTAAGGGGATAAAAGAAATAATGTAAAATTTTATGGGTATATTGGATATTATGTTGTTTTGATGAGAAAATTAGCTATTTTAAAAGTTTACATGAGCACACTAGAAATTTTCCCTAAAACAAAACATCGACCCCTGTTCTGCTACAGCTCTAAATCCCTAATTAACTACCCCAAAACCGACCATAGCAGTTCCCCAGTTTCCTTTTTTCAGCTGTGACATTGTTTTATTAAAATCTAAAAAGTATATAAGCAATGGCTACTTACAAGAAAATAAAGGGACCTTTTAAGCAACACTCAGGACCACGTTTGTTCAATGCTTTTGGTGCCTGACGAGTAGACAAATCGAACTGCTACAAATTTTTTACAACCCACAATGAGAAGCATGATAAAGCCGATTGTAGCAGAAGCAGATCAACAAAAAATATACTACTGCCTATTGTAACACCAAATCCTATATCTGTTGAACAGAAACGGAAAATTATAACTTGTAAACGATAGATCATGAAATTAAACAATGATGTTAGAAGTACACAATGCCAAAAAACTAACATATACACAAATAGATGAGAAGAATATATATTATTTTCCGGGCACAACAAATTAGCAACCTCAACACATTAGGTTTTCCAACTTGGAAGATCTCAACATTAAGTAGGAAATGAGAATATAACTAGTACAGTAAACTGCAAGGACTTATCCAGACCTAACCTTTGCACATTCTCATCAAGTTGTCAGAAGGAGAAGATCAGCTCTGAACCAGGATTTCAGCAATTGAGTCTGGTACTATGCCAGAAGTTCAGTATGGAACTAAAATGGCAGTGTTTTTGACAATGCACCTTTTTGTTTATTAGATGTTCACTCCGACTTGGTACAACTAGGGTTAAATAAACATAATTTGTACTGAAAAGTATACTTTGCTGCTATAAATTAAAGAACAATAACAAAGAGGTTAAACTCAAGACCAGGAAGCATAAAGTACCTTACAATTACCATATATGTAAACACATATCAGATGATCTCAAAAGCTCCGCCTTTTGCTGAGTTGACATTGTTTCAATTAACAATTCAACCTGCTTCAAATTGGACCGCAGGGGGGGGGGGCAGAGAATTGACCAAATATTGACAAGAGATCAAAAGAAATAAAACACAAAACAAAAGAACAATACCAATAATCATCAGCTAAGTAATTAGACAACTGATTCATTAAGGATAGTTAATTTACCAAAAAGAACAATAAAAGGAAAACTGATAACATCTGACAACTCAAGTTCTGCAGTACTTTCAACCCCTAATTTACTATAGTAATATTGTACCTATCATTGGTTATCTCCTTTTGTCACTTAGAAATTTAGTAAAATTTCTTCTTTCTTAGATGTTGATTTAATTTTTAATGAGATTCTCTTATTGAACAAGGCATCATCATAAACATCATTATCACAGGAAAAAAAACTAATTCAAGGTAGAACCTGATTTTATTTAAACCAGAGCAGACCACCACTGTGGGGCATCCGAGAATGACCCGTCAATTACTGACAGCACTTTAGCGCATATCTATGAAACCATAGATACAGAAATAGACCCAAGTTAATACCAGAAACACCAGAATAATATAAAAATAAAGCAGTCAAAGAAATTTGCATCAAACTTTCAAATAACAGACCTTAGTCTGAATATATCATCACTACACTCGTCAAAGTAGTCAAATAATGCTTCACATCACATCAGCAGATCTGCGCGTAAAGCTTTCACAGCACCTAAATACTTCAAACAGCCACTAAATTAGACCTAAAAAGAAAAATGAAGTCGGATAACAATCATCCTCACCTACATGACAAACTTTTTATGTACATCTGGCACATAATAAGAAGAAGAAAATACACCCACTGGAACAGGACTTGAAGGAGCCTCATCAAACCATGGATGCCTAAGCGCTGCATCAGCAGTTAACCTCTTACCGGGTTCATAACTTAGAAGCCCTCTAAGCAGATCAAACCCGGAACTCGATAGGGTTGGACGACCTGAGAACCCTGTAACAGGAAACATCTTGCGCAATCCATTGCATGCACCATGCCTAGCAATAACCTCGTTTATCTTCTTCAATTGATCAATCTCTGTGCTACCACGAAATAATACTTCCTTCGAGAGCAACTCAGCCATTATACAACCAAGAGACCATATGTCGATGGCAGTAGTGTACTTTCTTGAGCCATGAAGTAGTTCTGGGGCACGGTACCATTGGGACACCACAGGTTGGGTGTATGGCCCCGACTCGATAACCCGTGAAGATCCAAAATCACAAATTTTGAGTGTGTTGTTGTTGTGAACCAGTATGTTTGAGGGTTTCAAATCTCTGTGCAGAATGTTGCGGTCATGTAGATACTTGACCCCAGAAAGCAACTGTCTCATGAAAGATTTCACATCGGTTTCCATAAAGGGTGACCACCTCTTTTGCATCACACCATGGAGATCCTTCTCTATGTACTCCATTACTAGATAGATGCTCTTATCACAGCCATTAGGGGTGAATAGTACCTCCTTGAGCTCCATTATTGATGGGTTCCGGCATGAGGTTAATATATCAATCTCTCTCCTCCATCTCGGGTTCTTTGTTTGGTTTACAATATTTGGTTTTAGCATCTTCAAGGCTACAAGTTCTCCAGTAGATTTGTCTCTGGCTTTGTAAACCATACCAAAGGTACCTTCACCAATCTTGCTCAGTTTTTCAAATTCGCCAATTTTACGGCTATGGGGGCATGGGAATGGGTCAGTAATGGACAGATTGGAGGTAATTCCCAGGTTAACCCTAGAATTAGGTTCTGGATCTTTTTCTGATAGCTTTCGCTTCTGAATTCGGTACGTGGAATTGGTAATTCCATTGAGACCGTCAAGAGAAATTCGGGTTCTTTTCGAACAAGAGGGATTTTTAAGCGAACTGGTATAATAAGTTCTTTCATTGGAGATCTGGGGGTATAGATTAATTCCCTCTAATTTCCTAATTTTCTGAATTTCTGCCATAAGGGAAATAAACGAGCCAATAAGCGAAAGAATATTAAATCAAATAAAATAAAACAATCGGTTCTTGATCGAGAGAAAAATAAAGACCGTAACGCTAACCTTGAAATTTTTGAAATCTCGATTTTGCGAGAGAAAGATCTAAAAAACCAGCGTATCTAGTCGCTCACAAACCAAATGTCTATATACATATGCGAGTTGGAGGAAGGAGCTATTCCTTTTTTTATACGCAGTAGAGGTCTAGAGGGGGCCAAGAAACCGTGTGGGGATCCGAATTCATAAAACATGGCGGCCAAGAAACCGTGTGGGGGAATCTCAAGAACCGTGTGGGGGAAACAGAGAGAAACCGTGTGCGGGAACTTACAGCGTATGTCACTGGCAGACGGCCCCATTACGAATTCATATCACCTAAAGTAATTCAAATTTTGTGTTTAGATCTGAATCGTTAGATCTATTTTGGTACGAATACCAAAGGAGCATATTCGTCCGAATTTTGATCGTACGGTCTGAATCTAATATCAATTCTTGTTTACTTCGTCTTATTACTATCCCTAGGGGTCTGAAAAAATTTCAGAAATATAGAATCCACCATTTATACAACACCTTCAGCTACATAGAATTTTCAACGGCAAATCCGAACTATTGATTTTCTACCTGCCACGTGCCACCTCCATTTAATACGCTTATTTATATTCCCTGTTAAATACTTAACAAATATAATAAAATAATGATACATGTGATTAACATGCCCGCCATTTTTAACCAATTTGTCGACGTAACGTGTTGGCTGAGAAACCGTGTGGCTGCGTGGAGAAACACTTTATTTTTTGGAAAAAAAAAAAAAAAAGTCAAAAATGTCGTTTCATTTACTTACAACATATTATCAAAAAAAAAAAAAAAAAACCCTTTGTACTAAACAGCTCTTTGTCGTCCAACTCCTCATGCCAAAACACATAAAATTCTATCCAATTTTATCCATTCAGTAAAGAATTCTACTAACTTTATAACTTTATAATAATCTCTCATTTTGATGTCATTAATAATTCTCATATAAATTTCCACGATACTTGTATAATACAAGGGAGAAGAGTATGATCGCTCGTGTTATTTTTGAGAGATTGAACACTGAGGAAGAAAAGCTTGAATCTTTTTTGTATATTAAAAGTTGCTCCTTACAGGAGAGATTTCTATCTACTTATTATAACTTCCCAACGGTTAGAAATTGTTCCGTTGGTACCTATTCTAATTCCTATTTGGTACAGCTGTACCTATTTACACTTTTGCACATATACCCTTGATATATGATGAAATTATTTTCTAATATCATTCTTCAACACCCCCCCTCAAGCTAGGATTGTAGATATCAAGTAATCCTAGCTTGCTTGTGATTTCTTCAAATGGTTTAGAATCTAATCCTTTTGTAAATATATCCGCTAGTTGATCCTTACTTCGAACGAACGGTGTTTCTATTTCCTTGGCTTGGACCTTCTCTCTAATAAAATGACAATCAACTTCTATGTGTTTGGTTCGTTCGTGAAATACGGGATTTGATGCAATGTGACGTGCTGAATTATTGTCACAATACATCTTCATGGGTAGATCTAGATTTAATCCCATATCCTTAAGCAATTGTTTGAGCCATATGAGTTCGCTTGCGGTTGATGCCATGGCCCGGTATTCTGCTTCCGCGCTTGATCGTGCCACGACATTTTGTTTCTTGCTTTTCCATGTGACTAAATTTCCGCCTACAAATGTGCAAAAACCGGTGGTGGATTTTCTATCAAAGCTACCGGCCCAATCTGCATCGGAATAGCCACAAATTTCATTAGAATTATTGTTTTTCATCCATATGCCTTTTCCGGGATTTCTTTTTAGGTATCTCAAAATTCGGTTTATGGCCTCTAAATGTGGTGTTCTTGGTGAATGCATAAATTTACTAATTTGACTTACGGAAAAAGAAATATCCGGACGAGTTACCGTGAGATAAATCAATTTTCCTACAAGTCTTTGAAATTGGTTTATGTTTTCTAAGGGTTCACCGTCCTCGGTATTTAATTTATACTTACTATCTATTGGAGTAGAGGCCGGTTTACACCCTAATTTACCGGTTTCTTTTAACAAATCTAAGGTGTATTTTCTTTGTGAAATTAATAGACCTTTGTTTGAAAATGCTACTTCTATTCCTAGAAAATATTTTAAATACCCTAAATCTTTAATGTCAAATTTTTCTTTTAATTGGGATTTGATTTTTCTAATTGCTTCTAAATTGTTTCCGGTAATTATTAAATCATCTACATATACTAACACAAGAGTTATATTTTCTCCTTCATGTTTGGTAAACAATGAGTGATCGGCATTACTAATTGTAAAATTGCAAGAAACTAAATATTGAGATAACTTGCCATACCATGCCCTTGGAGATTGTTTAAGTCCATAAATTGATTTGTTTAACCTACAAACAAGGTTAGCATTTTTTTGTTTTACATGACCCGGTGGGAGGGCCATATAAACTTCTTCCTCAAGTGTTCCTTGAAGAAATGCATTTTTAACATCCATTTGATATAAATTCCAACCATTATTTACGGCAATAGAGAATAAAACCCTAACCGTATTCATTTTTGCAACCGGTGCAAATGTTTCATTATAATCTATACCATAGGTTTGTGTAAATCCTTTGGCCACCAACCTTGCTTTATACCGTTCTATGGTACCATTACAATTATATTTAATTTTGTAAACCCATTTGCACCCAACAGGTTTTTTATTTTTTGGTAATGGAACAATTACCCATGTTTCATTTTTTTCTAGAGCTTTTAGCTCTTCTTTCATGGCTTTATTCCAATTTGGTTTTTGGATGGCCTCTTGGTAACTTTTTGGTTCTATTTCTTTTTCTATAGAAGTAAGAAAGGCTTGGTATGAAGGTGAAATTTTTTTATATGAAACAAAATGTTGTATAGGGTATTGGACGGTATAAGTTACATAATCTCTAAGTCTACTAGAAGGTTGTGATACTCTAGATGTTCGTCTAAGCCCCGAATTATTTACTACCTCGGTCTCGTTTATGTTATTACTATTATCATCTATTTCTTCTTCAACATCACTTGTATCATTTTCTTCTACAATATTTTGAGCAATGTAGGGTGTTACCAAATTTATTGTTTCATTTTGAATTTGATTAGACACTTGAATTTTTTTGAAATATGGCTCATTTTCAAAAAATATAACATTTCTAGAAATAAATAATTTTTTATTAATAGGATCATAACATTTGTATCCCTTTTTAAAAGATGAATATCCTAAGAAAATTGTTTTAGTTGAAACAAAATCTAGCTTATCTTTTCTTTTAATATGCACAAAACTTGTACATCCAAATATTCTTAAATGGTCGAAGGTGATTTTTTGTTGGTAAAGAATTTCTAGAGGGATTTTGTTTTCTAACCTTGAACTTGGTAATCTATTAATTAGATGTGTAGCGCAAAGTATGGCATCCGACCAATATATTTTAGGAACATTGCTTTGGAACATCAATGTTCTTGTCATTTCTAGCAAATGTCTATTTTTCCTTTCCGACACTCCGTTTTGTTCGGGTGTATTAATACAAGTAGTTTGATGTATAATTCCTTTTTCTTTAAAAAATGTTGAAAAATTTTTATTTACAAATTCCGTCCCATTATCCGACCTAAATATTTTTAATTTTGCATTAAATTGATTTTCTATGAGACAAAAAAATTCTTTGAAGATACTAAAGACTTCATTTTTTGATTTGAGCAAGTATAACCAAGTGGTTCTTGAAAAATCATCAATAAAAATAACAAAATATTTAAATCCATTATATGATTCAATTGGAGCCGGTCCCCATACATCCGAATGAATTAAGTCAAACATAGCTTCACTTCTGCTATTGGAATGAGAAAAAGGAAGCTTAGTTTGTTTTGCCAATTTACAAACTTCACAATTATCACAATTTAAGTTTTTACAATCCAAAATATGATTTAAAATCTTGTTGGAGGGATGCCCAAATCTTCTATGCCAAAGGCCGATATCGACAGATTTAGCGGAAGCACAAAAATAATTTTTTGAATTCAAAAAATAGTGCCCATTTTCATGAAATCCTTCACCAATCTTCGTCCCGGTTTCCCGGTCCTGAAATACAACATTTTTATGAGAAAATATTACATCACAATTTAATTCTTGTGTTAATTTTTGAACGGAAAGTAAGTTTATAGGAAAAGTATCTAGATATAGCACATTGAGTATTTTTTTGTTAAAAAATATAGTTTCACCTATACCGTTTATTTTAGCCTTCATACCGTTAGCAACCATGACAAATTGGTTGTTTTTTGTCATGTCTAAATTTTTTAGAAGTGCTTGGTTGCCGAACATATGATCCGTAGCACCACTATCAATTATTATTCTATCTAATAAATTTAAATTTTTTGAGTGTGTAGAAATACCAGAGAACGAATTATTTTGTTGGGCTAGCAACATGGACATCTGCTGCATCAATGTTTGTAATTGATCTGCTGCCACTGTTGACCCGCTTCTATCTGATCCTGACCCACCAGCGAGGTAGTTAACTTCTGACCCGCCAGCAAGGTAATTATCATGACCCGCCAGAAAGCTAGAATTAATTACGGGCTTGGATTTAGCTTGGATTTTTCTCATTTCACTTGCACGCGTATCAATGTGATGAAATCCCATATGAGAATTAGCATGGAATCCAGAAAAAGCTTCCTGCGTATTACGTGTATTTGGACCAGCGCAAACTCCTTTATGCGCATGCGATTCAGCGTGGAACGCATGCGAGTCATGACGCGCTTCACACTTCCCACGTAGCAGCTGGTCTGCTTGGAGACCTCCAGTTGCATGCGAACCAGTGCATAGCGCATGCGAGTCAGCATGATGGTGCGTTTCACACCTCCCAGCAGTACGCGTTTCAGCCTCAGCCGTATGCTCTTGTGTTCCAACAAAATAACTCCCACGTGACCCTCCTGCCTTTTTCGAATCCCACCATTTTGGCCTAAGATGTGGGTGAAGAAAATAACATTTCTCGGCTTGGTGACCTTCCTTTTTGCAGTGAGAACACACAAATCCCTTGGTATTCGGCCGATTCGAGTGATTTTGAAAGTTAGGGTTTTTTCCGAAATTGGGATTTTTTGCGGCGAAGCTATGGGTTTCGTGGCCCTCGCTGCCACCAGCTTGTTGACCTCCCATAGCAAGCCGTCGGCTTTCTTCTTGTTCCACCATGGTAGTGATTTTGGTTTTATGGATTTTGATTTTGCTTGTGTACCAGTTTTGCTGGTAAGATTTTGCGGGATTTTTTTCGGTCACAGAGACTGTTGCTCTGATACCATGTTATTTTTGAGAGATTGAACACTGAGGAAGAAAAGCTTGAATCTTTTTTATATATTAAAAGTTGCTCCTTACAGGAGAGATTTCTATCTACTTATTATAACTTCCCAACGGTTAGAAATTGTTCCGTTGGTACCTATTCTAATTCCTATTTGGTACAGCTGTACCTATTTACACTTTTGCACATATACCCTTGATATATGATGAAATTATTTTCTAATATCATTCTTCAACAGCTCGGATCAGCGGATTTGTGTGTATTTTTCAGACCCAAGTCTCATTATTTAGGGAAAAAAAGGAGATCACAACAATTTGAATAAATTTGGAGAAATTTCGGAAAACTGATTATGCGAAAAGAGAGATTCACCTTTTGTATGCAGGCTTGTGTAGAAGCAATTGGGGTTTAGAAGAGATAGATTCGAAGCCTCGTGCTGCTTCGGCCTGTTCAGAGGTTGCAAAACAAGAATAACTAGAATAGTCAAATTAATAATAGCTATTGTTTGTCTTATTAGAATAGCCAAATCTCAAAATCCTTAGAAATAGTCTATTTTAATAAGACAAAAAATTTGAATTCACTATTCTAGCTATTCTAACCTAACCAAACACCGAATAGGCTATTCCGAATAGCCTAACTCTAAAAATAGCCTATTCTCAATCCAACGAAACATACCCTTTGTTATTTTACGGTAATGAAAAATTTATAGTTTGAATGGAAATTTTGTGGTAGAAAAGATTTAACATAGAGAAATCAAACATCTTTAGAAACATGTAAAAAAACAAAAATATAGATCTTGAATAAATATTTCTTGGAAAGTTTATTAAATCGTTGTACAACAACATCTAGCAAATCATAGATTTAAAGCAAATCGTTAGAAGTACAAATAAAAGTTTCATCAATTATATTGTCCGAGTAGAACTAGGGTGTTCTTAAGCTCACCAAGTCACTTTGTGAGCTTAATTCAAAAATCTATTAAATTGGCTTCAAACGATGCATCCAAACCATTGAAACCGATCTACTTCACGAGTGATGCATTTACATATCAAATTTATAAATTTTCAAACTAATATAGTATAAAGTTAAGCGGTAAAAAAAAATGATTTATAAGTTAATTTTAATGTGTTCATTTTTCATTATTTTTTGACCGATTGACTTTATATTAAATTAGTTCGAAAATTTAAAAACTTGACATGTAAACTCATCACTCGTGAAATAGATCGGTTTCAACAGTTTGGATGCGTCGCTTGAAACCAATTCAACAGATTTTTTAGTTAAGCTCACAAAGAGGCTTGATGAGCTTAAGAGCACTCTAGTTCTACTCATATTGTCTTGTCTATCTACCAGTATAGTGAAATATGTTTTTAAGGCAGACCAAAATAAACTTCAAATTAAATGGAGACGCATAGATAATTAACCTTGAAAAAAACATGCGAATCAAAATATTACTTAGAAAAGGTGATCACTATAAAAAATCTTTCTCCATCTCACCTCCAAGTCTCCAACTATCAAATGCTTTCTCCATTTCATTTCCCACTTATCCCCACCTTTTTACACTTAGCATATGGGATTATGGGTTCCACCTTTTTAAGAAATAACCCACCCTCAAAGTTGATGTACTATTATTGTCAGTGTAGGTCTGCTTGTTCGCAATAAATAATCATGATTAATTGATTAATGTATAATAATCTTACATAAAGAGGCAAGCTCCTGGAGTCTGCACCTAGATATAACCAGAGACATGCCAGCAAGCAATTAACACTAGTATCGACGGGTACCAGTTGGGAAAAAGGGGATAAGACACGAGAAATTGGAAATGAGGCTCAAGAATACATGTATGGGAAGATTTAGTGCCAAACCGCCAAGTAGGTGGCGCTACTTGTCTCCCAATGAAAATAAACACAGACTGTGTAGATATGTGACCATTAAACAGAAGTTATACCTATCAATGAGCAAATTGAATTAAATGCTATTAGGTTTGTATTAGAAAATGTGTTTGACAGCTTTTTTTCTAATATATTTGAATATACTACGATTTTAGAATCGGTATAATTCTATTATTGTAGCTTCCTGTAGTTGAGAAAAATCAGCTTAGCACTAAATAGGTTGAGAAAATAAAGAAATAGAAAGGAAACAATTTTGGGTTAGTTGCAAAAATGACACACTGAAGCAAGGAATCAAACAAATTTGTCAAACAATATAAACCAAATAATAGAACTGGCCTTAATTCCCTTTAAATCAATATCCCGCAATTACAAATCTTTATCAATGCTTATGCAACACTTTACTTCCATCCTATATGATTAATAAAGGTTCAATCAAATATACTTTATAGGAAAGAAGTGAAACCTGATAGTTGTTGCATATATACTCAAAATTGAAAAGTTTAGAATGCAAACATGAGTTTAATCCTTTACTGGTACCAACTTGACCAAGCATGAATACAAAATTGAAGAATTTGTACCTCATTATGAATTAATTTCTTACAGTTTTCAACAATTATTATTAGAAAATCTGTTCGGTATAGAAGTGCACTAAAAATACTGCAGTTTGTAAAATAATATCTCAAAAATCATTTGTCAATCAAAGGTTATGAGCAGTTTAATTTTGAGACAGATTCTGAAAATACTGGAACAAAATACTGTTGAACTGGAAACTTTCAGACCAGTTACTGATCTGTACCAGAGACATACCAGGAAGCTAGTAGCACTGGTACCGTCTGGTACCAGTGAGGAAAAAGGGGGTACGCCATATAATTAACTCACCATGGTTCAGGTCTTTATATTTTGTTTGAGCAATGTTGGGAAATGTAGTTAGGTCTTACATATCTTGTCCATGTTTTGTGGTTGAACTTTTAGCAAACTGAGTTACGAGCGAGTCACGATTATGGACAATTTACTCACCCTGGGGGAGACGGAGAGGAGAGAAATCTATTGTCAATCTTCAGATACGTATGTGAATCGAACGGTGCAGAGGGTCGCTTTGGAAATAACAAATAGAAGAAAATAATTTGTTCTTTTTTAATTCCTCCACGTTTCTTCTCTGTATATTCTCCAATTTTTAACCTCCAAATTCTCTTATTTTTCGCTCTCTTCTCTCTCATTAATGGAGATAAAAAAGGTTTCTAACAAAGGTGTGAATATTGAGAAGGCTATGGTACTATGCATAGCGCGGATTAGTTTGTACTATAGATAAATATTTTTGTTTAAAGTTTAAATAGTCAATATGAACCGTTTAACATGATCTCTATGTAAAGATGTACTTACAAACTAAAGTTTACATTTTTTTCCGAATTTTTTTAGATAGGTAAAAACATCATTATTTTTTAATAGTTAGAATCTTTAAATCAAATGAATTTCTACATATCTAAACAATAGTAAAGAGTTTCTAAAAGATCTAAATTTTTATTTACAAGTACATTTTTATATGGAAATCATGTTGAACGGCTTAAATCGATTGTTCAGATCTTGAAAAAGAAAAAATATATTGATCCATAGTCTCACTCAATAATCAAAATCACTACAGCAAAAAAAAATATTGATCCATAGACTCGATATGTAATCACTTTGATCTAAATATATGTTTATGTAAATTTGTGGAAAAATAAATAACTGAGGTTAGTTTTGATGCAAACCATGAAATTTTATTGTTGAAATAGGAGTGTGTTTGAACTACAAGGTCATGTTTGATTGTGGAGTAAGAGACGGAGTAAATCTCTTAATTCACAATTGAGTAATTAAACGAGTAGAAAAATAGTAGTAGATAGAGTAAGAAATTAGTTAATCCGGAGTAACTTATTTTACCTTTTTAGATGAATTGACTTACTCCACAATTACTCTACTTGTTTGGCTCACTGTCATAAATAGATACTCATTTTTCAATATCTTACTCTTTCAAGTGAATTAATTTAAGATATAATTTAAATTATCAAGATGTAAAATATGAGGAGTAACATGGAATAGGTAATTTAATTCTCATTAATTTTAATTCACAACCAATGATAACCCAAATAATTTATCAGCATGCTTGAACAACAAATTATTTATTACCATGCTTGAACTACAATTAATTTCCACCATGCTTGACTACAAATAGAGGTGGCAAAAGGAAGCCGGGCTCAAAGGACCCATCCGACCCCGACTCGAAGGATCGACCTGATCTGAGACGATTTGAAACCTGAGATGAGTTTAAAAAATAGAGTGAGGCTATGGTGCTATGCATAGCACGGATGGCTAGTGTACTACGGCTCAATATGGTACTTTTTAAAATCCTAACGGTCGATCCGACCGTTCAATGTGATATCCATATGAATATGTACTTGCAAACTAAATTTTATATTTTTTCGAATTTTTTTACTATTTTTTTAGATAGGTAGAAAAATCAGTATTTTTTGACAATTCTGGACTATCAAAATTCTACCTATCTGAAAAAATAGTAAAAAAATTCGAAAAAATATAAAATTTAGTTTGCAAGTACATATTCATATGGTTATCACATTTTAGGATTTTAAAAAGTACCATATTGAGCCGTAGTACACTAGCCATCCGTGCTATGCATAACCTCACTCTTAAAAAATTGCTACGGTACCATAATGCAAGACAAGAGAAGCACAATACGACGATATAAGCACTGTTGGGAAGAAACCAGAAATAAAAATTGGAGATGCGGGGTATCGATCCCCGTACCTCTCGCATGCTAAGCGAGCGCTCTACCATCTGAGCTACATCCCCGGATGAACAACCACTTAATAACTAAATATTTTAACTATATTTCTAGGAACCCGTTGTCCTCGGGAATCAATGTACATAAACCATGGCCTGGATATCTTGGTCAGTCGGATCTGAATTAAATGGCGTAGATTGGCAGGTTCAAATTATTGTGCTAGTCTGGAGGAAGCCGTCTCAAGTCTCCGTCATCCAATTCGCTCTCTGCTCAGGATTGCTGTTCCCTTTCTCCCTCCATAGGTCTCGTTTTGTCAGCGACTAGAGATACCAGTTGGTCCCACCGGCCAGTACATAACGCCACCACCTTCTCTCGCACAGTAACCACCGCTTTGTTTCCAATCAGGTTCGAGTATAGAACTGCGCTATGTACATGCTGATCACGGCAGGACATTCATGCACTTCAAGTGTTTGTAGCAATGCCTAGCTGAAGATATTGGTCAATTTCCTTGCTTTCCTTCTTTTGAATTCCTGTATATTTCATGCACATTTTACATTTTTGTGTAAAACAGATAGTTATCAAAAGGCTAAGATAGAAGTAGAAAGATGCTTCCGTATGTGAATAGGCTCGGATTCGTACAGTCTCATGCACCGCTTCTCCAGCAGTTGCGCTTTCTCTGTTCCCAGCCTGCCTCCAATTCTAAGCTTTTTATTGCTGGTATTGCTTTACCAACTTGATAGTAGTATTTGCTTGAAAAATTAAATAGCAGAGTTTAATGTTCGTTATGTTGTGCTTATATGAAGGTTTGTCATGGTCGGTGGATGATAGGTCTCTCTTGGATGCCTTCTCCTCTTTCGGTGATGTAACTGAAGGTGGGGCATTCTAATAGTGTTTTTTTTTTTTTTACTGTATAATAACAAACTTTGATGGAGGCTTGCGTACCACAAGCAAAGAAACTAATGAGTATTGAAGAATAGAAACATATGAAAAAAAAAAATGTAATAAGAATGATATTTTGCTTGGCTGATGCAGTGAAAATAATGTATGACAAGAACTCAGGAAGGTCAAGGGGATTCGGATTTGTTCACTTTTCAAATGAAGAAGATGCCAAATATGCCAAAAATGTCATGAATGGAAAGGTAACAAAATTGACCTTATTTAAACAAAGGATCATGGTATTTTTGCACATTTTGGTATTGCAAGTCTCTATATTAGTATCAATTTGTTAAAGGGGGTACATTTGTCTGCTGATTTGTATTGCAGATGTATAAACTGATAAAAAGTTGATCTTGTAAGATAAACAAATATTTGTTTTGGGTATGTACTATGTGCAGGTTTTACTAGGAAGACCACTGAGGATAAGTTATTGTCTTGAAAGGGTTCGTGGTGCACCAGTTGTAGTCCCTCGCATCTCTTTGTCAGAGCCTAAAAATTAACATATCTTGCAAACCATTGCTAACTTTGTGTCTGCTTTATTGTTTTTGAGTTTGCTCCTCTTGTGCAATTAGTGGAAATATGATAAAACATTTTACCTGCGGAGTTTGTGAAGAATACTTAATTGCAGTATTTTCTTTAGAAGCTGCGGAGCCAATTATTGAGCCAATTTGGTGAAACATGACAGCAAGTTCTATTTTATTTTTTTGGGTTTGAACCCTAGAATGTTTGATAATTGATAACTAAGGTGGGTTCTGACTTCTGAGGAAATCTACAAGACTACAACCATGATGCTATTTGCAAAGCTGCAATTTAGCAGCAGCTCTCAAATCGGCAGGTTCAATAAAGAAACCAAAAGTAAACAAAACAATCATAAGAAAATTCAAGAGTCATTTAGTTGGAGAACTACATTGTTTCAATTTATTATAAATAAGAGTTCTTTTAAAACAATTAAAGTAAAAGCTAACTTTTAAAAGGAAAAATAAAAATGCTAACAGGTAGCCAAATACAAAAAGAAATTGCAAAATGATGAAACAACATATAAAGGAGCTTTCGAGTTACAAAAGTTGTCTACTTCAGTTTAAAGCAGCCAAGACCTTGAAAAAATTGCTATCTGACAATAAAATCACAAACAGCAACTGTGTCGCAGGAAGTTGACGTTGCCACCCTTGTAATTTTCTATAGACCTACAATGAAAAATAAATACTTCAGAAATGAAAATGAAATTATAATAACTATAATTTAAAATCCCATTCCAACTGAAGTATTAATATCCCATACTGGATTAATAACAACCTCAGGTTATTCTTTGTCACGAAATGCATCAGTAAGATACTAAAATTAGACTCATTAAGGTGCAATAACCACTCTGGCTACTTGATATGCATGCATACTTCTAATTTTTTTATGTCATTAAAACGGGCACTTCCTTTTCACTTTCTAAAACACCAACAAACATCCAAGTATACTATATTTATTTTTTAGCATTACAAAATAAGATTGTAAACAAAATGGCTCTACCAAAATAATTAATAATTTAACATCAACTTATAGGACCAAAGAAACAGATTAAAACCTTTGGAATCCTTCAAAAGTAAATCTACTGGGAGATAAAAGGAAGCTAGAAGCTATTCAGAAGTAAAAAGGAAAATTCATTGCACATTAACTAATATATCACTAACCAACAATATTACTAACAAATACTACAAATGGAACACAGTAACATGGAGGGAGCTAATACTGCTGGTGGCAAACACAAGCTAATATCCTATATGTCATGATAATAATTTTTATTATAAAGTAAAAAACTGAGAACATCTATAATAAACCTCAAGCACTTAGTTCTTCTCAGCATCAGCTGCCACAGCCTCAGCACCGCCATCCTCTTGTTTCTTTGTCTGAAGCAACCCTAGCAGAGAAACTGCAGGGCTCTGCAAGCATCCAAGCAAGAACCGGTACGATTCCATGCGTGTTGGCATTGTCTCTAATGCCTGAAAATCATCGGGGCCATACAGTTTCCCCTCATAAACTGCACCAGTGAAGTCATTTAATGCTAATTTCCATTCCTTCTGGAAATCCCTGTATGCAAAGATGTTGGTGAGCCAGGATAAAACATTTCATTCTTAATTTAATTGCTACTTAAAAAAGATAAGGATAGGAAGGCGCATGGACCTAAGGAACTCTTTTGTCATAATTTAAGTGCAATATAATAATGAATTAGCACCAACAAACAAATCAATTGGACAGGAAAAAAAAAACCATGGCTAGGTTGCACAAGAAATGAAGAAAAGAATGTTCAGGGACCAATTCAGGAAAGATCCTTTAAGCTATATATACATAGAAAGATAAATAAGAATGTTTTCATTGCTGATTGATACTCTACCGATAAAACTAGAATCCATCGCTGTTACAAGTAAATCTGGTACAGAGCCAGTATGACAATCTATCAGATGAAATACAAAATTCCTATAACTACCCTGAGACTTAGCGAATGAAGGTGAATTCATTACTGACTGGTATCAGTTTCCCACTTGTAGTCTGGTAGAACACCAGTATACCACAACCAATCGAGATAACAACAAACAAGCACATATCCAAGAGGCAATTAAGTAATTACTTTTAAATAGAAATGATATTAGTACTTGTAATGCAAATTCCAGTATGCCTCTAGCTCACTACCATTTGAAAGTTCAGAGGGAAAATCAGAATATCAGCAAACCAGCGAAAGTCATATAATAAGAGAATCAAAATTCTACATTTGCCTTTACCTGTAGGGCTTGATCGCTGGGGGTATCTCGTCGGAGTGAACAAACAGCCACGCATTCATACCTTTGGCACAGGGCTTCAGAACCTCCCACTTAGTGCCTTCGATCGCCTTCTCCACAAGAGAGTTTTTCGCGACGAGGAGCTTGGAACTGGAGGGGAGCGAGGCTCGGATCGACTGGAGCTGGCGCACGTTGAGGCCGTGGCACCATATCCCCGCAAGCATCTGGCATGACTCCAGCTCCCGCCTGATCGATTCTCGCTTCGACCGTGCTAGTGCGGCCCGGATGGGCGGTAGCGTCGTGGCGGCTGCGGATCGAACGGATGTCATTGCTCCGCGCCGAGCGCGATAGAGAGACGGAGGAGCTTTTGGTTTTGTTCGATTAATTGATTTCCTCCGAGCTTGGGTTTTTTACAAACTTAATTCAGATCCAGTGCAATATCTGACCTGTAGGATGAGATCTGAGTTGTCCGTTTCAATCTGAAACGAATCTCAAAACAGAACCCTCTGTAATTTAAATAGACATCAAATTGATTTTTGACTCGAAAAATATTATACCTGAACATCCGTACATGAGATGATATGGTTTCACAAACTTACCATTAAGGAGATGTAGGGGTCTTTAAATGGTTGGTTCGGTTGAAACCGAAGTAAAACAACTAAATCAAACATTTTTCGGTTTAACGGATCGAACCGATTAAACCTATCAACAAATTAAGAACTGAATCTAACAAACCGAAATAAATTTTGGTTTGTTCGGTTCAGCCGAAGTAAATCTATTGATATCATTATTAACGAAAAAAATACATTATCACACACAACAGTTGAAATTCAGTTCGGTTCAGTTTAATGAAATTATTATAACACCAATAAAATTAGAGTCGAACCAATATAAAACAGTCGGTTTGATTTAGTCGGTTTTGAGAAGTCTAAACCGAACCGATCCATTTAAACTGAAATAATTCAAAAAATTTACCGAACCAATGCATTTAAACTGAAAAAACGATCTAATTAAACCAAAACTTTCATTTGTATTTTAAAAGAGAATAATTTAAGTTAAAACATTTAAAACAAATATGATTTATAGTTCAATTAAATTATTTATTAAACTGTATCTAATGTTCAATTTGAATTTCATTAGATTTAAATGTAAATCAGTAAGACCGATTCTCTTTTAAAATATAAATGCGAATTTAACAAATTATAATATACCATGGTTCTAAATAGTGATTATCGCGTCATGGTGGGAAAGTTAAAAAAAAAAAACTATTGTAAATACTAAATAGCGTAGCTATAGCGAAAATTATTCTACATAGCGTTTTTTTTTCTCAAAATTATATTATATAATTCTACTAATTATTAATATTATCTAAAGTCTAGAGCAATAAAGAACACCAAATTGATTAAAAAATTATAATATTCATATTGAACCAATGCAAAATGCAAATTCCTATTCAAAATATTTATAGTATTATCATAAACTATTTATCTTTTTTTATTCAAAATAACCTAAGTATCATAACATAAACTAATTATTTTTTTCTATTCAAAATAACCTAAACATTGTGTTATAAACTATCTATATTTTTCTATTTATATGCAAACACAATCTTGGCCTTAAAAAAAGTTGATCTTTAAAAGAAATTTTCAATTTGGGCTTTGAAATAAAACCCTATGTAACATAGCGTGCGCTACACACTACGCGCTATAGCGGACCGCTAGTACCACTACAACGGTCGTAGCTGAAATAACGCACTTTTATCCCATAGCTTAGCGTTAAGATCCGGAAACACTATAGTATCGCTATTTAGAACACTGTATAATACATTTTGAAATGGATAGTTTTTTTCAATATAATTTCAAATCAGATTATCACATTTTAGATATTCATTGGCAGTTTATTGTTAATCTAGCCAAATCCAAATTGAAGTTGGATTTGTGCTACAATAAAACTTTTTTTTTTAGACATTATAATCGAAATCATTACTTCTTGTTTTTTTTTTTTAAACTATTAAGCTAAGAATCGGAGCAGTTGAATAGACATTGTATCAATTCGTTTAATCAGAACCCTTCGCTTCTCATAAAGATTCACACGAAAACTTTAAAATTTATGCGGATCAAGTGTGTGCTCAATTGTGCTTATGCTTAATTAAGGTATTTTGTTGTTAAGCGAAACTCACTGTCATGAGTGATGATCATTGACAAAAATAAAGTCTTAATTGTTTTTTATCGCTCTTCTGTGCATGTATTATGAATTTATTTAGCACATTTTGGAGCGTACTTTGTCTTATCATGTTGTGGATGTATAAATGAAGTACTTGTAATCGGGGACTGATTTAAAGTAAAGTGGAGGGGTTAGTTTCAATTTTAAATCATAGGTGGAATTTTATTAGTAAATTTAAATTATAGGTGGTAATTTCATTTGAAATTTTAAAAATGTATGATAACTTCATAAATAGTAAAAAATTCTGTAATGAAATTGTTTTCGAAACCCGTGTTGATATAAATATTTTTTTTTCGTTCATCCATCACATAAATTATTTTCTGAAATGTATAAGAATTTTGTTTTCAATTTCAGAACATTAAAAACAATCAAAATAAATTGCATGAATTTAGTAGTTTTGAAAATAACTTTAAATTAATTTTTAGTTATTTCTATTTTAATTTCAGTCTAATTTCATGAATGTAGATCAAATTTTAGTTACCACACATTATGTATTTTATGTTTTAATTCCCAAACTAAATTTTCCAATTCTTTCATATTTGGAATGAGGACAATGTTTTGAATGTTATACCGTGAAAGAAGTATTTGTGCTGCACTTTTATTTGGTTTAGTTATTTTTAAGTAATTTTATGTCCAGATGTTGTGCTCGTTTTCGGTAGGCCGCGAAAATATCGTATTCTTATTCAAACTATCATGGTTAGATTGACAATTTATCAAAAGACATCAGGAAGAAATTCAGGAAAAATATCTTATTCTTATTCAAACTATCATAGTCGGATTGACAATTTGTCTTTAGAAATCAGAAAGAAATTCCAATACTTTATAGCATTGTTTTAAGGAGATAGGAGTAGGTCCGATGGGCATCGGACCTACATTTAGGTTCAATTAACTTTAAGACCGTACGATTAGCATCAAGATCTATGTGCACGGAAATTGATACATACTTGCACGGATTTTGATACAGATCTCACGAATCTTGATGTAGATCGAATGGTCATCACACCCATCGAACCAAGGTAGGTCTGATGGGCATCGGACCTACTCTGATTCCTGTTTTAAGAATTAGTGGTGGGTGGTCATACACCCGACATTTTTCAATATCACAAAGAATTCTTCAATCGGATTTCGAACTTTCGACATTCCACGCGACAAAGTATCTTTATGACATTGTACATTCAAATTTGGCTCCTCTCCCTAACTTCATTGTTGGAACGGTTTTAAGCTTGCTACCCATTTCAAATTAGACGTTCAAGGTAAATTTTGAAAAAAACAAACGATGGAAGCTGCTCGTTATTAAATTGCTTACAACTCATTGACTAGATCTATATAGGAGGACCTATAAGAAGTCATTTGACAAAACATAAAATCATGCAAAAAAAATATGATACATAGAAAAGTATGATGTAGTATTCCAAAACAGTATTAAATTTGTTTGACAATGTAAAATGATATAACATAAAAATAGTATCTTCTCTCTCTTTTCTATTTCAGTCTTTCTTTCAAATAGTAAAAAAAAAAAAAATTACCCTTCCTATACGTTTCCAAATAGTATATTTTTATTTGACAATAAACTATATACACAATAGAGAGGTTACCAAATGACCTCTACAATTAGAGAAAAACTGAATTGCTTTGGTCCATTTTTTTTTTCATTGTTAAGGAGAAATCAGAAAGACTCTCAATTAATTTCGTTTTTAATTGACTACCTATTAAAGACCGATTATTATTAAGTTATTTGCACTTCATATCAAATTATCAAGCCAAATCACTGTTAGAATTTACATTACTAGCATGGATAACTAAAAATATTTGTATGGGTAAATGAAGCCCATAAAAAAAAAATCTGCATGAACGCACAACTTAATTGCATGGACTTAAAAAGTTTTTGGCCAATATAACTAATAATCTTATGCAATTAAATTTTTAGATGAACACTCATGTTATAAAGAGTCCAGATCCTCTGCATTACCTCACCGTTTAAGTTTGAATCGGAAGCGTCTGATCAAAATATGGAATAATTCGGTCCAAGTCTGTAATGCACGAAGATATATCTTTAAGGTTTGTACCAATATATATGGAAGGATGAGGTACCTTAGGTGATATAGATTATGAGGAGGGTTCAAATGCCTCTATTTTTGCCTCTATTTTTCATGCCTCCACCATGCCTTCATTTTTAAAAACTTTAATAACTCAAAATATAAAACTTAAAAGTCAAAATAAAACCGTTGGATATGATCTACATCATTTTATCTATGCACATGTAAAAAATTATGACATTTCAATTTTGTTTTGATTGTCATCAAGAGCTTGTAAAAAACGTACTAATGTGGATAATTTCTAGACGTTGATTTTTCAACTTATTGATTCACATAAAAACAAAATCAAAATGTGATAATTTTTTATGAGCACATAGATAAAATGATGTAGATCATATCCAACGGTTTTATTTTGACTTTTAAGTTTTAAATTTTGAGTTATTAAAGTTTTTAAAAGTGGAGGCATGATGGAGGCATGAAAAATGGAGGCATTTGAACCCTCCGCATAGATTATTATCTATTCTTAAAAGTTCTTATTATTATATAATAGTACAAGGACCATACAGTCAACAAAGAATCTAGAATTATTAACAGAAACGTGGGAATAACAAATTGTGGAATCTCTGTGACTTGAATTTTATTCTGGAGTAGCCCACAATCCCACAGAGACGCTCTTTCTCATTTCGGCCTGTTCGGCTGCTTCTCGAATTTTACTGTTCACATGGGAAAAAAAAAATTCACTCAGACTGAATTTTTTTTTTTCCCACATGAACAGTAAAAATCAGTTCAAAAAAAAAAATTTCCCGTATCCATTCCCCAGCCCACTGTGCTGCCGAACAGGCCCTTCTAATTTTTCTTTGGCCTCCATAGGAATTTCAATGTTTTTTTAAGGAATTTTCTGTTACTGAAACTATGTAGTCAAGCATGTAACACGTGGAATGTAGACAACTATTATGTTATTTCGGTTTCATGCATGCATGCGATAGCAAAGCCTTCGAGTAAATGTGATCTTTAAAAATAAAATTGAAACAGTCAATCCAAACAGTTAAATGTAATATTCATATAAAATGTATTCGAAAATCAAACCTTATGTATATATTAAAATATTGTTATCATTTTTTAATAAGATAAAAGATCATCACTTGATCTAAAATTACGGACCAATCAAAAACAATAATTTTCTATCTATTTAAAAAATAATAATTTTTTAAAAAAATATAAAATTTGATCTTCTCGATTATACCGCTAAGATATTGGGAGACAGTAGGTCTAGTTCGGCTGCTGGGAATGGGCAAATTTGAACTTACTTTTTACTGTTCACGTGGGAAAAAAAAATTAGCTCTGAGTGAATTTTTGTTCCCACGTGAACAGTACACACAGCTGAACTGGACCTAAGTGTTAAGAATGCCAACATTATTTCATGTGTTAGTGTTATGCTAAAGAGTTATTGTTAACCATATATAATATAATTGTTTTACTTTCATCATAAGAAATTAATGCACATAGATCATCCACAACTAAGTTCTGAATACAATTTGTATAAGACAAAGTTGATAAAATTAGTAAAGTAAATGCATTTAAATAATTCCACTATAAAACTTGTATAGCTTTATATTTTTGTCGAATCAAATCTTAACCAAATTTTAAAAATTTTGGGAATAAAAAATTTACAAAGCTCGAGGTGCAACCATGTTACTTCGGATCCATTTGTTGCGTCATGTGAACATGGATTATATTTAGCATGAACTTAAAAAAAAAAAATTTAAAAAGGTAAAACTACATTTCAAAGCAGTCTGTAGCCTGAGTCTGTATCCTTCACGGTCAGGGGCAGATTTAGAATTTTCGTCAGAAGGGGAAAAAAAATATTGAATCAGATTTAAATACCTAATCGGATTTAAATCCATTAACTAGTTGGGTACTCGATAAAAAACAATGTTTTAACTTATACTTTCCAATACTTTGACTTGTAATTTCTGATGCTCTGACTTATAATTCTAATTACCAATCAAAATTCAACAAATTTATTTCAATTTTAACCCTAAATTTAACCCGAATTACAAATCAAACATTCAGAGGAGGGCAAAAAAAATTCCAAGGGAGGCAAAGTCGGTCGGACCGATAAATCTCTACTAAAACTCAAAATTCAGGGGGGGACAGCTGCCCCCCTTGAAACCATCTGGGTCGGCCCCTGTCCACGGTACCGCATCATCTCTAATAAATTGAGATTAACTTCTTATTGAGCGATTGAAATTCGGTGTGTATTTACACACAGAATCTGTTTTTTTTTAGATTTGTGCTACAGTTAAAAAAACAGTCTGAATTTTGTAATTCTACGTGGGACAACGGGGTGATCCGAATTCTTGTCTGAGGGGACTTATTAGATTGATTATCCCTAATATTAACATTTCAATCATGTGTGCTTTTACTGTTCTGCATGCTTCCAAATAAGTGTGCGAATGTGCGATCAACGCTCAAACGTCAAGCATAACCCAACAACTACATCATAAATAGCTGTTCAGTCCCCTAATGAAACGTCAAAGATTTGAAAGCGAGTCGAAAATTTTGCACACTTGAAATGAGTTTGGATTCGGACCGTTCGATCTGTTTTCTCCGCGCGTTCCATCTTGCCACCTAAGGTATCTCAAATTTTGAGTTTGGATCTGAACTGCCCGATCTATTTTGATGTGAATATTAAAGCGATCTTGTATTCTTGTGTGTTCCATCTTTGATTCGAATTATGATCGAACGGTCAAGGTTCAAATTCAAAATTTAAATTATTTCAGGTTACCCGGACATGAGTGGGGACGATATGTTGTCTTTTCATTAAATTTTCTCCTCCTTTCAAATCTTTGACCGTTTAATCTTGATTCTATTTCCAAGAACTATCACTAATCATCATCTCTCTACCAAATTATATGTTATATATATATAATATATAGCTTCCCCTCCTGAAAGACCTAAACCAGAACAACATCTCCTCCAAGCACTTCCCTTCTCTCTCTCCCCCACTCTCCAAGAAACCAAAAGAAAAAACAAAAGGCAAAAATGGTTTGGATGAGGAAGGAGAGAGATGCCTCAATGCTGTATGCACGCCTCACGAACGAAGACGGGTTCAAGAACAGAGTACCGAAAGGCTATGTACCGATTCTTGTTGGCAGCGGTAACACGGCAGGGGAAGGGGAGGAGAGATTTCTTGTGCACATCAAATTGTTTAATGAACCGTTCATAGCCGCTCTTCTTGAGCAAGCGACCGAGCAATTTGGGTACCAGCAAGGCGTGCTGAGAGTCCTGTGTGATGCACATTGCTTTCAGCATACAATTAATTCGATTTCTCGAGGCAGATAACTTGATCGAGATTTTTTTTCTCGATGGATCATTTTTTGGGGTTTAGAGGGATATATATTGATTCTTTTTTTTTTTTTTTTATGGTTGACGGCGAACAAATATATTGATAAAAAAAGTAATATTTACATAAATGAAAAATATGAATTTTTTAAAACTAAGAAACTAACTCCCACATGGCTATACAGTGGAGCCTTTCCCAAATTTTGAGTTTTCTAACTCCAACCCGCATTCGGCCCCACTTGAATGCATGCGCTCCACCTATCAATCTCAAGTGATGTATTATTTATGAGACGGTACACCGGTTTGTGTTTGTCCGAGAAGAGCCTCCTGTTGCGCTCCCTCCAAAGGCCCCAGGCACCCGCTGCCCAGATAACACTCCATTGTTGGCTTTGAGGCTTCGTCATTTGAGTCTTTGCACATGTCCATATAGATAAGATATCAACTCCTTCATGTAATATTATGTTGTAATGCGCCATCAATCCCCTCCAAAACCTTCTTGCATAAATGCATTCCCACATAATGTTATATTGATTCTTTTATTCAATTTGTTTATTACACTGTAAATTTGAGTATACTATAAGATTATTAACATGGTAAATTTTAAGTCACGATGAGCTTCGACTTGACAATTAGTTATTATTATTTTTACTTCAAAAGGTAAAAATTATAACTATGGTTCATTATTCGCATAGAAAAACTATGGTTCATTATCAAGCAACAGGAGCGGAAGCATATGGTTTCAGGTTACCGTTGAAATCGGAGGTGGTAGAAAAATTGACTAAATTACTCGAGAAAGTATTTTCTTCTTTATGATCAAATAAAGAGAAATTAATGGGGCCACTAAATTAATTATGTATTTGTGAATCGTTAATTGAAGTGAGAAAATTATTTAATTATGGACGGTAATGTAGTACGGATCCGGCGATGTGGCACGATTAAACTAGTAAGACAATTATTTAATTAAATTAATTATGCCAATATTCAATGAGTCAAGGTCGGATTAAGTCAATCTAGACATGGGGCCAGGTCCAAGCGCTATCTGGTATATCAATCAAGATTAGAACTAGGGTGTTCCTAAGCTCACCAAGTCCTTCCGTGAGTTCGACTCTAAAACCTATCGAATTGACTTCAAACGATATTTCCAAACCGTTAGATGTTCAATCTATATTAAAATGTGCTTGGAGACCAAATTTTACATTTTTTGAATTTTTTTTACTATTTATTAAGATGGTTTGAAAATCGTTATTTCCAATGGTGCAGAATTTCAATAAAAATAGTGATTTTCAAACCATCTTAAATAGTAAAAAAATTTCAAAAAATATAAAATTTGATCTCCAAGCACATTTTAGTATAGATTGAATATCTAACGGTTTGGAAATGTCGTTTGAAGTCAATTCGATAGATTTTAGAGTCAAGCTCACGGAGGACCTGGTGAGCTTAGGAACACCCTAGTTCTACTCATCAATATAAAATTGTTTGTTTCTCTATCGATTCAGGATGTAAGGTCCTCTCTCGCGCCTCTCATCTTTTTTCTTCTCGTTCCTTTTCGTCGCGCAGCTGTTTGTGAACCCTAGAAGATCTTTAAATGAATTCAGATTTCAGACCACCCCAGGTCCCCAGGTACCTGACTCAAGGAAATTACAAACGGACGGCCCAGATTAGTTCTTTTAACTAGGCACAAATCTTGAAACGAACCCCTACTGCACCGGATTAACTCTTGTCCCGCTGGAATTAATCTGGGCCGTCTGCTTGTAATTTGCTTGAGTCAGGTATTGGGAGGATACGGATTCTCTTTATGTAGCACCATCTTCAATTCTAATTTTTAGTGTCCTTTTCATCCCCTGTAGCTACCGGTTTTTCTTATTAATATCCTAAAAAAAAATACAAAATATCAAATTTGTCCTCGGTTTTTTTTTTTAAATACCCTAACCGTCTCTTGGTGGGGCGACCCACTATTCAAACAAAAACCGTCCCACAGGGGGGCAGTCACCTATGCATACTGAATCGCCCTATTGTGGGGCGGTTTTTTTTTTTTTCTTTTGAGAGATTTCAAAAGACAATATGAAGAGCAAGATGCTGAAATTTAACAATAAAAATTCGAATTTTGCTTTTAATATTTGTTAGACTACTTCTTTTGATGTATAATTAGCATATTTATACTAAAATACGCTAAATTACTTGAAATTATGTTAAATTACTCTAATTAGCATATCTAGAAAGGAACTAGATTTGGAATATTGGTTCTTGTCAAATCAAATTCTCTCAATTTTAGGATGAAATTGAATATAATTGTAATTTTTTCATATCACACGGACTGTTTCTTGTTTGAACATATAAAATGAAAGATGTTTAATATTAGGATGCTGGTTATTGTCAAATTAAATTCACTAGCCGCATGCGAACACTAAACATCAGATCAGTAATTTTGATACAAGTTCTGACTTTTACCATGTTGCATACGACATTGTCACTAGCCGTAAACGGGTCATTGTTTGTCTACCGATGATAAAAAAGTTTAACTCAATTTTTGAGGCACTAAACGACATTTTTTTACAATTTTGATTCCGTCAGCCCCCTAGGGTGAACCCTGAGGGCGCCATTGCCCCCATCTCGTCCCAAGCTTTCCGAATTGGGGTCGTATGCGCAAATCTGAGTTTCCTAGCCAAAGTTATGGTCATTTGAAGTTAAAAAAAAAAAAAAAACAATGCTTTTGTGCAAAAACACCGATGATGTACCAATACTTTATGCATGGCTTGTCGATAGCAGAAGTGCATCGATGTTTCATTACAAAAACATCAGCGACGCACCGATATTTTTTTAGCAGTACACTGCTTAATTGCCAATGCTAAGGCTAACGAAACATCGATGTTTCATTGCAAAAACAACGATGTTTAAGTTCCAATGGATTGGATGCATGTGCATAAGTCCCAATGGATTCTATGCTTATTAACAAATTTAGCATAATTTAGCGTATTTCATTATAATTAGTGAAATTTACGTAGTTTACCGTAATTTTAGCGTATTTTAGTATAAATATGCTAATTATACATCAAAAGAAGTAATCTAACAAATATTAAAAACAAAATTCGAATGTCTCTCAAAATCTAAAAAAAAACAAAAAACAAACCGCCCTACTGTGGAGCGGTTTAGTATGCATAGGTGACCCCCCCTGTGGGGCGATTTGGTTTGAACAGTGGACCGCCCCACATGGGGGGCGGTCCGGGTATTAAAAAAAAAAACGATGATAGATTTTATATTTTGTATTTTTTTTAGGGTATTAATAAAAAAAACCGGCTATAGCTGGGAACATCGATTTTAGTGGCTATTTTGTGATTACTATGACGGCGAAGTGTTGTTGGTTCTTTATTCACATGGAAAAGCTATTCGACCAAAAAAAAAATATTCAAGGTAAATGAATTCTTATTTCCTGATGGTTCTCAATTTCCGCCAGTAGTCTTAAACAATTGGTTCAGGGACCAACTGACAACTGTTATGGTCGCTAAGCGGGAAGGTTTGCTAAATTACAATCCCATTTAATTAATCCATACAATAAGAAGCAATACTATAGGTATTGTATACATTTTCATCAAGTCTACTTATTATCAATTGCTTCAAGGTTGAAATAAATAAATATATAAAGTGCCAATATCAGCTTGGTCTCTCCAGGTCAGCAAAAGACCTAAGAGCGAGTGTTAATTCTCCTGGTTTTTTTTTTTTTGGGTAAAGATTGGACGTCACTTCTTATTGGTAAGATCTAGGGGGAAACAGGTTAGATCCTATTGAAAATTGCAACTAACTACTGAGTTATAATTAAAAAGGATGCTACAATTCTCAAACAACATGCTTATTGATTTAAAGTAACAACTTTATTGCAATTCATACATTCTTTTCTAATTCTGAAAGTCAAATCTTTCTTTTACTGCTATCATAGGTTATCAGGTTCCAGAAAATGATTAGATAAGCTCATCTAAACAAAAATCAAATATAAGATACAGTGAACAGAAGGATAATAAAAAGATAAAATGGTAGCTACAGAATTGAAAAATTAATTAATTTTTTTTTTTTGAAATAAAGCTCAAGACTCGTTTCATATAGAAACAATTAAAATTACAAAAAGGTAAGTGTTTTGGATCACAGATCATAATCTGAATGAGGTAGCACACACAAAATACTAACTAGTCCATAGAGTCCCAAATAGGGGTGTTCATCGGTTTGGTTTGGTTAAAATCAAAATTAAATAGACAAATTAAAGTTTTATTCGGTTTATAGAACCGAACCGACCAAAATAATTGTACCAACCGAACTACAACCGAACCAAATAAACCGGACTAAATTTCAGTTTGTTCGGTTAAACCGAAATAACTGAGACCATAAGTTCTAAATTTCAAATTTTTACACTCAAGTTCCTCTGACAAGGGTTAATATCTCATTTATTTATGGTAAAAACCATCTAAATTTAGAGGGTTTAAATTTAAGCCCTCAAAACAGTATATACCAAAAACCACAAATAGATGAAAAATTTAGATGAAAAACGGATGTGTGAAAAATAGAACAAAACAATAAAATTCTTTTCAGTAAACTGGTACAATTAAGCAACAACCCAAAAATCCTTCAAACAAGTAACAGAAAAAAGAAAATCATGAATTTGATACAAGTAATAACAAGGATAATTGCTTTTCTATACTCGAAGTTTGTCCAGTAGGTGGTAATGAGCACAACTTCCACTCAAATCGGTTGAGAAAATAGGGGGCGAGCAGTAAAAGAGAGAGATAGTAAGAGAGCAGATTCAGAGAGATGGAAAGCTGAGGAGAAGGAAAGAGCGTGAGTGCGCTAAGAGGGGGACTCTGCCGCAGTGCCGCTCTGGATACTGCACGACGACCAGAGAGAGAGAGAGAGAGCGGCTGAGCAATGGGGACGGGAATTAGTTTTGACTTTTGAGTACGCTAGGTTTCAGCGCTTTAGTTTGATTACACTTCGGTCGGTTCGGTTATTGTGGCTTAAAATCATAAACTGAACCAAACTATAAAAACCGAATAACATCAAGAATTGAACCACACCGGTCCAATTAAACCGAACCATTTGAACCGAAGTTTTAAGTTCAATTAAAAACCAAATAAACCGGACCCGATGAACACCCTTAGTCCCAAACTACAAGAGAACCATGCAAGACAACTGTTCCAAAAACAATAGAAATATGCAATTTCCGATTTTTTCTCCTAGCATTAAAAAAAAAATCTACATTTTTTTAGTAAAAGTTGGAGATCAAACCACTCAATTATTTAATGTTCATAAAAAATTCTTCCATCCGGATTTCAAACCTACAATCTTCTACGTAGAGAGCATTATTTTTGCCACTATACCAAAGTTAGATTCTCAAAATCGATGGCATTAAATCTGCAAAATCTTGAAACTTACAAAATATTTAACTACATTTTTCTGCTGAGATGGCGATAATGTTTTTCTAGAAGTTCAAACATTGTTAATAACAATATTTTACCTCAACACAGAAATAATAATGTTTATTTTAAACCCAACACAAACAATGTTTGTTTAAAAGTAAAACATTATTATATATTATTGACAACATTTATTTAGGATAAAACAATGTCAATGACAGTGTTTCACTCCTTAAAAACAAAATGACATATAATAACATTTCACCCTAAAACAAATATTACTTTGAAAAATTAAATAAAATATCATTTTTATGCTAATGTGCCAAGTTTCGAAATTCCACAGATTTGATGTCGTAGGTTTAATTTTTTTTTAATGCTACAGAAAAAAAATCTGTTTAAATTCCACCCATTGTGTTTTCTTTTCAGCCTTTGGAGGCGACCCTGTCTTGAATGTTGATGGTATATTTAGTATATATCTATAATACCGACTATGATCAACTAGCTGCTTAACTTTACCCAATGTAGCAGAAATACATCTCGAAGCTAAGACCATTTCACTAAATTTAATTTAGCCCAACACTGGAGGAATTTCCCACTGAACTCTACAAGAACTCTTCTGCTAGCTGCTGAGAAGTCAAAAAAAGCCATTGCTTATAATAATACAAACCCATGCTCTACATTCCCGCTCTAATTGCATCTGATGAGAAGGTAATAAATAATAAACAAGAAGTGAAACACACAGATCTATCTATGACTAGAGTTGTAAAAGCGGTATCTCCCATTGCTTATTGCTGTATCATCTCCTTTAACCCTCCTATAAAAGAGCACATAAGCAGCTGCAGACTTCACCTCATCTTCATTGATTGGCATGACATGGCTGTCATCAAAATTATACCACCTGTTCTCCTCTAAAAGCTGTGCCCAAAAATTAGAAATCAAATCAGAATTACTTACATTGACCAAGGAACTTAAAAGAGAAAAAAGCTGGCCACAAGTTGCAAATTTGATGACTTCTCAAGTATCATAAAGCTAAAAAAAAGGAATAAGATAATATTTAAGGGTTAACGCAAACCTTTATGTGTGCAGTATAATGACCACTAGCCATACTACCATAGTGGTTGCTCAATGCATATAGCTCGTAACTCTGGCGATGGGAGCTCCTCTTATTGGCCACATAGTTTGTCAAATCCAAGTTGTGTATCGGGAAATCGACAAAAGTCTCCAACTTGTGCTTGGTTGAGCGGCTGAAAGAGAATCTCTTTAAGTGAATAACCAAAACATCTGGAAGCCTCCATAGGTCGAGTTTTTTGCTAGCTTGCCTCTGCTCCTTGCATCTTGGGCAAAACCTTTTATCAATCACAGAGAACAGGTGTATCAGCAAAAAGACCCCCATATAATCAAGATATAACAGAAGATACCTCCATTTTCCACAACTACAAAATGTCCCTAATTTGTTGAGAAACTTGTGTCTTTACTTGGATCTTTTACACCAAATCCTTTTTGCAATAATGACATGGTTATTTAGAAAAACTGACAAGAATGGCAAGGACCGTGAATTTGACCATCAAATCATTGCCAAAGTATTAAGCATTGATATGGGATATATATATTTTCTCTTACTGAGCTCACTTTTTCTTGCAATTTTTTTTTTATTGACATTTTCTACACTGTAAAAGGTTAAGCCCTTCTAATATAACATTCTTGTCATAATCTATCAGAAAATATAAAAGTTGTGTCCGCCAACTCCGTATAAAAAATGGTAAATTTCTTAACAGCAACGTGACTTTTTATTAAAAAGCGGAAATCAAGACTTTGATGCAATTTTCTGATTATGACCTTGTTAATTTTGTTGCTTTCAAAAATACAAAAAGCAGAAAAACAAAAGGAAAAATAAGGAGCTAACCACATATCCTCTGGCACTAATGGCTCTTCTCTTAAAAAGGCATCCAGGCAAGCATAGAGCGACAGAGGTTCGCCTCGTGTCCTTTTCAAAGGAGGTGCATACTTAACCACCTCTGGAATGTTTTCCATCGAAGTGACATCATATCTCTTCAAATCCATCTTAGACCAATTGACAAACACAACTGCTGAAATTGAGTTCGCAGGTACAGCAATGGCCTTTTCCCCTTCTTCTTCAAACAGGTCTAAACATGAATTCCCCTTTTCAAGCAGCTGAAGTTTCATACCACAAGTGGTCTGATAATTACTGGTACTGTTACCGGTATAGTTGGGGCCTTGGTTTAGTTTCATAGGAGAAAGCATGACATTTACAATTTGATACAAGTCAAAAATCTTGGTGCTGTTACGTGAGATTTGGTAGACGAGTGGCACACCAAATGGTTTCCATGTGGTTGAGCTGCTGCTGTTAGCCAGTTCCCTACAACAGTATAAGAGGTTAGCAAGTTCAGAGTAATGTATTAGTGTTATTTGGAATGAACCTGCAGACAGAGTATTGTACTTGAGTACTAGTTTGACCAAAATTTAGTGTTATTTGCAATGAAGGTAAACAGAAGCAAGATAGGGCTGTAAGTACACTCACGGTTCTTCCCTGCGGTGAATGAATTGCACATAAGTAGTGGCATTCTTTTCCAATTTGGGAACTTTATATGCCACCAGGTGGTCATCATCCTTTATTGTTGATAGGAGAAGCACTGGATCTTCAAGAAACTGATACACCGAGTGACCACGTACCTACAGAAAATTAGTAATTGTAGAATTAAGTAACATTATTCAGATTGCCAAAAAAAAATATTAAAAGAAATGAGCAAACTGGACAAAACAAAGTAGTTCTTAGGTCTGTATAGTTGATAGTGTTCATATGTCAGATTTTCAGACTTAATCACATTATTAATAAAGCTACCAATAAAGCTGGTCTGTTTTTCTGTAATAACCCCAAAGATATTGGTTTCTAGCATTTGACGAAAATTATTGGGTACATTTTGTGAAAGAAGTAGACATATAATTTGTCAGGTAGACAAGGACTGATAAGAATCAACCAATACTTCTCACTGCAACTAATGAAAACGCACAAACCTCAGCAAGTAAAATTCTCTCGCCACTTTTGACCGAGCACGAGTTACTTAGAGTTTGGATAAGGTCACGGAACCGACCCTGCTTGGGCACACTAACAGTAACTGGAGATGGTGGTGAAATGCCGGAAAAGACCAAAACAGTCATGCTTCTTGAGGAGGCCGACTGGAGGGGCAAGGAAAGGTACATGAATGGGTCAAAAGTTACCGACACTTTCTCACACACTGGGCACACCAAAGTTGACTTGAACTGACCCTAATTTTAAAAATAAATCAAAAAGCAAACACAAAATTCTTAATTAGTTAAAGTACCACCATAATTATCAGACCCACACTGAATGAATGTGATTAATTAAAATAGAGTGCCCCTTTCCCCACCCACATTTCTTTTCGGAAACTCGACATTTAGTACTAGCCAAAAGATACTACCTAATACAAGGATGTATGTAAACAAAAACTGAAATACTCCATCCTTTCTATTTAACAAGCCATATTAAGACAATCAAAATTGGTTGTTTTTCTGTTTTCCAATGTTATTTATTCATGCTCTCATACTGTCAAAGTTCAAAAGAGAGGTCCTTCAAACCAATATGCACTTTGTTGCAAACAAGTGACACAGATTCTGCAAACATTCCAAAAGAAAAGCTTTATAAGGTACCTGACACACGTCAACTATAATAGAATTGTTTCTGGCAATGTGATTGGCCCAGTACTCATCGGCCACTTCTTCATCCAGCCGTCCATCTGCATCCCTCGTCTTAATGTACGGTCTGTGCTTCACCCGGTTCAAGTCCTCGTGTAGGCCGTCCAATAGAAAAGCCAACAGCTCCTGTTAAACATATGAGGTAATCATAATTATCAAGACTGGAAAGAAGAGAATGAATGCACATGAACCATGCCCATACAATATGCACAGCAAACATGAGTTGTTTGTTTGTCAGCTTCTCCTATTACAAAACCTTTTAGATCTCAAAACACGCCACAATGTTAAAAAATTACAGTGACCTTTTGAATTCAGCAACCAGAATTAGCAGCTCTGATAGCTCAGTAACTGAAGACAACAACATTCTATACTGGTTTTAAGAAGAATGAGAACTTAAATCAGATTTTTACTTACTATCAAGTGTACAATAACATAATAAAAATTATTATTCTTGCATGCTCCTTTTTCCATTATATAGCTACTGGCATTCTTCAATAGAAGGCCCTTATTAGTTGCTAGACTAAAATCTTTAATTCCACACACAATGTGCTCTTACACTAATCTCAAATTGAATTGTAACCACTGACTCCCATCTTTGCATTAATGAAAATTTAACCCAGATGGCTACTCATTCTAAAGGTAATTTTAAGAAAAGTAAAACAAGTAAAAAAGGAATAATATTACCTGGGAGTCATGTTGACTGTATCCGCTGAACTGAGGCGCAAAACGAGCTAGCTTGGTTTTAAAAGGCCGTGGAGAGACAGGTGTGCGGCCTGGAGCCCACAGCTTCCTTAACAGGTCTCCAAATGCCAATGCCAACTCTCCCTACATATCACTACCAATCACATATCACTAAACTCACAACATTAAGTATTCCCACATGAACCACTTTATGTTTGTAAAATGGTGCGTTCGAAATTAAAGTTAACAGATGAAAATACATATCAAATTTTATTTGAATGTATGAAGAACAAGCTGCAGTTTTTTTGTCTACCCTAAAAGACAAAAAGAAGGGATATAGAGAAACCCAGGTACAATTTGTCTTGCACATCCTTAGTAGGCCCTAAGAGTTACCAGAATTAATTTTCACTCCCAAATGTTCTAGACTCATATATCCAACTGTTTAGGTAAATCCTACAGATACACCCAAAATAAACCAGTTTTAGTAGGTAGTAACAAATAAAGCAAAACTCTTAAATTACAACATTTAACCTTAACATGAATGCAAAAGAAAAAAAAAATTATGTCAAAATAAAAAGGTAAAGCTGTGTCAAATGGTAATTGGATACTCACAACCATGCCAAGAGGATTTTGCCAATTTATCTCCCGGTGGTAATCCTCACGAAAATACTTAGCAAACTCTGGTGTGTGCACCAGGCACTGTATTGCGCTATTCATGAAGCATGTATTGCCAAGATTTAAAAGCCCCGTTAGACCCACAGGACCTGCTCCACGTGTCGCAATGTGATTGGTTCCGTGCATAGTGTTGTTGGCGGTGGCAGTGGTGGCAGTAGTGTTGTTGTCGAGTTCACTACTGGGAGAGGTGTAGTAATTGCTTGTGTTCTCAGTAGTTCCAGACGCATCAATTAACATGGAAGAGGAGTCTCTCTCAGGATAGCCATTTTCTTGCAAGGAACTGCCACCATCCATACTGTCACTGAGAATTTCTACTAAAATCTGCACCAAAGAACAAAGAAAGTACATCATGTTTGCATCGTCACAAATTTATAGTATTTCTTAATTTGGGAAGTTTCGGCACAGCAGCTTCACAGTAAAAGCATATAGATCTAAGTATTCTCTACAATCCGGGGTCACAGTGACCCATTTTATACATTTCTTCCACATATTGCTTCCACGAAGAATCCTGAGAGCAAATGTAGGGTCTACTGTTCACCGATTCTTGGAAGTTTACCATTTAATTCCTCGAGCAAAGCATAAGGTACTGACCATAAAGAACTCATAAATAGAGAAGAGTCATATATAGAGAAGAATTCATTTACAATCATGATTGTGGGACTATTCCTTCCATTCCAACCAGATGGTGTCTCCTTTTTCTTAATCCGAAGCATGTGTTCCTCTAATTTTATTATATGCATAACTGATTTATAAAAATAATGTGTCAAATGTTCAAAAAAGTTCATCAAGATTTATTAGATACTTCAAATTCCAGAGTTTCATAACAAATCATGAATAGCATACAATCTCTTTTAAAAAAATCATAATTTTAGTCTGTTTTAGTAAATTCATAACCATCAATTAAAAGGGTGAATAATATCATGTCTACCACTATTGATGCAGATGCAACACCATGTGCCTCGTTGTTTTTCAAAAAAAGTATGCATGTACTTTTAAAATTTACTTTCACAAAAAATCAGTACTAATCTTTTCAATTTGGCTAATAAAATTTCAGAAATTGCAGAAGAAACAATACTTCAACTAGGTAAAAAAAAGAGTAAAAATCACATTTCAATCACCATAAAAAAACTATTTCGTGCATTAACACGTTAATTTAAATTTTGCATTTGTCCCTCCAATATTATAATAATTCCAAAAGGCAACTCATACTATCTTGACTTTTGTGACTCCGATTGGGTTTCATTTCTAGCCTACCCCAACTAGTTTGGGACTAAAGCCTTGGTTTGTTAGTTGTTGTTCAGAAAGCAACTCATAAGCTTAGTAGAGAAAGATACGATTTATAAACATTCATAAAATAAATGAAAACCAATTGGTTCCAATTACAGCCAAAGCAACACAGTTTTTCTCTAGTAACATCAAAGTTTAGATAATCATAAAGAAAAAGGCAGAACCAATATGAACATTTTCCCATAACTCTAATAAGCCTTCTATTTTCTCAAGCCTAGATCGAACTAAACTAAATTCTATTTAAAGCCGATTTAGCCATTCAAAATACAGCCTCAAAGAAATAACCACAGAGTTATTTGCTCGAATTAATATTAAAAGTTAAAAAGTCTAGGGACTTTCTACCTTGATTTAACACTTGAACATTATTTGCAAACAATCCAGAAAATATCAGGTGCAGACTACTAGTTGAAACCATGATAAATTGCTATAAAAATAGAAGTGATGCTGGATTTAATTTGCAAAAACCAAAATGAAGAAAGAATGATTACATCTTGATCCATTTGGATGTTTGCATCGTCAAGGGTTTTATCCATGTTATCCATGAGAGCATGTTTCTGCTGGCCATAATAGTCCCAAATATTTACCTATATGTAACACAAGGTACAAGAAACTAAGCATGATTATCTATTGAGTAAAGAAATTATACCATTAGGAAAGTATAGAAATAGGATTACAAATGAAGTTTACTTGATCCAATGTCAACTCGAAAACATCACAGGCTTTTCTGTGAAGGTCATCAACTGTATCCTGCAAAAATTCACAAATATTGTCTCATAAACAAATTATATGAGGTAAATCCACCAATGAGATAATTTAAATACTAATCATGCACAAATACTTACTGAACTAAAATAATTTCGGTTATTAATTACTAAGAGAGCAGATAAAAATACTGAACTGGTAGCAAAATTAGAAGAATATGACAAAATCAAACCTTCTTGCTTATCCGGACGATAGCTCTCTCCCCTTTTTGTATTAAAATTAGTTGGAGCCGTAGAGGATAGACTTCAATGGCCAGATCAGCTTGAGACAAGCCAGTGTTAATTGCTTTTCTTGGTAGTATGGGGCCACCGCCATACCTAAAAGAGCATTACCGTCAGAAGTAAACTAAACCAAACAAACAAACAAAAAATAAACAAATTATTGGGTAACCCTTCCTTGATACATAAACCAGAATACTATGTGGTATCCATGGTACATTCTTGTTTTGTTTCTTTTCATATTCTATTCCAATTTTATCTCAAGATAAAGTTGGAATACTGCAGCACTTCACTACAGAAAACTCTATAATTTACTGGTACTAGAAGCTTCTGAAATGTACCAAGATCCAGCTTGAATTCCAAAAAGATAAACTGAAATAAAATCAAAACAAACCAGCCATGCAATTTCTCCCACACAGGTTGCGGTAGTAATATATAGTCGCGACCTTCGACCAAGGTATCATGAAGCTCCATCTCCACATTGGATACCTCTTCTGATGTGGCATCATCTATTAAATCAGTATTATCAATAGCTGGAGGTCTTCTACGTGAGTTCAAAGCAGCAGTCTCATAAGACCCATTTGCTGGTTCAACAAGCATCTCTTGATTTACATAATCAAGCCAACTCTGCCACCATCTATGCAAAACAAGCAAAGTAAATATGTCAAAGTGTATCCCTCACCAATCTCCAATCCATAGAACAAGAAAATTTACACTAAATCAGTGAAAATTACCTGAAAACATACAAATCCTGATTTCTCCCAATTACATAAGCTCAAGCCAATTCTACAGCTATTTTAAAAGAAACTTATTTAAAACTAACCGAAGCACAAAAAGTAATTTATGTTAACAAAACTTAATAGGTGATATTAAACATCAAGCTCTCTGTTCAAAATTGAAAACAAGCCACTATTCTAAAACCCTATAAATCCAAGCTTCTAAAAACGTAATCCTCAAAGAAATTCCCTGTTTGTATTCGGCCAAAAAAATAGGATGGGGATTACAAAATAATGAAACTCTACAACCATCTCACTGATAAATAAACCTAAGACAGGCCACCATATTACCACAGCGTACGATTTTATCCTCAAGCTCCCAAATTAACGTTTTCACACAAAAATAAAGCCAACTGCATCCAAAATCGCACTTAAAAAAAAAGACCACAAAACCAACGCCACAAAACAATCGTGGATCGGAATTAATACCTATGAGTAATGAGGAAGAAGGTGTCGCCTTCCTTTGTATCGGACTCGGCGGCTACACTGATATCTCTTATTAACAACCTCTCCTCCTCGGGGCTGAGTCCCGGCACCATCTCTCTTTCTCTCTCTCTCTCTCTCCTCGCTTGCTCTCTCCCCGTCTCTGCTCCTCTCTCTCCGCTGTGTCTGTTCGAAGCGGAAAAATAACCAGATGCTGTTGGGTTGGGTTGGGTTGGGTTAGGCCGCCTTTCAGAATTCAACATTGGGCTTAATTTAGAACGGTTCTTTGAGATTCGTGCGAAAAAAAATTGATCGGTCCGGATTTTTCACATATTAGGGTGAATTTCTCATATACCCCTCAAAAACTTTAATATTACGGATTATCTCCCTCTAAACTACGTATTTCTCCTCTAAACTTTCAAAACTCACAAATTTACCTTTTTTTAAAGCAATAAAAAAATTGTAGTTTGTTTAAGAAAAATGTCAGTCTTATAAGATACCTATTATACCATTTATCTTTTATAAAATATCCATTTTGCTCTTGAAAATTAGATACCTATTATACCCTTTACTATTTATAAAGTATCATTTTTGTTCTCGAAAACCGATCAAATATAAGACCGATATTTTTCATAAACAAGCTATAAATTTTGTATGTTTTTAATAAATTGTAAAATGGTATTTTATAAATTTAAAATGAGTTTAACATAAAAAAACTATAATTGATGTAATTTAGATTGGAAATTTATTGGAAGAAATTTATTGGAAGAAATTTATAATTTAGATTGAAAAAACCTATAATTGATGTAAATTTACAACTTGTTCGATTGAAAATTTGTAATTTAGATTGCTAGATACGGTATGACTATACTTGAGAAGTTGTAGAAGATTCGAATCCTTTCGAGATAAAAGGAGTTTGGGTCTGATCGGAACAAATATTTTGTAAAATAGAATTCAATTCAATAGAAAAGAAATGATTAGAATAGATTTGGAATTGAATTTTACAAATCGGAATGATTAAATTGCACGACAGAATTCAATGTTTTATACTATAAGAAAACTCCAAAAGTTCCCTTAATTTACAAAATAATGTAATCATTAAAAGGTTTCTTTCTAAACTTATCATGGGAGAGAAATGGAGAAAGAAGAAAGGTCTGAAACTCACAACGAAGAGAAGAGAAGGTGAAACAAAAACGAAGGCGTTCCTAAAACTCACAGTGACCTGGTGACTCGGCCCACACTTCAGGTATCCCTCTGCCTCTTCTTCCTCTTCATCCGCAACTTTCCCACCAGCGAGAAGGGCAACCTTGTAATTTAGTTTGGCGAAATCATTTCTCGCCAAATAAAACCATCTCTCTTCTAAGTTTTTGTTCCGATCAACTAACGAGCGAGAATTTCGATTCCATTTCTAGTTTGAGCGAGAAACATCTTATTCATAATGTGCGGTCCATTGGCACTTCTAATGCAATATAATGCAACAAGTGTTTTTTTTTTTATTTAGAAAAAATTATGTTCCAAGAGCATTCATTCTTGAGTCCGTTCTTTAACTAGTTCAGATTTTAACTATTATTTTTTTTCAATTTGCCTTCAAGTTAAAAAAGGAAATATTTCTTTTACTCACTCTTTTTTTTTACTTCAATCATTCTCGTTCATTTTTTGACGATCAGTAAAAAAAATTTAGAATCTAAATTACGAACGTCTTCTACTTGATTTTCTTTTAAAAATGAGATTCATGATGAAATACTTTTTGAGTTATATTTGTGTCATTGTTTTTTTTTTCTTAATATGCTACGAAACTTAATATGTTAGGTTTAAAGACTTGCACGCTGATAAAGCCAAAACATATAGCGAAAATCACTATCTTTTCTTCCGGAAAATGGCGAAAAGCGAATGCAAAGTAGCCATTTTTCCGATTTATTTACTGTAAACGTGTTTTTAGGTCTTTTTGGCAGGTTTTTGAGAAAGTTGCGTATTTAGGGCAAAAACAGAGCAAAAGTGTCATATTTAGACGATTTCTGAATAAGGCGTCAAAATAGGACACTACATGGAGCATGCAACACCTCACACGAAGTGCACAACATGCGAAATGGCGAAAATACAAGAAAATCTGCTAAGTCAGGAAGTCGTGCGACCTCCTCTATACCGTATGTGGCATATCCTAATGCCGCACGATCTGTGGACTGTCCTAAAAATAGGCAATTTCTCTAAATGGGCCTTCCAGAAGGACGAATTCTTAATGGGCCTTCTTGAAGGACGCGTTTATTTCAGAACCAAGCTATTTATAGCAATTTTTGGCTTCATCTATCCAAATTTTGAGTGCACTCCAAGTTTGCACCACCTCCACTACTTCCACTATTTCACCTCTCATTTAGGAAGGCTATAAATACCCCTCTTGTAATAGAATTTAGTGTGCGTGCTTAATTGTGTTAAGTTCATAGAATCAAGACTAACAATCCTCATTGCTAGGTTAAGCTAGAGAGTTACTTAGAGAGATAAGGATAGCCATCATAAGCCAAGCAGGAGAAGAAGGCGTCATCTAAGGAGACAGAGGTTCTTTCATCTTCAATTGGGTTGTAATTTATGTTCTCCTTATTTTATTTCTTTTATTTTGTCATGGCCATGAGAAGCTAAACTTCTCATCTCTAGGGTGAGGGTTGTACTTGAATTCTTAATTATGTTTTAGTATATGTTTATGTTTTGTTTATGATGATTTGAGTTTCCTTTATTATTTTAAATTCTTTTTTATTACGTCCTTGCATACATAGTTCTGTCTATTATATGCCAATGACCCTCCACATACCAATAGGTGTTAAGTCGTTGCATCATTGTGTGAGAAGGATAATGCATGTAAGTACTCCAAATACTTCGGCTAACGAGGCTTGGCAACGGTTCAAAGACTAGGGTAAGAACCCAGTAGGCTCCATTGGCAGGATAGCGTAAATTGTACATTTAGATTATATTATGAAGCACTTAGATTAAGTAGGGTTTTTGGGATATTTCAACTACGGGATAGTATAGGAAAAAAATATAATTGCGTACCTAAAATACTTCAGTCTTGGTAGCCCAAAAGCCGATTGTAAGATAGGAAAACTTTTCAAATCACATAAGCAAACACCCAGCACGCTCTGCGGGTAGTGACAGTGCTACATGCGGGGTAGCTATGGGACAATCTAGGCCATATGTGACAGTGACAGTGCAGCATGCGACATAGAGAGACGTCCAAATTATACTTTGCATAATTAAGAAGAATAAAAAACTGCACTTTGCACCTTTTAATGACTTGCACCCACTCTTTTATTTTTTTTCCGATCAATCTCGTCTATTTTTCTAATGATATGTGAGGAATTTTACGAATCTAAAACTACAAACAAACATTTTCTACTCGATTTTCTTTTTCAAATGAGATCCATGATGAAATGCTTTTGAGTTATATTTGTATCATTGTTTTTTCTTCTTCTTAGTTTGTTAGGTGTAAAGGCTTCATATGCTAGAATTAAAGAATCCATATGCTATGTATAAAAACTGCATTTTTAACATTTTAAAAACCCGCACCCAGATCTCATTCTGGAGGACAAAACCAGCAGTCCGAACACAACTCAGGTAGTGGATCTTTTGTTATCAATAGCCAGGGAGGATTCCAAGGTAATCTCTACTCAGGGTTTTGGAGCTGGCAGCCTCCAAAATCAAATGTCTGGAGAAGAGTCGAATGATGAAGATGAAGTTAATTGGGATGAATTAGCTTAAGATCTTTTGGTAGTTATGTTTCTGAATTGATATATATGGTTCTTTTTGTTGCTTTAGGTCATTTGGATAGAGTATTTTGGTTGCTTTACTTAGTTCGTTTCTTTTGAGTATTTCTAGTGATTATATTAGTTTTGATGTATGACTCTTGTATCTGGTTTTTGGTACCTATTTTGGGTACTTGATCAGATCCTTATGGTTTCTATATGAAATCGATGGATATATATCCACTATTCTTCAAAATAAAAAAACCCGCACCCACTTTTTTTTTTCCTCCAATCAATTTTGTCTATTTTTCCGACAATATGTAAATAATTTTGCGAATAAAAAACTACGAAACGTATTCTATTTTTTTTTTTCAAATGAGATTCTTGATGAAGTACTTTTAAATTATATTCGTGTTGTTTTTTTCTTCTTCTTGATATGTTAGGGGTAAAGACTTGCATGTGTAGGTTTAAAGACTTAGTGTATTATATATAAAGACTACACTTTCAACATTTTAAAGATTTGTACTCTCTTTTTTTCCTCCGATCAATCTCGTCAATTTTTTCGACAATCTGTGAAGAATTTTGTGAATCTAAAACTACAAACATCTTCTACTCGATTTTCTATTTCAAATGAGATCCATAATGAAGTACTTTTGAGTTATATTAGTGTTGATGTTTTTTTTTTCTTCTTCGTATACTAGGTTCAATGACTTGCACACGTAAGTTTAAAAACTTGCACACTCCAACTAATATCCGATTTAAATGCACTAGCGACTTTCAAGAAGATGATCACAGTCAAATATAGTCAGAGTTGAAGGATTGGACCAGAGATGAAATCCGAGGACAATATCATGTTTTTTTATATATATATATAACCATTTATCCTTTTATTACCGTAAATGCACAAACGTTACATAGTTTTACTACAAAAAAAAGGAAGATAAGCCGTTCGATTGATATCGTGTGAAAATCTTGATTCAAATTAAATGGCAGGAGACAATTGGTGGAAGGAGTATTGAGAAGTTTTAATTCTTAACCACTTTTATATAGTATAAGTCAGTGTATTATGAAAACTTTTTATTGCCAATTAAAACAATTTTTTTAATTTGTTATGTAAATAGAAAAAATTACATAAATCAATTTTAATGATTTTATTTTAAATACTCGAGTTTTATATTTTGAACTATTATAATTTTAAAATTAAAAAAAAATGTAAAATTTGATCTTCAAGCACATTTTAATATAGAGATCATGTTGAACAGTTTAGATCGATTGTTTGAATTTTAAAAATCACAAAACCGAATTATTATAAGATGTTGTAACTTACAAATATTGTAAGTGGATCCCTCCTCTCTTAAAAATCAAGACACGGTGGAGAAGGCTTTAGACGAAGGCATTAATATCAATTTTTTATATTACAGTTCACACATCCAACGGACCGAATCAATTTCATCAACATTCTAAATTAAGCCCTCGTTAATAAAGAATTCGCATCCCCTGATATATTTTGAAGGAGGAACTTCAGGTATAGCCCTCAAAAACTTCAAAATAACGTTTTTCTCCCTCTAAAGTTCAAAATTACGTATTCCCCCTCCGAACTTTCAAAACTCACAAATTTATCCATTTTATTATCATTTATATTAAAACTCATTTTAAATTTATAAAATACCCATTTTACCATTTATTAAAAAAAATTGTAGCTTGTTTAAGAAAAATATCGGTCTTATATTTTATCGGTAAATGATATACTGGGTATCTGGTTTTCAAGGGAAAAATGGATATTTTATAAAGAGTAAAGGGTATAATGAATATCTTATAAGATCAACATTTTTCTTAAACAAGGTACAATTTTTTATGCTTTTAATAAAGGGTGAATTTGTGAGTTTTGAAAGTTTAGAGGGGAAAATACATTATTTTGTAATCTAGAGGGGGGGATTACGTAATTTTGAAGTTTTTGAGGGGTATACATGAAATCCCCCCTTTATTGGGCATCTTTGTTATTGCCAAAGACAAAATTTGCTAATCTAGTAATTTCAGCATAGCATAAAATCATTTTTTTAGATGTATATATGCTCATATTTAATTTTTTTATCAAGTTAAATCAATTTTCAAAATATGGATTCAAACTATGAGCCAATCCATAATATTCTGATCGCCGTAACCTCACTTTATAAATAAATTTAAATCAACTAAAAACATCAATGCTGTAATAAACAAGTGTAAATTATTTTTTCCCTAATCTGGGAATTTCACATAACGTCTTACAATTTGAACTATCCGTTACAGGAACCAAACGAACCAACATGTAGCCAAAGACGAGAGTCCATCCGACTAAATTAGCCCAGAGGTCTTTCGAAAAGGAAAAATGTTAACAGTTTTAATTTAGTTCCAAAAGCTGTTACAAGAAAAACATGAACCTTTCCCAATGAATATTGTTCTACTCAACCTCATACGAGAATTTCTGCTATTGTTAACTGATACCCCCTTTTCCCCAAAAGATGATAACAAAATTATACCTGACAATTATCATGAAACGTCCAAAAATGACAATATACCAAATAAACTATGAAGCCTATTAATCGTCCATAGAAAAACTAAACAGTGAGAAACAGGGGGAAATCAAGCTGGTAACTGTAGCCTCACATTGTTCTTCACACTGAAAGTTGCATGAACATCTGAGGTTAGCAATTAAATAACATACAAAGAAACAGATTACACAAGTGAATAATGCACTCAAATGTTAATTACCTGTTTATATAGTAGTAGAAGAAATCAGCATAGAGAAGGGTCTGCACTATTCCTGATATCCAAGCTATCAAGGAAAAGGAAATAATCATATAATCAGAATTTGGTAATTTGTTTCAAGAATTGAATCCAACCAAGTATTATAACTTTTACACAATTTAATGATTTATACAGAAATCAAAGAAAAGAAACAGTTTCAGTTTACTTCTAGTGAGATGACTTGCATTATGCAACTTTCAACCGAAGGTGTGAAATCCAACTTATCTAAAATGCCTATATTGCCCTTCTTAGGCACCGATTACTTTTATGATACTTCTAGAAAATTTTGCAATACAGCTTTTCCAGCTAATGCATTCTATGAAGCACTTTATGTCTAACCTAAATCAAGATTATAGACGCTTACCATGAACTTTCATTTAAAATGCAAATAAAATAGTAGTTTTAACAACCAAATGTGTTAAAGATTTAAATATTAAAACATACTTATCCAATGAGTAGAATAGGTCGGTTCAGCGAAGTAGCGGTAAATCCAATTGATGATGTACAACCCTCTATACGCCCTGCATCATAAAGAAGAGTACATCCACACGTATTAGAGACACTTTTTGTTACAGAATCTTATGTGAACCCTCACCAAATGATAAATAATTGCATGTCCACATAAAATACTAGATACTAAAGAGAAACATGCCCGCATAAACAATTGCATGCTCATCATAAAATGCTAGATACACACCGACAATCTAAATTTATACAAAAGTCACCAAACTACCATTCCCTCATAGTTGGAGATACTAAAGAGAAGCAATCTGGAAAATGGTAGTTTGACATATATCAAGTCAAATGCCAAAAGAAGTGGTATTGCTTCATTAATACATTCGTGCAGGACACTATGCAAAAACTGGCAATCCCTTAGACAGGCTGCCAGAATATTTGCAGTAGATGATTGGGCCATATAGAAAAAGTGGTTTTAAGCACACAAAAAAAAAATATTACCCCAGAAGAAAAACATATTGACCAGTCAAATTATCGACGTTGCGAGTGCGTTGTAACAGAACCAACTGTGGAAGAATAGCAACTGCCTCCAAGTATATAGAGAATGTCCACGTCACCTGTTTTACAACAAAGATTCACACACTTTCAACATGATTGAAGAAAAAATACTTTTGTGGCATTTCTAATAAATATGCAAAAAAGAGAAAATATTTGTAACCTTATTCTGTCCAAAAAAAGAGAAAATATTTGGTGATATTTCTTCTGAGTGTACATTCTTATATGTACAACTTCAAGAAAGCTTTCTAGGAACTTTTTTTTGTATCAAGCTTGCAAAATGAGAAAAACAACATAAGCCCATCCAAATGTAGAAAACTTCACCCGTACAATCCTAATTTCTTCATGAGTATACATAAACTAGTCCTTTTTTATCCTTTTTCATATCTGGTAGATTATAGAAGATATTTTGTATTATTTTTTACTTTTTAAAGTTTAACTGGGCTAGAAGTAAAAGAATATTTCACAGTTTACACTCTGCGATTCACCAAAACAGACATACCTACAACAAGATATTCACCAACAAACTATGTGACATTTATCACTGTAAAATTGAAGCTATCATTTGTGAGTACAGCTAAAATTAAGATAAGGATTTGGGTGCACTTCACATCTTCCTTTTCATAAGAGTACAGAAGAAGGGTGCCCCAAATGTTTAGATCCAAGAAAGCACCAGGAACGAAAAAAGACGAAATTACACCAAAAGTCCCGCCTCTCATAAATACATAACTTGCGCATCTTTGAGCAGGAGTGTGCTTAATTCAGGTATCTTTGGAAGAAGCAGAGTAAGGAATAGGGGCAGTGACATTTAACAAAATGCTAGACTATACGAAATGCACCTCAGGTTACAAGAATACACATTCAACAAAAAAGACAAAAAAAGTGAGTGGTAATACTACCTCTTTAAAGGTGAACTTTTCATTGATAAGCAGAGCCAGAACAAGACAAGGTAAGACAAGGAAGTGGTGGCGGAAAGTATCTTGATCCTTATCATATGACCTTCGTACCACCTTGTGGCGTTTCATGTACCACAAAATAGAGAAAGAGCTCCCCAGAAATATCAGTTTCATGACCGTGTTGTAAAGGGAATAGTAGTGTGTGAATATATCAAGGTACCGGGTTGCAAAAACAAGTGCATAGAGCTCCTGGGTCTTCAGAGAAATACCTAAATTAAGCATTTAGCACCTGTTAGGCTATCTACTTTTTTGCATGGAATAATTTGTTTAATTGTATAACTTAAAAGCAAATTGGGTTTAGCAAGGTTTAGTTTAGGAAAATTGGTACAGATAATGTTAAGTTGCACAACTGAGACTAAATTAGGTCTTCACATTGTACATGTGTACTCTTTTGGCAAGGTCCAGACCAGTATTAATCGCTGTAGTGAATAGTAGGTTGTGCTGGTGTGACCACGATTTCTGTTTCTTTCTTTTGCTTTTCATTCAAGTAGAAGTAAGGATTTAAATTATGTATAACTTTGTCTAATTGAGGCAAGACTGCACTAAACTGAGGTTTAGCTGCTGAAAATGACTTGATTGGTTGAGTCTAAGTTGCATCAATTCGTTGGTATGTATCAACCAGTATATCTTGATTTCCCTCTTCCCTTTGTCAAATTCCTATCTCCTTTTTTTTTTTTTTTTTCCTTTTTGGCATAATACAGGGAAGGTTCAGACAAGGTTTGTTAAGGCAAAACTGAGTGAAGTTAAAGCTTAATTGCATAGTTGAGGGTTAAGTGGTGCTTAAATGCACTGGCCTGCTAGGAATTACAATTGATGGTTTTTTTTAAGCTTAATTTTATTTTTAGACCAAATGCAACAAAAAATTAAGTCCCAATTTCCAATACTAAGATATACCCTCAAGAGAATCTTTTACAGCATAACCTGTTAAATTCCAGAATTGAATTGAAAAACATCTCCCAGACAATCCCAATAATACAAAATCATCACAAAATTGCCAAAATTTTCTTAGTTATTGCAACAAATAAAGCAATTCGCCTGTCAACTAGATTGCAAATCGCACAGCGCCTTAGAAGCACAGCATTACTAAAACATCCCGTGTACTTGAATGCATTTCCCCATTTGATATGAGCAACTCAAGCAGCTCATTTGCAAAGGAAAAATGTCATTGTCATATGTATGCATTTCCAACTGCACATAATTACCAACCGGATAATGGGAAACTCCACAATATTTAAAATCAACGAACAACACGGTGAAAGCATAAAATTACCTAATTAGAACTGGCAGCTAAAAAAAACACTAATTTAACGAAAATGAGACTCCAAACAGCGCGAGTAACAGAGGAAACTCACCGGCGCAGGATTTTATGGTGTGGATCTTGAGCAAGAGCACAAGAACGCTCATAAGGTGTGTCATGTCACCAGCTAACCTGAAGATATTCATCTTCGCGAAGAGATCAGATCCGGTGCCTCGGTTTCAGATGATACTCTCTAGATTGATCGTTGATTCGAGAAAAGGAACCACTGGAGAGAGATCCAAGCTCCTGTTGTGAGTTTGTCACAGTTCAATTCGCACGACGTGAGAAATGGGAGAGACGGAGACGGTGAAGCGACCTCTCCGACCGGTGCTGTGTCTCGCGGGTCAGCAAAAAGGCTCAATGTGACTAGCCGTCTGCTGTTAGAGACGTTTCTTCATTTTCACTCGGTTTTACAGAATGGTAATCAATCCAGTGTGTCGAATTATTATTGGTTAGATTAGTAAGAATCTATTCACGTGGCCAATGAATGTCCTACTTTAACATTCAAGTAGATGTCGAGTATAATATATCGACGAAGAAAGACTGGCGAATACTCCCGGACCATTAAATTGGGTAGGAAAACGAGATCGATTGGGCGGATAACGGATTGTTCAAATTATCGGGCTTTATTTTCTCTCGAAAAAGATCCATTTAGGCCGATAATTCCTGGGCGACCCAGTTGAATTAATATGGGCCTGGCCGCCTGGTTGGGCATTCGTGGAGTCCGGATTCTTTTTTTTTTGAGGAAAAGAGTCCGGATCCTCGGAAGTAACTCAAATTTTGAGTTTAGTTTCGGACCGTCTGATCGGAATCCGGATCGATCCACCCCGAGATGAAATGAACAGAAGCTCTTTAATATTCTTGCTAAAGCAGATCGAACCGTCCAAATCTAAACTTAAAATTTGAGTTACTTTAGCTGATATGAAATCGCATTCGTAATCCGGTATTTCTAATTGAGAATCAATTTACATGATAACATACAAAATGATGTAATGACATAATTATTATTTATAATTTAAAAAAAAAATCTGTTTTTGTGCGTAATTTTTTTTTAAATGTCTAAGTCTATTTTTATAAGAAACAATTGTTTAAAAGCACTGCTTATGATACTAGATAAATTCAAAAAATTATAAATTTTATATGTAAATGCATTATTTATAAAATAGATCAGTTTGACGGAATAAATGTATCAATTTTGAAATTATTCGTATTTAGACTGAATATTACCGATATTAAAGTAGGCGGACTCAAATGAATATATAACAAATTTTGAGGTTTTGACAGACATAGAGACAAGATTAAACTTTTTAACGTATATATAATTTTTTTTCTCCAAATAAAATTATATTAGGTATCGAGTATCGTCTTTAAAGCTGCAGGCATTTTGTTTTGACGTGTAAACGGTTCGAGGTGCGACGCATATTTCCGAAATTTTTATCAATCGAAAATAAATTAAAAAAATATCGGATGGTAAAGGGTATTATTGTGACGGAATTTCGAAATGTAGGTAGAACGGGTTAGTTTATTCTGTTCCACGGGACGGGTCATTTTAACCCGTCCCACTAACCCATTCCGTTTGATTTAATCACCGCTAATTAAATTAACCAAACAGAAAAAATTCACGGACAGTATAGATCGTCCCGTTCAAGAAGCGAAAAAAATAAAAAAAATCACGGACGGATTAATCCGTCCCGTCCTAGCATCATGTTTTGATTACTTCTTATTGTCTGGGCACAAGGAAAAATTGAGCATTGACCAAAAGTGGAATAAGAAGTAATTAATTATTGTCTGGGCATAAAGAAATTGAGCATTGACAAATTGAGCAAATTGATTCAACTACGTTAGCCAATGCAGCCAGGGACGGGACAATTCATAGCGTCCCGACTTTTTCTTCTTTTTTTTTTTCGCGGTCGGACGGATCGAATTTACCGTTCTAGTTTTTTTTTTCTGTTTTGATAATTTGATTAGCGGGGCGGAGGCATATTAGGAACAATATCCAGACGTATTAAAATTTTGCATCCCGCGGGACAAGCCAACCCGTTCTTTCTATATATGGAATTTCCAAAATGATCCCTTTAGCGATATTTTTTATTTTAATTTCAATTAATAAAAATTTCGGCTAATATTCGACGGGAACATAATCCATCCAGTCCATTAGCCGGGTCCTCTCCAAGGAAGTTCAAATAAAAAACGGTCCAGTTGTCCTCCGGCCTTTGATTAAGTACGACAAGGACCGCCCGATAGAAAACTAGACAGTTCAGATCATGGTTTGCCTCGCCTACTGTGCTTCCGTAATCCCAACTGTTGATGCGGATTTGAGTTCTTCAAACCCGCACACAGGGTTTGAAGACGCGCGCGATTCCCCGCGCACCGTTTCTGGTCTGTGCTGCTCCGCTCTCCGAATTCAATGAGCTAAGGTACCTCAAATGTTGACATTGAATCTGATCCGTTCCTTAAATATTATCCCGAGTCTGATGAGGGCCCCATGCATAACAATTTACATGTTTGTGTTGGATTGACTCGGGTTAGGGTTGCTAATGAGCCGAGCCGGCTCATGAGCTAATGAGTTGAACGGCTCAATAAATTGTACCGAATCGGATCCTAAACTAAATAAAGTCCGAACTCGACTCGGCTCATATTTAATCGCTCAAAACGGGCCGAGCCGAGCTGAGCCCGAGTTGGCTCATGAGCCGAGAGTCTCTTCTTCCGTTTCTTCCGTCTGTCGCTCTCTCTCTACTCTCTAAGTTGTTTGTATTACTGAACCAACGACAAACAAGCAAAAAGGCATTAAAGTAATATTCAAATATGTATTCCAATATTTCCATTATAGAATTGTAATAGTCAACCTATGCCCAACGCCAAGCAATAATCAAGCATCATTACAGATCTTTAGTTTGGCACAACCATATATAGGCATTAATCAATGGCTACTTTGAGTTCAAAACAATGTGCATGACTTCTTCAGTGGGACTACGCAGCAAAACAACATATATATAAGATCACTTAGGTAATATATACACAAGGAGAATATATATGTGCTTCTAAGGATGATCTTTAGTTTGATGGCGTAATCACCATCTGTGCTGATGAGATTTCTTCCTGGAGCAGAAGGGTCATGGTGTGGTGTGTCGCATGCAGTCCCAATAATTTACAAAAAATATCAACAACGAAGAAAGAAAAAGCCCAAATATGATCTGAGCCAGCTCGCGAGCCGGGCCGAGCCGGGCCGAGCCGAGTCTGAGCCGAGTCAGGCTCATTAGCAGCCCTAACTCGGGTTCTGATCGGACAGTCAAGATTCAAACTCAAACGGTGAGGTAAAGTAGCGGATCAGACTCCTGCTTTGTCCTCCACCATGACGCGCCATTGCTAATTGGACAGGTTTGTTCGTGGACAAACTGGGCTGAACAATCGTTGAACAAAATTCGGATGAGTTGTAATACGAACGGGCTCAATGTTCAGATTCAATAGAATTTTTATCGGTGGATCAAATCTGAACCGGGTCCGATCAAAGTTTGATTATGTTCAATTAGCAACCCGTTTGATAACCCGTTTGGACAGGTTTTGAGCAGCCCGCTTGAGTAGGTTTTGAACAAATCTCTCTCACCCCAGTCCGATGACGAAATATCTCTCCTGCTCCGATCTCTCTCTCTCCCCCCTTCGCCGCCAGTGTAGTCCGATCTCTCTCTCTCACCCTAGTCCGATGACTCCGATCTCTCTCTTCTAGTCCGATCTCTCTCTCTCCGTTGCGCCACCTCAACAAAATCACTCCGATCTCTCTTCTCCGTCGCGCCACCTCTCCCCTGTTGCGCCACCTCAACAGGCTAAGGTACCATCTTTTTTCAGTCTTTCCTCTTTTTTTTTATGAAGTAGTGATCTTGAGTGCTAATTAAGATGTTGATTTTGTTATGATGATAACCATTAAGATAGGGCTGTTTCATTATTTTGTAATTTTTACTGGCAATAAATAGGCTGATCTGGCAGCTGTATGTACAAAAGTTGTTTCGTGCACAGCAACAATGAAACTTCAATAAATGAACTTCGGCCCTAAACGGTTATTGCTGTTCTTGACCAATAATGTACTTCATCAATCTATTAACTTTGGGGTCATGCTATGTTTGCTTATTTGCTTTCAATTTTTTGACAAAATTAACAGTTCTCTTCATAATCATTTATAACATGTATCTAGGTTGAAAAACAATTAGTTGCATATGTTAGTATGTCAATGCTGGTTTTTTGGGTATAAAGGACCTATCAACAAATTTCAGTTTTTTTGTACTTGATTCTTTAACATGATTTAAATCTTCTGATCTGTATACGAGTAATTGATGATGGATTTCACTATTCCAATTCTGCTCTCTATTGAATCAGTAGATTGTGTCGGGCCTCAAGAGCTGCAAAAATGTTTTCAACTTGTCTTTTATCAAGTACCAGTACCATTTATCAAGTAAATGGTACTATAGAAATCATGCATTTATCAACTTATCAAGTACCTTGCTATCATTAATCAAGTAAATTAATGTTTCTCTTTTTGTTCTTGGTTATACCTTTGCGGTGATGAATTCTTGGTCATACCTTTGTTGTGTATTGTGTCATTTGAGGTTAGTTAATTACTTTGTTGTTGTTAGTGAATTGCTTTGTTGAGTTATTGTACCCTGTTAAAGGAAAATATGATTGCTGCACCATTACTTGCAATGAACTTGGATGGTTTCTGACCGACTATGCATACCTTTTTTCTTTCAATAAATCCATCTGAATTAATCAGTTGAAATTGAAAATTTGTCCAGGTTTTCGCTTTCACCAAATTTCATATTACTTTCTGGTAATAAAGCCAGCTTTCTAAGTAGATCCTTTTTTTTCATGTATGCTATATGCAAAGTTTGAATTTGAAGAGTTTCCTTGCTTAAACCAAATTTTTTTGCTTAATAATTGCAGGCTACTAAGATTTTGCACATGATCAAGCTTTATGGAAAGCTATAAGGGTGAACAAGATCAGTTAATGGTAAATTAAAAAAAAAAAAAGTGAACTAGATTGTTATGTTAGTTTTTAAAAAAATAGTGAACTTTCACACAAATTACACATGGGTCAAATGCTTTAAACTAAAATTTCTTATTTATTTTCCGTATATTATTTTTGGGATTACATTAGTAGATTCTGCTAGTTTCTAGGTAAATTCAAGTAATTATATGCATGATTATGTCACGATATCCCTTACTGATACGGTTGAAAGGTATATAATAATACTTTTCTATTGATAAACTGGACTATTTTTGTATGAATTGTGCGACTACTGATGTATTGCTCCACACTGTTAAGTACATACTTTGTTTGACATGCATTTATTTTCAATACATGTTGAGTACCATGGACAGTGCAGGAATATCAGAAAATTGATCCAAAGGCTTACAAAAGGGAGCAGATTTTTGGGCATTTTTTTTCAGATTGGATAGATCAAATGGAAATGTCAAATTAGTTCTAAAACTAATAAACCAATAAATAAGATGAATATCAGTATAATTTCAATTGTTGTCTGAGTAAGAAATCTTGTCGAATAGCAAGTTTGACAGACATCTTTGCAATGCATATCAGCACTGACTCTTTTCCAAATTAAAAAAAATATTATTCATACAATGCTATGCAGGTTCCAATTGAAGAAGAAGAGAGTGGGCTACAAATTGGTTGTTGCTTCTGCTGAGTGTTGTTGCTTCTTTTCTTCTTCGTGTCATTTTTTTAATTGTTGAGACTTGTGACTGTTTGATTAAGTCCGAACAGGGCTCAGTTTTGAACAACACTGAATGGGCTGAACATGGGCATGAAGAACTTTGTTTTGGGCCGATCATGAACAGGGCCCGTTCCTTTCAATTTCGATCTGGGCCGATTATGAACATGGCTTTTGTTCATTAGCAGGCCTACGCGCCATCCTTTTCTTTTTTCTTTTTGTTTCGTTAACCTCACTCCTTAAGCTGGAGTAAAAGTTCGGTCCGATAGGCATGGGACTAAATTTGGTCCGATACCCAATAGTTTCCGTCCAATATACATCACGATTCGTGCAAACTTTGTTCACACGAATCAGAAAGTCGTCCTAACGAACCTTTGTGCGAATCGGACGGTTTCGACCAGGAAAATGGACCGAATTTGACCGCCTTCGCTCTCCACTCTAAAATCCCTTTTAAAAAGCTCCAACCATTTCCGTGAAACCTAACTACTTTATAAACCCCTTCCATTCCCCATCACTTCTCCAATAGAAACAGTGAGAGATGAGGTTTTGGAAAGGATTTGCTCTGGTCGGGCTGATTTTGATTTTATTAGAGGAATCTGGCTCTATACCTACCACGCTCGATGGACCATTTGAGCCGGTGACATCCCTGCTTGATCAAATCAAGTTCAGAGGGTTTGCGGTTGACTTACCCGAATCCGATCAGCGAGTCATGCGCCGGGCCAAGGGGTTTGAGCCAGAGCAGATTTCGGTTTCTCTCTCGGCAACTGAGGATTCCGTCTGGATCTCATGGATCACGGGTCATTTATTTATATCACATACTATATAATGTATTCTTCTTTCGGCAACTGAGGAAAGAATAATGGTTGATTATTGATCCTTTTTTCATTATATGCATTGTCCCTCAAATAGATTACGAAATTGTGTCGGCTGCTGTGGTGAATGATACAATTGTTTTTTAATTAAAACAAATGGTAAGAATATATAATTATACTTAACGATCAGTTAGACACATGTCATAATTAAGAGTATAAGTTTGATAAATAAGAACCGTGGACTTAGTGTAGTGGCACGAGCCCTTGTCTCTCTTCGGAGAGTTCTTGAGAATAGCATCTAATGATGTTGGGGTGTACCGGGCCCTTTAATCCAAAAAAAAAAAGTTCGATAAATAAATGATATCACATAAGCAAAAACAATATAATGCTAAATAGTTCAAAATAAACTATGTATCTAATAAAATATATATAATATTGGAGTAAAGAAGTTACCGTCAATTAAGAAGTAATATTTGTATGTTTTTCATCTCGAAATATCCATATGCCATCTGCTGTGAAATTAATAGTAAGAGACTTAAATATATAAGATGGGTTGTAATTAAAAGCCGATTTTAATTTTGGAATATTTGATGCGCCATTGCCTTAATCAGAAAGTGACAATAATTTATCTGGTATTGTCTCCAGAGCAAGGGACCTCCTTATGTTTTTCTCTGAAACTATGAATACTAATCCATCTGGTACCTTTTTTGTAATAATTTGATTTTTTAATAATTTATAGGTAAATCCTTAGGTTTGGCTGGTCCTTAAAACTAATGAGTCATATAATAGCTTCTTGGTAGCAAAAATGGGTAATTTATACTGTACATGCCGGTCTTGATTAAATTTGGAAATATGCTAACTTCTGTCCAGAAAATTTTGCCGATCTCTCGCTCAATACAGGATTCATCTTTTTTGCTCTAAACTTCATGTTGGTTCACTTTTCAAATGTACATAATTCGCCCTTTTATGAGCGAAAAAATGTAAACCCTAGACGACATTTGGGTAATTTTCTCTGGACAAGCGTTATCATTACCCTTAGTTGCTTTTAAACCCTTATTTCCCACTATACTATGGGATATGAATATTATACAGTTCGTTACTTTTTCAGGCTATGATTTCTTAGCCTATTGGTAAAAAACCCAAATAAAGAACAGGACACTATTGTGAAATATAATTCGTTGCTTTCTTATGTGTAATACCTGTTTCAAAATCTACCATGATTGCATCACCAATAGCATTCAGTTTTGTTAATTGGGAACAAAAATTCAGAATTTAGAAATGAATCTTTCTCATTATCAGCAACTCTTTTAAAACCTTCATTATTTTTTTTGTATTTTAGGGGAATCACAAATTGGGGAGGACATCGAGCCATTGGATCCGGCCTCTGTGGCTAGTATTGTGCACTTTGGAAGAAAGAAAACGGGTTTAAATAGAAAAGCAGTGGGTTATTCCCTTGTCTATAGTCAGCTCTTTCCCTTTGAAGGCTTTAAAAACTATACTTCTGGAATAATCCATCATGTCCGTCTGACAGGTACAGACTTCTCTATGATACGTACCAGTACCATACCTGCCACTTGCCAATGCAGGACTCAGCATTTCCTGTTTTGATTTTTCATATTGAGTTCTAGTACAAATTCAGTAAACAACATGAGCAAATGCCTTTTTAGGGGGAAATTTTAGATTTCTAATGGAACATGAGTTTTATGCAAATAATGAAAACATAGGGGTTTATGGAAAATCTGCTTCATTTCATTTTTGTTTATCCTGTCTAATATATTTTATCAATTTAGGACTTAAACCGGGCACAAGATACTTTTATCGATGCGGTGACCCATCAGCTGCCTCCATGAGCAATCTCCATTCTTTCAAAACAATGCCTGCTTCATGTCCTCATAATTACCCCAGCCGAATAGCAATAGTTGGAGATCTTGGACTTACATACAACTCGACTTCCACCGTGGCCCACATGCAGAGTAACAATCCCGATTTGCTACTTTTAATTGGGGACGTTACTTATTCGGATCTGTACCTGACGAATGGAACTGGCTCTGACTGCTACCATTGCTCTTTTAATGACACACCCATTCATGAGTCATACCAACCTCGGTGGGATTACTGGGGCAGGTGAAAATATCTTTTCCTTTTGTTTTTTTTGTTTTAAATAATTCCAGTATATAGTAGTATCATTGCATGTTTAATATTTAGATGGATTCTTCTTTGTAAAAGGTAATTCTAGTTTCATTTTCCCCAAAAAAGGCAATAATTTTTGTCTGCTCTGGCATGACCTCAACATATACCTTTTAATTTTCACTTTTTTTTTCAGGTTTATGGAACCTTTATTATCAGAGACCCCTATTATGGTAGTAGAAGGAAACCATGAACGTGAAGAGCAAGGACACCACAAAACATTTGAGGCTTACAAATCGAGATTTGCATTTCCAAATGTTGAAAGCGGATCAAATTCTGAATTCTATTACTCATTCAATGCTGGGGGGATTCACTTCATCATGCTTGGTCCTTATATTTCCTTCAAGAGATCAGGTATCTTTTATAAACTTGCCTTGTGATGTTAGAAAAATGTGTTACAAAATTATACATCTTTGGTGCCGTATTGTGTATTTCATAATATCCTTAGTACCAAGAACTAATCTTTAGTCTAGTGGCAAAGGCACATGGTCTCTGATGTGGGAGGTCATAGGTTCGAAACCCCCAGACGGGGGAAATCCTTTGTTGTAATAACAAGACTATTTAATAGTTAGGTAGGTTGACCTCCAACCTTTACTCAAAAAAATATCTTTGGTCCTAACATCTTAGATGCAGGGTTCTATATTTCATAATCTTTATTACTAACTACAAAGCTCTGAATTTCTTTCATCAGTAAAAAGTGTTTGTTTCCAAACTTTTGTATATCCACCGGCATATGTCTATAAATCTTTATGGAACTTAAGCATGTGTTGAAAACTCATGCATCCTTTAGCAAAACTTGCATGATTAACTCCTACTCTGGATTTTTCTAGAATAAAAATGCTTGTTTATACTCGTATACTTCTTGTTTTAAGGAGTTGATTATCTTGAGAAGACTGAGACGGAGGTTTTCAAGCAGTGATCGTTCATTTTCTAAAATTTGGGCAAATTGTTACCGATGACTACTTTTCTCATTGTTTATTTATTTAGGCGAGCAATACAAGTGGTTGGAAGGTGACTTGGCAAATGTAGACAAGAGTGTAACTCCATGGCTAATTGCCACGTGGCATGCACCATGGTACAGCACATACAGAGCACATTACAGAGAGGCTGAGTGTATGAGGTTAGAGATGGAGGAGCTTCTTTATACGTATGGTGTTGACATAGTTTTCAATGGCCATGTAAGATCAAATGTATTTTGCACGGTTACTTTTGGCATTTTTGAAAAACAAAATATAATCGGTGCAAAAAGTTAGTATATCTCAAATATCATTAAATAAGTCTACCCTTCTTTGACTTGGCATACAAAATAACAAACACCTTTGTGATGTAGTCTACCTTTTCTAAATGTTTAGAGTTGTGGCGACTCGATAAATATTTGTTTTGCGCCAATTTTGAAAATCAAGAGCATTAATGAAGGTTTTACTGGAGAAAAGGCATTTTTTAATCTAAAATGGAAACTGGCAAGATTTTTTAATTTGCCCCTTAATATTTTCTTATATGTATCAGTAATTTATAGAAACATTATAATTTTTTATATTGCTTGAAACAATCTTTGATACTATTTACTTTTGCTGATTTGCTCCATACTTCAAATTCTTTGCTCTTCTTTCTTTGGTAGGTACATGCTTACGAGAGATCAAATAGAGTTTACAACTACACATTAGATGAATGCGGTCCCGTCCACATAACAATCGGAGATGGCGGTAACAGGGAAAACCTTGCAATTTCTCACACAGATGATCCCGGCAACTGCCCTGACCCTGCGAGCACTCGTGATCCACACTTGAGTGATAATCTCTGTGCCACTAACTTCACTGTGGGTCCTGCTGCAGGAAAATTCTGTTGGGATCGACAGCCCGAATATAGTGCATATAGAGAGGGAAGCTTTGGCCATGGCATTTTAGAGGTACAATTATTATTTGTTTGGTGCTATTTGGTGTGGCAAATTGGCTTATTACATTTAGTAATTTTGTTAGTCATCACTGGTCATCTTTGGGTAATGGATTTGTTGGGACGTATAGTTTTACAAATGACATAATAATTGAAGGAAAAAGAAAATGGAATATTACCATGTTGTTCTTCATATCTTGTTATTTGAAATTGTCGAACAATCATGTTTATAATGTATATTTCTAATTGTCAAGGACCTAAGGTGTCCAACAATACTAACAAATCTCATAGCAGTTTGCTAATTCTTGAATGTTTCCTTACTATTCTATTGTTTTCAGGTTTTAAACGAAACATATGCATTATGGACATGGCATCGAAACCAAGACTTGTATAATAGCGCTGGTGATGCCATTTACATTGTCAGAGAACCCGAGAAATGCTTGTTCAGAACAAAGTCACAAGACGATACGATTGAAGGTTTTGCTAGTAGCTTGTGAAACGCCAGTTGGATGTCTTAGACTACACTTCGTAGGATTAATGGGGTTGCTTGCCATTTTACTCTTTGGCTGTGGAGTAACTCCGTCAAGATAGAATAACATTTGAGTTGATTTAGATTAAGTTACTTGACCTCTTCAGTTAGTATCTATCTTACAATTTTTTTTATCATCATCTTATTCTATCGAACTTCATCCAAACATAATTAATTTAATCTATCTTAGCTTAGTAAACATAATTAATTTATTCTATCTTAGCTTAGAGTAAGTAATTTAATACGGAGTAACTTTACTTCATAACCAAACATGACCAATGTTCTTAGCAGGTATTGTCACAGCCAGCTAATCAGAATTTTTGCAGACAATTCAGGGTTCAGGTATTAAATATATCCAAACATTCACATTCAAACAAATAAAAGTTATTTACATTAAAATAAAATATGAAATACTTTTATCTTAGAAAATACAAAACACAAATCTAAACCATCTGAATTAACTATTTTTAACCATCTTCAAAAAAGAGTACGCATCAATTTATTATTTTATATTATTTTTCATCAGATAATAGGTTTCAAAAAATACATCCTTCAGTTAGAGAACAAAAACAACAAAATTGCTGCTCCACACTATACGGCGCAAAAAAATCAATCACTTGAAAAAATTACAAATTTTCTGTAGATATCAATTAACAAAGAAATTTCTCTTGATAAAAAACATTACACTGTCAAAAAGGTCACTGAGTCTAACATTCATAATAATTACAGCTTTTCAAAGTTTATTATCAATTAGTAAGAACCAAAAATAACTGAATAAATTAGTTAAAGCATCTACATCCGATGTAGCAGTTTCTAATACAGTTTCAGGAATGTAAAAGAGTTTTTTATTTAGAAACTATGCATGAAAGTTTCTTATTAATAAACTGTTTATAAACTCAATGCTGGACAAATAATTTGCTCAAATTATTTCTCCTTATTAATTTATTACTGACGTGGCTTAATAGAAACTCTAAAATTAAATTTCAGAAATGTGAGAGTTAGAAACTTTAGAGATTTCAATTTCTAAAAAAGTGATTAACAGTTATTTAGAAACTAATTTGAGTTGCTGGGATGTTAATGCTCTTAGAACCAAAAATAATGGAATAAATACTCACGATCCAAGTTATAGTACAAATAATCAGTCAAATTAAAAACTACTTATTTTTTATGAATAGCTGAGTAAAAGCTAAAATTCAATGAAATTTTGTTAAATTTAGTTTTTATTATCTAAGACTGTCAAAATCGGAATTTGAATGAATAATATATGATCTGAACAAACGACACTGTATAGCTTGAAAATTAATCAGCCAATTAATAAGATTTAACAGCCGATTAATCAGTTCGACGGCCGACTATTATTTCAGATTCAGAAAACCGCTACAAAAACACTATACATGATCGTTTGATCACCGATCCCGGTTAGTAGGCATTACAACACTGGTTATTTTGGCTTAAGCCAGTAGGCAATTTTCATGATGTCATAGAAATACAGTCAAGTATTTTGTAAAATTATATTAAGTGCGCCTCCTTGTGATCTTGGTTTGTACCATATGTTCAGACAAGGCAAAAGTTGAAATAGGTGCAAATTGAATTTTTTTTTTTAATGAAATTAACTAATTAAGCACAAATTTGCAACAACGAATTCCCAGAACAAGAATTTTTTTTTTTTTTTTCTAATTTTGAAAGGTAGAAGAGGATCAAGAGAAAATGAAGAAAAAAAGTTAAAAAAATAAAGAGAAATCGAGATATGGACATCATAGCGAGCCGAGAACCTATGAGACAAAAGGCACTGGCTTTCTGAGATGCCATTTAATCTCGGATCCTCCTCTCTCTCAAAATCTCCATAATTAGAGTTCGTTAAAGAAACGCTAATGAACAGAGGTTGAGATAGCAGAGATGAGATGGGATGGGAACGAGGCGGCGCTCTCCATCCTCTCAAGGGATCCTACAGTTTGCCCTGATTCTATCCCGACATTTTATAGTCAAATCACAGCTGAGGATTACACAATCCTGATCGTTCGATCCCCCTCCCGGCCCCAGATGGAAAGGAGCCGCTCCTTTCTGGGCTTTGAGACTGTCTAAATTCGTTCTCTTTAGACGTTGGGCCGTACATATTCTGTAATTGAATAATTGCACGAGTTTTTAGAAATATAGAACAAAGTTAGAGTGTAATGTGTTCACCTGGACTAGTTAAGCATAACTCTTAAGTACCTGTTTGGCATCACAGCTTTAGCTTTCTTAAAGCTTCTAAGCTCATTAACTCAGCCGAACATTACTTTCAAGGGGTGTTCGGCAACCTTTCTTAAGGGTGAAGGGTTAAAATTTTAATCATTGCTAAGAAACATGTGTTCGGTGAAATAGTAAGATTAAGAATGAAGCTTTAATGTGAATAGAATATATATTATAGGAGTAGGGTTAAAATGCTCCATTGGTTTTGTGTCACATCATGTCCTAACATCGTTATCTCTATTTTCAAAGTCTAAATAATCGACCCGAAACGTTCAACATGATATTCATATTAAAATGTGCTTGGATAACAAATTTTACAATTTTTAGAATTTTTTTTACTAATTGTTTAGAGATATGCAAAATCACTATTTTTGAATGGTCCATAATCTTCTAAAAATAGTGATTTTATAGCTTATATTGAAAAATAGCAAAAAAAAATTCAAAAAATATAAAATTTTGTATCCAAACACATTTTATTATGAAGATCATATTGAGCGGTCTGGATCAACTATTTAAACTTTGAAAATAGAGATAACGATGTTAGAGTATAATATGGCACAAAACCAATAAGACATTTTAACCCTACTCATATTAATAGATGCAAATACCAAATTACCTCTTACAGTAATACTGTTGTCATGTACATGCAATCCACATTCCTAAATCCTAATTGGTACCAACTGGTACGAGTGGTTAAGACTTTGAAATCCAATTATCTAATTAGCAGATGATACTGGTACGAGTGATTCACCTTAAATTAACAACTGATATTAATATCACAGTTCAATTCACAACTTCTAATTTAGTAGTTGAGGTCAATCATATAAAATCAATTACACAACAAAAAATTTCAAGCTAACTCAACAACTCAACGATTCAAGAGGATGCAATCCTCAGTGCAATTCACAATCAACAATACAAATCAAACTTGCCCCTACACTTTTTAATCAAATCAGAGTATACATGAATAGGAGCTGTGAATCAAATTTACTGATAATACACTTGTTACGTTTTCAGCCCTACTGTACTCAAATCCTTTACTGTACTCAAATCCTTCACATGACAGATATAAATTGCGTTGGTATCATGGGAATTCGCATCCTCTGAGATATCTCAAACTTTGAGTGTTATTCGCTGTTGTCACAAAAAAAAAAAACAAAGGAAATGCTGAATGTGTGCACTTTATTTTATGTTGTTCGTAGTACGTCCCTTTTTTTTATACAAACTGGTACTAAAATCAACTTCGATTCACAATTACCCAAATTTTGCCAAATAAAATATACATCATTTACCAGTTGGGCCAAATCAAGTGATACACATACAAGTTTACAAATTAACACATGATCACACAACAACAAATGAACATCTCTACTTGACGTAGTAAGGAAGGTCAAGGACATAGAGGAGGAAGTACGCCCAGACCACGCCGGAAATACCCCCGAAGAAGAAGCCGCCGGAGAACTGGGACCACCCATCAGCAGTCTGTAGCTTGTCGGCCTCCTTCTTCCTGCCGGTCAAAGTCAAAGTGGGAGCAATTGACGGCTCACCCTCTTGGAAAGAGGCAATTCCGTACATTGATAGGCAAAGGGTGAGGATGACGACTAGACCAGCAGCAGCCAGGGACCCAGCCTGGCCATGGTAAGGGGTGTTGCGAAGAGGTCCGGTCATGACAAATGGGCCCACAAGGAGGTAACCGTGAGCCAGCCCGATTTCAATGCCTCGGAGGAGCGGACTGACGGCTGTGCGGTATGCAGGGAGGTTGGAGAGGTACCATGCGATGAGGGGGCTCGATGTGATGGGTGTCTCGAGGCTTCCAATGAACGGATCTCCGTTGATGGGTTGAATTACTTGGAATGTTGGCTGCATAAACAAAAAGGGGAATATATTCAATTACTGTCTTAAAAGACAAGATATGATCTGAATCCTTTCTTTAATTTATTGTTGAAGATAATGATAGTTATGTCACCGTAAGAATTATATAATAAAATTTCAGAATTTTCAGATAATTTATTGGTTATACTGAAAGCTAGGCACTAATTAAATATTGTTGAGCCTGAGACTAAAAACTCTATTAAATAAGAAGTCACATTTTATTAGAAGCTTTATGTCATGCCCATTTATTAGTAAAACAAAACATGCATGCTACATATTATATATAGATACAGTTTACTGATGATAAAATAAGTTGCATCTAAAAAGAAGATGCAAACATCCACTGATTGATCAACTTGTAGCTCTATCTTGAGAAATTTGATAAATTAATAAGCCCCTTACTTTCTCTGGGAGAATGGTGGCTTTAACAGTGAGGCAAGACCTCCTTTTGTTTGCCAAAGCAAACCCAGAGATACCCCTTGGAGTGCCCAAAAACCTGCTCCTTGGTGTGGTGATCAGTTGACTTGCAATTGACGGAGCTGATGCTGTCGCCATTTTTTTCCCCCTTTCTCTTTCTCTCTCTAGCTACTCACTCAGACTTGTTTGAGAGAGAAAACAAATAAAGAGGGAAGCAAACTTTTGTGAATATTTTTGTGACTAATTGGGGTTAGTTTGGATTAGATGCTGGAGATTCTGTGCTTCCCATTGGTTGGATGAGCCCCCTACCCATATCCTTATCCCCTTACCAGTATCTCTTTTCCACTAAATTCTGGTGACACGTGGATTAACTGCTAAATGACATTTGGCATGAAAAATCTGTATGAAACATCCGTACTATAAGAAAAATGCAGGAATTGATGATATATGCTGTTAGATTTACATATACAAGATGCAATAAAGACATTATTAGCTAGATACCATAATAAAATCAATTTAGATAAACAATCACACCTGATTAATTCAGGTGGTTAAAATAATATTTTTCTTGTGGGAGATGTAAGCTTGAAAGTGACTAAACATTTTGATTCAATATTAACAAAACGAAAGGCTTCAGTCTTTAATTATAATATATTTAAGGATAATTTTATTATATATCCCAATTTTATAATACATATATTTGAAAATTATTAATCAATTTAAAAATTAAATAGTAGATGTGTTCTTAAGAATCTAAATTTGACGTATCAAATTTGAGTTAATATTGAATTTGATAAATCATTTAATATAAAACCATTACAAATCTGTCATTAAAATTTGGAATTGTTTGATGAAAGACTAAATATCTGTTAAATCGCTTCGTATTTGATACAAGTACTATTTAAATAATATTTTTCGAATATATATTATAAAATATAGATGCATATTAAAATTACTTTTTAAATAATACGAGTTAATTTGTCCAAAAACCAAATAACTACTTTAATTCATATAGTTAGCCCAATAAGGCCCATTTAGTACTTTAAAATATATGAAATTAAATCTTTGAACGGGAGATAAAGCGAATTTTTAATTATGAAATTAAGAAAGTAAATCTTCGAAAAAGATATTAATTATTTTTTTCTTCAAAAAATATATAGAACCGCACCATGATGGTGAGTTTCACCTCTAGTCCCTAACGACACATAGAGTGAGGTGAATAGGGAGTCTTAAAGACTTTTGGACGTTTTTTTGTTATTCCCTCTAAACTAACAAGTCAAACAAACAACACAAGAAAGTACTTTTCACTAAGTATGATTGCCGATTATCGCGCAAAAATCACCGGTTTCAGACAAATGGATGGAGAATCCCTTAGCGATGCATGAGAGCACCACAAAGATCTTCTACGAGAATGTCCTTATCATGGACTTGGCAAGTGACTAGTTCTATAATCCTTCTATGACGGTCTATTCCCTCATTTGAGACAGCTAGTAGACTCATCAGCAGGAGGAGCGTTCATCAACCAAAGCGTTAAAGGAGCAAACCGAATAATTAATGACTTATGTCAAAGTCAAAATTATTTTCCAGAATTAGGGGCTTGATCCGAGAAATAATTTCTCGGTTTGGGCCGATCAGGAAATAAGTTGGAATGTGGATGTAGATTGTAAATTTTGAATTCTTTTTGGATATTAATAAAATTTTCGGGTCATAGACAATAATTCATTTTCTAGTGTTTTACTCTTTTATGCGGATTAATTTAAGTCATAATTTAAACTGTCAAATGAAGTATAAATATGAGAAGTAAGATGGAGTGAATAATTTAACTCTTTTTAAATTTATGTAGCAATTAAACACCATCTAAATTTTATATACATAAAAAAGCTAAGATTGATTCATTCTCTTAGCGAATTATGTTTTTTAGAGTAAAGTTATGGTCAAGTCACATAATTGTTTTAATATCTAATAAGATTTTTATATTCAAATTACGAACCTATGACCTTATATACATAAGATATTGTTTTTGTCACTAGACTAAAGACTGAATTTTATTCTCTCAGCGAATGCTAACTAACTTCATTACAAAAATAATGTTTTCTTCATTTTGAAAGTTCTATTCACGAAAATAAATATATTGACAATTACTTTTATATGATAATCGTGTAGAACTTTTTTCTATAATTTAGATTGACGGCACATAAAATCTAGTGCAATTTAGAAAAAAAATTGATGATCCGATAAAAGTATAAAACTAAATCGTTTATTTTATTTTAAACAGTTTGATATACTATTTTTCAGGCTAATTCTGAATTGGATTCAGGAAGAGTCTGTATTTTCTGCCTTATATAAAATAGTTCTCAGTTGAGCTATAAAAGTTTCGGATCCTATATAACATGTAAGAGGGTGAAATTGAAAATTCGTACAAATTTATTCTAACGATTTATATTTAATCTGATAATAGTTAGACGGTTGTCTCTTTCCAAAAATAGTTAGACAGTTGTGTTGATTTGAACAAATATTTTGTACACGTGTCTAGTTCACAACAAGTGTCAAAATATAAGGATCGGATGTCATAATGAGAGAAAATGAACTGCTTACTAATTACTTGTCTTTAAAGAAATTAAGTATTTGAAAATTTGACATGATATATGCATTTTGAACAGAAAACTTGTATATTTAATTTGGATGATTAAAAGTTGTTTCGAAAGTTTGAATAACACATTTTTGTATTGACTAGTTGTATACTATTACGAAAGAACAAGGTTCTAAATAACGTTTATAGTGTCATAGCGGAAAGACTAAAAAAAAGTTATGACGAACAGCGTCGCTATAGCGGAAATTATGCCACATAGCGTCTTTTTTTTTACATTCTGTATATTCAATATTTGTACTAAATATCAACATTATCTAAAGTTTCATAGAACAATAAATAACACCAAAGTAATTAAGAAATTATAATATTCATATTGAACCAGTACAAAGTCCAAATTGTGGTTCGAAATATCCATAGTAATATCATAAACTATCGATTTTTCCTATTAAAAATATCTTAAGCATCATGATTCATGACATAATCTATTTTTTTTATTCAAATTTCAATTTATATTCCAAATTTCAAATTGATTTATATGTAGCAAGTAGCAACAAATTCAATTTCAGTTTGAGCTTTTTTTTTGTCTTTATTTAAAGCCCATATAAATTGTTTAAAAAAACTCATATTTTTTTTTTGAAAAATTTGGCAGTGGCTGCCAAATAGGTTTTATTAAAAAAAAATCATATTGTATAGCAGTTGTAGCGCAAATAGCGGACCGCTATCACCGCTATAGCGGCCGTAGCGCAAATAGCGCATTTTGATGTCATAGCTTAACGTTTGTGGTCCAAAAACGCTATAGCGCGCTATTTATAACACTGCGAAATAGACATAAACAAAAATTTAATAGATTTAGGCTAAAGATGTATTATGATTTTTATGCAAAAGCGTAAGAAACTTATGGGGGACAATTATTTTCAAATTTATTCTGGAACAATTCAGATCTAACATAACGGATTCAGATAATTTATGTGGGTTGGAATTAGCGATGGTCTGTTTCCAAAAATGACAGTTGTGTTGACTTGGGCAAATATTTTGAACACGTGTTCAATTGACGACAAGTGTCAAAGTATTAAGGATCGGATATCATAGTGGGAGGTGATGAACTACTTACCAATTACTTATCTTTAGAGAAATTAATTATTTGAAAATATGACATGATATATGCATTTGCCTAGAAAAACTTCTTTATTTAATTTGGACGATTAACACCTGTTTTGAAAGTTTGAAAAAAAATACTTTTTTATTGGTTGTACTTGCGAAAGATACTTAAATAAAATTTGATAGATTTATGCTAGAAGAGATACATGATGACTTCTATGCAAAAGCGTATGAAGCTAGTGGGGAACAACTATTTTCAAATTTATTCTGAACGGTCCGGATCTAACATGATGGATCAGATACTTTATGTGATAGGAATTAGTGATTGTCTGTTTCAGAAATGATTAGACAATTGTGTCGACTTGAACAAATATTTTGAGCACGGGTCCATTTCACAGTAAGTGTTATAGTATAAGGATCGGATATCATAGTGGAGGAAGATGAACTGTCTATCAATTACTTTTTTCTTTTTTCTTTTTAATTCCGTGGCAAGAGCTGTCAGGACATGCCTCCCTATTCTTTCGGCATACAAGCCATTTTCCAATTTATCAATGACATGCCTCTCCCTGTCTCCCACCATTTTCATTGTTGCTCCACAAAAACAACTGACGTATCTTGTCCATTCTTTTTATAGTCCATTTAGGAATGCGGAAGCAATTCATGTAATATATCGGCAAGAAAGAAAGAACTGAATTAACCAATTGAAATCGGACGCCTCTCGAGATCAATTTTCCTCTTCTCCTTGTAGCCTTTTTTCAAATATCTCTATCAGCGGCATGAGCACCTGTCTTGTGGGCTTTTTTGTTGTAAGCGGCATGCCAATTATGTGATCGGCAACGCCTCTTGCTGGCACACAAATATAAGCTTCACCATCCTTGTGTCATACTGATTCAAGTGAAACTGCACAAACAAACTTTTAGCATAATTAATTTGCAAACCAGATACCTTTGAAAAAAAGCCTCAAAATGAGTTTTAGAGTTACTACTTACTAGAGTAGAACTGTCTGCATTTGCACCAATGCTGTATCATCCGCATATTGTAATGCAAGAATCGACTACGATATTTTTGAAAAAATCGGCTAAGTGAGAGTGGAGTTTTCCACCCGCAACATTTAATTGTTGAAACACATCCACCGCCAAAAGGAACAACATAAGAGAAAGTTGATCTCCTTGACGAATTCCCTGTCGGTGATGGAAAAAATCTGATGGTTCTCCATTTATAACCACTCTTGAAGTGACCAAACCCAATAGATCTCTTACCCATCTGACCCATCTATCCGGAAAGCCTCTTTGAATCATGCTATTATAAGAAAATCCCAATTTATCGAATCAAAAGCTTTTGAGAAATTAATCTTCACCAAAAAAAATGGCTTTTTTGTCTCATTTATGTGACTCAAAATCTCTCTAGTTGAAATAAAATTTTCAGCTATGTGCCGACCTTGAATAAATGCCGTTTCATAAATGGACACAATTTCAGTTAATTCTGCAAATAGTCTCATAGCTAATAATTTGGACAGTAATTTTGGGATTAAGTTGATAACATCTATAGTCTTTCACCGTTAGAGGCACATCCTTCTTTGGAATAATAATAATATTCGCACAGTTCATTTCTGATAAATCTAGGTCATGTTTATAAAATGCATTAACCATAGACATTACCTCACTCTTCTGCTCCTACCAAAATTTCTGAACCGGAAGACTTGTTCTTCACCAGTTGTCTCGCTGCCCTTTCCACTTCCTCTTCAGTGAACTCGGCTTGCAAGTGTGATAAATCTTTTATATCAGGATACAAAGCTTGAGGATGGAATCGTAAAACTTGTCGACACGAGCCTAAAATCCCTTTCATATGCTTCAAGAAAGCTACCCTAATCTCCTTATCGTTTGTAATACTTTCACCATCATGTTCAAGAGACAAAACTGCATTCCTGGATGTCCTTGCTGAAGCGAACGCATGAAAAAACCTTGTATTACTATCACCATTCTTCAACAAGTGGCATTTAGCTCTCTGTTTCCATTTACCTCACTTGCAACTGCTAGATCGTAAGCCCGCTAACGAACTTTTAGTTTCAAGTTAAATTCCTTTGAATCTAACTTCCTCTTATCTTCAATCCGATTAAAAAAAGCTATAACCTGCTTGCAATATTTTAATTGAATATCCATTTTACCTAAGTTATCTTTATGCCATTGACCCATGATATTTTTTAGCTGCTCAATTTTGTACATAAATGCACCTACTACCTGTACCGAAGATACTTGGTTTGACTGACCCCACAATTCTAATACCGCTTTCTTCATTTACAGATTTCTCAACCAATTAAGTTCCATTTGTTGTTGTTTTTTGACTTGCCTCCTATGCTTACATGTTAATAAAAGTGGAACATGGTCCAAAAGCATTGATTCCTGAGCATGCAGTGTTACTATCGGATATGAAGTGGTCCAGTCCGATGTTAAAAAACATCTATCTTCGAAAAAATCGGATCGGATTGCTTGTTACACCAGGTACAATCTCTGTTTTTTAACAGAATATCTACTAGTTGCAATCTCATAATAAGATCATTAAAACTGTCCATTAGCGATAGACACCGGTAGTAGGGGGTCAATGGTACCTTTTTAGCCGTTTATCTAACCCGTATTGTATTCGATAAGGCGGATATAGGTAAGATTTTTTTTTCATTAGCTTATTAGGTATGAGTATGGATAAGAATTTTTTTTCATTAACCAAATGTGTAAGGGTATGGGTAATGACTATTTCGTATCCATTACCCTATAGGAAAATTATAAAATCTAAATATATATTCAATTCAATTTCCAACCCAAATATTTATGTGTTTTTGAATTTTTTTCATTTATAAAAAACAATTTAATTGAAATTGATTGCACATTCATTTATATTTTTTATTAGAAATATAATTACATATGTATGAAATGAATAAGTTTTTTATATTTAATTTGTAAAATATAATAAAACTAATTATTATATTAGTAATATCCGTATTCATCCGCTACCGTTTCGTTACCCGATAATATTAACGGGTAAGGGTAGGGTAGGGTAAGATCAATTTGTAATGGGTATGGGTAGAATATAAGTAAAGTCAATTTTAACGGGTATGAGTATGAAAATGTCTCCACCCGACCCGTACCGTACCCATTGACACCCCTAACCGGTAGTCTCCCAACCTATCAATCATCCATCGCACTATATTAAAATCTCCCACCAAACACCATGGATGTTGTATTGTCTTTTGCTAATTCCTCAAGTTCCCTAAAAAAATCTTGTTTTTGCGCATCCACACTCGGTCCATACACATTTGACATTTGTCACGGTGAAAACCAACCCCGAACTATTTTGTCTAAGCACCACTGAGCAAGTGTACCTAGTCGGCCAAGAGTTTAAAGATGTGTATGATTTCCACTAAGAGATTATACATCCTCCCTTATGAAATTAAGTATTTGAAAATATGACATGATATATGCATTTGCATAGAAAAACTTTTATCTAATTTGGACAATTAAAGCTTGTTTCGAAAGTTGACCAACACTACAAGAATGTGACAGTATTGTCGGTATACCCTCGAGGATACTCCTGTCGCTAATAAAAAAAAAAATCATTTCTGTTGGTGTACCCTCGCGAATAGTCACTTTTTACTCTCGCGGATACTGTAAATACACTTTAAACTTCTTTATTTAATTTTGAATTAAAACATGTCTAAAAGTAATTTCTAAACTTCTTTATTTAATCGAAAAACTTGTTTATTTAATTTGGAATGTTAAAACATGTTTTAAAATTCAAAAGTAATTTCTAAATTTTGACTAACGTATTTCTGTATTGATTGTACTATTACAAAATACACTTTAAACAAAAATTTGATAAATTTATTTTGAAGAAATGCATCGTGACTTCTATGCAAAAGCGTACGAAATTAGTGGTGGACAATTATTCCCAAATTTATTCTCGACGGTTCGGATCTAACATGACAGATTCAGGTACTTTATGTGATCCGAATTAGCGATTGTTTGTTTGACAGTTGGGTTAACTTGAACAAATATTTTGACCACGTGTTCAGTTCACAGCCAGTGTCAAAATATAAGAATCGGATATCATAGTGGGAGAAGATAAACAAATTGAGAGAAACAAAAAGATTACATTAAGTTTTTATTAATAGAAAGATTGTTAGAATTTTTATTGATTTTGAAAATTAAAAAGTTTGAATCGGTAGGAATTCTACCAATCCAATTCAGTTTTTTTGTTTTTTTTTTAATTTTCTCTAGTAAAATATAAATCAAATTACTAAAATAGATAGAGTATCATAAAATTTTGATACAATAGAAACATTCCATCTATTTTTTTAAAAACTTTTATATTTTACTAGAGATGTAATAGAAGAATTTCCTCCATCTATACATTAGATTAAAAATGAAAAAATAATTAAGTTTGAATCGGTAGAATTCCTACCTATCCAAACTTAATTTTTTATTTTTAGAGTCGGTAGAAATCCTACCGATCTTTCTATCAATCAAAAACTTAATATACTCTTTTTGTTTCTCTCTATTCCTTTTTATTAATTTCTACACAAAAAAGTTCCAAGCGTTGTTGTAAACACATGAAATAAAAAAGTTAAACATAAAATTATAAAATATTTACAGCCGAATATATTGTTTTTTTTTTAAGCACAGTGAAAACACTGTTAATTCCATTAATTAAAAAATTATTTACAAAATTCACATCTAACTACAATTATTTATTTACCCCACAAATAAGTAAAAGACTCTTAATTAGGTTATGACTGTCATATTACTCGGTACTAATTTAGCGCCTCTTCTCTGGCTTGGTTACCAGAACTTGTAAACTTAGGGGTGTCAATGACACCCGTTTACCCATTTACCCTACCCGTATCGTATTCGATAAGACGGGTATGGGTAAGATTTTTTTTTCGTTAACTTAATGGGTATGGGTATGGGTAAAGATTTTTTTTCATTAGATAAACGGGTATGGGTACGGATAAAGATTATTTCGTACCCATTGGGTAACGGGTAATTATATGAAATAAATTATATATAGATATATCAATATTATATTCAATTTATTTATTTCCATGTTTTCCATATTGCTGAATGTTTTGTTATTTAGTTAACAAATTGAAATTGAATTTGTTAGAAGAGATATTTGTGATTTTTATTTTATTTTTGCTTTATAAAAAACTATTAGTTAGAATTGATTGCATATTTGTATTTTCATTTTTATATTAGAAATTGTGATGGCGTATATATGACACGATGAATTAAGATGATTTATTTGTAAAAATAGTAAAACCATTATATTAGTATTTTCGTTATTCGTCCACTACCGTTTCGTTACCCGTTAATCATAACGGGTATGGGTAGGGTAGGGTAAGACAAATTCTTAACGGGTATGAATAGGGTATGGGTAGATCAATTCTTAGTGGGTATGGGTATGAAAATGGTTCCACCCTACCCGTATCGTACCCATTGACACCCCTATGTAAACTCCTCCGTTGTTGGCTGAACAGCCGTTTGTTGCGTTCCCTCCAAAGGGCCCAACAATCCGCTGCCCAAAGGGCATCCCAAAGCTTCTTCAATTGAGGCAGCATACCCAATCTTGTAGTCCACCATAGATACCAAGAGTACCCGTTGGCGAACCTGGCTCGAGTTATATGCTACCCGTTTAAAAGTTCTCTCCACAAGCTAACCACATATGGATATCAGAAAAGCGAATGTTTTGTTTCAACTCCCCCATCACTGCATAGGTGGCATCCTGACGGAACATCGCATCCTCTCAATCTTAGCCTTTGCTGCGTGAGCAATCTATTTTGCAATCCCACCCATATGAACATCCTAACTTTCATTGGAATGTTAAGCTTCCAGAGATTGATATTGGTCCTGTTCATCAGTACCCCTCTATCATGCAGTCGCGTGTAAGCAGAAGAGGTCATGAAGGTACCCTGTGTTGACCATCTCCAACTCACCGTAGTGTTGCCCGTCTGCGGTGTTAGCAAGACCGCATAGAAAGCTGATAGATCTACAACATATTTCAGAAAAAGGAGCATTAGTTAGAGAGAGCCAATTGCGCCTTATCCAAAGATCCATATAGGTTGTTAATTGTTTGTGCCCACATTCCCATAATATTCATGTCTAGTTTCCAAAGCCACTTAATTAGCAAAGCCCGGTTCTGCATGTCAAGATTAAGGATCACCATTCCTCCGTTGTTCTGTAGGGCACACACTTTGTCCCATGCAATTAAACAATTAATTCCTTTACATATGTCATTGCCCTTCCACAGAAAAGACGGACAAGCTTTATCAATGTGTTTAATCACTCCTTTCGGTACTCGGATTGCTTGCATGTAATGCAATGGTAATGTTGTTAGGATCGATTTGACCAGTGTTATCCTTCCTCCATACGATAGCATGTTTGACTGCCAGCTGGCCAATCTAGCCTACACTGCATCGATCAATGTTGCCTATCAGGTGAAGAGATATGGCGATGGGTATGAAATTGCTCTTGTGCCTATTGATCCTCAGTCCCGACAGTCTCACATATACCTTTAGTATGTGCGCAATGATCTTCAAAGAGGTTGGGTGCGAATCTGTGAATATTACTGTATCATTCGGGTACTGAATTGGCCGTGGTGGAATGATCATAAGTCGGTGCATTAAAGGTAATGAACTTTTAATGAACCAGTTCAGAGAGTCTGTGACTAAGATGAACAACATCGGGGACAGGGGTCCCCTGACGCAACCCCTTTTGTGTTTGAAAAATTGAGTGAGAGAACCATTCACCTTGACTGCGGAGAAAGATGACTTTAGAATAGCGATACAATCACCTAAACTCTATTATTATAGGTATGTTTGGTTGGATTGAGAATAAGTTATTTTTGGGGTTAGGCTATTCGGAATAGCCTATTCGGTGTTTGGTTGGGTTAGAATAGCTAGAATAGTGAATTCAAACTTTTTGTCTTATTAGAATATGTTATTCTTAAGAGTTTTGAGATTTAGCTATTCTAATAAGACAAATAATAACTATTCTTAATTTGACTATTCTAGCTATTTTTGTTTTACAACCAAACATACCCATAATACATTTAAAAAATGAGGATATGAAGACAACAATCCCAACGATTGTATATATTAATTTAGTTATTCTCCTTTTTAATATTATCGAAATTTCTCATAATTCCTGTATTTCCACCATAGACCTTTTCTCTGCAATAACATCATGAACTCACTTTGAACTTTTTCTTTATAACATTTTTTTCTTTCCAAAATTTTCAATTGTGTGATATATAACGCAATATATTTTAATTTTGGATATGGGACAATAAAGTTTAAGTTTTCAATATGCAACAATAAATTCTCGACATTTAATTTTTACTTGAACACCATTAATTGTTATGACAATAAAGCCCCAGCATTTAATTTTTCAAGACATAACAATAAAGTTCCGGGATATAATTTTACTTATTGATCCAATTATACCTTTTTTGGTGACATATCATGACACCGTCTTTTATATAGGTCAATTTTGTGATTTCAAAATCCAAACAGTCGATCCGAACCGTTCAACATGATCACCATATTAAAATGTACTTGGAGATCAAATTTTACATTTTTTTGAATTTTTTTACTATTTATTAAGATGGTTACAAAATTGCTGTTTTTCAATGATCTGAAAACAACGATTTTTGTAACCATCTTACTAAATAACAAAAAAATTCAAAAAAATATAAAATTTGATCTCCAAGCACATTTAATATATCCATCATGTTGAATGGTTTGAATCGACTATTTGGACTTTGAAATGATAGGTGTCAAAGTGTGTCACCAAAAAAGATGTAATTGGATCCCTCCTCTTTCAATAAATATATTGTTTTGTCTTATATGTAAATTTAAAATAGAATCGATGAATATCTTTCCATCTATGTTATTTGCTATCAGCATGTATCGATATTATTTTCATATCTAAAGTATGGTGTATCGGAGCCGTGATTTTTATTTTTACCCAAAAACAAAATTATTTTAATATAAATAACCAAAATTTTGTAAAAAATTATTTCTGTCCAAACCGTAAATATTATTTACGGTTTGAATTCTTAATTCAAACCGTAAATATTCTGTACGGTTTGAATTAAGAATTTAAACCGTAAATAATATTTAGGCTTGAATTCTTAGCATATCATTCCTTTCTTTGGTCAAACTTAATATTTTATTCTATTTTGATTGGTACGAGTATTTTTTTAATTTAATGAATCCTTTCTTTGGTCAAAGTTTGATTTGTGCCAAAATTTGTAAGCCATTGATTTGTGCCAGAATGTGATTATGGTAAATTAAAGATTATTATTTAATTTTTACTGTTCAGTTCTTGTTTCTCACTAGTGTAATGTTGTACTGGTACTTGAGAGTTCCAATTAATAAAGGAAAATATGTAATTTGATGATATTTACTAGTACGGTAAATGACTTGGTACTGAATATATATCCTATTGTGTTAATATGGGAGAAATTAGTGTTTTGCAAACGGGCACTGGCAAAATCCGGGGCGGGCAACGGGCAACACAGGTCACGGGCAACGCGGGACGGGTTAGCACGGATTTTTTTTTCAAAAACCGTACCCGGCTCCTCTCAAACCCCCGGGCAACACAGGTCCGGATTTTTTATTGCTGTTTTTTTTTCGATTTTTTTTTTTCTGTTTGTGGGGGGGGAAATTTGAATTTTTACGGGTACGGCATCACGGGCAAGGGTACGGGCACGGGCAACCCGGGTCCACGGGACGGTATGGGTGGGTACGAGTTTGAAACGGGTACGGATATCACGGGTAAAATTTAAAAAAACTGTGCCTGGCCCTTCTCAACCCGTGAACCCGTGCACGGGCACGGCAGGACGGGCACGGGTCCCGAGCGGGTAAAATCAAACCACTAGGAGAAATCATCATACCATTACTAATTATTTGTTTAAGGGCACAAGTGTCATTTCAGCTCAATTGAAATCATTTCTATTGTATTATATATAATAATCTTTAATTTACCATAATCACATTCTAGGCTTGTACCACTGGTACCATGCTCAAATTATAAACAATTAATCAATGGCTTACAAATTTTGGCACAAATCAAACTTTGACCAAAGAAAGGATTCATTAAATTTCAAAAATACTCGTACCAATCAAAATAGAGAATAAAATATTAAGTTTGACCAAAGAAAGGAAAGATATGCTAAGAATTCAAGCCGTAAATATTATTTATGGTTTGAATTCTTAATTCAAACCATACAGAATATTTACGGTTTGGACAGAAATAAAAATTTTACAAAATTTTGGTTATTTATATTAAAATAATTTTGTTTTTAGGTAAAAATAAAAATCACGGGTATCAGAGTACATCTCAATACTTAATATTTTTATTTTATTGGCTAAAATATCTTTTGTAAAATGGAAAATTTATATCGTAAAAAAAAAAAAAACCAAGCACTCGTCAATTGTAAAATTATACGTAATTTTTTTATTTTGGATTAGCTATTTTCCTCGTAAAATAATAAACAAATCCGATTGTTTTTTTATCATTTTTGTTGTTGTTCTCAAGTGAAATTAACAATAAGAGGTTTAATTTTAGAAATGAGAAAATTGGTATTGAAGGATTATTTGTTGCAACATTAAAATTTGAAGACTATTTTATTATCTGTTCTTAAGTGAAATTAGCAATAAGAGGTTTAAATTTAGAAATGATAAATCTGGACTTTTATGGCTGTCAAATCCGCTGCAGTTATGGTAGAATTCTGATTCCGCTCTGTTTCAGTTGAAAATCTAGAACATGCATCCTTGGTCATATTTTATTTCTAGTCAATTCTGACTTAGAAACAGATGAGATTATCTCAAATTCAATTTTTTCGCAGAAAAAAGAAAGTACTTTTACGCACCGTTATTTAGAAATTAAGAAGGTAGAATACATTATTTCAGTTATTTCAACGTAGCGAAGAAAATTAGTTACGCAATCACAGCATATTATGGTGTGTTACATCCCATTTGTTAAATTTTGCGTATGGCGCAATATGTCTCACTTTAATTGAAAATAACACAACACGTAACGTAAACTAATCCAGTCACATCACACTATGATACATGACCAAATTTTTCAACATTAGTTATTTATTTTACACTTTTTAACGTTAAGTGATTATTTGTATGACGTAATTATTTTAACTTTTTTTTTTTTTGAGAAAATTATTTTAACTTTTTTTTCAATTTTAATTATTTTAATCACGTTATGTGAATTTTTTTTAATAACATAACGTAAATAACAACATATTGCATTTTTTCAGGTCGTGTCTTGGTTTTTTTTTTTCTTTTCTTGCTATTCCCCATAATGGGTAGACGGTGATATTGCAGCTGTTTCTATCTACAAATATTTGTGGTGGTTGGCTGGTTGCGTACGTAGAATTATTAAACCTAATTGCATCCCGTTACACAATAATTTCTACTGAAACGAGCACATAAAATCTCGAATATGCACTGAGAATTTCTTCATTACGGAGTATACTATAGCCAGTCGGTGGTATACTCTTCTTTTTGAGTAGAACTAGGGTGTGATGTGCTCACCAAATTTTTTTGAATGCATTAAAACAATTTCATTTTGGATCATTCATTTTTCATCAATTTTGACCACTTGACTTGAGACTAAATGAATTCAAAAAATTCAAAATTTTGCATGTACATGCATCACTCGTAAAGTACATCGGTTTCAACGGTTGGATTAATCTCGTTTGAAGTTAATCCGATAGTTTATGTAGAGTTGTGCTCACCAAAGAGTTTGGTGAGCACATCACACCCTAGTTCTACTCTTCTTAGAAAATCTAAAATCTTAATATCCTATTTTCAAAGCTGAATATTCCATTTTTTGATCAAATCCAAAATCTGAATTTTCCTATTTCTAATTTTTTTTATAAATATAATCCTATATTCGTCAGAGAGAAAAAATCCTATATTCTTAGAAATCTAAAATCTGACCATCTCCTTTCTAATAAAATTTCTGAAAATAGAATCACATTTTCAAATCTGAATATCCCATTCCAGATATTTTATTTTATTTAAATAGAATCCTACATTCGTCAAAGGTTTTAAAATTTTAGAATAACCTTTCTTAGCTCTCCAGTCTGGTGTACCTGCCAGTGCAACCTCTCCATACCATTTCCGTATAGTTTTTTTCTTAAACTGGAGAGGAAGTCTCTGATACAGGTACCTAACGAAGGCGGAAGGCTAGCTTCTAGAAAACGACAGTTCTCCCAGGTTTCAAAACATGACTACCTGAGTAAAAGAAATGGATAGAAAGAGATAAAGATGGGTACGGTTGAAAAATATCAAAAATATCAAGCATTCAAGCTTATCTTTGCAACACGATAAAAATATCGTTGCTATAGAAACAAAACCAACAAATTAATGTATGTTTTCCAAAATAAAAAAATTAACATGTATTTTCAAAACAAGTAATTTTTTTATAAATAATAATATTCCCGAATTGCATTATATCATATTTAGAAGAAAGTTTTTGTTTATACAGTTAACAGATGAAAGGTGAACAAAGGTTTTTTTTTATTATTTATTTGTGCTAATTAAACAGTTATCTTATTAATATAAAAAGAGCCATTATAATAATCAATCTAATACTGTCTTGTTTAAATTACGGGACAAAATTGGAGCGTCAATAATATTACCAGTGAGTAAAATGAAAAACATTTTAGGTAATTATTAATCTATTACATTTTAGGGGGTAAAATGACAAAACCAAAATAAAAGAAGAAACAATAGAAAAATGAGTCATTTATAATCAATTTAAACTGTTCTTGTTTAAAAATTAGGGGACAAAATTGTTGACATTTTACCAGTGTAGGAGCGTCACAAACATTCCGAATGTTTCAAGGGTTTATTATGATATTCCTCGTTATATAGGCTAGAATACTAATTTATTGCATTATAAGGGGTAAATGGAAAATAAATTAAAACAGGAAACAATAATAGGATTAAAATGCAAAATAGCATAAAATCCCCTGCCAGCTCCTATTATAAAAGGCAATACGACGCGACCGTTGTAAAACACTTGAACCAACGAATCCTTAAACCAAACAGAGGATCCACGATGGGTTTTCTCGAGCCTTCTCTTTGATTTATCAAAGACTCGATCATTATTTCCTTCCCTATAGAGAGAAAGAAAGCGACAAAGAGGCATTCGGATATAATGGGCTTGATCGCGATGGGAGATTTGGAAGAGAAAGAGGCCGAAATCGAGGAAGTAGAGGAAGAAGTTGTCGATGTGAAAACGAAAGCCTTGGTACCTCCGTACAATTTCGCAATGGTCGATGAGGGGATTTACCGATCTGGGTTTCCCACCGTGGAGAATTTCGAGTTTCTCGAGGCCTTGAATCTTCGCTCTGTTGTGTAAGGATCCAGAATCCTGGAACTCTTCGTCTCTCTTCTTCTTTTTTGCTTATTTTCTGCAGTTTATTTATTGTGCATGCGCATTTTTATGAATCGCCAAATAAGAATTGTGTGCCCTTCGGTTTAGGGTTTTTTGTTTCTCTAAATTCTTATTTGGTGATTCTTGAAAGTGGAATTGCGTATCTCTTCTATAAATTTCTATCAATTGGGACTCTGGAAAGCATTTTTTTTGTTAGCTTCAAATTTTTGTGTATAGCGTTTTTCTTCTCCTACGAATCGACTTCACATGCAGATTTTTACTTTCGTAAATTAAGAAGTAATGCGGTTCTAATCTTGTTTATTTATCCGTGTGTTTCTATAATTGCAGCTACATGTGCCCAGAGCCTTATCCCGAAGAGAATTTGAAGTTTCTGAAATCTCATGGAATTAAGTTGTTTCAATTTGGCATCGACGGCAGCAAGGTAACTTAATTAATTCTTGGTTCTTTCTTCTTTCTTCGAATTATAAATTCTTGCGTCTTTTCAGTCAAGATGTTGAAAGTACAGTTGATTAATAAATTGGAGTTCGATTTGAACTTTTCTTTTTACCAAAATGTGGCATATAACAATTCACAATTATAAAATTTAGAATGGTTCAAGACTTCAAGTAGACAAAATTAGAATTTTTACTTATTGGGATGATAAATGTGATTCTTTGTGAAATATGGTAAGTCCTTTTCTTCCAATTCAACCCTATTTTTTTGCTATATTTATTTTTTGCTTGTGCAACTGCAGGAGCCATTTATCTCAATTCCAAAGGATGCCATTACTGGGGCTCTTAAAATCCTTCTTGGTATACTACATATATTTGTTTGATGTAATCAACAGCTCTTAGATTGCATTAAAATTTAATAAACATTAATTATTCTAACCTCACTTTTTCATTTTTTTTCTTCCAGACGTAAGGAACCACCCTGTCCTCATCCATTGCAAGCGTGGCAAGGTACAATTTAAAATAGACCTAATTTTTTTAAGATAATTTTGTCTTTAATATAATTACCTATTTATGGTTGCAAGTAATTGTTGATTGCTTTATATAATCTATTGACACTGTAAAAGTGGGGCCGCTATCTAGAAAGTGATCAAACTATTAATCACGTTCCAATTTGTGGGTCCCTTTTACTTTGCAGATAAGGCCTGTGGGCTCTTGTGGGTCTATGGGTTTGGGATTTGCGTAAAATAGACAAATAGTAAAATAAACATATTTAATTTTTATTTTCTAATATATCTCGGAGTAAACAGGATTGCTTTGTTTTGTTAACTTAAAATAACTTCACAGATTTACAGTAAGCTAACTAATTTTGTATAAAAGATCTAAACCCACCAGGGTTGAAACCAGAATCTGGAATCCAGAATCCTATCAAAAATAAAGAAGTTGAAAAGGACATCTTCTGGAATCTTTTACTAAAAATTTCCAAAGGCTGCTATGAATAACTTTTACCGGTACAGTCGTAGTCACTATTTTGGTGTGGTGCGAACTGCGAAGTGGTACTAATGCGAACTGTAACAAATTTTTTTATGTTAATTAATAATGGAATTATATAATTCTCACGGCTCTATGTATTTTTGGTTAACAGCATAGAACTGGTACTCTGGTTGGATGCTTTAGGAAGCTTGGGTACTGGTGTCTCACATCCATCTTTGAAGAATACCACAGGCACGCAGCTGGTAAATCCCGCACGACAGACCAACGTTTCATTGAGAACTTTGATGTTTCTACTGTGAGAGATTGTGTTCTTGGTATCATGTATCGGTACCACAGGGTTGGCCGCAAGAGTAAGCGCCTCGAGTATGAAAGTGACAGCGATAATTAAGTCAATATATTGTCTGTTGATGAGAGGATCAATCTGAAGATGTGATGCAACTATGGCATATTTTTAGTTGCTAACTTGGTTGCTTTTTTTTATGGGTATTATTAAGTAGCATGAGATTTGTATATATGATGCGTTTTCTAGATGTTGTGTAAACTTGGCGACTTTTCTTCTGGTCCTTTTTCCTTTTTAACCTTCTTCTTTGCTTCTTGTGTGGATGTATCCTTTGTCTATATCAATTATCTTTGCATCTCTCAAGTACAAGGGAAAAAATGAGATCTTTTTGCGGAATCAGAGTAGGTCCGATGCCCATCGGACCTACCTTGGTTTGATGTTCGATCTGCATCAAGATTCGTGTGATCTGCATCGAAATTCGTGCAGGTCTGTATCAATTTCCGTGCGCATAGATCTTGATGTTAATCGTACGGTCCTAAAGCTAATTGAACCTAAATGTAGGTCCGATGCCCATCGGACCTACTCCTATCTCTCTTTTTGCAATGAACTTAGATTTCGAATCACCAAAGCAGCAGCTTTTGATGAAATATTGAAAATTGCGACCATAGATCTTTAGATTTAGGAGTAACTAGATCATCTACATTCATAAAATTAAACAAAATTAGAATAGAAACAATTAGTAGAATTAATTTAAATTTTAAATTTTAAAAAAAGCATTGCATACATGCAATTAATTTTGATTGCTTTTACAAATTGAAAAATAAATTATCATATATTTTAAAAATTAATTTGTAAGATAGATGAACGATATAAATTAATATTTTTACCAACATAATGTTTTGATAACAATTTCGTTAAAACTTTCTATTTATAATATAATCATACATCTTTAAAATTGCAATTAATATTGTCACCTAATATTTAAAATTAATAAAATTAACAATATAGATGTTGTTCGGTCTTATATATTTATTTATTTATTCACATGTGTTTTTTTGTTAAATGATTCGCGCAGGCTTACATGAAAACTTATTTTACTTTGAGAGAACAATAGCAGCTTCTGTTGAAATTTAGAAAAGTTTGTGGCCATAGATTTTGTTATCACACACAAGAGCATTATTTAGTGATCTACCATTACATATCTATATACTTTTTAACCATTCCGTAGACAGTGGCTAAGCCATTCCAACATTTTCAGAATTTTTTATTAAATGTATAGAAATTGAATTGAAACTTTGTATTTTATGTGTATTAGCCTCCTCTATGATAATACAAAAAATTTAAAGGACATGAATGTAAGATGACATGTCTTTTCATAGGTCAAAATTTATAAAAAATAATATGAATATGTTACGTTTTTTTTTTTATAAACATGTCATTTTATTAGTGTTTGTTCTTTATTGTTTTTTTATGAAATTAAATAGTGAATATATAAATTGGTTTTTATTAAAATATTTTTTAAATATGATGTTTATTCGGTTAGCCACTCCTATACTCAAAGTCGAGTTCCGTTCCTGACCGTAGATTAAAAAAAGACACAAAAAATAAAAACTTTTGAACCCTTCAACTGTATCCGGATACATGCATGTACAAGAGATGATATTTTCTCCAATGCTTAAAAAGTATTAGAATTGAAATAAACTGTTGGATTAATCAAGACGATACAGTAAAAATATGTTTAATTTTTTTTAAATAACAAATCTACTAAATTAGATTGTGCTAATTGAGAACTAGACACCCTTTAATGACAACTAATCTACTAAATTAGATTGTTCTAATCCGTTGGGTCAGTCTATTTTTTGCTTATTTGCGTTTCGTATAAATTTAATGGCAACTTCATAGTTTTGCTTATTTATGTTTCGAGTAGAACTAGGGTGTTTTTAAGCTAGGGTGTTACTTATACTAAAACATAATTAAGAATTCAAGTACAATCATTGTTCTAGAGATGAGAAGTTTATATTATCATAGCCATGGCAAAATAAAATGAATAAAATAAAGAGAACATAAATTACAACTTAATTGAATATGGATGAACCTTGTCTCCTTAGATGACACATTCTTCTCATGCTTGGCTTCCGATGGCTACCCTTCTCTCTAAGTACTCTCTAACCTAACCTAGCAATGAGAATTGCTAATCTCGATTCTATGGACTTAACACAATTAAACACGCACACTAAATTCTATTACAAGAGGGGTATTTATAGTCTTCCTAATATGAGAGATAGAGTAGTGGAAGTAGTGGAGGTGGTGGAAACTTGGAATGCACTTCAAGTTTGGATAGATGAAGCCAAAAATAGCTATGAAAGCTTTGTTCCGAAGCAATCGCGTCATTCCAGAAGAATTCTACTGAAAATAGCATCAACAATGGATGATCTGATCCCAAAGAAACGTCCATGGATTAAGTCCACAGATTGTGTGGCTTAAGGTTAAGCCGCATGTGGCATAGAGGGAGGCCACACGGCTTCCTGACTTAGCAGATTTTCTGTATTTTTTGTTATTTCGCATGTTGTGCATTTCGTGTGAGGTGTTGCATGCTCCATGTGATGTCTAGTTTTGACGCTATCTTCAAAAATCGCCTAAATATGACACTTTTGCTCTGTTTTTGGTCTAAATACGCAAGAAATATTTGGAGGATCACATCTCCAAAATGGCAAGAGAACTCTCAAGTATCACATGTGGAAAAGGCAAATTTCTAGGCAAACCGGAAGAAAATCCAAGAGAGACTTCCAATTGCATCACGCTGAGGAGCGGCACATCTTACAAGAGAGTTAACCTCTCCTTGCATCACGCTGACCCGTTATGTTGTTCCTGATAATTGCCCCCATCTCTCCCTTGCCGTCGATGCCCAACCTCGCCGCCTCTGTCACCTCCTTGCAAGACCACTGCCGCCGCACCCTCTCATCTCCCTCACTGCTCTAATACGGACCGTATCGGGTCCGTATCTAACAGTTCCCTCGGGCATTTCTTGCATTTTTTGGTTCTCTAGCCCTCATCTCCTTTCAATCTTTTAAATTCGGGTTTGATTGCTTTAATTTAGCCTCTGTCAAATTTTAGTTTTAATACCTTTGTTTTGTTTTCATTGAAATCAAGAAAAATCATAAAAATTTGTCTTTTCTTACCGGTTTACCAATTTTTACCAGTACTAGTACGGACCGTATTGTCCAATACGGTCCGTATTCATTATACTAGAAAAACTAAAAAAAATCCTAAGCCCTTTTTAGTCTATATTCACTACAGTTAGTATTGACCAATACGGTCTGTACCCAGTCCAGTACTTAGCCAATTTCACTAGCACAAGAGTCCGTATCCACCAATACGGACCGTACTAGAGACTTAATTACTTAACAAATGGCACCGAAATTAAAATACCAGCACAAGAGTCCATACTCTCACAAGGCCATCGACAAGGACACACTCAGTCGCCTCGGCCTTCTCGAGCAATTTCCGCGACCTCGCTAATTAACAACATTATGCGTGTGAACTGTGAAAGAATTAAATATGTATTTTGGGATTTCGGATAATAAGTTTGAAAAATTAACATAATTATTGACAGCTGTCAGAACAGTTTCACTTGCTAGAAATACTTGACCGCTGTCAGAATTTAGTAAAATACAACTTCAAACCTAGGGTTGAGATCAGATTTCCGAATCCCGAACCAGGCAAAATTAAGGCCGAATTTTCCGAATTATCCCCGATATAGATGCTAGAATTATAAATTAAATAATTATTTCAATACCCGCACTGTACCCACGCTACAGTATCCGTATTGTACCCGCGCTACAGTATCCGCACTTAAAGGAATGATGCATGATGGTCCCCACTAATTATATGGTCCCCTTTCATAGTCCCCGTATTCGTCCCTGTGTCAACCTTCATAAATATAAATACTCGCATCAACCTTCCTTCGTAGATATAAATACTTGGAAGATAAGATATTAATTAATACTTTGATGCGTAACTTGTTATGATCGTTCTCCAGTTCCCCAATCGTTCCCGCGTCAACCTTCTTCTAACAAAAATAGTTGACCTCATAGGTATAATACTTCAGTGCATATGTATAAATACTTGTTATGATCATATGTAAAAAACAGTTGCAAGTATAGGTATAAATACTTGCATGACGAAGTATAAATACTTGCGTGACAACGAGCCTGAAAGTACATTATCATGGATCTCATTTGAAAGAAAAAATTGTGTATGTATTAATACTTTAGAAAAAAAATTCAAATTGTGGAGTTTTTACGGTCCCGCATGAAGTTATCTTTCTGCATTTAATTTTCGGTGGTCCCTCTGCGGGTACAGTGCGAGTACTGTTATCTTTGTGCTACAATACCTGCGCTATAAATAATTGTTCACCTCATAGATATAAATACTTCCGTGCATAGGTATAAATACTTTCACGCATAGGTATAAATACTTTCGTGCATGTATTAATAATTTAGGAAAAAAAATTCAAATTGTGGAGTTTTTGCGGTCATCACAGAAAATTATCTTTCCACATTTATTTTTTGGTGGTCCCCATGAGTACAGTGCGGGTACTTTAGCACGGGTACTGTTGTCAGCTCTCATATAAATTGTAACCCTGTTCCAACAATGATTTTTTGCTTTATCCATAGAGTTAGAAAATTATACTACGGGCATAGAATTTATATTCCGACCCTTCTGAATAAAAAAAATTGGTTTTTTATTATAACAGAAATTTAATACGGTATTTGTGCATTTCTTACATAAAAAATAGGCCATCGATCCGGCACACTTTGAGTGTCAATGGTATTATTTTATTTGTTTACATGACGTTATCATATTCGATAAGACATGTACGAAGTTTTTTTTTCATTAGCTTATTGAGTATGATCCATATAGATATATTCAATCGCACCATTTTATTTATCTATCTGATCCATACCGTATTCGATAAGACAAGTATGAATAATATTTTTTTTTCGTTAGCTTATCGGGTACAAGTAAGATTAAATTTTTTTTCATTAACTTAACGGTAAGGGTATGAAAATAATTGTACCCAATCCATGTCGTACCCGCTGACACAAGAGCAGTATGATTCCGTTCTTTAATTAGATAATTGTTGTCATACTCATAAAAAACTTCTAAATATTCAATTTTTCATCAAAACTTAAAAAAATTCTTATTTTCCACTAAAAGCGAATAACTTTTCTCATTTTCCTTTTTTTAATTTAATTCAAATTAAATTAGGGCAAATTATTCTCTACTATAAGAGAAATCAGCTAATGATATATGTAAAAAAATTTGCTAATAGTGAAGCCGGGGCTGGATGGTCGCCTTGAGACAGGCCAAGAGGAACCGAGAGATGTATTATTCCAGAGGGAATATCTTGACACAGTTGAGATTAAAAAAGATTTATGGATGGATGGATTAATTGATTGCCTGATGGACAAGTTTTGTGTTCATGTCAAGACCATCAGGGAAATTATTATTGCCCCAGTTATTTTGTGATTATCTAGGTTTGTTCTACTCCTAGAAATTATATGTGGATTTTTATGTTACTATCTATACTCCTAGAAACTGTATCTGGTTTTTGAGATACCAGATTGAATTGGATTTATTTATTAGTTCTGATTATATTACCTTCATTTCCTAGTGTGTATTGCTACTTTATAAAGAAAGTTTGCTGTTTGAAATAATAAAGCATTCAAATAAGTTAGTTTTGAAATTTATTTTAAAAATTTAGTCCAAACATGGAATTCCCAAACACGTTCTTGTATAATTGAACTTGTTTAAGAAAAATATGCAGAGAAATCTTAAATTAAAAGTTCCATGATAGTTCCAATAATAAAATGAACAATTTATTTTCACAAATTCCTGCATGAAATATGTACTTCGTAATTCATAACAAAAGTAATGCAAACTGCTCTCATAAAAATAATAGAATAGTTGATTAATTAAAGACTAATAAGGTACAGAAAAAGAAGAAATTTATCAAAATTGTTTACATGATTGGTGGCTATTCAAGACCAGACCAAACTGGCCTATGTATATAGGAGATGTGCTAAACATATCTTGAGGTGCTTCCCAGCTTTCGGTTCCGAAATTGTTTGATCCGTCCAATCCGATATGTGCCACATGCTGTACATCGGTCGGCAACCCGATCTCTATCTCTTGTTCCATTTCTTCTTCTCTGTATAATTCAAATAACTGAGATAGATTTTTGAACCCCTTAATGAGTCTCTGAATTCCTGAGATAATGTTGGTTCTCGGGAAATTCAAAGCCACTGATGTCCCTTTCATCTTCTAACTTTTCAATTCCTGGGCTGAAAAAAAAGATTAAATTTATGATTATAGATTTATAATGAAGACATGTCAAAAAACACACAGAGAGAAAAATCAAAATAGAAACTTTACCTGATAATACAATTAGTTTTATTGCTTTTGATTTATTTCATAGGACTATTATAATTCAGTCCTCTAAGGGTAGCTGTGGTTTTTTTTTTGAGATGTAATTCCTACTTTTACTAAAAACTTTTTAGGATATATGTGTAATTTGATACCAGTTGTTTGGTACCATGTTATTCCAATAAAAGTCTTTATTCCGATGGAAATTGGTGGATATTCCCGCTTTTATCAAAAAAAAAAAACCTAAAAATTAATGAGCAACCTCTTAATCTCTGCTTAGGATTAATTGGTGTAGCCTCTCTTGTTTAATATTTTGATACCAGAAAAATTTTAGGATGTCTTTGGTATCTGGTACCAGCTGTTTGGTACCATGTTATTCCACTTAAACTCTTGATTTCAATGGAGTCGGCGGGCATTCCCGCTTTTACAAAAAAAAGAACAAAGAAAAAAAGAAGAAGAAACTTTACCTGAAAATTAATGAAAAAACCTCTTAATTTCTTCTCAGGATTAATTGGTGTAGCCTTTCTTGTTTAATGTTTGGTACCAGAAACTTGTGAAAGAAATATGGCCACTATCTCTCTTATAGTTAAGAGAAGTGTAGAGTGCAAGTAAAGATAAAGGCAGTAGACTCTAGTGAAAGATGGTGGTTAGAGGGTATGAAATTTTTAGTGAGCCAGTTAAGTATTGAGTTGTGCATTTGCTTTGATAGCAAGATATATTGTCACCCTCCAACTTACACAAATAAAAAGGGAATAAAAAGTAAAAAAGATGATTCATTATCTGACGCGGTTTTTGTGACACATTAACTATTTTCTTTGTTTGTTGTTACCATAGATGCTCTGTGGCATGAAAGTTTAGCGGTGAATTTTGTGATCTTTCGTCAATTGTCATGAGTGTTTTGCTGTTCAAGCACAGTGCTGTCATGCAAACTAACAAGTGTTTGTTTATTTATAATGACGAAATTAATTATTTAATTGATGCGATGTAGTTGCTCTGTTTTCTGTGCATTCAGTAATTATTAAATTCATAAATCAATGTTCTTTTAATATGAAATATATCCGAACATATTGATAGCAAGCGAAATTGATGTAAGATATTTAATCCCAATGAAAATTTAATTATGCATTCTGGCAATCTCATATTTAATTATTATTTGTCTGCACAAATATCCAAAAAAGAAAATATTTTTACTGAAAAATCTAAGGACCTTTAAGTTCGTCAGCAGAATTGAGTTCGAAGACAGAAAATTTAAATATTTTTAGAATAAAGTTTAGTTTTAATCCCTAAACTATATCTTAGTTCAAAGGGGGAATTTCATGTATATCCTCAAAATTTTCAATATTACATATTTATCTCTCCAAAATTAGTAATTACATATTTATTCTTTGAAAATTGTAGAAACTCACATATTTATCCAATCTAACTCTATAACATATCAAATACCCCAAAAAATAATTAAATAATATTTTTTAGAACTTTAAAATTAATTTTGTAATATTAATTAATAATATATTGATCATTATGCCCCTTCGTTTCTGTCTTTTTAGTCCGCCTGAGTTATCTTCTCTCTAAGACGTCAAACCTCTTGCCTCTCTCTCCAAACGAAGATGGAAAAATTAAAGCAGCGAGGGGCGACATAATTTCATAAGAGGGGAGGCGACAATGGAAGATGGGGAGAAATATGTGATTTGGCACGTTTGGAGAGAGAGACGAGAGGTTTGGCGCCTTAAAGAGAAAATAACTCAAGCAGACTAAAGAGATAGAAACAAAAGGCATGATGGTCAATATATTCTTAATTAATATTGTAAAATAAATTTTAAAAGTTTAAAAAAATATTATTTAATTATTTTTAGAGATATTTGATATGTTATAGAGTTAGATTGGACAAATATGTGAGTTTGTACAATTTTCAAGAATAAATATGTAATTATTGATTTTGGAGGGATCAATACATAATATTGAAACTTTTGAGGGATATACATGAAATTCCCCCTAGTTCAAACATGCTCTTGAACTATCCAATTTGATTCGAATTAGCTCTTCCATCCATTAACTATTATCTCTGCCTTTTAATATGCCGATTTTTTTTAAGTTAGCATTTGAAAAAAAAGAAGAGATAACACAGAGTTGGCATGGAATTAGAGAAAATATCAATGTTAGCCGATAGTCGGTAGTCAGATATTATCTGCATGACACTCTTGTGGCACGTAGGTTTTATCAAATTTTTGGTGGTGCGCTTGTGTGCCACTTTTGGATACTCAGATATTCAAATAATATATGAGTACCGACTAATATTAAAAAATTTCTTTCTAATTTCCTGCCAACTCTGTATTTTTTTTTTTCAAATGCTAACTAAAAAAATTGATTTAATATGTAGATATATATCTTTTTTTCTCTCTTTGCCACTTCCAAATTAAAACTGCGTATAAAACAAGATAATATCGGAGACGATCCGATGAGCATCAGAGACCAAATACGGTTTGATATCAGGTCGGAGCCATTCGATCCACATTAAGATTAACACATATATGTTTAAGATTCGTTTAGAATTTTAGATCAAGTCTGCACAAATTTTGACGCAAATTGAACGGCTCCGACCAGCCCCATTGGACCGTTGTATCGTCTTGCACCCCTCTCTTCATCAATCCTAAACAATATATACACTCTCTTGTATTCTTGACTAAACCTCATTTTTTTTTTTTTTGGTTCCGCCGGCCTCTACCAGTTTACCTACATGTAATGCTTAAAACCTAATCCTTTGGTCCAAAATGTATTGTGCATAAGCTCCCAATTGACCAACTTCATTAGTTCCCTTGTTAGACAGTGCACCAAGAAGTCCATAGTAAATCAAGTTTGGAGTAAATTGCATATTTTTTTAACAGAATTTGAGGTGAACTAAATATTTTCAGTTATGGGGTTTCTAAATCGGTACAAAATTTAAGACAAAATTGCTTAAACTTTAAATGAAGAGAATTTATTTTTTGGAATTTATATCATGGGAAACAAATCAGTGTTATTTGATTTATTTCAATGGAAGCTGTTCAATTTTGTTGAGATTCGTGCATGAAATCACGCACGAAAAATCTGAACGAATGTTATTGGAATAACGAGGTCCTTTTATTCTAATGGAATAACCGCCGATTTTTTTCCCCATATCATGTGAACTAAAATGCCTTTATTGGGTTGGAAGCATAGTTGACAAAAATCCCGACATTTTTATTAATACCCTAAAAAAAAACAAATATCAAATATACCCTCAGTTTGAAATTATTTTTAAATATGCCCTAACCGCCCAGGGGTGGGGCGGTCCACTCTTCCCATCAAACCGCCCCCCTGTGGGGCGGTCAGCCAGTGTATACTGAACAATATGAATGAAATTTAACATTAAAAATTCGAATTTTGTTTTTAATATTTGTTAGATTACTTCTTTTGATTTATAATTAGCATATTTATACTAAAATATGTAAATTTTTTTAAAAACCATAATTAAAAAAAAATTAGCAAACCAACATGATTAGTTTGGTTTTTACAAAAATCATGCTAAATTAAAAAATACGGTAAATTACGCTAAATTACGTATGAATAGGGCCTATTTTGTGCCATCTTTCATAAATCATAAAAAATAGTAAAAAAATAGTAAAAAATAATAAAAATTGGTATTCTACAAGTTCATTATATAACTAATTTACTGAGCTACGTAAATTGGAGAATAGAAATGAAAATCTTAATCGGAAAGTTCAACTGAAGTTTTGAGACTCTTCCCTTTGTTTTTTGGCGATTCTAAATTTGGAAATTTGGCATCATAGTTCAAACGCATGCGCATTTTGACAAACTTTCCGAAAAGTGGTCATTTGCTCAAATCGGACACTCTAGCGCCGTTTTATGGCCGTTTGAAGTTTCGTCGTCGTTTTTTCGCCTTCTCAGTGAAGATATCATCTCTATTCATACGTAATTTTGCATAATTTACCGTATTCTAGCATAATTCTACGTAATTATTGTAATTTAGTGTAATTTAGTGTAATTCAGCATAAATTAACATAATTTCAAGTAATTTAGCGTGTTTTAGTATAAATATGCTAATTATATATAAAAAATGTAATCTAGCAAATATTTTAAAAAATAATTCGATTTTTTAGTGTTATATTTTAGCATTTTAACTATTTGTTTCTTAAAAAAAATAAAAAAAATAAACATAATTGCAAGTAATTCTCAAGTAATTCTCAAGTAATTTAGCGTATTTTAGTATAAATATGCTATAAAAAAAAGTTTAAAAAAAATCGATTTTTTAGTGTTATATTTCAGCATTTTAGTTATTTGTCTCTAAAATATATATATATATATATATATTCAAGGGACCAGCCGGTTTAGACATTTTTAATAAAATTTGATGGGCCTGAGCATTTTTATTAATCTTTAATTAACTTTGTATATTTTTAAAAATGTCGGTTTATACATCAAAAGAAGTAATCTAGCAAATATTAAAAACAAAATTCGAATTTTTATTGTTAAATTTCATTCATATTGTCTCTCAAATCTCTATAAAAAAAAAAAAAAAAAAAAAAAAAAAAAAAAAACTGGACCACCCCCATGTGGGGCGGTTCAGTGTGCACAGCTGACCGCCCCCTTGTGAGGCGGTTTGGTTGGAAAGTGGACCGCCCCCCAGGGGGCGGTTAGGGTAGATTTAAAAAAAAATTCAAACTGAGGGCATATTTGATATTTGTTTTTTTTAGAGTATTAATAAAAATGTCGGACAAAAATCTGATTCGATTCGAAAGACCTTACCGGACCGACCCGATTCAATTCGATCTGTGACCCAACAATTATTCAAAGTTAAACAGATACGACCAAACCCGAAAATGTCCGGCCCGTCTAATGTCAGTCTAGAAGTAACAAATCTCACTAAAATTGACGAATCCGTCCGATTCCATCCGAACCAAATCAGACTTGATCCTAATTTTTATAAAAAGTCAAACTGATTCGAAACACATCCGATCCGTCCGAAACACGGACATGGTTTAAACTGAACCATCCAAAATCCGACCCAATCCAGCTCGTGGTCCAACAATTTTTTTAAAATCAAACGGACTCTGACTGACCTGGCTCGACCAGAACTCGACCCGCCCCACCTCATTGCCACCTCTAGCTGAAAGCATAGTTCTGAGCACTAAATTACCCACAAAAATGGTTTCTATTTTCATGTAAATATTTTTTTTATCAATGAAAAATTGAAAATTCGTAGAATGGCACGTTACCACCTTACCTTAAAAAAGAGTTGGTTTCAATTTCTAAAGCTCACTTTGAGACAGATAAAGAGAGGAAGAGTTGGGGAATCCGCATAGTATATATTAGCGTACCGTTTGAGTTTATTTTCGAAACGTGCGATCAGAACTTGAACCAATCCGGCTCACACCTATAGGGGGCGTTTGGTTCATGCTTTTAGAAGATAACAGTCCATATCTTAACTCAAAATGAGTTAACTCAGAGGATACGAAGTCAGAGTTGAGAGTCTAGCAATACGGTGAGGGACGACGAAAGGAGTGATACACGTCAGCGTATTAAACGATAAAATTAACGGTTAATGGACGGTAGAGCTGATACAAACCAAATTGGTAGTTTAAAAGAGCTGTTTGAAGTAAGAAAAAAATTCAGCAAGTCCAATAAACTAAAAGCAATAGTTCAAGAACTAAAACACAATTTCCCTATTTTTTGTTCTTTTAACTGTTTTTGAAAATATGAGGTTTGAATTGTAATAGAGAAGAGGAAAAGATGTCATAGCCTACGGGCGTGATCCAAGCAAAAAAAAAAAAACTGTTTTTGAATTTCACGTCTCCCATTCATTTTCATCCATGAATTAGTTAATATAAAATGTGATAACAAATTAAAAGACAGCAGTATCTTTTCGACTCATAGCCGTCTCTTCTTTTCTTCATTTCCATCTTCAATATTAGTATATTTATTTTCTTTTTAATTACGCCAATTTCATGTCACCTTCAACATTGAACTATTTCTTGTAGGGCTGGAGTTGGTAAACAAATAAGGTGTAAAACACGTATAATAGATTTGATATTACATGAAAGTCAAATATATCCCACTCAGGTAGCATCAACTGATCCAACTAAAGTAATTTTCTACACTTGTGCCAGACTAAAATTGGGACTGGACCCAGTAGCCATTGACTGATGTCGCTCTAGTTTTTGGAAGAATTAACAAAAGTATGAGTGTTACTGTATCAAACGCTTCAATTCAGTTTTGGGACAGTTACTGTATCAGGTGGAAAGCACTGAATGTCGCTACATAGTAACTGTCCCAAAACTGTAACCCATCTTCCATTCGTACTGCTCAATTATCTGCCCCATGAATTTCCCTTTACTAACCCAGCAATGAGTTGCAAAACAAAAATTCAAAATTCATCCTATAAATTAAACAAATAAACTAACAACTAACCACCACTTCCCTACCAATTTCAATGTAACCCTCCTGTCCAAAAGTTCAATTGCCCAGTCTCAGAAACTGAGAAATTGAGAAGCACAATGGGTCAAATTTAAAAAAAGAAAAAAGAAGCAAACTTACAAGAAGAACATTGTAATCACAAGGGAGGATAGAAGTACGATGAGAGGGAAAAACCAAGAAAGAGAAGGCCACCAACAGTTGCAACGGTACGTTGTGAAATTTTGGAGGCCAGCATGCTTCCTCCTACCACGGCTACTGAGGTACAAATGGTGTGGCCCACCGTTGCACCAACAGCAACTCCTATTGCATTTTTGTGGGTTGCCAGCTGCATTTTCACAAAGAAAAGCATCAACATAAAAATACAATAATACAAACAAATTTCTCATGTAAATCTAGGAACTATGCAACACTCTCGTAAATTGAGATCTACCAATTAACATCGTAGGCACTTATATCTTAAGGCCATTCTATAGTCACAAGTTCACAATATTTAACACAGTAAGTATCTGACAGCTATTAAAAACTTCGCTGGCTCAAAATCTAGGCATAAATTAAATGATTGAAAGACTCGTATTAAAAACTGAATTCATTGTGTAAAAACTAAATAGCAAAAAAATAAATTACCGCAATGGTTGCTATTTGGCTACGATCACCCCATTCAGCTAGAAAAGTCAAGATAAATGACTGAACCAAAAAAATAAACATACATGAGTTTTCAGGTGCTGAAAGAGAATAAAATTGCAAAATTACTGGTTATGACTAGTATTCCCCAACTGAATAATCCAATGCCAAATAAGGCAAGATAAATCCAAAGAGTGTACAAATAGAGATTTAAAATCACATTCAACTGAGCCAATTGAGCATGGTGCTGTAGCAATTAAGGAATACTGGTACAGTACAGTTGCAGGACCTGACCAGGCCAGCTCACTGTGAGCATATAGCATCATAATCCCTGATTAAACAAATCAAAGAACAATGACTGACCAACAAATAAGAGAAGAGAGAACAAGATTAATTTACCTCAAGAAAGATTGGAGTGCAAAATCTTGAAAAGAACCGACGAAGAGGAGTTTTCCCTTGTCCTGCCTCAAGCTTCTCTTCTACCTATACAGCGAATCAAATATGTAAGAATACAAGGTCGGGTGAGACTTCTTAGCTGTGAATATTTGGACAAGTACTCTAAGAGATAGTATTTGGAATTCTTTTTAATTTTGGTTGGAAACAGAAATAAAATAATTGACAAAAAGAAAGCATACCTCTTCAATTTCTTTCTTCTGAGATGCCTTTGAGTCTGACTTCCAAGCAATGTATAGCAACCGAAGCCCAAAAAAACAATACAGTACTAAACCGGGTCCCAAAAAAGAGTAAGAAAATAGTTCAAACAAGCTCAGAATTTTGGAATAGATACGTGTAGAGAAACTTCCAATAGTAATACAAATAAAAATTGAGAATTATATACCTGTAGCAGCACTGTTAGTGTGTTTTCTAGATATCAGGTTCGGCACTATCCTGCCTAGTTCAGTTGATAGTATCTTTATAAGTTACAAAATACACAAAGTATTAGTCGTGTGAATATGAAACAGGGAGGAAAATACAAAAAAAAAAAAAAAAAAATTTAAGAGGCTTTCTTAAAACTTACGGTCATGACAAAGAGAGCAGAAAGTGCGCCTGACAAGACGATTGATTTCGGATGCCGCATTGCCATGAGAGCAGCAATTATAAATGTTTCATCTCCAATCTAATACACAAAAAATAAGACATATTGTTTTTATAAAAAATATAGGAAAATTGAAGCAACTTTGGCAAAATTTACTGGGAATTTGAGAAGACCTAGGCTTTTGTTTAGCAAATGCATGTACATTTATCATCTAGCTTCCAAAATTCAAATCAAATGGTATTTTGAATAGTCAATAACAGTACTGACCTCACTAACTAAGATCATAGACAAGCTAGCAAATAAAGCATCAAATAGCCCCGGTCCCACTTCATCCAAATCCACACCATGATCTTCAATTTCTCCATCTTTCCCAATAACAACCTGTACCACTCAACAATAAGTAAATGGGTTTAATTCTCATCTAGAAAAATTTATACAGCCCAGGTTATCTAATAAAAAGGAAGAGACTCACTTTAGACTTGCGACCCAGCGAATGAGACAACTCAGCTGATTTATTTTCAGAACTTCCCTCCTGAACAACAATAATTGACAAAAAAATTAGGATAAAAGAATGCAAACTTAAAATAACTGATACACCGTTTCCAACCAATAAACATCTTCAAAAATAAAAAATTAATCGAGGCATGTTATACCGGTACTGGTACGAAAGCCATATTTCATCGTATAGAGCATTGTCTACGTGAATTCGCTTAATTTGAAGAGAAGATGAAGAAATCTTACCTGAGCAGAAACCAATTCAATCGAAGAAGCCGCCAAAAGAAAGAGGAGAACAAAACAGATCAAAAACCGCCCCTTTCTAGTTCTACGAATTAGAGTCGAAAGGGCCATTTTGGAAAAATGGATTTCCGATCCAATTCGAAAAGTTAGATCTGATCTAATACATAGTCCGAGGCTCTGCTAGAAAATAAATAACGAGATCGAGAGAATTAATTTGAAAGGAAGATGGACCAAGAGTGTGATCGGGAGAAAATGGGTAAAGATTTTAATAGAGTAGTTTTCGCTTCATACAGCGCACGAACCATATGCAACATTGTTTTGATTCTAGAGCTCGTGCGCTGCATGAAGCCAAAATTACTCTGTTACATTCTTTACCCGGAGAAAATTGCAAGTGGAGCAACGAAACAGAGATGCATTTCCCACCAATAGAGTCTACTGTATTCTACGGCACACGAAACTACTACTACAAATTTTCTTATCTGCAGATTCTGCACCGACGATTCAAAAGCAGCACGTAAGATGATTGGACAAGTTGGTAAACATTTCCGCGTGGTAAAAATATCTACGCCGAGTTAAGATAAAATAAGCGGGTAATTACTCTATTTCTGGTCAGTTCCCACTTTGGAAATACGGATTAAAAAGAAAAGTCAATCTTGGGTCAAGAATGGGGTTCGCAAGAGTTCAATCAAATCCGACCCACTATGGCCCGTTAATAGAACAACTATCTAAAGTCGGCCCAATAGACCATTTCTGAAGAATTGAATTTAGACCGTGAATGAATAGGAGGAAACTTGGGTACAGTGCTAGGGGAGGATGGGGGAATTATTTGGTGGGCCCCAGTACTAGATTTGTAGGGTGCATTATTGGGTACTTTTAACTGTGTCGGTGGACATTGGGCAACCCACTCCACCTTTTTTTCTCTTTTTAACTTTCATGATATCGTCATTAGTAGTTCCATTACGACGTCACCGAGATCGCAATGAAGAATCCACCAGTTCTCCTCTCGGGTCCCTCTAAAGTCGAACTCGCATCGCTGAGTACCAGAGAGTTACTGTTCTGTGAAGTAATTGGATCCAGATCGTTCTTTTAACTTTGCACGAATCTCAAAGCACAAATAATACTGTTCCTTTCCGAATCCTGAATAGGCACCGGCTAAGAATAAATCTGGACCGTAAAGTAATGAGCCACACTTGTGCGGTACTACAGATCTTTTGGTAGAATTTTTTTTTTTTAAGAATGATTTATAGTTTCAATTTTCAAATAATATATAGAAATTTCCGGCGAATGGTTCAAACAAAAACAATAGTTTTTCTCATTTTTAGTTTAAAGTCTGTTGGTGATAATAATAAAAAATTATAACTGTCCAATCAGAAGAAGTTATTTCAACTCATAGTCACATCATGTCATATATATTATTGGTCATGGATATATTTTTTACTCGTCATTATGTCTTGATTAGAAAATATTTGTATTATTTTTCTTCCTCGTTTAAAATGCCATGGATGCTTTTGATGTGACATGGAAACAAATGAACACTTAAAATAATATAAGTATTTTGTATTTTATATAGATTATTTCATAAACAAGACTAGCATGCTACCTATAGTACAATGACATGCTGTGCTAGTTTTAAAAAATATATTTAATATGTTTCAACGCCGAATCCAAACTATTGAAACAGATCTACTTCACATGTGATATATTTACGTATAAAATTTATAATTTTTTTAATTCATTTGGTATAAAGTCAAGCGGTCAAAATAATAAAGATTTATAAGTTAATGTTAATATTCTTATTTTTTATTACTTTTTTACCGCTTGAGTTTATATTAAATGAAGAGTAGAACTAGGGTGTTCCTAAGCTCACCAAGCCCTTCCGTGAGCTCGACTCTAAAACCTATCGAATTGACTTCAAACGATATTTTCAAACCGTTAGATGTTCAATCTATATTAAAATGTGCTTGGAGACCAAATTTTACATTTTTGGAATTTTTTTACTATTTATTAAGATGGTTTGAAAATCGTTGTTTTCTAACGGTGCAGAATTTTAATAAAAATAGCGATTTTCAAACCATCTTAATAAATAGTAAAAAAATTCCAAAAAATGTAAAATTTGGTCTCCAAGCACATTTTAATATAGATTGAACATCTAACGGTTTGAAAATGTCGTTTGAAGTCAATTCGATAGGTTTTAGAGTCGAGCTCACGAAGGGCTTGGTGAGCTTAGGAACACCCTAGTTCTACTCTTAAATGAATTCAAAAGTTTATAAATTTTATATGCAAATGCATTACTCGTGAAATAGATCGATTCCAACGGTTTGATTTCGTCGTTTGAAGTCTATTCAATATAATTTTGAGAGAGTAGCATTGCATGTCACTATAATACAAGTAGCACATTAGCATTTACCATTTTCCATTTAGCTAATCGTTATTCATTTTATAAAGTTGTAGCATTTTGAAAGATATTTATTTCTAAAAATTGCTGAATGCAAAATTTTAAATAGAAGATATCTAAACTTTAAAGTTCAATTATTTCTTTTTTAAAAAGAAAATTTTCAATTATTTATTTTTTATAAAGCGATTTTTAAATTATTTCAATAAAATCTCTTTTTCCAAAACTAAGCATAAAATAACCCTGTTGTTAATGTAATTTCTTCACGGCCGCCCAAACTTTGAATTTAAATTTGAGGCGATCGTAATAATTTCCTTGCAAACAAATTTTATTTTTTAAAAGTAGATAAAGTTATTCAGACATACTGTTAATTAAAGAAGTTTGTTAAATGAATATCCGTTATATATATTCTTGTACTTCTTATTGCAATTAATACATCAATATTTATAAGAGGATTCAAATGCCTCAATTTTTTGTGCCTCCATTTTTAAAAACTTTAATAAATTAAAATTTAACACTTGAAAAGTCAAAATAAAACCATTAGATGTGATCCAAGCTGCATATCAACCCAATATTTTATATACTAACACTTATAATCCAGGTTTGAGGAATCATCCAAATTTACAAGAACGACCAAGCTGCATATCAACCGAATTGTCAGCAAAATCGCCCACAACAACCTTACCCACCAAGGCAATTTGATCAAGCACCACCTCGCAGATCATACCTCGACCACATGCTGGACAAGATCTTCAAATGGCAGGAGGAAACCAACGAGTCGATCACCTTAATGATGAAGTCACTAGCAAATCAGACAAAGAACCTAGAGGATCAAGTCTCTCGTATGGCACGTGACTTTGCATCATACTCACATGACACATGCAACAGTATGACAACTCGAAGAGGCACCCACTACGCCATCCGTCGATGCCAAAAGAAGTCTACCATCAATCACCAGAACACTCGCTGCCAAAAGAAGTCTACCGTGGACTCAATTCATGGACTGTTTTGATTCTGATCAAATCTCCACCATTGATGCTATTTTCGACAGAAATCTTCTGAGAGGAAGCGATTGCTTCAGCGACAAGCTTTCATAGCTATTTTTGGCTTCATCTAAGCAAACTTGAAATGCACTCCAAGTTTGCACTACCTCCACTACTTCCACTACTCCAAGTTTGCACTACTTCCACTATAAATGCCCCTCTTGTAATTGATTTTAGTGTGCATGTTTAATTGTGTTAAGTCCATAGAATAGAGATTAGCAATCCTCATTGCTAGGTTAGGTTAAAGAGTTACTTAAAGAAAAAAGGGTAGCCATCGGAAGCTAAGTAGGAGAAGAAGGCGTCATCTAAGGAGGCAGATGTTCATCCATCTTCAATTGGGTTATAATTTATGTTCTATTTATTTTATTCATTTTATTTTGCCATGACCATGCATGAGAAGCTAAATTTCTCATCTATAGGGTGAGAGTTGTACTCGAATTCTTAATTATGTTTTAGAAACCATAATTGACAAGTAGTTGCGCTTGCATGCAGTTAGTGACAGCACCGTATGCGTTTGCACTTATGACCAGAAACTAGATTAAACAAGTAAGGAGGACAGATAGCTTGATCCCTGGAAGCTCATTTTCTATACACAAAGTATTTATTTACTGTTTCTATTGTTCCTACAACTAAACAATCCAAACAAATAAACTAAACAACCAAAACAACTAAAAACCTAGAATCAATTGATGTTAGATCTCTTAATACACTATCCTGTGGATCGACATCCCGATTTATACTATATGATAGGTTCATGCGCTTGTGAATTGATTGTAAAGTAGACAATTAGGGTTATAAATATTTATTAGCTCTGATTTTGACCTATCAATTATATGTTTTGCAAATTAGTCAAACTACACAGAAGATTGCTTACAACAACACGATCTACTTCACGAGTGAGACATTTACTTGTCAGATTTATAAATTTTCAACATAATTTAATATAAAGTCAAGTCATAAAAATAAGGTTAATAATTTAATTTTAACGTGCTCATTTTTTATTGCTTGACTTTATACTAAATTAATTCAAAATTTTATAAATTTGGCATGTAAACACATAACTTGTGTTGTAGATCAGTTTCAACAGTTTAGATTTATTATTTAAAAAATGATCTGATAAGTTTTCAAATCAAGCTAATAAAGAGTTTGGTGAGCTTAAAAACACCCTAAATGTACTCTATATATCCTCATACTACATATACGGCATGCAGTGTCGTTTTACTTATATAAAACTGTATTTCAAAACACTGCTTTAAACCATACTAAAGATGTAGTTATAACACCTCCAACATTATACATGATACTGTGTGAGATTTGGGAGTGTTATTTGGAGTATTGTGTGTTGGGAGTGAAATTAAAAATAGAAAGAGTTTTCTCTCTGTGTTTTTTTTTTTTTTTTCCAATCTCTTCTGCATGCTGTTCTAACCGTTCATTAGAATAGCAAAATGGTGTCGTTCTCATGCTTTTGCATATAATATTTAGCAATAATCTATGCAATAAATAGTACTCTTATATATTCGGAACATGCTAGAAGAGAATTTGGCAAATAGCCCTTATATTTTGGTGTTATATATATTTTCAGGGACTTCTACCATACAATATTTGAATTTATAACGAACAACTTTAGTGTTGCTCATATAAGTTCCCAAATAATGTGAAGGAAAAAAAAGGCACTAATATTCATAGAATTTTACAAAAAATAGAAGATTAACCTGTCAATGTTTTTAATGTAAGAAAAAAACTATAGAAGTACGCTTTTGATTTAAAATATGAGTGAGGTTATGATAATATGCATATTACGGATCGATTCATACTAGAGATTAATATTTTTATTTTGAAACTTTCAGTCGATCCGAATTATTATACATGATCTCCGTATATAAATATACTTAGAGATCAAATTTTACATTTTTTAATTATTTTATTATTTTTTAAATAGGTAGAAAATCACTTAATTTAAAAAAACTAAAAAATTGTTGAATTTTGTTTTCAAGTATATTTTTATACACATATTATGTATAACAATTTGAATCAGTTGTTTAAACTTAAAAAAAAATATAAATATGAATCTATAAAACAGATCATTCTGTAATATGTAATATGCATATCACCATTACCTAACTCTATGAATAATTGTAAATTTTTACTCTATCCTAATATTTGTTCCATCCCATAGTATTTTCTGGTGCCACACCTGATCAGAGCAGCTCGTGTACACAGCAGAATTTTTGCAAACTGACTCGAGTCAAGCTCAATTTATTGATGTTGTTTTGAATAACCTAGTTTTTCCCTCTCTTGAATATATCTAAATTTGGAAAAGTACATGCTGGACATTGCAAAAACAAAGAAGAATAAAAAAACTAAACCAAGGAAAGACCAATTGTTTTATCTTCTCCTTGTTCAATGTTTCTCCTAAAAATAGGAGCAATTAAAACATTTGAGGACAATATTCTCCTGCGACTAACGCCTGCCAATTACGGTCAGGCTCGCCGTTGTTTGATCGTCGGACGACTATGATCACTCCTCGGCTGTACCGTGCATATCTATCGCAACAATTAGATGCTACAAGCCATGCACTCTCCTTAGGTACATATCTGTTTTAATTTTTCATTGGTTTTCTTTTTTGTAGTAAGTTATGAATTGTGATCAGATATAATGCTTTAAAGGGTAATGCAGTAATGCACATTTTGTGAATGAATTGTAATTTAGTTATTTCTTGGGTGATAATTGATAAATTATGCGGAGTTTCCCATTGATTCATCTTGTGGCGGTGATATCAAAACAAGAGTATGTAGAACTACGGTTGTTTTTAAGCTAGTGATTTTTTTTGGTGAGATTAATTTCAAATTTTATTAAATTAGTTTCAAATAACGAATTTAAATCGTTGAAATTGATATGTTTTCTGAGTGATGTGTGATATATATAAAAAATTTATAACTTTTCGAATTAATTTAGTAAAAAGTCGAGCTGTCAAAAAGTGATGAAAATAATGAATGTATTAAGATTAATTTATAATTTTTCTTTTTGACAGTTTGCCTTTTTATTAAATTAATTTGAAAATTACAAATTTTGAATATAAAGTCATTGAAGTAGATCGGTTCTAACTGCTTGGATTCATTATTTGAAGTTAATCTGAGAGGTTTTGAATTTGGTGAGTTAAAAACTAACCTAACTTTACTCTAAAAAACAATTATTATCTAAAACCAATCATAAAAACACAAAAAATAATCATAGGAATCATTTTTAAAATAAAAATTTCATTCATCTCAACAATATTTCTTTTTTAAATATCATTACGGAATTCGAGTATGCATTTTCTCATCAAACGTCAAGACTTGTTCCCATCCTTTCTAAAAATTTAACTTAGATTATACTAATCTCAACAAACTCAAATATATCGAGATGCGTAATAATAGAATTTATTCCCAGTTCACATTCTAGCTAGTCACGGAATTCTTAGTGTAAGAATTAGTTATAAGTGATCAACTTTTTTGCTCTAACTCAGAACTCTTTCAGATCATGTTTCGTTGCCACTTAATATATTTTTTCAGAAAAGGTTGCTACTTACATTAAAAAAAAGGGTTAAATTGAAATAAGTTGTTGGAAAATAAATTATTACCTATGACAGTAGATCGATTATGTACAAGAATGGATCCATGAATTACGTCAGAGTAGGGCAAAAAAATAGTTAATTGAGTCAAACCTATTAGCGGAGGCGAGCAACAATCAACGGACGAGGCGTTCGTTGCTTTTCTTTATCTCTCTAAGGAGATAGGAGTAGGTTAGGTTCAATTAGCTCTAGGACCGTACGATTAGCATCAAGATCTATGCGCACGGATTTTGATACAGATACACAAATCTTTATGCAAATCGAATGGTCATCACACCCATCGAATCAAGATAGGTCCTATGCCCATCGGACCTACTCTGATTCCCTCTCTAAGTAGCAAAGGAGCAGTTGTTGTCACGGAGGAGCAGCCGAGCAGCGAAGGTCGAAGAGCAGTTATCCGCTAATTTTCTTTTCTCTGAAGAGTAGAAGAGCATAGTGTTTTCATTTTTCTTTCTTTAAGTTAACAAATCAGTAGTGCACATAGCGGTACGATTTTTAATAAATATATGAGTAGGGTTAAAATGCACTATTGATTTTGTGCTTCAATCATGTTCCACGTTTTTTTTTTCTTTTTTTCAAAGTTCGAACAATTGATCTGAACTGCTCAATATGATCTTTGTATTAAAATGTGCTTAGAGACCAAATTTTATATTTTTTGAAATTTTTTTTCTAATTTTTTAGATAGGTACAAAATCACTATTCTCAGAAGATTCTGGATCATCCAAAACAGTGATTTTGTACCTATCTAAAAAAATAGTAAACAAATTTTAAAAAATATAAAATTTTGTCTCCAAGCACATTTTAATATGAAGATCATATTGAGCGGTTCGGATCGATTGTTCAAACTTTGAAAACAGATAAAAAGACATAGAGCATGATTGGAGCACAAAACCAATAGTGCGTTTTAACCCTACTCTATATATATATAGAGCGGAGACAAAACAAAGTAGTGAACTTAGCAAACTTTATTTAAAATCCACAAAAGTTTTATGAACAATGCATAAGACCCGCTCAACAAAAGAAAAAAAAATTGATTGTAGAGCTCTCAAACATGGTTCCAAAATCAGAATCGTAAGTGGAATTAGCAAGTTGATCACGAAATTAGAATAAGATAAATAAGTGAAAATCGGCTGAATCAAATCGGATACTTAGATTTTTTTTAACCATGTCTGTTTTGTATTAAAAAAAAATAGGATTTTTTAATAAAATTAATTTGTTGAATAATATTAAAAAAATATGTAAAACACTTATTTTTCGTAAAAAGCTTGTTTAGAAACTAATACATTAAAATAGCTTTAATTAAGTGAATAAAAAGCAAATTCAAACTTTGAACTGAAATGCAAAATAAGGTTCTAATTCCGACTAAAATTTTAAATTAGAAATTAAAACATATTATATTAAGAGGAGGAATCTAGTTACCACAACTATTTTCTACATTTTCAAAGTCCAAATCGTCGATCCAAACCGTTCAACATGATCTCCACAATAAAATGTGCTTCCAGATCAAATTTTACATTTTTTTTGAATTTTTTTTTATTATTTATTAAGATGGGTACAAAATTCAATGGTCTGAATATGACTGGTTTTTGTACCCATCTTAATAAATAGTAAAAGAATTTAAAAACAATGTAAAATTTGATCAGGAAGCATATTTTATTATGGTAACTAGATCCCTCCTCTTATATTAAATAAGAAAAGGTATATTAAGACCAAATCAATTGAATCACTTTCTCATAGCTTTAGTAACACTTGTCGGATTCGTCGATTTAGTGCGATTTCGTCGAATTTTCACATGAAATTTGTTCAAGCACGTAACTCGGGTAAAAATTGAACTGGCATTGACCGATTCCAGTATGACTCAGCCAATTTTCAAAAGCATGCTCTCCACAAAGGTAGGGCAATTAATTTTTTAGAATGGAGCAAAAACTCAAAATCCAGTATTCTAAAAATTATTTTTGAAAATTCAGAATAGGGCAATTGTCCACTCCTAGCATAACTTGGGTCTGCTTTTGAGACAAATAAATATAGAGTAAGTTAATTTGTCTGAAAAAATAAAATAATTTATTTCCAATTAACTTAGATTTTCCTCTATTTTACTTATATTTTATTCCTCGTTTAATTATTTATGCGTAAAAATACGGAATTTATTACTTTTCTTATTCTTCAGTCAAAAAGGAGATGACACATCATATGGAAACAAAAAGGAGGTGAATTATGATAATTTTAGATATAAAAAAAATACAGCTGGTATAGCATACCCTCGTGGATTCATGATAACGCATTGATATATGCTTAAGTATGACACTTATAGTGCGTATATTCTCCAATATAAATTAGGCCTGAAGTCAACGCAATTAAGTCCCCATGGACCCTTAGATCACACTCAACCCTCATCTCCTTTTCTAGAATTCTCTTTTCAGTTTCATCTTTTGCACTTTAGTGTTCTAGAAATATAATAAATACTTTAATCGCAGAGTATGAGAAGTTAGCTACTAGCACTAAACAGTTTAACTATGTGTTATTTTATGATCTCCACGTGTAAAACAGTTTTTTTCTTCTGCCAATCCTAATAGAAGCTTGTTGTAGTGACTAGTGAGAATATTATTGAGTGACAAAAAAAATGACATTTTAATTTATTAAATAATATATTTCTGATTAACAGACAAAATATATAGTTTTTTGCAATTATCAAACTGATGAAGAAATAAAATATATGGGTACATATAAAAGTAGAACAAATGAACAATACATACATCAAGCAGTAAGTAATTTAAAATATATAGCTCACTTGTTAATAAGTATTCTTTTTAGATGAACATATCTAGTTGAATTAGCACTTTTCATTAGATTTATTTAAAAGTTGTATCTTTCATGAAAATGAGATTCATAGAAGATAATACTATGTTTTATTACCAATGCTTCTAGATTTCTCTGGATCAGCAAATTTTCTAAGATAATAAGAACTCTCTTAATCTTTGTTGATTTTCATCCTATTGGGCATTTTTTTCATAAAAAAAATCTAACAGTCTCTTTAAACTGCGAGCAACAAACATCATACTTAAAAAATAATCAATTTGATATTCTAGTTTCATTTCTTCACAAAGTATTTTTTTTTTTTTTTGCAAACCAATGCACATGAAATACTTTAAGCCTAAAATAATTTTCAAAATTTTGAATTTTGTTAGTCGTTTACATTTATTTAGAATGAATTAAAGATTTCTCGACATATTATAATTTCATTATGTCCGGTGTGTTGAGTGGGTATCCTTTGCGGTACCGCAAGGGATAGAATTAATTTTGACTGAGCTATGGTTTCTCGAACCTAATTTAGATTTAAGGGATTCTTTAAGATTTGTGTAAGGTTAATATAAACGGTCCAAATTTCATTGTACCACGACGGATAACTGACTGGATCTGAATTCCAATGTGTCCATCCTCATGTTGACATTGACCCATTGTTAGATTTCACATGTAGTAAAAAAAAATGAATTTACCCGTGCAATTGCAGATTTGCAGCTGCCCCTTGACCTTGTCTAAATAAAATTAAGACAACTTCATAATTTCATTGTTTAATTGATTAAATAATAAAAGCTGTTGGGGAAACTCTGTAATCAAGCAAAACCTACTCCTAGTAAATCGAGCCAAAGCCAGGCTAGCGCCGTAAAGTATGAAAAATCCACTGCACGAATCACGAATTATTATTTCTTTCTTCGTGGGGCCCGCTAATAAATAGTGCTTAATTCCATATTGCTTTCAGTAATCACACGGGCTTAATTACACTTGTCTTCTCACCAAATCTGCCACTGCTATTATAGTAATGGGACCCCTCTATTTAATATTCGTCTGGTATAGTAGAGTGTGATTTATTTAAAGGATGAGGTGCTCCCCGTTTCGGCGCAGTGTTCTGTGTTGCGGGTGAATGTTAGGAAAAAATTTACATGGCAGGAGCAAAATTGAGCAACACTCCGTGGAGAGTGGTTCGATGAGCATTAGACCAAGGTCTGAGTTATTTGATCCATATTAAGATTCGTACATACTTGATAAGCTAAAATCTTAAAGTTATTCTAACCTCGCATCAGACCTCTTTTAATTTCAATCTATAAATACTATTTGTGTTATAGATCATTATAACTTACAATAATAATAAACCATTAATTACCTATTGAAAATTTAAGTAACCATTCACAATACAATGATTTGATATAAAAATATTGTAAGTTACTACGACAATGAAAAACAAAATTGATATTACTATAAAAAAAATGAAAGTAATGACAACTAACAATTATTCGATCAGTAAGGAAATTTTGTGAACTTTGTATATTCCTATTTTTCAAGCTACCAATACGAGAAGTAAAAAAAAAAAAAAAAAAAAAATTACAATTGTTTACTACAAAAAAAAGGAAACGTTTTGTATTATTACTATATGGACAACAACATGATAGAAGCTACAGAAAATCTGTAGTAGAAAAATATAGGGATCTGAAAGGGGTTAGCGAAAAAGCACAAGAAATAAGAGTCACCTGACGCAGCGTATCCGAAACCTACACGTGGCCTCTTTGGGGCCGTCCTTTTCCGACCCAGCGGCTTGTGTGGGTCCCACAGAGACCGGAGGCCAGCAGCATGCGCAGTTTAGGCAGCATTAAATGTGATTTGCTGTCGGTTACACCTGGAGCAGGCTCTTTCTCAACCGGATTGTATATTATGTGCCAAATGAAAGCTAAAAACTTTGTCCGTACAAAATTAATAAGCGGAAGAGTTAGGTCGTTGACTAAATCAGAATTAGGTCTAATACTTTGATTAAAGGATTTCTTTCTTTGATATTCGCTCTTGGTAAGAAAGCGTCTTAAAAACAATTCGGCATTTTTGCAGATCGTTTGGTTTTATAATAAAAAAACTTTTATAATTAAAAAATAAATAATTTTTAACTATACAATTAAATATGGAAATAGTATAACTAATTCAATAATTTAAAACACTTGATAATTTGACGCGTTTTAGAGGTCTTAAAGTTTAATAATCTTTGTGAATTCTTTTAAAAAAATCATATGACAAGTATTAATTAAGACATTGTCCATATTTGAATTAGGACTTTAGTTCTTACGTAGATGGTTAATTATGAAATAATTAAACTGACCTAAACAGGTGTAATCATGACTTTAGAAAGTCTAAGTTAAACTATTTATCTGAATAATTTTTAAAGAGAAACTTATATGGAGAATGAAGAGAAAAGTAAATATTATTCATTTTAACTCATTTCTTCCTTAGAACCACGGTTTGTAAGAAGATTTTCAATATTTTCTCTTTCTACTTAAATTTTCATTTTAAACTCCACTAAATAACAATATTTAGACCATCTTAGTTTAAATATTCTTAGCTTTAAGCATCCACGGTTATTGCAAATAACTTTGAAATCTCAAGGGAACGAAACACTATTATGGTGTTTTCTGTACGAACTGCTCCAGGAATTGGAAAAGATCTTTCGCGTTCCGTTTGTTAATTTTTTTTTTTAGAGGTGTGCGTTTCGTTCGTTCGAAACCCGCCGCGTTCCCACCCGCCTGTCTCTACTCCGCCGGCCTATTCGGCACGGGTCGAATCCACCTTACAATTATATCTAATCGAACCGTTGATCGCGTCTACCAATGGTCGATCTGACAGGAGATACTTGGTCTCAGGTTAAAGTTAAGTTGCTCTGAGAGGAACAGACCGCATTAGCGGTTTAATTAAACGGTTTCCAGTCTTTGGGGGTTAAGTAAACACCAATATACGATAAGTTTCTATACGAGAGCCCAGTTTGTACCCAGAGTTTATTTCCGTTCCTAATTGTCACTTCTCATTGAATATATTACTGTTAAGTTGTGGAATATAAAAATAAACTATATGTATATTATTTTTGCATCATGGTAAAGCAATACATCTATGTTTTTTAATTGGAAATGTTTTATACATGTCAAATCATATATATAATGTAAATATGAAAGAGTCCATTCATTGTGAAATAAATTTGTGTTAAAAATACATTTTTTTTATCTTTTACTATAATGTGTATGTTAACATAGTGTCATTAAAACTTCTAACCATTAACATGTAATATATTTTAAATAATTTAGTAATTATAATAATTAGACAAGCTGTCATATTGCTTCAACCGTATATGAGAACATACATAATAAATTTTATCCCAAACTAGCATAATATTTACATCCTAGTGATGATTTAACTTGTTATGAATATAGCAAATAATTAAAACATTCATACAACATCAACTATGTTTCTTAAACAACTACTCAATCTAAATGCATTTAAAAGTTATCATAAAAGAGGCCATGATATGAAATTCAGTTGAAATATTATTATAAAAAGTTCTCTTTATCTATATTTTTGTGCAAGATTATCACTGTGCAATTGAATTCAAAAACATTATTTTATCTTTACAGGAACTCGTTTTAATTTTCAATAAAAGTATCATTTTTTGACAAATCATAAATATTTGCATACAAATAAAAAATATCAAAATGAAAAAAAAAATACTGGCACTCCCTCTGAGCATGTCTAAACATGTCGTGGGGGACGTAACGGAGTACGCATAGCAGCGGTAACTCGGAGAATTGTCCGTTCGGGGTTCTCTCGCGCGGGTGGAAAAGGGGAACAAAACGACTGGCTGTCGGAGCCCCAATGGCTGGCTCTCATTACACCTCCTCACCTTTCCCCTCTTCTCTTCTCTCCCTCTCTCTCCCTCTTCTGTGGAGCGTAGCAAAATAACACACACCCCTTCTATTTTTCTCCTGCTCCCTCACTACTTCGATCGCCGCTGTATGCCTGATCGCATGCTGTTGCGATCGCCGTGATGCACGCAGGAGGCGGTGGCGGAGGCGCCGGCGGTGGAATCCCGCCCAGACCCAACGCCACGTCAGCTCCAGAGGGGTCCTCCACCAGACCTGGCGGAGATGAAGGTCAGAATTTTGTCCGATTCCTTTTTCAGTTGCGTGTTTCGCTTATGGTCTTTGTGGGTACTGTAGCAATGTTGTTTGTTTTGATTTTTAACAGCGTTTTTTTATATTAGTTTCAATTGTTGTGCTTCAATTTTATTTTTTAACTCGGGAATTGAAGGGAAATTCACGGAATTTGGGTTGGAGTTCTTCTTGTGCTGTTTATTTCCTTTTCCTCTGTCTTTTTGTATCTGAAGCGGTGATGGGTCCCCATCACTACTGCTGCATCATGAGTGGCAGTGCATCTGCTGTCGGTGCTCTGGTCAGCCCAGAGAGTGATGAATTCGAGAGTTGCTTGCACTAAGGGTTTCCTCTTTTAACTAGTTTGTGCTTTTATTTTTAAGTACTGTAGCAATGCTGGTATGTTTAAGTGCGTTGTAAGTTATATGAATAATTCCACTAAATGATCCTGAAATTCTGATCTGAAATTAGTATTAATTAGGTATGGTCTGTGTCGAGGTAATTTGTTTATTTCTTATCTTCTCCTTTTCTGTCAATTTCCCTCTTACACCTGATTTTGTGTATTATACAACCACCCCTGTTTCTCCAATTGCTAGTGCATGATAATGGCGCAGTCCTGCTGTTCTAGGAGAAATCCTGGATGATAATTTATTAGGCTTTCTTTGCTCGTTCTCTGTATGTTGGCACTGTAATCACATGCTATTTTTGTGCAAATCAGGTATTAATTTCAGCAGACTAATATGTGTACCGAATTAGCACATCCTGAATACGAGTATCCCTAGCTAGCTATGAGTACATTTGTGGTCACATAACAGAGAAAGCAAGCTCAGAGTAGTGAAATTAGTGTATTTCCTTGATTTACTTGTATGAAATTTGCAACAATGGTAAAACTAGATAATTTGTGTAAATATAATTGTACTTGAGCTCGCAGGCTTATTAAAGAAAACGTATTTTGTTGATACTCTTTTCTCAAGCTACTACCTCAATTAACATGCACTTGATCTAAGCAATATCTAAAACTATGTAGCGGTTTCTTTTACTGGTGCAGATGCAATGTGGCAAATGAGCTTGAGGGGAGGCGAACAAGTAGATGCAGGTTCGTACCCCGAGCGTCCAGGGGAAGCTGATTGCTCATACTATATGAGAACTGGCACATGCCGATTTGGGATGACATGCAAATTCAATCATCCTCCTAATAGGGCTCTGGTAATTTTTTCCTCTCACTTCTTATTTGTTGTTTCTGTCTGTATTGTCAGTTGAACACTGCATGCCAGTAGTTTATTGAATTTAAAACGAGCGTATTCCTAGCGGAAAGTTTACAGACTTTGTTTTTCTTAATAGTTTATTGCATATGTTGACTGTTGTAGTCCCTTAATTTCCTTTGATGCAGAGTTTGATTTATTTGTTTATATATATCATATGTTTTGGCTATAGTCTAGTTAATGAACTCTGCTTTTCACCTTATATCAATGCCTTTAAAATGTTTGGCTTCTTCTCTCTCTGTCCCTCTCTTTAGTTGTATTTTTCCTTTCTAAAATGGCTTCGTTAATGTGGTCACGAAATCATTGCAAAAACCAGGTTCCTATACAAAAGTTGTATATTATAATGTGAGACTTTTAGGATGTATAAAAGTCCTTAAAAATCGGTAAAGTGTTGCATTATTACTTCCTTTGAGACCTTGTTAAGCATTTTGCTTGCATCAATTGTCTTGCTAACATATTTAATTTATTTATTGTTAAGGTCATGGCAACTGCAAGACTTAAGGGAGAGTACCCACAAAGGGTTGGTCAAGCTGAGTGCCAGGTGAATTTTTTATATTTCTGTCATTAATATTTTTGTAATTTTCTCATATGCATTTTTTTTTAAATTTCAGCTGGATCATGTTAGTGCATAAAATTCCATTATTCTTACTCTCTGGATTTTTTACAAATTTGTCCTTGAAGTAAACTCTTTCCCAATTTGGGCCCTAAAAATTCGAAACTCCCATTTTGGCCCCAGAGTTTTCGATCTCTACCAAGTTATCTAACATCTCTCACATGAGTAAATCTGAAGCAACATCATCATGCCATCATTGGTATCATACAATGTTGGCAGCAGATTTCTGTCCGATGCAACTTCTTTTGCAAGATTGGTCTTAGAATATCTGCTTGTCTCACTTCTATGTCATACTCATCTGTTTCTAATGCCACTAAATTTGAATAGAATAAGATGGACTGGTTGCCAATGTTGCCCTTTATATGAATTTGTTAAGGGTGATAATGAAAAAACTTAAGTTCTTGAATAACAACATGGGAAATACTAAAATTTTAGGAACTCAATTGAGAAGTTTTGAAAGTCATGGGACCAAAAATGGGAAAAAACAAAATTTACTGGGAACCAAATGGGAAATATATCTTTTTGGACTAAGATGGTAAATTTTGGAAAAACAAGCATCATTTGTGTACCTGAGGAAAGTGTTGGCTCGAAATTTGATGGGATATATTGTGTGGATACTGGCCATGCTGACATCATTTTGTGTGCATTCCAGCCAAGACCAATTGTAATGGAAACTTTTGGACCAAAACTTGTTTCAATTTAGGGACCAAAGCTAGGGGTGTTCATCGGTTCGGTTCGGTTGAAACCAAACCGAACTAGGCAAACCAAAATAATAATTCGGTTTCTAAAATAGAACCGAACCGAACCGATTTAGCATTGCAACCGAACCGAACCGAACCGAACCGAACCGAACCGAACCGAACCGAACCGAACCGAACCGAACCGAACCAAAGTTTTATTTCGGTTTGTTCGGTTTGTTCGGTTCAAACCAAAATATATTAATTTTTTTATTTAAAGCAATTGATTTATAATAAACCAAAGTATATTAAGAAATAAACCGAAGTATTTAAAGCAATTGATTAAGAAATAAACCGGGACGGTCCGGACCAAATTCATAATATATAAAAGTTCAGTCGGTTCGGTTATTTTGGTTTTGAAAATTTTCAAACCGAACCGAACCAAAATTATAATTCGGTTTTAAAAAGCAAACCGAACCGACCATTAAACCGAACAAACCGAACTGTTTGGTCCAAACTAATTCGGTTCGGTTCAAAACCGACTAAACCGGACCCAATGAACACCCCTAACCAAAGCGGAGAAATGATGGTACTCCAGGGAGCATCTTTGTAATGTAGTACTGGGTTGGTTTTTAGTAACAGTATTTATCTATCTGGCAGCAAGGAATATTTAGTTTATAACGGTGATTTCTGCTATTTTGCTGAGCTATAATTAAATTCTGACTACTTTTGTTTGTACTTTGACAGTATTATTTGAAGACTGGAACTTGCAAATTTGGAGCTACATGCAAGTTTCACCATCCAAGAGAAAAGGCTGGAATTGCCGGACGTGTTCAGTTGAATGTTCTAGGCTATCCTCTACGACCGGTATATATTATCTTATAGTAATTCTTTATACAAGTTCTTTTTTTATTAATTGTATCCTTGTATTTCATTGCTATCTTTATTTCAGAAGCCTTGTGTCATCAATGGGAAAATAGGAAGAAGTCAATCCGGCTGGTAGTAAAATTTGGACTATTTATATATATGTATCCATGTATTGTCTACATCATGGAGTAGGTTTTGCGCTATGTAATCTGTATGCCCGGTGTTAAGTTAGATTCGTCAATACAGTTATAATAATTTAAGTATTAGTTATTCATCTACTCATGCAGGATGAAAAGGAGTGTGCATATTATTTACGTACAGGGCAGTGTAAATTTGGAGGCACATGTAAATTCCACCATCCCCAGCCCTCAAATGCTATGATCGCCTTACGTGGTGGCGCTTCATCTTCTTTATATTCTCCACAAGCTGTAACTTCTCCTGTTTATACTGCACGCGCTTCCTATATCACAAGCCCAAGGTGGCAAGGGCCTTCCAGTTACGCGCAAGTGATTTTGCCCCAGGGTCTAGTTCAGGTCCCAGGATGGAACCCCTATCCTGTAAGTTCGTTTCACTTGTGCTTTTGCATAGATCTAGTTTTCCTCTGTTTTCGTACCAATATTTTGTCAATTTTTACTTTCACCTTTCTGAATATACCATGCAACTTGGCAGATCATTTATTTTAATGTGAAACATAATGTACACAATATACTCCTAGGAGCAAACACCAGCAATTAAGACAGGAACGTTTGGCAGTCTTTGAAGAATTAAGGAGAGGAGAATTGCAACTGGCATATCTCTGTTTTATTAGGTTCACATTTTTTTATAGGATGATGCATAATTTTGTGGTATTGTATTGCGGCACAACTGAAATTTTTTTCCCTCAATTGTTTTCACCATTTCATACTGACTTGTCTGACAAGTTTCTCATGACCCCTAGGCACCAATGGGTTCCCCATCTCCAGATGACCCACAAAGAACCACGGCGGCCGCACAATATTACACCACCACACGTCAGACCGATGTTCCAACTGATCAAGGAGCGTACCCATCTTACCATCCAGGATCTGTTGTGTATGCAGTTCAGAGAGAGAACGTTTTCCCAGAGAGACCCGACCAGCCTGAGTGCCAGTTCTACATGAAAACCGGTGATTGCAAATTTGGTGCTACTTGCAAGTTTCACCATCCGAGAGAGAGGCTAGTTCCTGCTCCAAATTGTGCGCTCAGTCCCATTGGCCTTCCTCTACGCCCTGTAAGAAATTCCTTTTTCTATTTAAGGAAAATTTACAAGAGGTCCATAACTTATTTTGAATTTGGTGAATTTCTGTCTCTTTTCATTATGCAGAGACAACCTACTCAGTAAGAAATTCTCAATAAACTGCTAGCCACTATTTTAGTGCATATTTACAATTAAATTAACCAGGGGGTATCACTGAAATGGAAAACCTCCATGAAAATGGATCGAACTTTTGGGGTAATAATTATCAAGGAAACAGGATTAGAAGGGCTTAATGTTTTTTTATTAGCATTATTATTGTCTCTGTAATTGATAATAATTACACTGCTGTGCTAAGTTAAAAGATAACAATTTAAAACTTTAGCTAGCATGAGGGATTCTCTTTTGCAGACAAGTGAAAGTAATTGTCTTTTGTTACAGTTGTTTTTTAATTAGACTTGTCTTTTTTTTTTTTTTGGCATTTTTACACCTTTATGCTTTGAACTTTGTAGTTTGTCACAAAGTATTACGAAGTAATTGGACCATAATTTGAATTTGACAGGGAGAACCGATGTGTGATTTCTACTCACGCTATGGTATTTGCAAATTCGGGCCTAATTGCAAATTCGACCATCCTATGGGACATTACATGTATGGTCTTGCAGCATCTCCTCAGCAAATATCGACCAGTGACAGGAACAATGAGAGAGAGGCATCACAAAGCTCTTCATAAAAAAAAGGCATTTGCCAAAAAAAATTCTTCTTTAATTTTCTTGACCGTAAGAAAAAAAAAATGAAAAAAAAAATGAAAAAGGAAAATGAGAAAAGAGGTAACTCATCTGCAACTCAAGTTCCACGAAAAAGGAGATCAGCTGGGTTATTTGGTTCCCGCAATTGTAGATCTCATATATAACCTGTTTTGCTTCATGTAAATGGGGCAAATTTTTTTTCTTATAAAGATCTCTGATGGTGTAATGATCTTTTCTTTGGGGGTACCTTTGTTGTAGCAGTGGCTCGTGGTCTCTCTCTCTCTGTTTCTCTCACTCTCCCTCTTTCTTCTTTTACTTGTAGATAGTAATGTAATAATTCACGAGGGCAACTGCATTTTTTTCGTAAGTATCATTATCGAAGGTAACGACTTAACATGTTCTGTTTTTATATCTTTTGAATAAAAGTGTAATGGATGTACTTCTTGCAATTTGATTCATGTGCAAGCTCTTTCTGTCAGCTTTATAGTGATATTATTTTACATGATTGGTGGCATTTAACAAGCATAAGCAAATTTGATTGCTGTAAATTGCTTCTTGCATATAATTAAAAATTATTGTTTATTCACAAAACAGTAAAGCGGCTCCTGCACTTAAAGTTAAATACAAATGATTCGAAACAAATATTCTCATTTGGATAACTAAAGGAAAAAAAAAATAATAATCGGTAACACCATTATTTCTATCGTGGCGGTTAATGAAAACTGTACATGGTGTCACCGTGTCACCTACGGAAGCGTCCAATGGGCATTGAAGCACCTGATTCGCTTCATAAGTCGTGCGCACTTGATCCGTCCGAATATTGAAATGAATTGAACAGTGCCCGCTTCGGCCACTCACATTCCTCTTTGTTCTTTTTTCTTTTCTTTTCTTTTCCGAAGTAATTATCCCATGTATCCTCTTTAATTTTATTTCTTTTTGTATGCTCTTGCAGTTGCTCAGCCCACGTTGACATACATTTTACATCTTTTTTTTTTCCCATGAAATACTGGGGTCTCAAGGACCACCATTTCTATAATTCTATTATTACTGAAAGCAAAACTAACAACCAATATGAGTCAAGGGGGTTACATAAATTACCATCCCTTGTTACAGAACGAACTGACACATCCCATAAAAAAAAAACATGTCTCAAACTATAATCGATCATTATCAGGTTATAATCTGACATCCAGTGAAAGGTTCCTGAAGTGAGGTAGTAGCAGCTGACAGAATCATTTGCTTGAGCAAACAGTTCTTCTATTTGCTGGTTGCATTGTCTCGTGTGCCTCACAGAGTCACAGTGCCTGTTCCCTGTGGTGAAATTTCTATTCAAGTCACGCAGTTTCACTCTAGTGAAAATGCTTCCTGGCGTTTTATTATTGGGCATTTGTCTTTTGTATAGTGTTAAAAAAGTCTGATTCATTTGCTTCTTGCTTGACCAACAGAAGAAAGATAATAACTTCTGTAATTCTTTGAAAATAAATTCTGGTTTTGTGTGTATTGTTGCGGTGCTTGCTGCTTTAGTAACTCAATTCATTACAAATTCCTTGCTCTATATGTGAGCCAACTAATATGTACAATAGCAGAAAATGTGGATGAATTTAATAAAAATAATTTTCTAATTAGACGTGTCTGTGATATTATCTGGGAAATCGTCTGCTCACTGAACCTTTTGCCAAGTGGTAATATAGACACGTGCTCAGTTGCTCTTCTTCTATTCATAGATAGTCCGGGCCCTTGCCATCATGTTGCAGTTAATATCACGCACGCTATGCAATGATATTGTATAATACAGTGCAATTGTTCAATTTCATAAAAATCTATCACAGGCTTGGGAATATCATAGAAGGTCCATCTAAATTGTGTTCTCTCTGTTGCAGCTATGAGCTGTATTTGGTCATTGTCCTCACAAAAGGTAATTGATCAATCAAGGTAAATTGATTGATTAAGATATAGAAAAATATACTGTAAATTAATTGGGGATTGAATAAGATATGGGGGCGTAGCTGGAGGGCTTGAATAGGCAGGAAATTGCCTCAAGATGCAAATTAATTAAATAAGATATATCAAAGGATTTGATGAAGCATGGTTTTCAGCCTATAAATAAAGACTGCTGCTTCATGGATCAGTGCATCGAAAATACAAGCAATCCCCTTCTCCAAAAGCCAAGCCTCTTATCTATTTTTATATTTTACTTTACATCACTGGTATCAGAGCAGGGTTGCTAAGCAAGCTGCTGTTCTCACCTCAGAAATCAAATCGTGATGGTGGATTGATTCTGGAGCAACAAAGCACATCGCACGAACAGTCAACCCTAAAGAATATCGCATTTACATGGGGAACGATGCATACACAGAGGTACAAGCTATTGGAACTTATAAATTGAATGTAGGAACATATAACATTGTTCTCACAGAAGTGTTGTATGCCCCTGGTATGAGACGAAATCTTATTTCTGTCCCAATGTTGGTTAAGAAGGGTTATGACGTACAATTTTATCGTCAGCAAAAATTAGGCATTCTCACAGTAACCATAGGGAAGCATGGTCAGGCACTTGCTCGTGGAGCCCTTGACCCTGGACATGATTTATTCAAGTTAAATGTAATAGAAAATAGTGTTAGTATTGCATCTGCTTCCAATGCACTTAGTTATGAAAATTTAAATAATAATGATAATGATAAGTTACGCATCAAAGTATTAATATCTTATTTTTTCAAGTGTTAATATCTTATCTTTCAAGTATTTATATTTATGAAAGTTGACGCGGGACGAGTGCAGGGACTGAGAAATGGGGACCATATAATTAGTGGAGATCATAGAAAAAGAGTGTTGCAGAGATTTTAGAATAATAATTAGTGGGATCATATAATATCTTTTTAGAATAATAATTAGTGGGTATCATATAATTAGTTAGGATCATAATACATAATTTCTCTAAATGGGGTGCGGAGATTTTAAGAGTACAGAAGTGAGGATCCTCAAATAATTATTCAAAATCAAAATCTTAAGCAGAGATCAGAATCATGCATAGTTATATTTGGTCAGGCAATCAGCAATGGATTTTCTCCTTTTAATGCAAATTGGGGACTTGATCAGCGTAGTTATACTAAACTTATTTCTGGACTTGATCAGGAAAATGCAAATTGCCTTAAACCTTATTTCTGGCATGTGCATATACTAAACTTATTTCTGCGATAACTTTCGAAATTAATAACTTCAAATTTCTAGTGACAAAATATTAAAACGCGAGATCGGTTGAACCTTTTCATTTAGCAAAAAATAAAAAGCTTATTATGCATACTATGCATAGCGTATATTAGTTCGTATTTTGGAACAATATTTCATTTGCAAAATTCAAATAATCATTCTGAACCATATAATATGATAATCATATAAAATATCTCACAGCTCAAATTTTACATTTTTTTAGATATGTAGATGATAACTGATTTAAAGATTCTAGATGTATTGTAAAAAACAATGTTTTTCTATCTGTCAAAAAATAGTAAAATAATTCTAAAAAAATGTATACAAGTATATTTAAAATAGATCATAGTGAATGGTTAAGATGGACTGCTCGATTTTCAAAATGAAGATATTTTAAATTAATGTACATTGTGCATAATACCATAGCCTCACTGAAAATAAAATCTAAAATGATTGTTTCTTTGTTGAGGACGGTTCAAATGCCTCCATTTTTTATGTCTCCATTATGCCTCTATTTTTAAAAAATTTAATAACTCAAAATTTAAAACTTAAAAGTCAAAATAAAACCGTTGAATATGATCTATATCATTTTATCTATGTGCTCATAAAAAAATATAACATTTTGATTTTGTTTTTATGTGAATCAATAACTTGAAAAATCAACGTCTAAGAATTATCCACATTAGTACTTTTTTTACAAGCTCTTGATGACAACCAAAACAAAATTAAAATGCCATAATTTTTTACAAGTGCATAAATAAAATAATGTAGGTCATATCCAACGGTTTTATTTTGACTTTTAAATTTTAAATTTTGAGTTATTAAAGTTTTTAAAAATAAAACCTCTTTTTTTTTGTAAGCTCGAATAACTAAAACCCAATACGCAACAACCAACCAGTAATTAAATTGGGGACTTATAATTCTTAATCAAGATGTACTAAAGTGTAAATTAGATTAGGATAAGCATTGCATTAATTGCTCTGCTGCAGTACTTAACCATTTAACCTACAAAGAATTTATGTACCGTGATTTAAAGAGTCAATTAATAAAAGTGCGTTGCTCCTCTCTCCAACCATTAGTTGCAACTTAATAAAGGTGGCAACATGATAATAACACCTTGATTAAAAAGACAGCTCTTTCTCTCTCTATCTCCATGGCCCATTCCCAAAACCCTTAACCCTTCCCCTCTCTCTAGTCTGTATTGATGCCTCCTTAGTCCATCCACACAGTATTTAAGTTCTCCAACCTCCAAAAATAAACCCCATCTCGTCCTGTCTCTCTGTCTCTCTCTAGCCCCCAATCCAAATCAGAGAGAAACAACCATGCTTTCTCTCTCTAGACCTGTCTCTATTCTCCTCTTTGTTGCGTTCCTCATTCTCTCCCCCGCCATTGCTAAGGTGGGTTCTTCTCTGTTTTGTTTCTTTCTTAATTTCTCTCAACCTTCTTTCAATTTTCATGATAATAGGCTGAAATCTTTTAAAATTTTGACAGGGTTCCAAGTTAATACCAGAACCGGTACACCAATCGGTACTGATAGAAGAGTCGAGGGCGCGGCGGCTGACGGGAAGCTTCCACATTTGTGCCTTGTGTACCTGTTGTGGTGGGTCCAGGGGTCTCTGTCTGCCATCTCCTTGCTGCTATGCAATAAATTGCAATATACCAAATAGGCCATTTGGGTACTGCTCTTTTACACCAAGGACGTGTAATTGCTTTGGTTGCCACGTCTAGGTTATGTTCTAAACAAAGAATTTGAAATTTGTGTTTGTTTATTTTTAAGTTTTTATTTATTAGTCTTATATATGAGTAATTTGAGTGTTGAGAAATGCTGGGTCTAATTGTGAAAAGGGAATCTATTGCCATTTTTTTTAGTATGTTTTCTTTGATTAGTTTTTGATATATTGATATATCTGTGAAATTGCATTTTGGCATTAATTTTAAGAACATTATATGTGTTTTGTGCTTGATTGGTTCCTTCAAATGTGTGAATAATAATTTTTTCCAAGATCAAGGTATATATGTTCGCATTGGAAATAAATCTGCTGCGATCCGACACGTGTGAACAGTAACCCTGAAATTTCTGCCTTTTCAAATCCAGCCGTTAACTTTTTCTGTGCACGCATCTCGAAACAATTCGACAGCTGGATTGAGAAAAACAGGAATTGCAGAGTTACTGTTCACAGTGAAGGATCGCAGCAGATTCGGATCCGTTGGCATTTGGCATGACAATTTGCTTTATTTAATTTAGATTTCTCGAATTAGGTTAATGGACACCTAGGTTAGTAGGTTAACTTTTTTCATATACTGCTTTCTAATTGTTTATGATTTGAGGGTATGGGTTCTAATTTCTAAGATACATCAGTTCAAAAATAACAAATCTGTTATCATGGTGCACTGCTTAGCGTTATATTATAAAATCACATAAGTTTGGTTATATATTTATTTTTTATTATTCAAGATTATGACAGACGAATGGGATATATTATTTAATTGAGCTTTCAAGGATGAGACTAACAGCTTTGAGCTCCACTTCTCAAAAGGTTTGTTGGTTCTTTTGTTTCTTTGTAAATTAAAAACAAATTATCCCTTTTGTTTTGAAATCAAATGCACTTGTATAACAAATGTTCTACTTGGTTTGCTCGGCATTAGTTTCCAAGAAGTGTCCATTAAGATAAAAGATTGAGTCTTATTTATATTTTATTCTTGAAAATTAAATATTAATTTTATCATATTAGATCCTTAATCATCAAGGTTGACATGTAACAGAAAAAAACATACAATGGAAGGATAATGAATAAATATCAAATAAAACAATAATTTATACAATATAAATCCGTATTAATAGCAAACAAGTAAATTTGTTCTTTAAAGTGTAAAATGTACAATATCATACTGTATATAAAAACTTCTATTGTTGCTTTCATTATTAAAAAAAATATAAATTAAATATTGCATAAATCAATTTCATCTTCTATAAAAACGTTGTGTGATAAATGGATAGCTTAAAAATTATCATATATGGTTTTGTATTATCAATTACTTTGTTAGATAACGGATACAAACATCTCATATTCATATCTGATAAGTTAACAAACTTTTTTCTGACTCCATAAAATCACAAATTTTATGACTCATTTTTGCATAGCTTATGTTTTTGCATATCATATGAAGGATAATATTTTTTTAGGAAGGGAAAAATAATATTGTTTTTGTCCTTTAATTACCTCAAATTCTTGAAAGCTATCCCAAAGGCGTTTGAGTTGACATTTTGTGGGGGATGCGTAGGTTATATAGTGAAAATTGATGGGTATTAGCAAAATTTACACTGGTATGTGCTTCAGTTTCATTCGAGTTTATTTATCAGTAGATAAACACAAGCACCTTGCGCTAAAATGTATATGTTGGTGAATTTTCGGTACTTCGTTTCAAACTCTAGCTATAAAAAAAATGAAAGTCCAAAATACTTCATAAAAAAATAGTTTGGACCTAATCTTCTCCAAAGAAAAAAAAAAAAAATATGAGTAACTGAAATTTTTTGAATTTTTTCTACTATTTCAATTCTCATTGTACCAAAACAATACCAAATTCCAAGGATTCGAATCCTCTGAGTTAACTCAAATTTTCAGTTTACATCTGAACCGTCTGATTTGAATCCGCACGAATATAAAAGAGCCACGTGCATTACAGATGTGGCGAATTTTGATCAGATGATCTGGAGCTAAACTCAAATAGTGCTTTAATGCAGAGGATGTAGCCTCAAATTCAAAAAGGGTGGGGGTTTGTGCAAAAGGCTCTGGACAAAGCCTTGCTCAAAATCGTACGGTTCGTGTCAAAATTCACGTTGACAGTTTAGATGTTCTGGGCCGTTTAAATTTATTAAGCTTTAAATTTATCGCACGAATCTTGATGTAGATAAGATGGTTTATATCTGGCTTAAGATAAAATTTGTCCAAAATTCTTTGGACAAAATCCAAGTCCATTCAAAAATAGAAAAATAAACCCTTGCTTTATGCCCTGAGGAAGAGGGACTTGGGATCATGCTAATTAATTGATGCTTTAGTGATAAATAGACATGACCAACTACAATGCAAAGAGTTGGTGGAGGTTGTATGAGCATTTAAAAGTTCAACATAGTAGCTAGGTTGTAACTTGAGGGATAGAGATGCATGTATAAATGCTTATTACTTATTAGTTGGCTACCACATTTATGTGCTCATTTATAAACTTGTTTCCTTTGCTTGAACCTGTGCTATTGGCTTTTGTGTGAATTCATCAATGCTTCATTCAAGGTCAAAGGAGAACCTACTATGCTGTCTATCATTTAATTTTAAGATATGCTTTCAAGATGGAACATTTAGTTTAAAGATGCCAAAATGGGAATTTTTTTTTTTGAAATATACATTCAACTTGTTTATTAAACTTGAAGGTGGCAATTTCTTTATATTTTGTTGTGTATTTGTTTTTGCAGTGATCGGATAAATTAAATAATGAAACATTGAATGATGGTTACAACTAAATTAGTAAGTTTATAAATAGGGATGTTAGACTCATTTTAATCTTTAAAATCAGCAAAAAGAATATAGATTGGATCTCAGTGGATCTCAAATGAGTCCAGCTTTCAATTATCACAATTTAATTTATTAAATTTGTTATAAAAATAAAGTTAAAACTAAATATTTTCCTAATAAACCATATCTAATTTATCATCCGTTTTTGTAGGATTCAAATCTGCTAAGAAGAGTAGGATCCTGCTTTTAGAGAAATTCGCTACTCTTTTTAAAGAAGAGCAAGATCTTACTTTTAGAGAGACAGAAAGAAAAGAGAAAAAGAAAAAATAAGAAAGAAAAAGAAAAGGATAAAAGGAGGGTCCGGCTCTTCTTTAAGAAGCAGCGTCTTTGGAAAGCTTTAACCTTGAGAAAATAATGGTGTTTCCATTGGGAACTATGACACAAACTTAAATGAACAATTGAACAGCTATGCATGTTGTGCAGACACCAATGCTTTTTGTGTGAAAAAATTAAGTGTTACTGGTTGGGGTTTTCTGTTACAGATTCTCTACAACAGGGCATGTTACAGACTTAGTGACAAATGAATAGTTTGGGTTCGGTTCGGCGGAGTAAAAAATTCGTGATTCGGAAATAATTCAGATATAATTCGGGAATGATTCGGTACCATAAGGAAGCAATAAAAAAAAAACCAATTTTTTTGAAAAAAATTAAAAAAAATTTGTCCTTTTTTCGCGTTTTATTCGCATTTTATTTGTGAATAAAACGTATACTACTTTTTTTGCGTTTTATTCGGTGTTCGGTTCGGAAACGTAAAAAAAACACAAATTATAAGCGAATTATTTGCAAATTATGTTACTATGGTTACAGGTGGCTGATAGACACTGCTTCAATTCCCACCTTTCTTATTAAATTATATGATCTATCCGAGTAGAACTAGGACACTCTTGAGTTTATCAAGTTCTTTGATGAGTTTAATACATCAAAATGACTTCAAACAACTAATTCAAACTATTGAAACCGATTTACTTCACGAGTTATGCGTTTACGTGTCAAATGTATAAATGTTTGACTTAATTTAGTATGAAGTCAAGCGGTCAAAAAAAGAATATTTATAAGTTAATTTAATATATTCATTTTTCATCATTTTTTTTACCTTTTGACTTATATACTAAATTAATTCGAAATTTTATAAATTTAACATGTAAACACATTATCTCTGATAGATTTTAGATTTAAGCTTACAAAGAATTTAGTGGTAGTGTTCAGCAACTATGGTTTAGAGCTCCTTAGTGTTCTAAGGAGTCTTAAGCTCACCGAACGGGTGCTCCTTTATCAAACTTAATGTCACCTCCTTAGTACTTCTTTTGCCCACTTTTTTTAAGCTTGCTGAAGTTTTTAAGCCATGGTTTTATATGGCTTGAGCATTTTGTCAAGCTTAAAGCTTTCTTAAAAAAATTACTTTTTAACTTTATTGCCGAACGAGTACTCTTTAGGCTGTGCTCCAGAAAGAGGTACGCGGAGGGAGGGGAAGAGAGTGAAGGTGAAACAGCGCGTGACCGCTTCTGCCCGGCAACGTTCACCCGCTCCAGAAGAGGAGAAATCGGAGTGGGACGGAAGGAGAAATCTAATGTAGCAAGGGGAACTCCGTGTACAACCTCGCTGAGATTTGTCCTCTCCAAATCGGGATGTAAATTTCACTGTACAAGGAGAATTTCACCCCGCAGCCTTCCCTTCCCCTTCCATTAATGAGCCATTTAACCCTTGTTATGGAGCACAGCCTTAGTGCAGCTTAAAATTTAAGTTTCACATAGTTACCAAACACTACTGGTAAGCTTCAAAACATCTATCCATCAGTGACTAGTGGCAGTTTGAAAACAATCGCTGTTACATTAATCTCACAAAATATCTTGAAATATTTGTAAAAGCCAGACTGCATCGTACGCATTCAATTCGAATAAGACAGATAAGATTACATATTATATTTGATATTCTTTAAATGACTTCAAATGACTATCTTTACATAATATTAATTATGTTGCAATTATAATTTATTACTACCAGAGCTAACACGGAACCCTATCTGAATTCGGATCCCCTGAACTAACTCAAAATTTGAGTTTGGATTAAGTACTCTCCCATCATAATCCGCATGAATATTAAAAGGGTCTCATAAATTCTAACTTAGACATAATTAATCCGAATTATAATCAGACCGTTCAGATCCGAACTCCAAATTTTAGAATACTTTACAGGATCCGGACCCCCACCCCACAATCTGTATACTCCCAGATATCTGACTGAGTGCAATTAGTTTCCATTAACTTCCAGCCAGGTAAAATTCAAGAGTGAGGCTATGGTGCTATGCATAGCACGGATGGCTAGTGTACTACGGCTCAATATGGTACTTTTTAAAATCCTAACGGTCGATCCAACCGTTCAATGTGATAACCATATGAATATGTACTTGCAAACTAAATTTTATATTTTTTCGAATTTTTTTACTATTTTTTCAGATAGGTAGAATTTTGATGGTCCAGAATTTTCAAAAAACACTGATTTTTCTACCTATCTGAAAAAATAGTAAAAAAATTTGAAAAAATATAAAATTTAGTTTGCAAGTACATATTCATATGGATATCACATTGAACGGTCGGATCGACCGTTAGGATTTTAAAAAGTACCATATTGAGCCGTAGTACACTAGCCATTGGTGCTATGCATAGCACCATAGCCTCACTCAAAATTCAATGTCTATTTAGATATAAAAGTCTGTTTAAGATTCGTGTCAAATTAAAACTGACGACTTAAATCTAATTGTAATCAGTCAGGTATTGCACTGGATCTGAATCCCCCCTCCCTCAGTTCTCACTTCTCAGGAGGCAAATGCTAGGTGATATGGATGTGCATGTTACAATTGAAAATTGGTTGGCTAAACGGCCCCACATCCTTTATTGCAAATTTGTTCTTACTAACTTAAGGGACAATAAAAATCAATAATTGCAGCTCCTGTGGTCCTACCATGTCTGCAACTTTTTATGAACCAAAATGTGCACAAACTTTCTTATGCTGATATTCACAGAAAAATGTTCATTCTAACTGAAATATAAAGATTCAATTGACAAAAAGTTCTTAAATGGAGAACTTTTAACAATACATATAAATTGACCGAGTTAAAAAAACACACACACATCCTGAAGATACATAAAGAGTATAAATAATATTTAAACAAGATGCATCCAACAGTAATTTAATTTTTTGATGTATTTTCAGATTCTGTTGTTTTCTTTTTTGATTCTCTTTTTCCAGGATAAAGCATTAGATTGATCAAATTATTTGGTTGAAGCACAATCAGCAATGGCCCCTGTGAGAACGGTTGGCTTGGTGGACCAGCACTTAGATTATGTTGAATTTATTTCTGTTGACATTAACTCATTAGCATACATAGAGGAGTTAGACATTATCCTTTTTATCAATATATATGTTAGCGGCTATTCAACCACTAACCCTAAAAAACACTCATTAGCAGACGAGAACAAGTCTCATTAGTATATTATATGAATGACGAAACGACTAAAATGTTGCACAAGTAGCCAGGATTAATTGATTTAGAGCCATGTACTGCTTAGAGTAATTAATTGGTGATGGAGATTGTAATAGAATATATTAGGAACCTATGTGTACTCTAGGGACTGGTACCAGAGGTTTGGTACCAGAAGTTGGGTACGAGTACTTTTAACTTTTGTGGTTTCAGTTGCAATGAAATCGGTGGAGTACCCACTTTTTATAAATAAAAAAATTGATCTGGAGCTTTTTTTTTCTTTTAAATTCAATTTTTTTTAATCTTCTAGAAAGTGGTAGATGAAAGACCTAGCGTCTGGTGTTATTTTTCTAAATAAAAAAATATTTTGGATTAAACAATACTACATAATCGTTAAACTGTACATAATGGAGCGGATGCTATTCAGTGTTCACATAGTCATTATCTATGAACTATGTAGAATGCTGCATCATTTTAATACACAAAAGAAGAAGAAGAAGAAATAAGAAATTTTGATATTAAAAACAGACAAAAAAGATTAATGTACATGAGACATGAGACATGAAGAGACTGTCATATCTTTGCAAATTTTACACACGACAGCAACAATGAGACGACGAAAAAGGCGTAAATGCTTTGTCATGTACTCAGTATGTAAAGTAAAATTTAATATTGCAGTTAGAAATTTTGTGAAAGTTTATTTGCTCGTTTAGCAACCTTTCTGTTACTACTTGCTTCTAATCTACGAAAACCCCCAAATTCTTCTAGAAAATTAACAAAATAAATTAAGCTGATGAAACAATAAACAGAAAGAAAAAAAAAAAAAAAACGTTTCCTTCCAAGTCCAGCCCAGCACAGGAAGCGATCTAGAACTGTGATCAGCCCATTATACAATAAGCCCAAAAGTTGTTGACTGAAGCGGATAAAACGCTCATTGTTAATTTGCAAATTCATCCCCATTACGTAACGAATTCGCATATGAATTTTGTACCATCCAAATTCAAAATTCATTAAAAATTCTAAGAATAATATTATTTTGATATATTAAATTTTGAATTGTTCACTACTATGTACGTTTAAAAACAATTATATTATACAAAAATATATAATTAATTTAATTAAAATAATTATTCTTAATTTAAAGAGTATATAATATAAAATAATTAATCAATCATGTTATACATATACTTTACTTGACAATTTAACTAAAATATTCATTATAATTCAAAATTAATCTAAAATTTGTATATAATAATGAATATGAAGTCTATTTAATTCTTTTAAATACTTTGAATATGGATGCAAGAAATTTATATAATTTTAATAAATTCGAATCGGTTCCATTAAGAACACTAGTAGCCTAGTTTCTTCGTTCCTATTTTCTTCCTTTATCTGTTGAAAAGGAAACAAAAAAAAAAAAAAATGGCGTCTTTCCTCCTCTCCATCGCTCGTCCTCACCTCTACCATCTCTCCCCACGCCACAAAATCCCGTCTTTACTCTGCCTCCCACCTCTAAAACCATTCAGCTTCCCCAAAATTTCCCCTGTTCTCTCTCATCCCAAATTGGTCACTCATTTTGTATACCACAAAACCATCGCCAAGAGTTCTTCAGTTGGGAGCAGAGAAACAGATGATCCAATTCCAGACGAATCTCTCTTGGGAGAGGATTCGGCTGCTTTTCAGTTGAGCGAGCAAAAGCTATCGTCTTGGGTTTATTTCACTGTAATATTGGGTTCTGTGTTGTTAGCCTTGAATGTTCTGTGGATTAATCCCTCTACTGGATTCGGGACAGCATTTGTAGATTCAATTTCAAACATTTCGGGTTCTCCTGAGGTGAGTATTGCTTTCTCAATTTAATAGGGAAAATATTGGTTTAGAGGACTGCTCTGATAAAACCATATACTGGTAATCATCTAGTATTCAACTGGTACAATATTTGCTTTGTGATACTACTTCGATTAAAAGCTAAATAATACTAACAATAAGACCAGTGCTGCAATAACATTTTTGAGAAATTCCTGCTCCTCTTTTTTTGCTAATTGTTTCCTTATCTTTTTGAACCTTGTACCGAAGCTTACTAAATTAAGGAACTTCTCTTAGACTGTTTTGTCATTTTTACTGAATTTTTGTCAATCGGTAAATTTTAAAAAACTAGATTTTGTGATGACCTTTGTAAAATTGGTTGTTTAAGTAGGTTTTTTTCATCAATAAAAGTTGTGCTGAAACCCTATTTGTCATTTAGAGCAGTTTAAATATTTTTAGAAGAACAATGCTAGAAAATAGAATGTATGTTGAAAACCTGTTCAAGAGTACCAAGTTAATGAAATGCGAATCTTTTTACTAAGAACTTTTCGCATGATTAGGTCACGGTGTTGGTCCTAATGGCAATATTTGCTACTGTGCATAGTGGCCTGGCCAGCCTACGTGATCAAGGTGAGAAGCTTATTGGAGAGAGAGCTTTCCGTGTGCTTTTTGCAGGAATATCCCTCCCTTTAGCTGTATCTACAGTCGTAAGTACCTATAGCTATCTCTCTTTCCACTTACAATATTTTTCCCCTTATTTGTTTTTGTGATTTTTTAGTATATTAAGCCTGCAGTTGAGCAATACCGAGGCTTAGGTTTTTAAATTTTAAAATAAAACTTCTATACAACTTTTGAGTAATACTAGAGTGTCACAAGAGCAAAGTGCAAACTTTGAGCTGTTACAAAGATGCCTAGAAAATAGCCTACAAACATTTTCACTATATTCTCATGTAAGCAGACTTAGTTTTGTAGGTATATTTCATCAATCACCGATATGATGGTATGCAATTATGGCAAGTACAGGCAGTACCTGGTGTCCACGAGCTAGTATGGTTCTCGTCATTTGTCTCCTTTTTCTTTTTGTACCCTTCGACTTTTAATTTATTAGAAGTGGCGGCCGTGGATAAACCGAAGATGCACCTGTGGGAGACAGGAATCATGCGCATCACCAGGCATCCCCAGGTAAAATCATTTGTGATTTCAGACATCTAGAATAATTATAGTGATCCATATCGGTAATGACATATGCAAGCAGAATCAGTTAATTATTTATTGTAAGCCAGATTGCCAGGAAAAAAAAGACTGTTCAAGGACCATGCAGAATAAAAAAATAAAAAAAAAACTCTTTTCAGTTAGGTTTTGTAGGTTATTAGTTTATTGATTTGCATATAACTGCCACAATTTAAAACTTTTGCATCTAAACCAAACATTCTTGAAATATGTACAAACAGATGTCAACTGTTAGATGGAGTGATGGAAGAAACATAATCTGTTAGATACTTGACAATTCTCCCTGGCTGTCTTTTACCTGGGTCCATCGTTGAACCAAATCAAGTCAACCAAATACGAATTGGGCTTGAAATTTATAAACTAGCATATTTCTAATAATTGAGTGTCATCTGCAAAAAAAAAAGGGTGTAATTTGCAAAAAAGGAGCAAATATTTTAATGCCCATTTTTTTCTATTTTTCTAGATGGTAGGTCAAGTAATTTGGTGCTTGGCACACTCACTCTGGATTGGCAAGACTGTGGCAATCTCAGCCTCTGTCGGCTTAATAGCACACCATCTCTTTGGGGTTTGGAACGGAGATCGACGGCTCTCAATTCGCTACGGAAAGTCATTTGAAGTTCTTAAGAAAAGAACGAGTGTTATTCCTTTTGTGGCAATTCTTGATGGTCGTCAGAAATTACCAGAAGATTATTACAAGGAATTTTTGCGGTTGCCTTATGTAGCAATCACAGTTTTGACTCTCGGTGCCTATTTCGCACACCCCTTGATGCAATCTTCTAGTTATAATCTTCATTGGTAGAGATACCCCACTAATGTACAGTGTAATTTTGATGTATTTGTGGACTCAAATGAAAAAGGTCGGGAGATAGTACAATGTTGTACTCTGGAACATCGTAATATCTGAATTTGTATGGAAATAGTGTTATGGTACTAAGGTACATAGTGTAATGTTGTATTGTACAAAATTGTTAGTTATCTAAAGTGAATTTCAAGAACACGAAATTAAAATTTCCTGTAAAAATATAACAAATTACAGAAAACACAATAGAGCCATCATGTACCACTTTTTAACATGATAAAAAAACCTGCTTAAACATGGAAAAAATAACTGAAAAACTCGGGCAACAAATTTCTCATGAAGAACACCTGTCTTTACAACTATAGTACCCTTTTAAAAGAATAGAATTAATAAAAGAAACAGAAGTAAATTGTGATGCGTTGATCTAGATGCTTGCGATGGATTGAGGCTGCGAAGAGGGGAGTTTGATGGGGCCTCTGTTTGCCCAAAACCAAATCCGAACATATTTCCTTCTTCATAGATCAAAGAATTGCGGTACTTGAGCCATATTTGCAACGCTGCATCAGAAATCCGATTAAATCAGATACCAACAGATGTAAGGCAGGATTAGTACCAGGTACTGATACATACTGGTACCAGAAATGGCCAGCAGGGAACTAAAAATTCATCGAAATTATAGTGATCATGGAATTTCTATACAATTGTAGCCCCACCACACTTCCATGGAACCAAAAACTCGTGGAAAATACAGTAATCATGGCATTTCTATACAATTAAAACCTAATTTTCTTGTTACAAACTTTTCTGTAACGTGATACCAAAATTAGAAAAGTAGAAAACCAGGATTGGCAACTGTAGATTTCTGAAGTTCATATTTTTTTTAACTTTTAAGAAAAATAAAATATGAAATACCAATAAATCAAATCGAGTAACTAGCTCACCTTGATCTGACATGCTATAGTCCGAGTCATCAAAACTTATAGGCCAGACGAAGTAGCCGAGCAACCGGTACTGCAATGCAAACATTACCTTCTCTTGAACCACCTCAAAACTATCAAAACTCACCCATGTACTGCTAGAAAACAAATATGCAGCCACTGATCTATTATCATATGAAACACTGACACTCGAATCCTTTGATATATTTGCAATCTCTGAGTATGCCATTAGTCCAGTGTGATTGCTCATTTTTTGTTTCATCCCCGCAGCGACAATTGGAGACCCCAATTCATTCTTTGCCTTGTTTCTAAGAATCCAAGACCTCCCAAATAGAGGCAATCCCATGACAATTTTACATGGTGGTAAACCAGCATCTAACCAAGAGATGATTCCATAGCTTGCTGAGTAATGGGATGATTTGTCATACAATGGTGCATCATAAATTGTTACATTGGTACTTTTACGTAAGCCGAATGAGAGAATGTTGGCCCAATCGAGGTTGTATGAAAGAACATCAATTGGGTAATCAAGATTTTGATCTGGCATATCAAAAATATGGTTTGAGAAGTACAAGGTGGCAGTTAGGAGGAGAGGTGGTAATGAGGTTTGATTTTCTTCATCAATTTTGGATCTCCATTCTGTGAGTAACTCTGCAAGATTTGCCATGTCAGCAGATGAACTGGGGAATTGCCATGACAAATCTACACCGTCAAACCCATTCTCACGGGCTAATTGAATGGCCGAAGAGATCAACTTTTCACGGTGACTTGTGTCGGAGGCTATTGATGAGAACTCAGTTGTGGCAAAGACTGAAACCAGGGTTTTGAGAGATGGGTTTGTAGATTTAGGGTTGAAGAGAATTTCATGAAAGATGGTACTTCCTCGGATGCTGGGAGAGAGATGGTTGCTTGGTTATAGTCAACTGAGATAGAGCAGTAGTAAAGGTGTGTGTAGAGAGAGGTGTTTATGCTGTCTAGTGGAGAATAATGGTTTGAATTAGAGAGCCAGTAACCAGCTCTTACCTGGTTATTAGAGTTTGTGCATTGTTCCTGTGAGACAGAGAGAGAAACAATTGAAAGCATGAGGAGAGAAATGAACAGCATTTTTGCCATTTTGACTGGTATAGTGAGGTCCTTAGAAAGGGAGAAATGGTGGTGTGCATTGTAGAGAGAGAGAGAGAGAGAGAGAAACCAGAGAATCTCAGTTGTTGAGAAAGGTTGTAAGTGCGTGAGTTCAACTCTGAGCAGGTGGTGAAAGGGATAGTGAAAGAGGTCAACTTTGGAAAAAGGAAAAAACAAGAAAGAATGGGATAAACTATAAAGGCCTCCTAGCTTTATCTATAAAGTGTCACTTATTTTAATTTTTTTGGTATATTTGTTGCTTATTCTGTCTGTTTTTACGGTGGTAGGTCTGTCAGGAAGAAGAAGGGACACCTTAATTTTTGCATCGCCCAACAGTAACATGCTGAGATTGGAATTTTGGCACCAAACCTCAGCAAAATTGTACATAGCACCAATTATATTATTTTATTTCTGAAAAGGAAGGGTTTGTTGAAAGTTTGGCGTACTAGGGTAAATTTTAAGGCAAAATAAATTAAATAGACTTAACTGCCCCCGAGATTTAACTATTGCAAGACTGGCCTACGGTACAAATACCCATGTGGTGCGAGTACCTCTTCCAGTGGAAGTGTGGAACATTAGAAGGCAGCGTGTCTTTTTATGATTGGAAACCATTTGGTAAAAAGAAGATACCTGCCCAAATTGGGAATTTAGATCCGGTGCAATACCTGAACGTGTAGAATGAGATATGAGTCGTCCGTTTTAATCTGATACGCAGACGGGTAGACCTATTTATATTCAAAAGAGACCAATTAATTTTGTTCTTGTATTCTACACGATCAGGTACATTAGGGAACTCACTTCAAAATTAATACATAATGGAATCGCCTGAATAAATTGGCCTAAATTTTGTATCGTTTTAAATTCTTCCTATCCAACGAATTAAAACTTAATTGCTCCAAGAATCAAAATCAGTAACTTTTTATTTCTTTGTTTCTGGTTAGTTATGTAAGCGTCCATTTTTTTTCTTTTTTGGTTCTTGGATAAAGTATCCTCTCTTCTCATGTTTGTACTGCGAATTATTGGTTACCCTTCTGATTTCAGGGCATAGTAAAATTATCTTTTCGGTTTTGCTTATTTACCATGTATTTCTGTTTTCCCTAAACAGTGAAGGAAATATTAAACCACATTTTCACAAATTTTCCGAAAATATAAATATATGTTAAAAGAAGTCGATCTTAAATTGAAATAAAGACCATCAAATAGTATACACCGACAAAAATGCACATAAATTTTGAAAAAAGATCTCAGAAAATAATATTTTTTTTTTCATGCATTGAATAAAATATATATTTAACGTATTGATAAACAATTATTAGTTAAAAGCTAAATAATTTATAATGTAAGATTAGATCTGACATCTCGTGATTGATCTAAAAATTGAAAATGCTGTGTTTAAAGCTTAATAACTTTTATGGATTACATATTTCAAAACATTAAATTATTATTTTTCTCAAAGAACTCAGTTAACCATTTATCAAAAATTTCATAAAACACAAATCCTACATCAAAACGGCTGAACTAAACTCAATAGGAACCTTTACACAGTAAAGAGCATAGAGAAATTTTCTTCTTCTGCTCTCAATCACCACCGGAAACCTATTTCAACCTTTAAAAATTTACAATCACTCAACCAGTTCAACCTTTAGAGTCGAGGAGGCAAAGTGCCAAAACCATTTTAGGAGAGCAAGGACACCAGAGAAACAAACTCCGTGGTAATTCTTCCTTTTGTCCTCGTATTGATGACAAAATGTTCTGGATATTTCCTTAGAAGGGTCAGAAGGCCGTACCATGGTTTTCCTTTTGTCTCAGATTCTGTGTAGTCTTCTGAAGTGAGGTATTTTCGCACTCTACTATGGTGCCATACAAGCCCATATTTCTCATACATCTGCAAACAAAATTACAGAAATAACAAAAATGGGGACATATCTAATTTATAACATGCAATGCATGATAACATAGATGAATATTTTAAACTTATAAACCCCTCAAAACTGAAATTTAGAAAAGAAAAGAAAACAGAGAAAAAATTAAAGGAAAAAAAATCTGAAAATGGCCCTTCGACTTTGTATTTGGATCAACCAAGCCCCTGAATTTCTTTTGGTTCAATAAAAAACCCTAACATAGATTTTGGTTCAATCAACCACTCCATTGGTCCAAATCAAAAACTGCAGCATCAATTTGGAAAAGATCGCCTTTTGGTTTCCCCAATTTTCAAATTATCCTAGGTATCCCATGCTTTGTGATCAATAATCATGCATCCAAATAGTAGTCTCATTAGGTTTAATTATGAAGTAAGTAAGCATCGAGCTAGAAGGCATTACTGAATATTCCTCGAAAGGGGTAAAACTGACCTCTTCATGGAGTTGTAACATAGGCATCCATTCACCGGGCCCACAAAGATCTGACAGCACTGTGGCAACTGAAGATATCACATCTTTCTCTTCTAGAAGTAATAGCTGCCTGTTATCAGCTTCTCTGTCTACTCCTTTCTTAACTACAAAAACAATAAAGGTGATAAATATAAAAACAAAAATAATTTGATTATTCCATTTCTGTCCATGACTATTATCATGGTTCAGTAATATTTAATTTTGCATATTTCCTTTAAATAATTTAGATGACATATAAACCACAGCAAGATGAGAAAACAATCACATATATACGTAGTAAGAGTGGACTTTGCAAGGTTCTTAAATTATTTAGATTGGGTATAAACGCGGCAATAATGGACTTATTGTTTGCATTTTTTAGGTCCCAAAACAGGCCTGAACAGTAGAAATGATACCGTCATAGTTTAAAGATATTTGCCACACAACCACACATTGAAAATCAATTTAAGAAACACACGTAATTGTTGCTAAATGTGGGTCTGATTTGACTCTCCAGAATATCAATGGTACTGTTTGGGTTCTTACTCTCTTTCCCCACAAATAGGAATTCTTATCCTCTCCAGCACCGGAACATTTCGAGTGCGGTAATCAGACCATCCATTTAATTCAAGGATTGTGTGAGAAAATCTCTCAACAATCTCTCCCATCTGACTTTCCTCCTCACATGCTGAAAGTAGAAAAAGCGAAGTGCTCGCTGAATCTATAATTTAAATAACTTTACAGTGCCTATTCCTCTTTCCAAATTTGTCAAACTATTAATTTTTTCCAAATTTCTCCAATTACTGACTCCAAATTTGAACAAAACAAATTGGAAGTAATATCTTCTTACACCATGGATCTCTCTCCTTGCTCTGTTGCATTTGATTTTGGAGTACCACTTTTGCAATAGTGTATTTGAGGACTTCTAAAGATGCACGCTACATGCTCTATAAAATGTCAATAAAAAAATCATCAATGAAATAGCCTGCTCAATTTTCTATTTGGTGCACTACATATCAAAGATGCAGGGTGCATCTACCTGCTCAAACAGCCACGGTAGTGCTATGTGAGTAGAACTAAGGTGCTCTTAAGCTCACCAAGCCAAACCGTGAGCTTAACTCAAAAACCTATCAATCCGACTTCAAACGACATTTCCAAACCGTTAGATGTTCAATCTATATTAAAATGTGCTTGGAGACCAAATTTTTCATTTTTTGGAATTTTTTTACTATTTATTAAGCTGGTTTGAAAACGCTGTTTTTATTAAATTTTTGGAGCATTGAAAAACAGTGGTTTTCAAACCAGCTTAATAATAGTAAAAAAATTCCAAAAAATGAAAAATTTGGTCTCCAAGCACATTTTAATATAGATTGAACATCTAACGGTCTGGAAATGTCGTTTGAAGTCAGATTGATAGGTTTTTGAGTTAAGCTCACAAAGGGCTTGGTGAGCTTAAGAGCACCTTAGTTCTACTCGTGTTATGTACTGTGTTAGGCTTTTTTTGTTTCTGGGATTATTTGGGTAATCTTGATTTTAAGCATAAAATGCCACAAGGATTTGAACAAGATAAGACCAAAAGTAAATTACACTAAAAAATGAGATAAAATGGGTTCGCATCAACTAATGTGCACGATCCAAGATTATATAATCTAACCTCATACATATTTTTTTAATAATAGACCATTTCCATTTTGGTATCTATACATGGTTGTCAGTTTTCCCATGTTTCTAGAACTGTCTTGCATTTATTAGAAGTAAATTTCATAACTGTTCCGTTGTGTCCTTGTTTCCTAATTATGTAATTGTGTCTGAAACTGAATGGTTGAAAAATGTGTATTTCTGACAGACTGCCGGATTTCTATTCTCAGCTGTTGGGATCACAATCGGAAAAATCTGATTGTTGGCAGATGCAAGCATGCGATGTTGGTTCGATGTCTTTTTTACCTTCCGCACAGAATCATTGGTACCATTTCGGTCTCTATTGCCCCAACTCACAGTACCAGACTTCTATTTTCAGCCGTTGGTTCACCATCGGATAAATCTCATTTGTTGGTCTGATTCAAGGATGTGATGCTGGTTGAGATGCACTTTCTAATTGGTAAAGCCAGTGCAGAGCTGGTGCTGATTTGTCAGAACAGTGGTTGTGTCCCATAGGTGAACTGGTTTTTCTCCTTTGGGGGTGAACTAGTCAGATAAGGAATTCATATCACCTAAGGTAACATAATATTTCTGTTTAGATCCGGACCGTCCGATTGGAATCTGCACAAATATTAAAGAGGCTCCGTGCATTTGACCTCGGGCCGGATTGTCCAGGATTCTGATCGGATGATCTGGATTTAAAACAGAAATATTCTACTATCTCAGAGGATATGGATTCGTCAGATAAGTGAATGTTGCGATGGTAGATTTCACTGTTGGCATTATCTTGATACATATGGCATCTTACACCTCCACATCACACAGTAACGACTTCAATAATGTTTTTTTTTTTATTCTGCATCATATTTTTTCTTAAAAAAATTTCAGTAACTACAATTTGCTAAAACTGAGTTACTATTTTAGATAAAATAACTCGGCAGAATGTCACTATAACTTGCAGAAACAGAAAGAGAATCTCAAAAGACTGTTCTAGAAGATGATGAAAAGAATTGTAAGTTTCTTAATTTTTTTTTTTTACTGAAGTTTGTTTAAATAATTACCGCTCTGTGCTTACTCCGAGAATATGATAGAATTTAAAGATATTTGCTCCATTGCGCACTAAGAAACATGGAAACAGTCCAAAGTGTAAAGAAGTGTTTGTACCCTTTGTGGGTCTTCTGTGGCTCTAAATTTAGTGTGGGTAAAATCAATCCTGAAAATTAGTATGGTCCCGTTCAGGCTTTTATAATGATCCAAATGTTAGCAATAACTTTGCTCCTACTACCTAGTGTAAAAAACTAAAGACCTTAAACGATTTCCTAATTCCCATAAACTAACCAAAATAGAATGTAAACTCTGCATTGTATTAAAAATGGAAAACTTAAGTCAGATAGACCTCTCATATCTCAATTTCTCGCAAATACCAAAACTAGTATTTATCCTCCTATCTCCATAGGTACTTCTATAGATACACTCAAAGCTTTAAATATCATTCAAAGCTGCTGCTATAGCACGGCTACATGGATGATAAATGCTATGTCGCTATCAGTTTTTAGCAATTTAGTGCCTTGTGCAATAAGGGCTAAAATAGTGGTCATAAAGGTCTAACTTTAGAAAAGCACTATGAGATTTAAAGCATAATTCTTATTAAATTTTACCATCATTAAGAAATTGATTGAATTGTTTTATTAGAACCAACTATTTTCTTAGTTCATCATTCTAGAAGTATGATGTCATATTAAACGAACAAAGCACAAGTAATTGTCTCCATCTATATGAAAATAATTATTACCCAGTATTGTGGTGTAACTCAATTATTGAAAAATGATATACAGAATACCAACTTTATTTGACGATTTTGATAATCTGCTCAATTGTTTTCAATATAAAAAATTTATTTATATGTTGCCTATGAGTAAAGTAATCGTACATTAGCTTTAGTGTAATTTGAGAAACCTTTGTCCATTGATACTGTTTATCACTTGATAGATAAACAATGGTATTTAAATTAAACTAAAATTTATACACAACATATTTAAATCATAGAAAGTTCATTTTCTTATTTGACAATCATGAGTCTGTCATGGTTGTCAAAAATTTAGTTATCAATTTTTTTTCTAACTTTTGTCATCACTAGTATATAAGTGTTTGAACTTTATCGTATACAATATAGTAGTTAAAATAACTACATATTGTCTGAACTTTATCATCCACAATAGCACCATTATCTGCTATCCGCTATGAAAAATGCTCGACTGCTATAAGTTCACAATCCGCTATTTAAACCTTTGGATATTAGTTAAGGAGAACTAGGGTAGTGATTGAAAGAATACTAATCATGTTAAATTGTGGTATATGCAATAGTTAATGATTCTTTTGTTTTGCAGGGGTCCACTAAATTTCTCCTGCCAGATATGCATCGCAATATGGGAATTTTTTTTGTTATGCAATTACCCACAAGGAATTAGCTAAAAAAGGGGGGGAATTTTCTACAAACCTAAAAGCCCAGACGGACCTGCTTTTCCTGTTGTACCAACACCACCAGGTATACTCGGATCAGTTGGTACCAGTCTTGGCCGCTTCCTCATAAAAACCGGCTCCATTTCCTCATCTCCAACACCTTCCTCTTCATCCTCCTCTTGTTCTCCTTCATCTTCTGTTTCTTCTTCTTCATCATCTTCTTCTTCCTCTGTTACATGAGAACTGGTACCTAGCCTTGGTATCGGTCGGGGATCAAATATTGACCGGGTTGGTAAGAGGAAGTAGAATTGCAAATCCCCAATTTGTAGCAGATCCTATAATTTCATACAATTTGTTAAATTTTTATATTTCTGATTTTATTCTTATTTGTTTTTTCTTTCCTGGATTGTTTAGTGTCCAATACTTCAATTGATGGCTTATGCATGCATCTATGCCTAATAAGGCTTAGATATGCCTTCATGTGAGAATTGCAAAGCCTGCTTTCATATTATTGGTACCTACTCGCCAGTAAAAGTCCAAAAGGACCAAAACCAGTAAAACATTGGTGTTACTTGGCGCAACATTAGCATTAAATCCCAAGCGTATAAACGAAGCAGTGCATTTATTTTTTTATTTAGGCTAAGCATGTAATACCTTAGAATCGAGCTTGACAGGCTGCGAACCAGGCACATGCAACACCCCCTCAACATAGCACCCGTTCTTCCCCAAAACTTCAAGAGCGAATCTCCTGCGCGAGAAGTCATAGAAAATCCTGGCGTGGCGGCGAGAAATGTTCATCCCGCCACCAATCCCCGAGAGGTCGACGTCGACCTCTCCGCCAAGCTTCTTGCTGCTCCGCCCGATCACGATCGAGTAGGTTTGCATGTAGTACTCGAAGTCTTCGCCTTGGAGCTTCGCGAAACCCACAGTTTCTTGCGCGCCGCCTCGGATTTTCACCATGGCTGAATCGGAGATGTTATTTCCTTTTATTTAATTAATTTCGGAGGATTTATTATTGTTCGTTTTTAGAGAGGGGGGAGGGACGAAGAAAGCTTTGGAAGAGAGAAGACGGGCTTCGATAGTTCGATTCGCGTTTAATTAGGTAAAATCTGGAGAGACAGACTAATGATAAAATTGACCGTCTGATCATTATAAAAGAAAACGGGTTTTGATCCAAACCGTGCGATTTTAATCTGACGGTCATATTAACGACCACTCCGATATGTAAATGGGCACAGAAACAGCGCCTTGGACTTGAAAGATAGTCTTGAGTTGTTAATGGGCCTGTTAAGGCTTAAAATGTATCGTCTGAAATTTTATTTGGGCCTCTGAATTATTTTTATAGAGGTTTGAGGCATTTGGGTTTTTCTCTTCCCTTTTGTACTCAGATTCTGACCGGATTTTTTAAAGAAGAGAATTGAGGTTTGGGGACGGGTCAGCGGTGGTGTAGCCTCAAATAATCTCTCGGTGGTGGTTTAGATCCTAAATATTAGATATGGGGTCGAAGAACTGGGAAATTCCTCGTGTATTTTTTGTATGTCAATCGTACCTCACAAGTCACATCTTTATCTATATTTTAATATAGAGATGTTAAAATGTACTTAAAGATCATATTTTATATTTTTTGGAAGCTTATTACTATTAGTAGGTAACAAATCACTGTTTTTGGATGGTCCAAAATCTTCTGAAAAATTATAATTTTGTATCTATCTAAAACAAGATTCTAAATAACGATTATTGTGTCATCGCGGAAAGGCTAAAAAAAACTATCACGAATAGATTAGTTATAACGAAAGCTATCATACATAGTATTTTTTTTTCAAAAATTATATTGTATATTTCCACTAATTATTAATATTATCTAAAATCTCATAGAGCAATAACTAACACAAAATTAATTAAGAAAATTAAAATATTCATATTGAGTCAGTACAGAGTCCAAATTTCTATTAAAAATATCCCTAATAATATCATAGACTATCTATCATTTTCTATTCAAAATAACATAAACATGATGGCATAAACTATTTATTTTTTTATATTCAAAATAACATAAACATCATGACATAAATTATCTATCTTTTTCTATTTAAAGCAAAACCAATCTAGACTTTGAAAAAAATTGGTTTTTAAAATAAATTTTCAATTTGGGCCTTTAAATAAAAGCCTATGTAGCATAGCGTGCTCTATTTGCGCTACACGCCACGCGCTATGGCGGACGGCTATTACCGTTATAGCGGTCGTAGCTAAAATAACGCGCTTTTATTTCATAGCTTAGCGTTTAATGTCTAAAAATGCTAATAGCGCCGCTATTTAGAACACTGATCTAAAAAAGTAGTAAATAATTTTCAAAAGAAAATATAATTTTGGTCTCCAAACACATTTTAATATGGAGATCATGTTGAGTTGAGAGATTTTAATCCACTATTTGAATTTTGAAAACAAAGATAAGAATGTGAGTTACGATTACATTGTGAAAGACATTAAGGCATTTGAAGTTTTCAACCTTAACCGATATTAATTAATTAATGTACTACTTAACGAGTAATAAAGTATGTTGTCAATGCCTCTTCTTGTTTTTCTTTTCAGGTATTGAATTTGCAAAAGAAAAATTGACGCTTTGATAGACAGCCTGGACTTGATTCAAATATGCTCAAGAAATAGAAGGTGGTTGTGAGGCAAGACATTTCACCAATTGACAGATTGTGGTTTTGTGGTCATCTTTGTGCTTGTTTGGTGGCAAAGTGATTTAAGAGGGCCATCATATTACTTTTCACATGTTTGTAAGTACTGGTTTGCGGGACAAAAGAAAAAAAAGAGGTTTCTATGTTCTTCTGTAACGGATGCAAATACGACTTCCTGTGTTGCTATGCCGTAAAAGAGGTAATGGTTGATTTTTTTATTTTGTAATTTAAAAAGTGTTCAACATATGTTTGGAATAATAGTAAAGTTTTAATTATAGCACTCAACAAATCCATCATATAAATCAATGAAAAGAAGTGATACATGACATATTTTGTCAAGATATAAGATCTCATTCAACCAGAGGTTCGAGTTAAATGAGATGAATGGGAGTAATTGACTCTCATTTTTTTTATGTATGATTTTCTATATAATTTAGAGTAAAATGTCATGGATAATGTAAATTGTTTTCATTTTTAGTATGTAAATTTTATATAATTGATTTTTATTATGTATTTGATTCTCATATTTTGAAAATCTGACTCCGTCATTGATCTCAATGCTACTATATTTTTAACAAGATGTGTAATCTCTACAATCAAATATCATATATATCACATGGTTAGTTATATATGAACGAAGAAGCAGCAGCTGTGACAGGTGATAACAACTATTAACAAGTCCACTCTAAGTTACGCACAGCACTGCCACAGAAAAGGAATTAATTCCCCGGAAGGTTTTGGTAAAGATTTTAACAGAGCTGTTTTGGCTTTGTGCAGCGCATGAACTATAGAATTAAAATAGAGCTGCATATGGTTAGATCTCTGTATCAATAGAAAACTACTCTGTTACAAAAATTTACCCAAGATTCTCTGGTATCTCACATGGCTGCACAGAAAACTCTTGATTGCACTCGCTCGGAAGTCGGAAACTAGTTTCAAATTCCAGTTTTGCTAATTTGTGCGTCATTTATTATGCAACTCTGTAACAATTACTCTAACAGTCTAACTACTTATTAGTGCTAACAACTGGTCCTTCGTCATTTATTATGCAAATCAGTAACATTATTATCAATGTTGTTTTGACTCGTACGAGTTATATACTTGTTTATTTTGATTATTTTATATGTGTGCTGTATGAAGTCAAAATAATATTATTAATATATTTGTTACAAACTTTGATGATATATTGTTTTTTTTTAACTAAGAATTAGAGTCAGATTTTTAATTTGAAATATTTATAAAAATATCGTTTGAATTTGAACTTGCACTTTGATTAAAGGCTGCTTTTTATTTACTTTTTCTTTATCTTGAAACCATAATCCTCTTATAACAATAGGATTCATCTAATTTAAAATATTTTATGGAATCTACACGATTAATGAAGATAGTAGATTTGGTTGTTTGTTTTCCATTGGAGGAATGAGATCGTAATAACGAGATTCTACTTTTCGTAGCGACAAAAGAATCTTAATTTGACATCTCACGACAACGCTCCAGTCTGCATTTTTGACAGAGGATTTAACTCTTCCTGTGTGATTGGAACCCTGGAGTGCTCGGAAACAAATCTGCTATGATTCTTTGAGAATCACACGACCCTGCTATTCCAAATCCATCCATTTATCTGTTTTGAGATTTGTGCATAGAAAACAACAGCTTTTGAGATTTGTGTATTCTAAAAAATAGAGGAATGGATTTAGAATAACTCGAAGAATCACATCAGATTTATTTCCGGAGTGCTCTTGTATTTTCCTTTTTAGCATTAGATACAGTACTTTCTTCGGCTGTAGATTTTAACAACCCGGTTTTGGCTCACCCAACAGAATTCACGTCCCCTTGGGTTACAGTGCTGCGCTGCGTGAAGTAAAAGATGCACTGTTAAAATCTGCACCCCTTTATTTCACCTATGGACTTCAAAACATTAAGGCCCTGTTCGGCCTAAGGAAATGAGCACGGGATTGGATAAAAATGAACTGAAAAATTACTGTTCACGTGGGAAAAAAAATTCACTCTGAGTGAATTTTTTTTTTCCCACGTGAACAGTAATTTTCCGAATGAGCCCTAAAAAGGAAAATTTGTGCTTTTCTTCTGTTTTTAATATTTTATTCTAATAGATGAAGAATGATCTACATGACTACATGTTACATGCAGTAGCATAATGACTGGTTTGAAAATCATGATTTCAGTATTATACGGGTATAATATATTTTTTATAATCCACAAAATTTATCAAATTTCTGAATTTCATAGTTAACTTTTGCAAAATCTGAAAATAATTTGCAAGTAATTTTAAGATCTTTTCAATTTTTCTATTTGTTCGAGAAGGTTCTGAAACGAATAATTTGTAAATTATTCAGAAATGTTGTTACCATGATAGGTAGCAAAAGACAACACAATGACTCACAATTCACAAATCGAGAGCAGAAGTTCTTTTTATTTGCCTCCAAATATATGAGAATAAAATAACGAGAGTTTAGGTAAGAGCATCTACAATTGTGATTGTTTTTAATTGCTAGTATGATGTGTTAATTGCTAATATAATTGCTGGGATGTACCACAGTTTCTAAATTAGCAAATTTGCTTTAAAAAAAAAACGTTTTCTTAATGACACGCTAGTTAATTGATTGGTTAAAATTTATGGGATGGAGTGATTTAGGCTTTCTAAATTGACTGACGTGGCATCAATTGCAACTCTAATTAAATTTCTGGGATGAAGTGATTTAAAAATTACGAATCTCTTTAATTGCTAAACTTAGTGACATGGTCCAAATTAATTGCTAAATATTTGCTGGAATGGAGATGCTATAATATGGATGTTTAATATTATAAATTGTTACGATCTTTTTTACGTGAATATTTTAAAATTTAATATTTAAATAATGAGGTTTGGACCGTTAATTTTATTCTACTTTGCAAAATAATACTCTTAAATAATATTTATGTTTTTTAGTTCATTTTGTATACAAACCTCATAGTAAATTGAACAAGAGAACCCTAAATGTCAAATCATGTAGCAAACCTATCACATAGTAAATTCAATACTACGGCATTTGAATTATTTAAAAAATTGCACAAGTAAAATATTCAGACAATGCAGACTGCAGAGGAACTGGATCAAGTTTCAAATTGTCTCCCGCTTACAGTTATAGAACCACTGGCTATTTAGATACAGAGGTTAATTTGTCTAGATCTTTTTGTTTTAATATTTTGTTGGTACAATGATAGAAACGACAAAAAGTATTGTGTGCATTTGTAATTGTGATAATTTATCACAAAAAGGTACACAAGCGAACAAAAAAATTAAATTCGTTTCCCAAAAATGTTGATTCCGTCGTTTTGCTGGTGCTATGGCCATTGGATTCCCGTGCGCTTGTAATAAAGAAAAGTATTCGTTGTTTCGCGTCGCCTATAACCATTGGTTTTGTGGTAAAATTTTGATAGTAAGAAATTGACTTTTATCGCAATTGAAATTAAAAGAATGTCTTTCGAAGACTAGTGCGCAATAAGATCAAACCAAACCAATGTATCAATAAAACAGTGTATTAATGTTATAACACATGGAGTAAGGCTATGGTAATATGAACATTACGGGTGGATCGTGTTATAGATTTATCTTTTTATTTTAAAAATTCAAACAGTTAATCTGAACGATTAAATATAATTTTCATATGAAAATATACTTAGAGACTAATATTTTACATTTTATAGAATTTGTATTACTATATTTTTAAATTGGTAGAAAAACATTGTTTTCAAATGGTCCATAATTATTAGATCACATGATTTTCTACTTATCTACAAAAATAAAAATAAAAAATTCTAAAAATATATAAAATTAAGTATACTTTCATATAAATATTATATTTAATTGTTTGAATAGACTTTTTGAACTTCAAAAATGAAGATATAAATCCATAGCGGGGTCTGGACAGTGGGGGTTTTTGGCGACGATCAACTTGCCAATCCCGATCGGTGATGCACCCATTGAGGAAATCTGGTGGGAGCACATGAAATCACTTCAGGAGGTAAGAAAGAAGAAATGGGATGGGGCATGGGCAGCGGGGGTTTGGACGCTGTGGAAGGAGAGGAATCGGAGGATTTTCTCACAAGAAAGGAAACAAGTACATAAATTAATAGATGAAGCAATCCAACAAACCATACTATGGCAAAATAATTGCTAAACAAAGATTGGTAAGGAAGAGAATGGGTACTGAGGATACTGCGAGTTCATTCTCTACCTGGATTAGTGTTTTATTTAATAGTTGAGTAACTCTCAGAGTGTGTAACAATATTTTGTAAATATTCTTTTTATTTAATATATCGTCAACCGGTTTCTGGCCAACTGTCCTTCAAAAAAAAAAGATATAAATCCATAGCACGGATCAATATCTAATAAACATATTACCATAGCCTCATTCTAATGTTTACCATATCCTCATTCTAACTCGTAAGCAAAATCTCCTTAGGAAAATGTTAACAAATAAATTTATAACTATCTAACAACCTAAATTATTTTTATCTTTAATAAGCGACAGATACAAACATATATGCGATATTTTCTTATGAATCTGAGTTTGTCCCTACAAATAATAAATTCTGGACCATCATTGCTTGAATAATTCAAAATTATCGGCATGTGATGAATATTGTCATCCTAAATTTTAGGATCTTGTAGTGCCAAGTATTGCAAATGAATTGTACTAGTGTTTCTCTTCGGTTATTTTGACAACACAAACTCTAAACTCTAAATATATAAATTGAGTGAGTCTATGGTACTATGTAAAGTGCATATCGATCCGTACTATAGATCTGTATCTCTATTTTTAAAGTTCAAACTATAATTCTGAATCGTTTAACATGATCTTCATGTGAAAATGTACTTGGAGGACACATTTTACATTTTTTAGAATTTTTTTTGCTATAGTAGAAAACAACTTTATAGATTATGAACCATCCAAAAGTAGTGATGTTCTACCTATCTTACAAAATAGTAAATATATATATATAGAGAGAGAGAGAGAGTGACTAATATCAAAACGTTTGTTCCTAGTCTCTCGGTGTTACCAAGTGGTTTTTCGATTTTCAAAGTTCAAACAGTCGATCCAAACCTTTAGATGTTCAATCTATATTAAAATGTGCTTGGAGACCAAATTTTATATTTTTTGGATTTTTTTTTTACTATTTATTAAGATGGTTTAAAAATCGCTATTTTCAATGGTGCTGAAAAATACTTTAAAACATCGATTTTCAAAGGTATATCATGTTCTTCCACAAATGATTTGCCATGTTTTTCTGTTACAAACAAACGACCGAACAGAGAACTAGCATTTGGTCTAGTGACAAAGACACATGACTCTTATGTGAAAGGTTATGGGTTCAAAACCCACAAAGTGGGAAAATCTTCTGTAATATAAACATGGATTTGAAGGAAACTGGTAGGCTAGACCTCTATCTTTCATTTCAAAAGACAAACGACCGAACAGCAGTGGCGAAGCAACATGAATTCAGAGAAAGCCAGTTACCTACTCATAGGGGTGTTCATTGGGTCCAGTTTAGTCAGTTTTGAACCGAACCGAATTAGTTTGGACCAAACGGTTCGGTTTGTTCGGTTTAATGGTTCGGTTCGGTTTGTTTTTTAAAACTGAATTATAATTTTGGTTCAGTTCGGTTTGAAAATTTTCAAAATCGAAATAACCGAACCCACCGAACTTTTATATATTATGAATTTGGTCCGGACCGTCCCAGTTTATTTCTTAACACCCCGGTTTATTTCTTAATCAATTGCTTTAAATACTTCGGTTTATTTCTTAATATCCCGGTTTATTTCTTAATACCTCGGTTTATTTCTTAATATACTTCGGTTTATTATAAATCAATTGCTTTAAATAAAAAAATTAATATATTTTGGTTTGAACCGAACAAACAGAAATAAAACTTTGGTTCGGTTCGGTTCTATTTTAGAAACCGAATTATTACTTTGGTTTGCCCAGTTTGGTTCGGTTTCAACCGAACCGAACCGATAAACACCCCTACCTACCCCTGTTCAAAGAAATTTTCAAAATATACTTTTTTTTGTCATATTTTTTTCAGAAAAATTACGAAAATATATTTGTGTTTCAAAAAATTATATAATTATAACTTATTTTAATTTTTTCCTCATTTTATTTTATTTTCTGACTCTAAACCTGCGTGGCCTTTTCATTCTTCATTTGCCCTTTTCTATTGCCGTTCAACAAGGGAAGATTCGTTTCTTTCTCTTTCTTTATGTTTTTTTTACTATTGAAAGGTTGTTAAACTCATGTGATACTCTGTATTTTCTCTATCGATACAGCTAGTCATGAGTCATCTCTGATTTATTCTGTTTTTGGAACATTATGATTAGGGCCGGCAAAAAAGCTCGTGGCTCGTGATCCGATTGGTATCAGCCCGTGACTCGATTGGTAACAACTCGTTCGTTAGTGGACCGAGCTAAATTAGCTCGCTCGCCACAGACTTGAGCCAAAATTAATGAGTTTGAGTTTGGCCTGGCTCGTGCCAAGCCAGCTCGGTCATTAACGAGCTATTTAATATACAAAGTTTAATAGTTTAATCAGATTCATTCACTTCAGGTTGGGGATACTATAGTCTATGGATGTTATAGCGAGTGTTATAGTAATTGTACTTTGGACTGTGCTTAAGTTGATTGGTAATTTTATATGGAATATGTGTGAATTAATTATAAGCAGCTAAGTTAATTTGTATGAATTTGTTTGATTTGGTATGCATGAATTTATTTTGTGAACTATGTTTGTATGAATTTAGGAATTTGATATTTTTGTATGTATGAATTTAGTTGCATACTTAATTTATAGTAGTTGATTTGCTTAGTTGCATTTGAATTAAGAGTATTCCTCAATAATTAGTCATATAAATGTTATTTTGTTTTAGTTATAATTGATAAGATTTGCTGTTAAAATTTAAGAAATAACAAGAAAGAAAATATATAAATTTATGAATCTGCCAAGCTAGTAACGAGCCAGCTTGGCTTGTTCAGACAAGCTACGAGTCAGTCTTGAGCAGCAGTTTCAGCTCGGTACCTAAAATTCAAACTAGCTCGCTCAGTTAATCCACAAACAAACTGATTACAAGTGAGATCTAGTTTGCTCTTTAGTAGCTCGTTGCCACCCCTAATTATGATTGAATGGGCTGACAGGTTTGGCTTCAAACAATTTCCCGGTAAAAACAGAATTCATATCAACTAAGGGATAAAGATATTTAGAGCGTTGTCTTAGTTTTATGCGGCACACATACGATATAGTTAAAAAATATATATGCGTTGCACGAACTTCAAAACAACATTGTTACTTTATCCTTGTAAGATTTAGATACGTCATCGTTTGAATTTGAATATGATATGTATAATTGGTACCAATTTCAAAAGGCTACTTGTCTTACAGATTTAGACCAGATCGGTTTGAATTTTGATAGGACTGTCCGGATTCAAACTCAAACAGTGAGTAATACAGATGAGTCGAACTCGTAAAAAATCATCTAAATAAAGAGTGATCTCGAAATTGATGAACATTGAATCTTAGGCTTCTGTAGCCTGCTGCTTCATAACAAAGTATAGGGAATGGACTCTGCTGCTTTTCCGATTCTGCATTCCACTGTTCAAAATTTTTCATTTCACGCATCTCAATACAGAAACTTTTTCATGTACAAATCTCGACGAATTTGAATGGTTAAATCTGAAAAAGCTGGCTGTTGCTTTTCTATCAGAAAAGCAGCAGAGTCGGACCCAAAGTATAGGGCTATTTAGAAAGGTACAAATATATATAGGTAGTATCTTTACAGGTACTTTTTTTAACAAATAATTCAAAATTTTAACTTCAAATGATAAATGCAATGATTTATAATGTCATTAGTATAAAGAGCGAGACTATGTTACTATATATAATGCACGGTCTGTACTGTGAATCAATATTTCTATTTTTAAAATTTAAATAGTTGATTTGAACTGTTTAATATGATTTTCATATGAAAATGTACTAACTGACTAAATTTTACATTTTTTAAAATCTTTTTACTATATTTTTAGATAGGTAGAAAATTATTTGATCATTTAAAATTATTTTCTACCTATCTAAAAAATAGTAAAAAAATCTAAAAAATCTAAAATTATAGCTAAAAGTATATTTTCATGTGGTGACCATGTTGAACCGTTAGATCAACTATTTATTCTTTATAAATAGAGATATTTGTTCAAAGTATGCACCAATGTGCGCTATGCATAGTATACTATAGCCTCACTCTAGTACAAATTAATCACAATGTAATTTGAATTTTTCGGTTTCTTAACTTTTATCAACCAAACTCTACATTTATAATTTTTAATGTATATGCATTATTATAAATTAGTATTGTGCCCGTGCGTTGCAACGGAATATATGATAAGATAACAAAAATAAATTCTCATACAAAATGACAAATTTTCATAAAAAAAAAAAATTGAAATATATTATAGATTTATCACAGTAATATGTATAGAAATAAAGAAGTAGATAAATAAGGAAGTGAACAAAAAATTGATTTGCATTGTGATCCGCTGTATAGAAAATTTCAATTGAAGAGGGAGAAATAAGGAAACAAATAAATAAGAAAACGGAGAATTATATCGCTAAATTTTAGAGTCTGTTTAATTTTAATTGTAACTCACGTGTGGCGGTATGTGTGACGAGTATGTTTGTAGCTAAATTTAAACTTCTACACATAAAACAGATACATTTAATCAAAAGAAGATAGATTATGTGATTGGAGAGCTGAGATTAAATCCAAAAATTAATCTTTCAATCGTAGCCGTTGGCGGATCGGACACCCAACGTGCTTAATAATAGAATGGAGAAATGGAGATATAAAACAAGAAAAAAAATCAAATTTTCTATTTAAAATTTAGATTATGAATTATTAATAAAAAAATTTGGTCATTCTAATTAAATTGAAAAGCTATCATTATTGAATTCTTCCTGTTAGAATTATCTGAAGACAGTACAGAATCTTTCTGCAAACAGCCAATAACTGGAACAGAAATGGGGTCAACTATACCGTTTCTTGCACTGCTTTCATATATTGATTTTACAGCTCTCTTTAATTTTGTCTAAAGTAAAATAGTTTTAGCTGTGAACAATTTTCACCTTTTTTGTGTTTTTTAGAAGAGAGAAATGTTTCTAAAGGAAGGCACCATTATGATTTAATGATAAAAGAGATGGGGACAAGTAGGGTCACGGGCTGGCGCTAATTGCTCAAATAACGGCCTTAGGCTTTAATTTCTCTTAATTATAAGAATCCAATTAGAAAGAGACAAGAGAGAGTACATATGCTGTATCCTATATTCCTATATAACAATCCAACAATAAATAATTCTTCTCAGATAACTGAAAGACGATCAAGGCGATAACATGGGGCAATTAATGTATTTATTTTTGAAAAAAAAAGTAATATTATATTAACCACATGTTTCATTCTGATTAATAGATAGATTGTCTGAAATAACCATTATATTCTTTGATTTCTTTCTTTATATTTCTGATAGAAATCCTAAGAAAGCCTTTTTCAGTAAAACAACGGAGTAAATATTTTAACAGTGCAGTTTTGACTTCATACAGTACACGAACCAACATTTTTATTATGTAGTCCTTGCGCTGTATGAAGCCAAAACTACTCTGTTAAAATATTTACCCTAAACAAAGCAACCAAATTTTTACTTGATCCAAAGCGTAACTCACAAATTTTGCTTGCGAAGAAAAACCATCCTCTGCAATTTCTCTCAAGCTGGATGCATTTGCAATTCGTAAAAATAGTAATCTTCTCATTTATATCTGGATAGCAAATTATGAGAAAAGGGCAAAAGGCTATAATTCATCCCAAATTTGCTCCACCTTCCCCTTTTTTCACGCTTTTTCTGCCACACCAACAAACAGTTCTGTTTCTCTCTCGTTTGCAACAAAAGCTAAAGTCTACCACCTTGCTCCTCTCTCTTTCTCTACCTTCTCTCCCTCTTCCCTTCCCTTCTCTACCACCTTGCCTCCTCTTTTCTTCCCTTCCACCCCACCATCACACTCCAAACTCACTGTTTCTCTCTCCAACTCTCCTTCCCAGCCCCACCACCAAACAAAAACACTTAAAACCAAACCAGATCAAACAACTATCCTTCTTTTATTTTCAAACTACAAGGAAAAGGAAATTCACTCCCAAACAAAAACAAACCATGACCAAAATGTGCACTTCTGACACCTCTCTCATGGCCATGCTTGCACATGACCTCCTCTCTCTCACATGCTTCCTCACCTCTCACCCCATCCATTTTGCCTATCTACTATTCTTCTCCCCTTACCTCTTCTCTATCTTTTCTTTTCTCTCACCCCTTCTTATCTCCACTCTTCTCTCTCTGCTTGCAGTTGTGACCATCTCTCCTTACCGCACAAATACTTCACATTTGCCATTTGAATTTGAATTTCTGGGTAAAACATGCGCCAGTGCATTAAATGTGCTATGTACAGTACCGGGTCCGAGAAAAGAAAACACAATTGGGATGTTAGAGGAATTAGATGAAATGGTTCTGTCTCCAATTGTTCATGCTTTGGCTGATGATGAGGTTGCAAGGGTTGAATTTGAAGGAATCATGGGTGAATTGTGCAATTCTTCTACTATTGTTTGTGAAGTACAGAATAAAGACCAAGAAGCGTTGTCAATAAAAGGTGGTACCGGAGAGAAAATGTCTGGTGATGAAAATTTGGAGAGTCCAGTGCAAAGCTGGAACAGTAAGTTCTATAACTCTTGTAGTTTTGTTTGTGAATTGGATGCTAAAATTCAAAATGTATTGTTGGCTGAAAGTAACTGTGAAGAAAAGGTGGGATATAATGTTTACTTGGAGAACCATAATCAAATCAGCAACAATCCGGTTAACAACCGTATATTGAGTTTAGAGCACATATTTTTAGATGAAAATAGTGTGTATGAGGAGAGAAATAATGCAAATTTAGAGAATTACAAATCCCAGGCTTCTTTGGTTGGTACTGATATGTCAAATGGGGAATTTGATGATTACAAATCTTGTGCTAGTGATGTGGATGGAAAAGAAGGTGAAAGTAATGAAAATTATCCCAAATATGTGAATTTGGATAATTCTATGCAAACAATTAATAGTAATGTTGGCAATGGTGAAGAAAAATTGGAACCGAAGTGCATCAGAGAATCCTTAATTTGCGGTAGAACTGAAGAAAGGTTGACAAAATCTTTCTCAACAAATCACTGGGAGCATGCAGGGACACCATCACAAGGCCTTCAAAGAGAGGGATCCTTAAGGGTAGTAGATAGAGAATGGAAGAGAACCCTTGCGTGCAAACTGTATGAAGATCGAATAACTACTAAACTTCGTGAAGAAAGAACAGTACCTGTACCAGTCAAAGAGGGGGAAGGAGAAGAGGAAGAGATGGATTTGATTTGGGAGGCAATTGAGGTTAACTCAAACAAGAGTGATGGAAACAAGAGGAATACTAAAAATAAAGGAAAGAAAGAGGAAGAGAGAGAAGAGGACAGTGTAGACGAGGAAGGAGAAGAGGATGACGGACCGGTACGGCAGTTGTGCTGCTTGCAAGCATTCAGGGTTTCTACAAGGAAGATGAATTTGGGGGTTGGAAGGCCTAATTTGATTAAATTATCAAAGGTTTTGAAAAAAATGTCTGTTTTTCATGTTGGTAGAAATAATAGCAAAATAAGTGATCAAAAGAAAACAGGTGTGATCAAGGGGTAATTAACTTAGAGGCCATCATGTGCTACATTATGGAAGTAGAAAGGTACAATATATGCCCCTTTTATTATGGATTTTTTTATTATTATTATTACAGTCATTATTCTTTGTTAATAATATTAAGTGATTAACAGCATTGAGTACTAACAATATTATCGTTATCAACGTATAATTGTTCTTATTATTTATTAAATTTATTAAGCACTATTAGTTCATGTTGAGTTTTATAATACACTAACATGCGAAAAGCATTGGATGATGACTTATCATTTGATAACTGAACAGTGCCATGTATTATTATTTTTTTAATTTATGTTCTCATCATTATACATCCACTATGCTGTTTATAGTATTTCTGATAAAGGTGCTCTGTTTCAGAGTTTTGGTCGGCACGGGATTAGGGAAATGGGGGTAATTAAGAGGCAATAAGATGCAACAATTATGAGAATACGAAGGTATCATATCCTTTTCATTTTCTTTTTGTTGTTGTGGAATATACAGCATTGTCTAAGTGTAAAGTTTCATGTCTTCGTTAACTAATATCTTGTAATGTTAATTTGTTAATTTTTGTTTTACATATGCAAATCGTGGTTGCTGTTTTCTATATATGTTCTTGTTGATCTTGCTTGCTATTTTGCATAAAGTATGTGAATGGATAAAATTGAATTTGTTCTTTAATTTTTTTAAGGGATTCCGCCTCAGTTTTAATTACGAATTTGTTTAATTTGGTGATATCTTTTGTGCTTTTCTCCTCTTTAACACTGTAGCGCCTCACATGGTTAGTTGTGATGATTTCCTACGCAACAATGTTTTTTCGTGTGCATGGTACCACAAATTTAAAAGGTTCCTCCATGCAATGTCTTCCCTTTTGGGGGCAACATCCATTGCAGTCAATTTACTTCTTTTAAGACCCCACGCCTATCAATCTTAATATATAATTAGAGAACATTATTTCCAGAAAATCACTGTTTTTTAATATGGAACATTATTTCCACGCCTATCATCCATAGGTAGAAAATCACTGTTTTTTTCAGAAAATTATGAACCATAAAAATAGTGATTTTGTATCTATAAAAAAATAGTAAATTAAAAAAAATGTAAAATTTGGTCTGCAATCGCATTTTAATATGGAGATCATGTAGAGGGAGGGGAGGTGAATAATAGAAGGGAATGTAATGAAATAGAAAAGAAGATTAATATATTTAACTCCTTCGTGTTTGGATGATTAATGAAAAAAAAAATTAACTTTCATTTCTGTCTTATTTTTGTTTGGTTAATTAAAATTTAGAAGGTTAATGAAAAATTCGATAGCTGCCGTAGGTTTGTGATAAAGAAATTTGAATGAAAATTATATAAGATATAAGGTTGGACATTTGTGTAATTTTTTTTGAAAATATTTGCAACAATTTTTTTTCCCATCCATTACACCTCAAATTGAGAGGAAAATCGATTCTATTGATTACAATGATAGAATGTTAAATATTTTCTCTCGTGTGTATCCTTCACCTCTAAAATAATTCTGTCAACCAAATACGATTTGAGAATTTTTTTTTTTTTTCCATTCCATCCTTTCCTCTACTCCAAACAACGTGTAGATTGCAAAATATGGACGGAAAATAAAACATGAGCTTTACTTCCCAAAACACCATAGTCCATCTGACCATCTCATATAATTATAAGCATTTATTTTAAGTTTTCACCTCTTTCAAAGCATTCCTTGCTAATGTAATGCCACTGGATTAATTAGGATATAATGCAACTCAGTAAACAATGCATGTATGGTGCGTTCCTATCTAGTTTCCTGTGCCTATCCAAGCTAGTAGGGAACCTCATTGATTGAATTGGCTTTGCTCTGGACCTGTACTTACAATTTGAAATTCACAAGCACATGTGATCTGGTCCTGATCAGACAAATCATACCGGACTTGACAGATCTTTTCACATTGCCAGGTACTAAAGAGCAGGCCATTAATTGAACATACTAATGAGCAAAGCTAGAGTGTGATGTGCTCACTAAGGCCCTGTTCGGCTGCATAGTGGGCTCGGGAATGGGTACGGGAAATAAAATTTTTTGAACTGAATTTTACTGTTCACGTGGGAAAAAAAAAATTTCACTCCAGTTAATTTTTTTTTTCCCACGTGAACAGTAAAATTTAATCTGCAGCCGAACAGGGCCTAAGAAGGTTTAGTGAACACAACTCCAAAAATATATTTGATCGGCTTCAAATGACAAATTCAAACTGTTGAAATTCATGTGCTTCATAAGTGATGTATGTACATACAAAATTTTGAAAGTTCCAAATTCATTTGCTACATACTAATTCCCATTGAACTTGCCACTTACTGGGTACAATAATTAATTAAAGAGGGGCCAAACATCCATGCGCATATGGAGCTTATTATGTGTTTTCTCCATGTGCTTCATGTGGCTTGCTATTACTATGCGTTGCACTAGCCATACTGTGACCATGCCAGGTCATTCGCCACACTGATTGCGATCCTCATCTTCAGATTTCAATCAAGAAGTCAGGATTAGAGCTAAGCTGGCAAAAGAGCGTGTCGTTGTGCAATGTATTTGCAATGAAGAAGTCATTGCTTGGCGTCCAACACGGCATAACCCAATAGAGGCACAATTAAGGTATCGGGTGACAGATTAGGTCCATCCGGTCCGTTTTCAACCAAAATGCGTGATCAGAGATAACACGCTAGCGTAGACATTACACAATGAGTTTTTATCCATTGGATAGGAAATCTTTTTATGTGGTTCAATTCATGTTTGTCCCAAGCTGAGTAGATCAGACGGACGATGCTTAAAATATGTCTGGTAATTATAGGCGCCTTTATATAGAAATCAATAAATTGTTATTGTTAAATACAATTTTCTACGGTTTACACTCATATGGTGTTGTATATAATATTAACATATCACTGTCATCTTTCAGAAATTAGGATTGTTTTATTATTTAGTTGGTTCAACTATTCAAAACAAACGGAGTAAAAAAAAGTAAAAATATGCAAACGAAAACCCATGACATAAATTGAATAAGAATAACAAAGAATAATCTGACTAAACTTTTTCTGCCCAAGTAAGAATAATCCTTTTAATCTATAAGTCATACTTTTAGAGAATTTTGTGGCAAACAATAAAAAAAAAACCATTTCGTGTGAAAAATGTAACCTTATCTATGAAAAAATTGTATGTCAAACTTCAACCTCACGTAATAAATTTTATATACTTTTATAGAAAAAATTTATATACTTTTTTAATATAAAATTATGCTCCCTCCTATAGAAAAATTGACATACTTATTAAAAGGAATGTGGAAAAGGGAAAGGCAAATTCAGAAGGACTATGTTTTTCTTTAATTTGAGGGTTGAAGGTTAAATTCATACATGATGGTTTAATTTTAGTAAAATGAGAATGGTTGGGTAGATATGAGAGATTTTCATTTTAGAATGGCAGATATGGTATTTTTGTACTTTAGGAAGCTTAACAATGCAATTTGGAGTTTTTAGGCTAAAATACATCAAATTCTGCCAATGGAAAAAGCCACTAGAAGTTCGGCATGTGAAATTGAGTACTAATTTCTATATATTTTGAAATTTGTTTAGAAAAACATCTATGTACATCAACTATTACTAATAAATTAAAAAAAAAACCTATAAATAGAAAAAATTAATTTAGAAGTAATCAAATAATCAGTATATATATGGCATCCTAATTCATCAAGGTAATTGTGTTGGACTGTCTGATGTTTCCGATCCATTTAGATCAGTCAACTCTGCAGGAGGTGATTTATCTGATTCTTTTGAAGTTAGGAGGAAGGTCCCTGCAATTATGACAACAAATCCTAACATCTCGGTCGAAAATTGAGTTCCGCTCTCCACATGCCATTCCTGCAATATCCAGAATTGAAAATTAAGTATGATGCACACAGCACCCGTAAAGTTTGTATTGCATAGAATGTGGAGGTTCAATTCAAAATTTATTACCTTGAGCATGATCATGCTTGCCAAAATGGTGAATATAGTGAAGAGCACAAAGTATACAGGAGAAACAATAGCTGTATTAAAGGTATCCAAAGCCTGCACATAAATTAATATATTTTTTATAACCGATTTAATTGCTAATATCTGAAATAAATATTAAAGACATATATAGTATAATGACAATGCATGATTAGAGATATACAATGTTGTATTAATCAGAATTGCAAAGTTTATCTATGAATATGCACTCACTAGTTTGTTCAAGTATGGAGATTGATTGGTTTGGTACACTATCTGTACAGTACGATAAACCAACTTGGTATCAATCCTGGATAATGCTGTACCATATCAGTTCAATACCAATATAGCTGAGATATAGCCAGTACCAAGATACTATGGGTAGTCAGATAATTTATTTTTTAATTTTGAGTCAGATAATGAAGTTGGGGCAAAATAAATATAAAATTAGGGTAAGAATTTAACCTTGTTTAAGTAGATGAGCTGTACCACGACGAAACCAATGACAATAAAAACAAAAAACCATGTTTGAAAATATACGAATTGATTCTTTTTGCTAAGCACTGATAGCTTTATAGCAATTCCAAATGCTTTTGCACTCATTACCTAGGTACAACAAATAAGGAGAAGTGAATATTTCAATATACAAATGGCTCAAGCAGTTATTATTTATTTATTTTGCAAATTTATCTCCTCAATAAGTATTTGATATATATTTTTTTTTTCAGTTTTCTTGCAGAGTTTTGGTTCCAATAGAAGAGTTTATGATTTACTTTGAAGAAAAAACTAATAGTTAGGTATACCGTAAGAGAACCCATGAGAGAACAGACGCTGATGTAAACAAGCATTTGTTTCTGGCCATAGCGTGGCGCCACCCGAAAAATTAGTACCAACACTACTATAATAATAATACCACAGTAGACAAGAAAACCTGGAAATTTACAGGCATAAGAATTATAAACACATAAAAGAGAACAGATGCTCACAGCTGTATTGGTTGGGTTCCAAGAAGGCCATACTAAAAGGATATATTAGTTTTTGATGTAACATACACAAAGGATATATTACAAGTCAAAAGGATGGGTTAGATGAAAAGAAGAATCGTATAAACAAAGAAGGTAAAATAAAATACTATTTTCAGATGCAGTTGGGCTATTGGTCCCATATAAAGCAGCCAAAAGGTCAAAAATCAAACAAACAGGCAATCCTATAGAAGGGGGATTTTTGCGAATTACCGGGTTGGGTTGCATAATTCCAGATTTGCTTGACAGATTCAATCTCTCTTTCTTTAGGCGCATGTAAGGCAATAATAGCTGAACCGACTATGCAAAGAATGCATCCAATCCAACCAGGCTTGTGCAGCTTCTCATCCAATACACAGTGTGCCAGCACTGCACTGTATCGTTAAATACTCAATTTATTGAAAGTGATTCGTACAGTTTTACTGGTTAGCTCGATTGTAGTTTTACTGGTCACATTTTTGTCAGGTAAGGTGTATATAACAAAATTACCAGAAGATCCCTTGTAATAAAAACCTTCTAGAATTCCAAAAAAAAAAAGGAAATAAAAGATACATTAGGAAAAAAGGAGTACAATTATTAACCTAACCAAGTCTTATATCAAATGTACCCATATATTTGTTTACTGGCACATTATGAATGATCTCAAGATTAATTGAGCTATGAATGCTCGAGAAGCTTTCTATATGTGGTGCGTACTATACAAGTTCCAGGTCAAAACAAATAGGCCAAATACCAGTGCAAAATAGCCGGTGTGAAGATGAAAGGTCAGCAGACATTTCTTATATGAGATAATAATCCTTAACAGAGAACGATTTGGCACCAATGAGCTGCCAATGTTCATGCTTCATAGAAGTGATTCGTAATTAGAACAGTATAATTACCTAACAATAATGCTAAGAGCACCCATCGGGGTAACAAGAATTGCTGGTGCAAATGCATATGCAGCAAAATTAGCTATTTCACCTCCTATCACTGCACAGAAACACAAAATATTAACATCTAGTTTTGGACAGTTCATGGAAAATTTGCAACTAATGTCATTGTCAATTGTGCATCTTTTTTTTTTGGGTTCGTAAAGAGGTGTTATTTCACAAATGGGTGGTTTGCAGAGGACTAGCAAATCTTGCTAGAAATGTATTACTTTATTAAACTTAAAGCAAGTCAATTCCTACCGAAAGGTATCATTAGCCGGATCTACAAAGCTATCCTATAAATTAGTTAACTAAGACTAGAATATTCCAATATTCTAACAGCATACAAGTTCTGACAGAAAACTTTTCCCCAACAAAGCTATAATTAGTACTGTTTCTTCCTATTTTAATAGAATATATTATTCTTTTATCAAAAAAGAAAAAAATAGAATATATTATTCTTCCTCCAAGCTCTGATTCTCTACTTTGTTAAGAACTTTGACAAAGTTAATCCCAAAATTTGTCCTAAATCAGCTATAAAAGTTTAGCTTCAATGAAAATAGAAAATTCCTGGAGAGCTGGTTTGACCATGTCAAACCTAATTGGCTTGATTATTTTTCTATGGTTCTTCCTTATGCGATCTCTTATGTTGTTTAAGACAGAAATTGCATTGGCTACACCTAAACTGAATAATTTTCTAACCGTTATAATATATAACACTGAAAAAAGATGGTAGTATGTTACCAATATTGTGGCCTCTATGCACAAAAAGCTCCTTTGGCTATCTATTTCTTGGCACTTGTATGTTTCAATTACAAATCATATTCATGTGTGTATAGTATTTATATCAACAAGGTTCATAGATAGTTATTTTTCTCTGGATAGTTCACTATTCTCCCGGTGTCAGTAGGAACAAACTGTTCAGGCAATTCACTTGTAGAGAATCTAACAACACCATAAATTATGAAAGAAAAACTTGATTACATTAAGAGCACATGGGTTGGTACAACATAAAACCAAGATTGCACCCATGAAAAGCTGGAAATTCCCCTGCTGTTAACTTGGAAGCAATTTGCTGCCAACAGCTAAAAAGGTACCCTCCTTATTGCTTTCAATTAGATCTAATCCCATATTCAAATGTATACATTCTAAATTTCAAGCTAACTATGGGTTGAAATAGAATAAGTCAAACACCGTCCAATGCACATTACTTGCATTGTACTATACACATTGATACAGTGAATAAAATAAAACATACTCTTTTAGTAAAATAATAATAATAATTAAATAAAGAAAAGACAGTCCTGGATGAATGTACTTACTAGTAATCATTCCGATCCACCATAAAGGCTCATGTAAGTATGAGAAACCACCTGAACCTGAAATAAAGAAACCGAATAAGCAAATACATCGTATTTCCCAACTAAAACAAACTTTACTAATAATAATCCAACAATATACATATAAAAAAAATCGCACATCGTATAATGTCCATAAATAAACTAATAAAGCGATTCCAATTTCTCGATAATTTTTAATCACAAATACAACTCCAAGACTAAAACAAAAGTGGATCTTTCAAATCAGAATTATTGGAACAAAATTGAACCTGCTCGCATGCCAGAAAGAGCGGCCTTTCGATGGCCGACCTTCTTGATTACGAAGCTCGAACCGATAAAGAAGCTCGATGAAACCGCCAGCGCCAATCCCGTCGCATTATCCTTCGACATCCCCATGTCTCCTTCAAATCAAGAAATTCACTCGGGTGTATTAACAAATCATACCCAGAACAAAACTGTAGAGAAATTGGGGGAGAAGGAGCTAGTACTTCAGTTTAATTTGAAGTAGCGAGAATATCGGTTAATGAAGCGGTGGCACAGCCATCGGATTCCAGAGAGAGAGAGAGAGGCGAGGCCGCATCCCTGCATGTGAAACCCCACTGGGGCTTTATGAGGGCGGGAGTTCGCTTGGGATCTCTTGTGGTTTATAATTGGTGTATCGGTGTGTTCAAATGGCATTAAGAAGTTCCCATTAAATTGGAGAAGGCTTCGAGGCTTCAAGCGGTCAAGCCTCCAAGTCCAACTTAATTATTACCTACAAAATTTATTATTTTGGAAACTAAAATATTAATATGCAATATATAATATGTAAATTATAAACTTGTCAATTTATATCTCCTATGTCCTATCATAAAAATAGGTCCTTTTAACAATCTACGAGCCAATTTCGTCTCAAATCTGTTCATTAATATAGGCATATGTCACATGTGCGAACCACATATAAAATATTCTAATAGATTTATAACATGTTCGGAAATATTTTTTCATAATTTATACTATTCTAAATATTTTGTACAAGAATGACAAATTTTAAAATACATATTTTACCTTATTATTATGAAATTAGTTCTTGAAGTCTTACATAAAATACATCGTGTATATTTATATTTATGATCTTCAACATTTAAAAAATATTTACTCCACTTTTATCGTACATCAAGCATACTTATTATAAGACATAGTGAGTTTTATTGAGATTATATAACTGTTGACAATTTATTCCTAAAAAAAAAAAGATTATATAACTTTTGACAATTTATTCCTAAAAAATTTCATGAAAATAATGTTAACTTGATGCTGATACATAGTCACTATATTTTTTTATATATAAATTTTTTATTGAAACTCTAAAATATCCATATTTTATAGTTAGTTTTCTTTATGACAAAACATTCACTTTGCTCTTCACTGATAGTAGGTATTTAGCCTGTTTATTTGAAAGAAAAAACTATATCTCCTCTATGTTTATAATTCTATTATATTTTTATAAATAAATATGTAACGGATCGTTCGGCAATAAGGAATTAAGCCTCCTTAGCCACTTAATCATGTTGAATACCGGTTTCTTAGCATGAATTAAGATCACCTCATTTACCTTCATTTTGCTCGGATCTTAATCATTTGTCCGTACCTTAAGGCACCTCTACCCATTCTTTTAGTTTCTTTAGCTTTCATTCACTGATTAAGATAACCGAACATCATTTTCTTAGTGCTCCTTAAGAACTTAATCCTTCACCCTTAATTTCTTGTTGCCGAACGGACCAAGTGACTAAATAATTTGGGGAGGGGGGTTTAAATTTTTTTGGGGCTTAATTTTAAAGATAGATATATTTAATTCTACATGAATCATTTTGACAATTGAAGATCATAGGCATTAATTAAATTTAAATGTCCAGCTACCACAATGATACATGTCTAAACTTCTAGAACAAATTCTAGAAATTTAAAACTGTCTAATAATAAAACGAACACAAAGAAGAAAGAGTGAGGCTATGGTACTATGCATAGCACGGATTGGTCCGTGCTACGGCTCAATATTTGAGTTTTCAAAATCCTAACGGTCGATCCGAACCGTTCAACATGATTAAAAAATAAATATGTACTTGCAAAACAAATTTAACATTTTTTTGAATTTTTTTACTATTTTTTTAGATAGGTAGAAAATCACTGTTTTTGGATGGTCCAGAATTTCCAGATCAAGTGATTTTCTACCTATCTAAACAAATAGTTAAAAAATTCGAAAAAATGTAAAATTTGGTTTGCAAGTACATATTCATTTTATAATCACGTTGAACGGTTCGGATCGACTGTTAGGATTTTGAAAACTAAAATATTGAGCCGTAGTACGGACCAAACCGTGCTATGCATAGTATCATAGCCTCACTCAAGAAGAAATATCACTAAATTACTTTTCTAAACTGGACAATTTTGTTAGAACATGATTTATGTAGAATTAGTTCATAGAAGATCACTAGGCTTCCAAAAAGAGCCCAAACCTTGGTGGGTCCCGCCACTCTGGACCGAAAGAAGGGTCACGCACACGCTCTTTTCATTTGGGTACGATTACTCCACCTGGAGCCTTTTCTGTGGCATCACCTGTCTACCGTCCGACATGTGATGAACGGTGGAAATATTTGTGGGTGTTGAGTTTCCAGGTATATAATAAAAGAATATACCAAATCAAATTCTAGCTTCCGGTGCTCTGTCTGTGATTGAGTGCATGATTAGGCTAACCAAAGAGGTTTTCTTGTACAATTCTTTAATATACCGTCAGCTTAGCTGGCACCTTATTAGTCTCCGTGTACGGTGTACCTGTTCTTCTAAATTTCGAATGCAACGTAATATTTTGGTTCTACATGTTACAATATACTAATACAAGATATTAATTTCAAAAGTCATCACCGTTAGTTGAGTGCACATATGAATTTATCTCGTATGCAGACTTTAAGTTACTGTAGAACAAATTCATATTGTCTGATCCGCATTGACATGAATATTAAAAAGAATTCGTACATTACAGATGTGGGCCGGGTTAGTTTGGATTTTGATCGGATCAGAAGCGAATTAGATTTTAAACTATGGAGGTTAAACTTGCATGAAATTATCATATGAATTAGATGTTAGTGCATGAAATATTCATATTGAAATATGATTGGAGAACAAATTTAATATTTTTTTAGAATTTTTTACTATTTTTTAAGATAGGTACAAAATTATTGTTTTTAGATGGTCCACAATTTTCTGAAAAACAATAATTTTGTATCTATCTTAAAAAATAGTAAAAAAAAGTTTCAAAAAATAAAAAATTTGGTCTCCAGTCATATTTTAACGTGAATATCATGTTGAGCGGTTCGAATCGTCTGTTTGAACTTTGAAATTGAAGATAAAGATATTGAGATACGATTGGAGCACAAAGCAACAGAGCATTTGAGTCCTCATGTAACAATTATATATATATATATATATATATATATATATATGGCTAATATACATATAGATTTGGTCTCAAAGCACATTTTAATATAGATTGAATGTCTAACGGTTTGGATCGACTGTTTGAACTTTGAAAATCAGAGAACCGAACCGTTTGTTCCTGAGTCCAGGAACAAACGTTTGTATATTTGCCATATATATATAATTGTTACATGAGGGCTCAAATGCTCTATTGCTTTGTGCTCCAATCGTATCCCAGTATCTTTATCTTCAATTTCAAAGTTCAAACAGACGATTCGAACCGCTCAACATGATATCCACGTTAAAATATGACTGGAGACCAAATTTTTTATTTTTTGAAACTTTTTTTTACTATTTTTTAAAATAGGTACAAAATCATTGTTTTTCAGAAAATTGTGGACCATCTAAAAACAATAATTTTGTACCTATCTTAAAAAATAGTAAAAAAATTCAAAAAAATATTAAATTTGTTCTCCAATCATATTTCAATATGAATATTTCATGCACTAACATCTAATTCATATGATAATTTCATGCAAGTTTAACCTCAGTTTAAAATCTAATTCGCTTCTGATCCGATCAAAATCCAAACTAACCCGGCCCACATCTGTAATGTACGAATTCTTTTTAATATTCATGTCAATGCGGATCAGACAATATGAATTTGTTCTACAGTAACTTAAAGTCTGCATACGAGATAAATTCATATGTGCACTCAACTAACAGTGATGACTTTTGAAATTAATATCTTATATTAGTATATTGTAACATGTAGAACCAAAGTATTACGTGGCATTCGAAATTTAGAAGAACAGGTACACGGAGACTAATAAGGTGCCAGCTAAGCTGACGGTATATTAAAGATTTGTACAAGAAAACCTCTTTGGTTAGCCTAATCATGCACTCAATCACAGACAGAGCGCCGGAAGCTAGAATTTGATTTGGTATACTCTTTTATTATATACCTGGAAACTCAACATCCACAAATACTTCCACCGTTCAACCCCCCCCCCCCCCCCCCCCCCCCCCCCACCCCCTCTCTCTCTCTCTCTATAGAATTGAGCTATGGTGAGACGTAGAGCAAAAGATTTGTTTTACTCCACGTAAAAAAATTTCATTTTGAAAATCCAAACAACCGATCCGAACCGCTCAACATGATCTCCATATTGAAATGTGCTTGGAGACCAAATTTTACATTTTTTGGAATTTTTTTTACTATTTATTAAGATGGTTTGAAAACCGCTGTTTTCCAATGGTGCAGAATTTTAATAAAAACAACGGTTTTCAAACCATCTTAATAAATAGTAAAAAAATTTCAAAAAATGTAAAATTTGGTCTCCAAGCACATTTTAATATAGATTGAACATCTAACGGTTTGGAAATGTCGTTTGAAGTCAATTCGATAGGTTTTAGAGTCGCGCTCACGGAAGGGCTTGGTGAGCTTAGGAGCACCCTAGTTCTACTCTCTCTCTCTCTCTCTCTCTCTCTCTCTCTATATATATATATATAATGGCTAATATCAAAACGTTTGTTCCTGGACTCAGGAACAAACAATTCCGTTCTCTAATTTTTAAAGTTCAAACAACAAATCCAAACCGTTAGATGTTCAATCTATATTAAAATGTGCTTGGAGACCAAATTTTACATTTTTTGGAATTTTTTTACTATTTATTAAGCTGGTTTGAAAATCGCTGTTTTTATGAAATTTCCGCAGCATTGAAAAACAGCGGTTTTCAAACCAGCTTAATAAATAGTAAAAAAATTCCAAAAAATGTAAAATTTGGTCTCCAAGCAAATTTTAATATAGATTGAACATCTAACGGTTTGAATTTGTTGTTTGAACTTTGAAAATTAGAGAACGGAATCGTTTGTTCCTGAGTCCAGGAACAAACGTTTTGATATTAGCTATTCTCTCTCTCTCTGTATATATATATATATATATATATCAGAAAGATGGTTGAGTTTTATGTTTATACAACAATGCCACAGATTGTGAATTTTAGAACTGTTTGATTAGTTCTCTCCATTTTCTTATTGTCTGACGACTCATTAATTTTGAAATAAGCGAAAGAATATTAAATAGTTGGGTCCTTGGATAGTTTGACCTCCAACTTTTACTTACATTTTTTTTTTTCATTTTTTGAAATAATTGGATGCTGACTGTTGAGAATTAGTGTGTTAAGATGAACATGTTCTACATTGAAATTAGTCACAGTCATCAGTTCCGACACAATATGTCATGGGTATTAGGTAAATCACGACGTGTCACACCATCTATATCGATTATATGTTGTGATTCGCATGTCGTATCTCTCTTTGATCGAAAATAACACATCATGTCACATCATGCTAACTGATCCAGTCACCTCACATCTCATCTCATGACTAATTTTTTTAACATTGTTCCTTATTTTAGTTTATTATTATTTTAGCATAATTATTTATTTTTTCTATAAATTAACTTTAAATTGAAAAATAATAATTAAATAGGACTTATCACATGTGATTACGGTATGATCATTCACGTAGTTTAGTCACATTTGGTAAAAACGAATTTTTTTATTACTGACATAATATGATCTAGTTATTTTTTTTTTTTAAACCTGACAATGGTTGTCAGAGAGGGAAAAAAAAACGAAAATTACATCAAGCTCATATTTACATTAGAGACTATTAAGTTCCTTCTTTACTAACAAAATTTCATTCTAGCAGAGCATCTTGCATAGTTATCTCCCCTAAACCCTTAATGTTATGTCCTTCAAATTCTTTACGGTTTCTTTGTTTCTAAATTTCAGGTTTCCAGCATGTTGCATAAAATATGACCTTATCACATCGCTCATGACTTTTTCCGAGTGAAGCGGAGCGAAACACTTTAAAGCATTTTGACCTTTTATCGTTTCTCTGCACATAGAGAGGGAAAAACGTGCCGTGCCGTGCCGTGCCGTGACTAACACGCCGTGACTTTGGTCACGTGCCGTGACCAAGTAAATTTTTCACGTGCCGTGCCGTGCCGTGACAAAAATTACGAGGGGTGGTCACGGCACGCGAATGGTCACGGCACGCGAGTCACGCCGTGACTCGCGTGCCGTGACTAATTCGTGCCGTGACCAAACGTGCCGTGACCAAACGCGCGTTAGTCAAATTTGATCGCATTTAACGTTTTAAAAAAAATATGAAACGATTCTTTAAAATTCAAATGTTTTAATTGAAATTAAAATAAAATTATACCTTATAGGAAGGTATGTTAGTGTATTGCTTCGCTACTGCCGTGACTGGCGTGTCTTCCGTTCCGTGACTCGCGTGTCCCGTGCCGTGCCGTTCCGTGTTTCCGTGCCGTGCCGTGCCGTGACCAAGACAATTTCCGTGCCGTGCCGTGCCGTGTCTTCTTTGCCAACAATTGGTCACGGCACGCGAATGGTCACGGCACGCGACACGCGAGTCACGGCACGTGACCGACACACGTGCCGTGCCGTTCCGTGCCGTTACCGTGCCGTTCCGTGACGGATCCGGCTCCGGCGTGCCATTTTTCCCACTCTATCTGCACATATTACGTTCGATTTTTTTATTAATTCCCTCAATTAAATAAAAAATTACAAATATACTCTCTGATTTTCAAAAATTTCAAAAATTATAAATATACACATATTACGGTTGACTATGGAAGACGACCGCCCCACAGTGTGGTGATTGTCTTCTATAATCAACCGCCACACAGTGTGGCAGTTGGGTATTACCTATATATTAATGGGTAGAGTGGCTAAATTTCATCCGTTTCATTTCAAATTTTGTTTCACTCTCTCTCTCCTCATTTTCTCTCTCTCTCCAACTAATCTCCATACTTTTCTTATTTTCAAATATCTACTAGTATCATGTACTTGGGTTGCAACTGGAACATATTATAGGAGAACAAAAATAAACTCATACAAAATGATATATTTTTATAATTTTCTTAACTAAATAACAAATAACATTTCTTAAATGACATCTGCACGTAAATAACATTTCTTAAATGACATATAAATATAACATTTTTTTTTATCTTTTTGACATAATTTTATAAAAAAAAAATCTCAAACAAATGCATATTAAATGACAAATAACATTCCTTAAATGATATAAAAAAATAAAAATAAATGAAGACATGATCAATCAATTAAAAATACCTTGCATTACATTTAAAAAATATAAATAAATCACGACCAATAAAAAAATGATACAATTTGCATGTAGAGAGTACGTGTCTAAATAAAATTTTAACTTCTACATGTAAAATAACATAAAAAAAAATGCAAGGAATCAGAATATTTGATGGAGGGCTGATATTCAATTCGAAATTTCATCTTTTAATCAAAGTCATTGGCGGATCAGGACATCTACGTGCTTAATATAAGAATGAAGATGTGTGTTCTCCTTATTGTTGAGTAAAGGTTGAAGATCAAGCCATCCAACTATTTAATATCCACAAAGAATTTCTCTTTTTAGGTTTCGAGCATGCGACCTCCCACACAGAGAGTATTGCATTTGCCACTAAACTAAAACTGATTCTCTGTTTTAACAAAAAAGTTTACCCTACAAATGATTTAATTGCTCCAATGATAAGTGTTGAGAATGAAGAATGACAGAGAATTGGCCTCATAATATAATTAAGTACATACCAAATTAGCTAGGAAGGATAGGAATTGGATTTTGTCCGAAAGACTTTGGACATAATCTCATCCAAAATCAGACTTTACCGTTTGATTTGCTTTAAGATTCAAGCCAACATATTTAAAATTTAATAACTTTAAATGGCTCTGTAAATCTAAACCATCTGTGTAAATTTTAACACAGATTGGACAATTTACAACTGACTTTGAATAATGTTTTGTCCAAAGCCCTTTGGATAAAAACTTTACCCGGAAGGATAATAGCTAGAATTGGACTCAAATAGCCGATATAGGCTAAATTGATATACTTCTATATTCAGAACATTTAAAATAGTCAACCTGTAAAATAGATCATGTTTGGATATAAATACTGATGTATAGTCTCAAGATTACAACACAAAAATATAATTTATTCGCCGTTCCTAAAATTCTAATAGTAAAACATTAGCACGAGGTCATAGCCATAGGTTCAAGCATCAATGGAAACCAGACATGGATTTAGTATTGGTGAGTCATTTTCATTTAATTAAAAAGCATATGTTTGGCACTAACTATTTGTTCCTCAATATGTAATGTAATTTTTTTAATTTTTGTTTTTGCGTGATAGGTATTAAAATGCTCTTATTTTGCGTCTTTTCTGTTGTTGCCATGACTAACATGGCTGCTGCCTCTCGTTGGCTCCATGAACCGAACTCAACAATACAAGACTTGATGAAGGCACCATCCGACTTCCTTGCTTCATCCCCTATCCAAATTGTTCCTGCTTACAAGGCCGCAGACTTCCTCCATGCCACGTTGATCCCCTATCCAATCGAGATGCTTCCAAGTACAGAAGGGCGGCCAGTTCTTCAATTCTTCAATTCTGCATTGTATGAACAGGAGGAGTACGGAAGAATAGGTCTAGTCGAGCTTGAGCGTAAGGAGGACCGGTTCCATAGCAAGGCAATCAGTGATGATGTTATGTGTCAAGATAAGAAAATGAGACAATATCAGAAGAAATGGAAGGAGATTGTAAAGAGAACTAAGAATCAAGAGAAACTCCATATGTATATCGACTTCTTTAAAAGTTGGGTATCTTGTCCGGAAAAAGTAGATGAATACCTTCAATTATAGAAACAAGGCACTAGTTGCAAAAAACATATATTGAAGACCAAGCCTAGCTATATGGATATTTGTTTATGAATCAATATTTGTAACATATTTGAAGTACTTTTGCTGGAAAATTAAAAGAATATCTATTGTAAGCAATTTAATTTTCTGGAATGTTCTTTAATTAGTTTCTGACGGTACTGATATGGAAACTTTCATTGTTTTTAAAGAAATTAATAATTAATTAGATGATTTTTTTCTTGTAAAATAGGTTGCTCCTGATTGTGATATGCTTTATATCTTTTTGTTTTTTTTAAGCCCACAACTTTTTATTTCTCCCAGTAAGAGCATCTACATCCCAGCAACTCAAGTGAGTTTCTAAAAAACTGTTAACCACTTTTTAGAAATTAAGGTCTTTAAAGTTTCTAATTTCACATTCCTAAAATTAATTTTAGAGTTTCTATTAAGCCACATCAGCAACAAATTAAAAAGAAAAATTAATTTGAGCCAATCATTTGACTAACATGGAGTATATAAACAGTTTCTTAATAAGAAATTTATTGCATAGTTTTTAAATAAGAAACTATCTCACATCTCTGAAACTGAATTAAAAACTGCCACATCAGATTAGAAACTCTAATAATACAACGGATGCAGATGCTCTAACGATTTTACTCCCGTTGATCTGAGCTATTTGTGACCAGTTTAATCTCCAACGCGGTTTCCTTTACAGGATCGAAATTCCAACGCAATCCGTCTAATATTCTATATTATTTTAATATAATAATAATTAAAAAATTATCCCTCTGTTTTGTCAAAAAAAAAATGATAAAGAGAAAAACACAAGTTAAATTCACATATCAAGTTGTACGTACGTAATATCTTAATATCTTACATAAAAACAAATTTCAGTGTTTTTTAGACATCAATATATATTTATTTAGAAGATATTCACAGTGAGTTATCTATCTGAAGATGAATTTGCCGCAGAAGTTATCGTATTGATTAAAATAGGATAATTAAAAATACAAAAGAGTGAGCCTTTGTACTAACCAATCAAATCATCTAACCAACATTAAGATCAATGGCGAAATATGAATATACTGTCAAAAATTGGGAGCTGCAGTCTGCAGATGTGTCAAAATCTGAAAAGTCAGGACCTCTCAATCCGTCAAAAAGGAGAATCGAATTCCAACTCTCTCTTTTTGCCTACGGGGAGAGTGGGAAAAATAGCACGCCGGAGCCGATTCCGTTACGGAACGGTACGGTAACGGCACGGTAACGGCACGGAATGGCACTGCACGCGTGTCTTTCGCGTGTTGTAACTCGCGTGTTCCGTGCTGTGACTATTTGCGTGCTGTGACCAATTGTTGGTAAAGAAGACACGGCACGGCACGGCACGGAAATTGCCTTGATCACGGCACGGCACGGGATACGCGAGTCACGGAACGGTAGACACGCCATTCACGGCAGTCACGAGGCAATACACTAACATACCATCCTATAAGATTTAATTTTATTTTAATTAAAATAATACATTTAAATTTCAATTAAAACATTTGAATTTTAAAGAATCGTTTCGTATTTTTTTTTTAAACGTTAAATGCGATCAAACGTGACTAATGCACGTTTGGTCACGGCACGTTTAGTCACGGCACGCGAGTCACGACGTGACTCGCGTGCCATGATCACTCCTCATAATTTTTATCACGACACGACACGTGAAAAATTTACTTGGTTACGACACGACACGTTTTTCCCACTCTACCTACGGGCTTTTGAAAGCAAAAAAAAAAAATTCCAACCTTTTTTTGTTGCGAAATAATGTATGGGTAATGGGCTACTTTCACGTAAAAATATTAAACAGAACAAAAGAAGACCACGGACCATTCAACCGAACAAATTAAAAAATATTAAGAAAATCAATCGATTCAACAACACCGAAGTTCCAGAGATGGTTTCGCATCGCATTTCTTCGTCCTTCACTTGCGGTCTCCGCGCCTTTGTTCATATGAATCATAACACAACCCTAACCCTAGCCCTAGCGCAATACAACTACTCTTTATAATTCTCTCCCTTTCCCATCTTCGCGGATCTGAAATGGAGACTGAAGCACCTCGTCGAAAGAAGGAACGTAAGGAGGAGAAAGCCGTCGTGACAATAGAACAACCTACGGATGTGCGTTTGCCATCTACAATCAGCAAGGCAGAGGGGACAGGAAGCAACGACAACGGAATCGAGCCTGTGTCAACAGAGGTTCCTGAGGAGTCTGAGCCACTAGGTGCATTTTTGGTGGAGGTTGCTAAATTAGTTATCTTTATTAGGGAATATCCAGATGTTGACCACTATGTCTATGGAGAGGTTTATGTACCGACCAGATACAGAAATGTGATGCTTTTCAAACGCGAAAAGGAAAATCCACATAAAGTCACACCTTATGTGAGCCATTCTACTCTTATTATGTTTGTAAATCTTGATGAATTTTCTTTTAATAATGAAAACAATTGCATCCATGTTTATAACATATGATTTCTTTGAATTGGAGAAAATAGGGTGGTAGACTGATGCTTGAGGGCCCGCAATATCCTCTTAAAGGTTATGATAGATTAACCTTCATCGTAGATTTGTGGGAAGATGGAAAACAGGTGGTCAAAGGGTTTATAGATTGGTTTGGTATGTACAGCAAACAACAAATGAAGTTGTTAAACTCTCCGCAATGTCTAGATTTAAAAGAGAATAAGGCATGGTTAAAGGTGCACATGGTGGCTTACTCTAATGCAATTCTTGCAAATGTTGAATTCAAACTCAGAAAGCGCTCGAAAAAGAACAACACTAGTATACACAACATCCACGGGATGATCTTTGCTTCAAACAGCAAGAATCCTGATGTCGAGATTATGCTCTTTGATAAGAACAATGATGAATCCATCCAAGTTGGTCATGGCGACCTCATTCCCCTGATGAGGTCTATGATAGTTGTGCCTTTGAATACCTGCCTTAAATTTTATGCTCATCTGCATCTCCTCTCAGACAAATTCTTGTCTTGTGAGATCATGGCATGCAAGGATTATGGAGTTGACGTTAGAAGGATGTCAGGAAAATATGGTAAGATTGAAGTAGCCGTCACCTGGGAGAGCCTCTGGGGTCATTCTTTTCGAACTGGGAAATTGAACTCTAAATTGGACTCTGAATTGGACTCTGAATGGTACTCTGATTAGTATTTGGTGACATTTTGGGTTCAGGTGTTTAAATGAAACAATGGTTCAATTGACTATGAAACTGTTGTTGCTTGTCTTGTTTCATTTCATGTTTTCATCAATGTTGTTCCTTTGATTTTATTCAGGTATTAATTGGTGTGATTTTGTGTGATTGTTGTGATGAAACAGTGTTCAGTTGACTAATTGGTGTAATTTTGTGTGATTGTTGTGATGAAACAGTGTTCAGTTGACTGTTAACTCTCTTGTCTGTATGGTTCCATTTTATGTTGTGGTCAATGTTGCTCATCTGATTTGATGCAGGTATTGTTTGTTGTGTGATACGTCTGATTGTGTAATGAAGGTATTCTCTGTTGGAATACATTCTCTCTTCTAGTCTGTTATCTCTCAGGTTTCTCTTACCTTCATTAAATAATAATAGCCTCTCGTTGATGTTGTGCTATTGCTTACTCTTTCATGTGCATTGTATATTGTTGTCTTTCATAATTCTTGACTTGGGGTCATTTTGGAGAGTTCATGTCCACTCAGGTACTGTAAAACCTAGAATGGGCTGGCCCAAATGAATTAATCAAGCTGATTGGCTGATCAGTTTCTCTCTCACCAGGAGCGGATTCAAGATTTTAGTCAAGGGGGCCAAAAAAAATATCGAATCGGATTTAAATACCTAATTGGGTTAAAATCAATTAACCAATTGGATATTCGATAAAAAAAAATGCTTTAACTTATACTTACCAATGTTTTGACTTGTAATTTCTGATATTTTGACTTATAATTCTAATTACCAATCAAAATTCAACAAATTTATTTTAATTTTAACTCTAAATTTAACCCCAAAGGTAAAAATATTCCAGAGGGGGGCAAAATTGGTCGGAACTGATAAATCTCTACTAAAACTCAAAATTCAGGGGGCAGCTGCCCCCCTGGATACACCTGGGTTCGCCCCTGTCTCTCACTGGAATTGCAAGGGAGATGGGTTTTAGTGTTCTTTTGCTTGTTTATTTCCATTCCTCCTGCTTTTTCAACTCCCATCTTGATCCTTTCAGACATCAATAGCAAACCGCCCAATGATCAATGTTAAAATGTGAATTACGTAGGGTTTTACTTTAGATTTATTTTATTTTCTCACCTTTATGTTTAATTAATTAGAGAAAAAAGTTATTGTTGCTCTATTTTATGATTTAGTGCATGAAACATGTTTTGAGGCTATTTTACATCATTTAAAGCAAGAATCAGGTCAATAAGGAAAGTGCAGTTCATCGACTAAGCCTCTGGTACTGCCCATATTCACCAATACGGACCAGAGCCTCAGTATGGACCAAAGATGGCCGAATATGTATTAACTCTCCCAGCGACACAGGGGGAGTATGGTCCGTATTAGTCAATACAGACCGTATCCGAGACGCCCTTTGGTGAATAACTGCTCCAGTTGTATCCAGAGAACTCGGAGATAGACAATTTTGTGGATGCAATCATAAGTAGACTTTAGTGCACTTTGGTATGAGGCACTACCAAGAACATAGCCAAGTCTTCAAGAAAAACATTTTTGTGGTCCTTAAGACTAGTTAGTTTAGCTTTAGTCTAACACTCACAAAAGTTTTTCTTGAAGGTCGACACTCGCAAAAGTGGTTTTTATATATGTTGTTGGTTCATTTTTTTTTTTTAATTTGGGATTCTGCTATTACACTGCCATAATTAAAATTTTGTTCTATGGAGTGCACTTTGGTATGAGGCACTACCCAAGTACGAGAATTAATTTGGAAATTTTTGAACTCTGAAATTCTCCTATTAACATTGAAGATGGGCTAAACCTTCGATTTTTTTTTCTATGATAGTTATATAGATAACTTATGCCACCAATATAATGAGCAATCATATCGACTAGTTATCCTCTCAACCGAATAGCAGGATAAATTGCAACTCAGATAAAATTCTGCACTAACAACATCAATCCGACCTGATAGTGATTCTCCCTAGCAATTCTTATTAATTATCTATTAATAATATACAGCGATCCTGCATGTACCTAAATTCTCTTTTACCCAAGATTAGTAAAAAGTAAAATTTTACCTTATTGCAACCTCAGGTTGGTTCTATTTTTAGTTCTCTGCATCTCACCAATTTATATATTAAGCCACTTCCTCTTTCCCTCCTTTCATATTCTCATCCTCATCCAAATAATATAATTTCACTTTGGTTCTTTCACCATGGCTCTATTTGTAGAGAAAACCAGCTCAGGTCGCGAGTATAAGGTCAAAGATATCTCCCAAGCCGACTTTGGCCGGCTCGAGATCGAGCTAGCAGAGGTGGAGATGCCTGGTCTTATCTCGTGCCGCACCGAGTTTGGCCCATCAAAGCCTTTCGCTGGTGCCCGCATTTCCGGCTCACTCCACATGACTATTCAAACTGCTGTTCTGATCGAGACTTTAACTGAACTTGGTGCCGAGGTGCGCTGGTGCTCCTGTAATATCTTCTCAACTCAGGATCATGCTGCTGCGGCCATTGCACGAGATTCTGCAGCCGTGTTCGCATGGAAGGGAGAAACCCTTCAGGTATGCAATTTGAAATTGTTAATTGTTAGATATATAGCCTTTTTCTCTTTTCCATGTGGAAACTAAATGTTTGAATTTCATCAAGGCAACAAGAATATAGACATATATAGCCATGACAGAATTTCACAACTGGTCAATGTTATTTAATTATAATCTAAAACTATGGATTTAAAAAGGTAAATTATGTATCTTTTCCCTTTTGTAACTTACGAACATACAATAATTAACAAGACCATACATAGGCAAGATCAAAATATCTACATTTCTGTAAAAAGGCAATTTCACAATGATACTGACTATCAGAATTTTGGTTTCCAATACCAGGAGTATTGGTGGTGCACAGAGCGGTGCCTTGACTGGGGACCTCAAGGTGGTCCCGATCTGATCGTGGATGATGGCGGTGATGCCACACTTTTAATCCACGAGGGTGTTCGTGCCGAAGAGGAATTCGAGAAATCCGGCAAATTTCCTGACCCAGAGAGCAGCGACAATCCCGAGTTCAAGATTGTCCTCGGTTTGATCCGTGATAGTCTCAAAATTGACCCAAAGAAGTACCACAAGATGAAGGAGAGGCTCGTCGGTGTGTCAGAGGAAACAACCACTGGGGTTAAGAGGCTTTATCAGATGCAAAACGATGGAACTCTACTTTTCCCTGCAATTAATGTCAACGACGCAGTCACCAAGAGCAAGGTCAGATTTACTAATTATAGATTCCATCGTTTCAAAATCTAATTACAGATTGTCTTCATCATGATTTCATCAATAGATAATTAGATGTAACTTTTAATTTACATCTCGGTATACGAATTGTAGTTTGACAACTTGTACGGGTGCCGCCACTCTCTCCCTGATGGTCTGATGCGTGCCACCGATGTAATGATTGCCGGAAAGGTTGCTGTTGTCTGCGGCTATGGTGATGTCGGCAAGGGCTGTGCTGCTGCCTTGAAGCAAGCTGGGGCCCGCACGATCGTCACTGAGATCGATCCCATCTGTGCCCTCCAAGCCCTCATGGAAGGATTCCAGGTCCTTACTTTGGAAGATGTGGTCTCTGAGACTGACATTTTTGTCACAACCACAGGTAATTTGAAAAGTTACATTAAGCAAGCCGTTCCGGCCATGTAGACTATATTAATTAATTTAATAATTTATTAGTTACTAATTCAGGTTTCGAATTATCTGGCAGGTAACAAGGATGTCATAATGGTTGACCACATGAAGAAAATGAAGAACAATGCGATCATTTGCAACATAGGTCACTTTGATAACGAGATTGACATGCTTGGGCTGGAGACATATCCAGGTGTCAAGAGGATCACAATCAAGCCTCAGACAGACCGGTTTGTCTTTCCTGAAACCAAGACCGGTATAATTGTCTTGGCCGAGGGACGACTCATGAATCTCGGGTGTGCTACAGGCCATCCTAGCTTTGTCATGTCCTGCTCCTTCACTAACCAGGTTCGTTTGGAGAATGCAATTATTCAAAAAATTTAATCATGACAGATACAATTGTTTGTATAAATAATACCTATTACCATGGTACAAAATCATCTGGTACCAGTAAATATGGTATGGTCGTATTACCATAAGATATTCAAAGGACTATGTCTGTGCGTTTTATTCTTTTCATTCAGCCATAATCGTGATGTTTGAGACTCAAGTAAGCCTTAATTCAATCAGGCAAAAGATCAAATGAAAATATAATTTAAAGAAAGAACAAGATACCAACATTTGTAAGAAAACAGTTACTGATTCTAAGCCTAGTTAGAACATCATTATTTGTTTTTGGGGAAAAGAATGACTAGAATATTATCAAAATCAAACCATGATTTTTTTCACTTTTTTTTCTATTGTTCAGGTGATTGCACAGTTGGAGTTGTGGAAGGAGAGAACTAGCGGGAAGTACGAGAAGAAGGTGTACGTTTTGCCGAAGCACCTTGATGAGAAGGTGGCAGCACTTCACCTCAGCAAACTTGGTGCCAAGCTAACAAAATTGAGTCAGTCTCAGGCAGACTACATCAGTGTCCCGGCGGAGGGCCCGTACAAGCCAGCTCACTACCGCTACTAATCATCTTACTACCAGTAGTATTGGTAGTGAAGTAGTTTACAATAAACCTACCTCCTTGATATAGTTATGCTTGGGTATCTGCTTAGTTGGTGTTTTGGCTTTTTTCTCTCATTCTCTTTTATTTTGTTTTAGTAAAGGACAAATTTGGGAGAGACCAATTAATGCCGTCTTTTTTTCTGCTTATTTGATATTTTAACAGTTGTACTATTAATTCCTACTTTCATGTTTTCTTTTTAGTAAAGAACAGTTTTGGGAGAATCAATTGAGTTGACGCCACATTTGATTTTGTCTTGTAGCATATGAAACCTCTTACTCACTTGTCGGTTTAGTTTGAATATCAATGAACGAGGCTGTAAAGTTGTGATTTCTTTTTTACAGGTAAATAACTGCCAGTCTTCTAAATTTTGAATTTACCTGAATCCACAGCAATCAGCTTGGAATGTTACATTTGCCAATCCAATCCTATAAGGTACCTAAGCCAAAGCCAATCAGGTTGGAATGTTACATTTGCTAGAAAATTATATGATGAATTCATATCCTATCAGGTACCTAAGCCAAAGCCAATGCTAAAATCAATTCAGTGGCTCTGTGCTTGTGTAAAATATAGGAAGGTCCATTTTGAGATTCACACACCAGATTGAAATGGAATTCAGATCCAGTGAAGTAACTCAATTTTTGGGTTTTAGATCGGGACCATCCGATTCAAATCCACAACAATCCATTCCAAAGTAGAGCGCACATCCGATGACAGGTTCAAATCCCGAGGCAATCCCGAGCGATGAATTCGAATCGGATGGTCCCGGTCCAAAACCCAAAAATTGGGTTAATTTAGGGGATCCGGACCCATTGAAATGGACTGAGATCTCATTCTACACTTTCACATTAAACAACAAGCAAATATCAGATCAAGCTTGGAATGGCGCAGGAAGACTAAGGCAATCAAATCAGCGAAATCAGCCAACTATTACTAAACAAGGTAAACCAAATTATAATTCTATAAACGACCCAACAACAAAGCTAAATAAGCACATAATTGAATCGCGAGATCAATTGATTCATCGCAAAAATTATCATTTGAAGAGGCATACAACAACAACATTTCAAAATACCATATCGGCAAAACACCACCGCCACTTGATAAAAACAAAGTACCAATTATTACAAAACAAACCCAAAAGCATCCTCACACCATCCAAATGAAGAACAAGTAATCTAACCTAAAACACCAGCCTCAAAGAACCAATGCAACTAGCATTAGAGGCGCAAGACCCACATGGGTGATCAGTAGCGGTAGAGAGCAGGCTTGTACGGGCCCTCCACTGGGACACTGATGTAGTCAGCCTGAGACTGGGTCAACTTCGTTAGCTTGACACCGAGTTTGCCGAGGTGAAGGGCCGCTACCTTCTCATCAAGTTTCTTCGGCAGCACGTAAACCTTCTTTTCGTACTTGCCGCTCTTCCTCTCATTCCACAACTCTAACTGTGCAATCACCTACACGAACACAAACAAATTCAAATTCAATGAGGATGATATTAAAACAAAATAGTAGTTGCAGCTGCTATACCAAGAGTAAGAAAAATTAAACTGCACACACAAAGAAAGAAAGATAACCTGGTTGGTGAAAGAGCATGACATGACGAAACTCGGATGACCGGTGGCACACCCCAGGTTCATGAGCCGTCCCTCGGCCAAGACAATGATACCAGTGTTGGTCTCAGGAAAGACCCACCGGTCAGTTTGAGGCTTGATTGTGATTTTCTTGACACCTGGGTATGTCTCCAGACCGAGCATGTCAATCTCATTATCAAAGTGACCAATGTTGCAAATGATAGCATTGTTCTTCATTTTCTTCATGTCGTCAACCATGATGATATCCTTGTTACCTATCAGATGAGACAGCTTCATTTAGTCCCTTTTTATGTACTAATTACAAAGTTAAAAATCATGAGGTATGTCAAGTTCAATACCAGTGGTGGTGACGAAAATGTCAGCCTCTGAGACAACATCTTCTAGGGTAAGGACCTGAAGGCCTTCCATGGTGGCTTGTAGGGCACAGATTGGGTCAATCTCAGTGACTATGACGCGGGCCCCGGCTTGCTTCAAGGCAGCAGCACAACCCTTTCCGACATCTCCATAACCACAGACAACACCAACCTTGCCGGCAATCATGACATCTGTGGCACGCATCAGGCCATCAGGGAGGGAGTGGCGACACCCATACAAGTTGTCAAACTAAAATTTGGAAAATAATAACTCATAAGAATTGTTGGATGTTTTCATTTATATCATGTCGAACAAAGCAACTTTCTCGAAAAGCTAGAAGTGATAGTCTAAACATCAATTTAAATTTCTTCAGTTCATAAGCAATTTCCAACAGTTTGTCAAAAGAAGTTATTTTTCTTTTGAAAGCATTACTTAGCTAGATTCCAAGCCAAAAGTCAAAAGTAGGATTTGATACAACAGTTGTAGTTCATTATCTGATTTTTAATAACAAATTCAGAGTAAATAAAATCAACAGTTACACAAGGAAAAGAAGATCTTGATAAAGCATATGACCAATACCCCTATGTCAATCTACACAAAGGGTTACTATAAAACTTGTCCCACATGGAAAAAGCAGATCTATGAAAAAGGCCACTGCAAAGACCATCTCACTCAGGACCCACCATCAGTAACCAACCAAATAAACAGTGGCCATAGGCTCTCTCAAGAATTCAAACTATGAATTTTTTAAGTTAGGTAAGATCCAATTGCCTTAAGTGAAAGCTACAGCCAGGCCCAGAGCCAGATCTAGATCAAAACCTAAATCCCAGTCAAATCAAACACCTAAAATACCAACTCCACCAACCACAAAACCAGAGGTGCGTGGTTAGTTATACCTAAAATGAACTGCTAAGATGTAAATCCAGAAAAAAAAATCTCACCTTGCTCTTGGTGACTGAATCATTCACATTAATTGCCGGGAAGAGAAGTGTGCCACTGTCTTGCATCTGGTACAACCTCTTGACACCGGTGGTGGTCTCCTCTGACACACCAACAAGTCTCTCCTTCATCTTACGGTACTTCTTTGGGTCTACCGAGAGGCCATCTCTGATAATTCTAAGCACAATCTTGAACTCAGCATTGTCAGTGCTCTCAGGATCAGGCAGCTTGCCGGTCTTCTCATACTCCTCTTCAGCGCGAACTCCCTCGTGGATTAGGAGTGTGGCATCACCACCGTCATCAACAATTAGGTCGGGACCTCCTTCCGAACCCCAGTCAAGGCACCTCTCTGTGCACCACCAGTACTCCTGGTGGTCAGAAAATACAAAATGTACAGTTAGCGGTGACAAGATTAAACTTCTGGCTATAGCCAGAACTAGAATGATAGTTCAATTACAAGGCAGTAAATGATTAACCCCAAGTAGTGTTTTTGGAAATAATAGCAATGAATAGTAACAGGTGATGAATACAAGCGGAAAGTTTGTACTTAAATCCTACTCAGATCTATGTTTAAATACGGTAAACAATGTAAAAGTTCAAACTTACATTCTATACAAACTAACAAAAAAGAAGAAAAAACATATCCTAGTCTCCGATTTGCACGAATTCAACTCTTAAACAAAAACACCGACTCGATGAAGACCAGATCAAATTGAGAAAACAGTAGAAATAAAAAAAATACCTCAAGAGTCTCTCCTTTCCAGGCGAAAACAGCTGCTGAATCCCTTGCAATGGCTGCGGCAGCGTGATCCTGAGTCGAGAAGATGTTGCAGGAGCACCAACGCACCTCTGCACCGAGCGCAGTCAAAGTCTCGATCAGAACCGCGGTCTGGATCGTCATGTGGAGAGATCCTGAGATGCGGGCGCCAGCGAAGGGCTTAGACGGCCCGAACTCGGTGCGGCAGGACATTAAACCGGGCATCTCCACCTCGGCTAACTCGATCTCGAGCCGACCAAAGTCGGCTTGGGATAGATCCTTCACCTTATACTCCCGACCAGAACTAGTCTTCTCGACAGAGAGAGCCATGGCTAAAGGGCAAAAGGGTTTGGATCTGAGATGTGATACGAGAGAGGAGATAAGAGTGGCGCAGTGAGAATTGAGAGAGGAGGGGAGAAAATATAAAGGATTTGGGAGAAATCTGAGCCGTTGGATCTTGGGTTTTTGCAGGGGTTTGGGCGGTGGGAGTGATCAGTGAGATTTATCTTTCTATTTTGTGTGGTGGGTTGTTACTGATTTCTTATGTACTCGCTATAATATTTAACAAAATTATTAGTTTCAGAAGTACTCAATCAGATCCGGTGGGATGGGGGTTGGTGTGTTATATTATAGAGGGCCCCGCCACTGACAAGGAAGCGTGGAGCGGCGACGCATCGCGGAGATGGAAATTGATGAGCATCTCTAAGGTACCTGACCGTATATAATAATCACAGCGGACAAAAATCAATTCGGTGCCTATCTGAAATATGGGATCTGCTTTGAGATGCTTTGCAGATTAAAATTGGCGACTCAGATCTCACTCTACCCAGTCAGGTATTGCAGTAGATCTGAATTCGAAATTTATTGGGCAGCTCCCACCTGTGCAAGTGTGAATTACAGTGTGTTTGGTGAGTACAACTGTACAAGTCGAATGAGAAAGGAAAATATAAAGGAAAAGGTAGAAACGAAGCTTAAAATATTATTATTCCTTTTTTGGAGTTGGTTTTATTTCTTTCCCCCATTCTTCAATTTAGAAAGTAATAAGATATAATTTTGGAAAAAAAATAAATAAAGGAAGTTACTTCATAAAATTTTTACAGCTGATATATATTAGTACCATTACTATTATGAATTGAACCTTTTGAGAGATGGGACTAAATTTTGACAATGGGGCTAAATACTTGTAAGAATGAAACTGGTTTCTAGTTTGATCGCATATTTGTTTAAGAAATCTCTTTTGAATACAAGAATCAGCGAAAGTTCACTGGACGTTACAGGATAAAATCAACTCTGGGTATATTATTATAGTTCATATCATGTTGGTTTAAAATCCACTAAGATGTTTTATGAACTTAGGATTTGTCTTGTATATCTTAACATATAAAAATTGAAGGTTAACAACTCAGGATAGAAAATTATTCTAAATTTTGTATGATTCATCAGAAAGGTCTGTAACTTAGCTAATATAAAAGTCGTCTTTTTTTTTTAAATGTAGAAATGAAAACAATAAAGCACATTATATTTCTTTTCTGGATATTCTTGAAACCTTGAAAGTTTCAGAGCCAAAGCGGTGATTTAATCACATTGTTATTAACAGAAAAAATTAACCTAATTTTTTTTTGTCTAACATTAGGGCATTTGCTTCCTTACAATACCAAAAAAAAAAAATCTGATTTTGTTGTGTTATATTAGTAACTTAGTAATTATTTTCAAATTAATTTTAATATATTATTCATTATTACAGTTCATTCTAATTTTAATAATGGGGCCAATTGCATCTTTTATATTAAAATATTTTCTCGACGGATTAGTAGTTTGATTAATTTAATTTTAATATCCTTACAATTAAATTGCAAACTAATTATAAATTATGATGTGGTGATTTTAGATATATTTTAAGTAAATTTATAAATTGCAATTTCTTAAACTTCTTATCAATGCTGGAATTATTAAATCATACGGTAATCCATTAACCCAAATTGTATTTTGAAATTTTCTTTCGGAGAAGCTGATTTTCTCAAGTGATGACGTTGAATGCCCGAATAAAAACTAACCGCGCTCAACTTTTCCACATAAAAGTAAAAAAAAAAAACTGACCAAAACATTTTATGTCAATTATTATCCGATTTTTCCGGTAGTTGAAAAAAAAAAAGAAGGGGTCGTTGGGTTACGACCGAATGAGATTCGGAGGTGGTTTGATGGGCATCAGATCAAATTAGATTTGATATTTTATTGGAGCGAAACTAGAGTGTGATGTGCTCACTAAGAGGGTTTGGTGAGCACAACTCTAAAAGTATATCGAATCGATTTCAAACGATGAATTCAAATTATTGAAATCTATATACTTCATAAGCGATGCATGTACATGAAATTTTTTAAAAGTTTCGAGTTTATTTGCTACAAGGTCAAGCAGTTAAAGAAATGAACTTTTTATAAGTTATTTTATAAGTTATCTTATATATTCAATTTTTATCATTTATTTGACTGCTTGACCTTGTAGCAAATAAACTCGAAACTTTCAAAATTTTGCATGTATATGCATCACTAATGAAGTACATTAATCTCAATTATTTGATTTGTTGTTTAATAACAGAATCAGTTCTGTTGACTGTTGACTATTGTTACACTAACTAACAGCACTAAACAATCTAACCAATTCTGTTACAACTCATCTAGTCAATAGTCAACAGTCAACAGAACTGATTCTGTTATTATTGTTTGAAGCCAATTCAATATACTTTTGGAGTTGTGCTCACCAAACCTTCTTAGTTAGCATATCCCACTCTAGCTTTGTTCATCTTATTGAAACCGTTTGATCTACATCAAGATTTGTACGAACAGCTTAGAAGTTTGTGCAAATTAAATATGCACAAATCTTGAAATAGATCAAATAGTATTATTAACTAGACATTAAATTGAATTTTCATCGGACTGCCCCCACTCAAATCAGAGGATCGTAATTTAGAAATCTAGAAATGAAATTCATGGATTTGGATATTTATATGAAATCGAGTGGGTTTGTTGATTTAATTTGGGAATGAAATATGTTGTTTTTTCTTTTAAAAAAAAGTAGAAACTTATTTTTTCTCGTTCAACTGTTGATTGTTGTCGAAATTTACGTACGAAAAAATTTGAACGGTTAAATAAATAAAAAACCAAAAACCAAAATCTGTTTTTTCAAAAGAAAAACAGCAGATTTGTATCCTATTTGGGATTGATGTTCAATTTCTAAATCTTATTTTACACCATAAAAATCCACGCGCATGTTTTGTCCAATAGCTGTGCAATTTGATGTTGCCGTGAATAATATTTGATATTTATGTACTATAATGTTTTAGGTGTTTTGGTCGAAGTTACAAGCTTTGGAGAACTATTCTGGAGCTTTAATTTTGTGTTGAAGTGGTTCAAAAACCACAATTAGAGTTTTTGTTTAAATCTTGTGTTTTGTTTGTTAAATTGAGCAACGTTAATGCACTAATGCCTTTTATATATTAATTGAGGTTTACGGTGACACCAGAAAAATAAAGACGATTATAATTTTTTCTGCCTTTATTGTCTGATCAGGGTATGTTTGGTTGGGTTAAGAATATGCTATTCTTGATTAAGCTATTCGGAATAGTCTGTTCGGTGTTTGGTTGGGTTAGAATAGCTAGAATAGGAAATTTAAATTTTTTTTCTTATTAAAATATCCATACTGACTATTTTCTCATCAGTTTTAATTTTTTTCAATATACCGGTCAGAAAATAGCATGCAGTTTAAGATCTGAAAAAGACTGAGACTGCATCGATAAATTAATCATTCCCTTTCCGAAAAATTAAATTATTACTTTCTAAATAAAAAATCCTGCATTTTGATTTGGTTTACAGCATCAGGAGACAAATCGAAAGAAAGAGAGTGAAAGACAGAAAGAGATGCCAAGGAAAGAGATGGAAGGTATCAGGGTTACGTTGCTGTGCTGGAGAAGAAAATTATAAAGTAACATTCGTAAATATCAATGAAATAAGTAGAACTCGTCGACCATTTTAAACTTTTTTTTGAAGTGGACTGACTACGGACGTGTTCGGGTGGTCTATCTTTTGTTTCAAAGTTGGTCCGACTCTGCTGCTTTTCTGAGAGAAAAGCAGCAATCAGCTTTTCTAGATCTAATCATTCAAATTTGTTGAGATTTGTACATGAAAAAGTTTCTTTATTGAGATACGTAAATAAAAATTTTGAATGGTTGGATCTTGAAAAGCAGAACCCTGCTTTTCTGTCAGAAAAGCAGCAGAGTCCATTCCGATATTAGATGGGAATTAGAGAAAAGCACCTGCTTTTTCCGATCTCAATCATTCAATTTATTGAGATTTATGTATGAAATTTTTTTTTTATTGAGATACGCAAATGAAATTTTTTTAATAATTGGGATCGGAAAAGCAGAAAGCTACAGCAGAATAGAGCCTATTAGATGAGTTTTCTATAAAGAAAATCTTCACTTACTAGAAAAATCAAATCTGTACACTGTACACAGGTGCATGGAAAAAAACGAGGTTGAACTTTTTCCACATATGATTTTGTGCTCATTCCTCCTTTACATCTTATTAATTTCGTTTTATATTTTCATGACATATGCATTTTGTTAATTTCTTTATTTTATTATATTATATTTTTTATCATCACTTTTACTTTTACTATTTATTTAACCATTAATTTTTTTCTACGACAACTTTTACATTTATAATTTTTCATATTATCATGTTTTTAATTATTCGATTATTAGACTTTAGAATTGATCATAATTTATCAATATTATTAACCAAAAAATAATTATTGACAATAAGCCTTTAAAAATAAAAAAAATTGTGAATATTTTTCTCAAATTAGAATTTTCTACAATACAACCGAACATTCATTTAGCACATTTTCACGACCATTCCCGAGCATACCCAAGCACATGAGATATTCTCATCTCGAACAATCTCATAACAACCGAACAGATCATAAGAGCTTGCTCTAAAGAGAAGAGAGAGGAGGTGTGATCATAGTGACAACTTAATTGTTCGGGAAAGGTTCGGCGAAGTCAAAAATTCGTGATTCGGGAATAATTCAAGTATAATTCGGGAATGATCCGGATCAGAGATCTCAGTCCTACAAGGAAGCAAAAAAAACAAAACAAAACAAAAAAACAAATGTTCTGGGAAAAATTCGGGAAAAATTCGCAAATTATTCGTAAAATTCGGGAAAAGTTCGTAAAATTCGTGAATTATTCGGGTAAAATTCGTGAATTATTCGGGTATAATTCGGTCAAAGTTCGGTCAACCGAATAACTCGGCGTTCGGTTCGGCATCACCAAAAAAATGAATTATTCAGATATAATTCGGATATTATACGCGGATCTTGTCACTATGGGTGTGATCATATTTGACCACATATGATTACTTGCTTCAATACTACAAATATTGGAAGAAAACAGAAGAGAGAGAACGGAGACGACATCAGCTCCATATACATATTTTGTGAATTATGTAACTCCTAATTTGAAAAGTAGAGGAGGTAAACTTGTTACCCCTTTCATCTATTTCCTTTTTTTTAATGAGATGCTCGTTGGACCAGTTTAAGAGTCTCCTATTGAGAAAAGAAAAAAGAAGAAGAAAAATAATATAAAAAATTAGTCTAACATTATAATCACGGACAAATATTAAAGAAATAAATAAAATAATTTTTCCGTTCATCTGTCTTCATCTCTTATAATTTTAATTTGAAAGTAAAATATAATTTTTCACTCCCCTTTCTTTTCTTTTTAAAATAAAAAATAAAAAGTCCGTTCCATTGAAAATAAAACCAGTTAATTACACATATCAGTTCATCCAGAGTATAGTTCTCTAGTAATGAGGAATTTATACTACTGTCCAGATCATCCAAAAGAACATAATAAGCATAATAATCAAACAATGTATCAAACCTGAGATATAGCTAAATTCTAAAAGTAAGTTAATGCAGATATAACTAAGCCACACAACATAAGACTGAGGATAAACTAAATACAAAAATTCTTCTTACTGGATCTCACTCCTCTCACTACAGCAAAACTGGGCATCAGTGACCGGTAAAACGGTCGCTGATAGGTACAGCACCGGTCGCTGATGCCTCATCCCGGTCGCTGATACACCGGTCGCTGAAAGCATCGTCGCTAATGCTCTCCGATGACGTAATCCCGGTCGCGATGCTCTTTTAGCGACCAATTTTTGTTGGTCGTGGTTGGATTTTGCTGACGTTATGCAAAGGCTTCAGAGACGAAAACAACCGGTCGCTGATACTCTTTTGTCAGGTTTATGGTTTCTTTTTGTTATTTACTTTTCCCCATTTATATATTTATGAAAATCAATACTGTATTATTAAAAAATTATGGAGAATTCTAAGTTGAGATAAATTATTAGAAACATTTCAACACAATTTGTAAAATATATAAAACATTCATACAACACCAACGCATGTTCTTAACAATACAACACAAACATCTCATAAATCTAAAAAATAGAAATTCAACTCCTAAATGAAGCATTCAAATCCATCGCATTTCAACCTGTAAAATTACAAAAAAAAAATGTCTTGTTAAATATAAATTGTTTGAACAAATTTTTTGAAGTTGAAATTTAATAAAATAATCATAGGCAACTTCGAACATCACGAACAATCGCAACAGCCGGCCGGAAAAATCAACAACCCGAGTAAGCCAATAATCAAAAAGGGTGTTTTTAGAGTTTACCCGTGAGAAAATCGCAAGAAGGCAAGAAGGCAAGCAAACCCCCAATTTCTTGGGCTTCCAACGAGAGAGAGGGGTGCAGTTCCTTGGGTCAGCGAGAGAGAGAAGTGCGGTTCCTTGGGTCAGCGAGAGAGAGGAGGAGTGCGGTTCCTTTTTCCAGCGAGAGCTTGTGGGACAGATCAGCAGAAGAAGCGGCGGGATTTGTTTTTGTTTTTCAAAGCCTGTAACGTGCGAGTCAGAGAGATGGGCGGGGTTTTTCAGGGGCAACCTTCAGCGACCGGGCCAAATCGGTCGCAGAAAGATCTGGGCGCCGGTCGTTGAAGGTCTCGTCGCTGATATTTTTATTTTTATTTTTTTACTATTTTATTTTTGAGTCTTCAGCGACTGGCAATTTAACCGGTCGCTGAAAAGCTGTTTTGCTGTAGTGCCTTTCTTCATTTACCTATTCTACTCTTAGTTTATTTTTCTCTCTTCTTCATTTACCGATTCTACTCTAATTTAGAAGAACACGCTAAATCTATCTATTAAATTATAAGCCAAAATAAGAATTATAAATCTACTACGGCTGGTAGCAAATCTCTATGACTTTATCAATGCAATATCAACTACCTGCTTATTTAATAGTTGATACTAACAAATATCTGCCAACCGACTATAGAACAAATATATATTATTTTATAGGCAAATTCTTCTATGGACATAAGGACCTATTTGTAAAATGAACATATTTTCATTTTCAAAATTCAAACAGTCGATCCGATCGTTCAACATTATCTCCATATTAAAATGTACTTGGAGGTCAAATTTTACATTTTTTTTGAATTTTTTTACTATTTATTAAGTATTTTACAAAATTCAATGGTCTGAATTTGACTAGTTTTTGTAAAATACTTAATAAATAGTAAAAAAATTCAAAAAAATGTAAAATTTGACCTCCAAGTACATTTTAATATGGAGATAACGTTGAACGGTTGAATCGACTGTTTGAACTTTGAAAATGAAAATATGTTCATTTTACAAATAGGTCCTTATGTCCATAAAAGCATCTCTCTATTTTATATGAAGTAAAGTTAGTTGGTGATATTTTCAACAACAAAAATTTGGTGAGCATAAATTTTAAAATATATGGGATTGGTTTTAAACGATAAATTCAAATCATTGAAATTAATTACTTCACGAGTTATTAAATACATATAAAATTTTAAAATTTTCGAATTCATTTAGTATAAAGTCAAGCGGTAAAAAATAATAAAAAATAAATGCATTAAGATAACTTAAAAAACTTTATTATTTATTATTTTTTTGACTGCTTGACTTTGTACTGTCGATTTCAACAATTTGAATTCATCATTTAAAACCAATCTAATAGATATTAAAATTTTGTTCACCAAAACTTTTAATGAGTATAGCTCATACTCTTTACTCGTTTTACGTGTGTGATGTATCAGGTGCCCGTGAAATTACTTATGAATATGACGCATTATATAACATAATGTGACGCATTAATATTATTTTTGAAATTTTTATCAAAAATACGAGGGTCGTTATCGCATCAGCTACAACTAAAATATGAACATGATGCGACTTTTAGGAGTATTTATTCTTACATAGTTGAACCGTAAAGGTATCCACTTTTAACGGGCATGTAGATTCTAATTCAAATCCGAGTCCAGTATTGTATCAATTCCATAATTTAATGCATAATTATAATCTAAAGACGCTTGTAAAAATAAACAACAATAACAACAACAAGGACAAAATTGCATTGATCAAGAATCTGTTTTTCTGATTCCAACTATTTAAATTCATACCATTGACAGCTCCTGTCAATGATTTAAAAAAAACTATTTAAATTCATTGAGATTTATGCATAAAAAAGTTTCTTTATCGAGATATGCAAATAAATAATTTTGAATTGTTGGGATCGGAAAAGCAGAACCCTGCTGCAGAGTCGGATCCTAAGGATGAATAAAAGAATCCGAAATTGACAATCCGCATCGGAAGAAGAAATAGTAGGTCCATCAAGCCGAGGTTGGTGAGTTTGGTAAGTGGGGCCAACAATCCACATCACCAACAACCAACAAATTAGGAAAAGTAATTGAAAGATGAAGTCCACTATCAGTCGGTGGACTATAATTAATCATGGAGTAGGCAGCATTTTGGACCGGCTACCACACTACTCATTCTACGCATACATCAGAGATTCATAAAAAATAATATCTCAATAAAATTTCTTTTTCTTTGTAAACAATATATCGTATTCTGAAAATGCAAGTAATCACGTGCTTCACCCGAAATTTTTTTTCTTACCACCCTCTAAAATCCGAATTAAATCAATACCACCCGTTTAATCCGATTTCAGATTCCGCCACGTACGCGCCTTGGATCTGCGCACGGATCCCAAATCCGTGCGCATAGTGGATATGCGGACGGATCGGTTCGCAAGGTGGATATGCGCACGGATCGGTTCGCAAGGTGGATATGCGCACGGATCGGTGCATATCCACAATGAGCACGAATCGGTGCATATCCACAATGAGCACCTATCCGTGCGCATATCCACCTTGCGAACCGATCCGTGCGCATATCCACCTTGCGAACCGATCCGTCCGCATATCCACTATGCGCACGGATTTGGGATCCGTGCGCAGATCCAAGGCGCGTACGTGGCGGAATCTGAATTCTGATTAAACGGGTGGTATTGATTTAATTCCGATTTTCGAGGGTGGTAAGAAAAAAAAATTCGGGTGCTTCACAGGCATCATGCATTGCTGTCTTACCGAGATACAGAAGACTTTTAATCACCTAAGACATGTTTGTCCCACGATTGTGGGTTGAGATTTACGGATTTGAAAACAACTAATTAATTACTTGGTAGCTTCTACCAAGTTTTTCAAAAAAAAGAAAACAACTAATTAATTAATTTATGAATTCATATACATAATTTGTACGGACATAATTATGAAAATGTGTTAAAAAATATTAGTGTATACTGTGAGATTAATTAAGAACTTGTTAGTTTATTTTATACCAAAATAAATAATGTGCGAATAATGTCACGAAACTCCTGTAGTTTTATATTTTAATCCGTGACTATAATATAACATTTAATTGATATCCAAAAGTGATTCTTAACCTCTTTTGTTTTTGACTTATTGTACGAAGTGCTCTCTCATTAACATAAGAATTTATGGAATACTCTCCATTTGAAAGATCGCAAGTTCGAAATTCAAACGGAGAAATTTCTTGTGAATATTAAATAATTGTGTAGAAAAATTTATTGAAACTAGAAGCTAGTCTTATCATATAGCCTCTCTTTTGTTTCTAATTTTGTTTCCCACCGAATCAAATTGAGATAGAGATAGAGAAGTAAGAGCGACATGCATAGTTAAAAAAAAAATTCAATCTGACTTTATTTTTTTTATTCATCGTTTTACATTTTTTCAAAGTACATATGAAAAAGGAAGTGGTGGACTATCCAAACAAGCCAATAGAATAATATCCCAAATAGTCTGGAATCCCATCCGTTTTAAACAAAAATTTACCATTCAAACATGTCCTTAATCAAAATAAAATAAATTATCTTTTTACTTTTATATATTTGCCCTCCAAATTCACGAATCCAGATCACCCCTGTACCGCACGCTCAATTACTAAATGGCATGCTCGCCTTGACTATCCAATGAATTCACCCATCTCGCCTTGGCCATCTTGTACCCCTGTACCGCATGTCATGTACCGCACGTTTAGATTCACCCATCTCTCCTAGACCATAAGCCATTTTAGGTGTTCGAGTGCTGGCTGACCAATGACATGCTCGTCTTGGCCATCCTTCCTCTACCATTACCTTGAAAGTTGTAAATTCACACAATTTACCTTGTTCTTTACATAAATTAAGTACTTGTCATGATTGTATAATGGCCAAGAGTCATATATTGCCTTTCTATCCAAGTACTTCTTCTACTTTCTTTCCTCTTCAAATTGTGCATGCGGATGTTTGGAGATCGGCCATGTTTATTTCACAATTCGGTTTTCGTTATTATGTGGTTTTTGTGGATGATTTTACAAAATTCTCTTGGATTTACTTTTTGCATTCAAAGGATGAAGTGATCAAAGTTTTTTCTCTTTTCAAACCACAAGTTGAAAACATACTCAATTCCACCCTCAAAATACTTCGTACTGATGGTGGTATCGAGTTCAAACCTATTCCTTGCCTATATCCACAAATTATCCACTAAACTTCTTACCCTTACACGCTGCAACAAAATGGTGTGGCGGAGCGAAAACACTGTTACATCGTCGAGCTCTCTCTTGCCATTTTAAACCATGCTTCTATTCCTCTAACCTTGTGGGATGAAATTTTTGCTAAGTGGTGTACATCATAAACCGATTGCCTATGCCTACTTATGTATCTCCTTATGAGCTACTGTTTTACAAGGCACCGAATTACTCAATCCTTCGAACCTTAGGTTGCCTTTGTTTTCCCTTGGTGCGACCTTATAATGATCACAAAATGGAGATCAAGCTTTGCCTTGTGTTTTTATTAGGTATGCATTGTCTCAAAAGAGTTGTCGTTGTTTGCACATAGAGACTAATCAGATTTTTGTTTCAAGACATGTGGTGTTTGATGAACATGTTTTCCCTTTTTGAGACACTCCTGCAGCTCACAGTTCAGATCTTGAGCCTCTGTCTCAGGTTTTACCCTGGATTCCCCCACTTGCGCACCCTCTAAACACTTCCTCTTTACAACAACCCCGCTCCCAGCCTGCTACTACTCAGCTCGCCTCACCCTCCTTTAATTCCTCTCCTCTGTCGCAGCCTACCACTTCACAGCCCACTAATAATTCACCTCAGCCCATTACCAATTCACTTCAGCCCAATTCCATTACTTCTAACCCTCAGCCCGATTACCCTGCTTCACCTCCAATTTTTGGCTCCCCAAACCCGACTACCCCTCCTGCCCCAGTTCGGGCTTCTCACCCAATGGTTACAAGGACCAAGGATAATACTAGGCAACTCAAACTTTTCCCAGATCACTTGGCACTTATTGCAACAACCCTATCCGATACTGAGCCAACTACATTTCATCAAGCCAATTTAGTGTTTCATTGGCGCACAGCAATGACTCAGGAAATTGAAGCCCTTGCTTAAAACAGAACCCGGATACTTGTTCCCGCTGCTCCTGATCAAAATATAATTGGTTGTAAGTGGGTGTATGAAGTCAAACACCGTGCCGATGGATCAATTGAAAGATACAAAGCTCGTCTTATTGCAAAGGGCTTCACTCAACAAGAGGGTATCGACTATTTTTAAACATTTAGTCCCGTCGTTCGTCCAACAACCATTCGAGTGGTTTTCTCACTTACTCAATCCTTTTCATGACCTTTTCGCCAATTGGATGTCCAAAATGTTTTTCTTCATGACGATTTAAATAAGACGGTCTATATGCAACAACCGCTGAGTTTTGTGGACGCTTCTCATCCGACCCATGTGTGTCTTCTCTCCAAAGCATCATATGGGTTGAAGCAATCTCCTAGGGCGTGGTTCAACACGTTCAGCATGGCATTAATCTCTTTTGGGTTTGTACCCTCTTGGTATGATCCATCTCTCTTTGTTTTTCATTCTAAAGAAGCAACCTTGATTCTTTTGGTCTATGTAGACGATATTATCGTCACGGGTAGCAACTCACTTGCTCTCGTGAACTTGATTACTACTCTACAAATCAAATTTGCATTGAAAGACCTTGGCCCTTTACACTATTTTCTTAGCATAGAGGTGTCCCAAACCATAATAGGCCTTCATTTAAACCAAGCCAAGTATATTCGGTAACTCCTAAACCGATCAAATATGCATCTCTCAAACCCATGTCCTTCTCCAATGATACCTAATCTCTAATTGTCCAAACATAATGGGGAACCTATGGTCGATCCACACTTGTTTCACTCCACCGTCGAGGCCTTACAATATGCTACACTTACAAGACTGGATTTGACCTTTGCAGTCAACAAAGTTTCGCAATTCATGCACAATCCCCTAACTGTGGGTGGCCGTCAAGCACATTCTTCGGTACCTTAATGGTACGATATCTCATGGCCTTACACTATCCAAATGTTCTCCTCTTACTCTTCATGCTTATAGTGATGCGGATTGGACGAGTTTTCTCGACGACCGACGCTCAACCTCTGATTTTTGTGTATTTCTTGGCTCAAATTTGATCTCTTGGAGTGCAAAGAAATAACACACCATTTCTAGATCTAGTACCGAGGTGGAATACCGAAGTTTATCCCTTGCTAGTGCCGGATTAATATGGGTACAATTTCTCTTAGACGAGCTTCATGCTCCCTTGGTCTCTTTACCTATTCTTTGGTGTGACATATCGCGCAACCTTCTTAACTTCCAACCTCATGTTCCATGCTCGCACAAAACACGTTGAAATCGATTACCATTTTGTACGAGAAAGAGTCGCTTCCGGCCAACTTCGCATCCAATTGCTATGCTCAAAAGACCAAATTGCCGATGTCTTCACAAAGGGATTATCTACTCCTAGGTTTCAATGGCTAAGGGACAAGTTGACGGTGCAAGCTCCCCCATCAACTTGCGCGGGGGGATGATAAAGCTCAAATGGACAACTCCATAATTACACAAAATGGAGAATCATCACTAGACTTAACAGATCAATTACAAACTACTCAATCAGCAGAGACTCCTTTTGTCTCTCATTTACTTTTACATTAGTAATATTGTAATTAGGGTTTTCATAATTTATCATTATTATATATTGCCGCACTTGTACCAGATTTCAATTAAGAAAGAATGAATAAAATTCTTCAACACAAACTTTATCTTCTTCTCTAAGAAAGTTCAGATCCGGACCTGCTACATATATAGTATAATTGGTTTGGTATCATAGTGTGCGGAACGGCGACTGAGTGGAATTCAGATATCTTAAAAGTAACTCAAATTTTTAGTTTAAATCCGAGAATTCCAATCAGAATATATTAAAGACATCTTGCATTACAGGTTCAGACCTAATTTGTTCCACATATTTGCAAGTTCATATTCGTAGCCGTAAAATATTAACAGTTTGTTTTAATCTAACACAAAACTCTAAATTCATGCATAAGTTGACTTAGGTGATTATTGTTTTAAAAAATAGGTTAGACTCAGTTGATAACTGAATGGACCCCGTACCATACCGCAGGAGATTTGCACCCGCGTTCGTTGGATCTTATTTTTCTTTTTCAATACATTTTTGTTTTAAGAAGAATAAAAGATAAATTTTGCAAATTATATTTTAAAAGTGTAGGGTTAAAATGCATCATTGGTTTTATGCTTTAATTACGCTCCATATTCTTATTTTCATTTTCAAAGTCCGAACAGTCGATCCGAACTGCTCACCATGATCTTTATATTAAAATATATTTGGAGACCAAATTTTATATTTTTTTTGGAACTTTTTTCCTATTTTTTAAATAGATACAAAATCATTGTTTTCATAAGATTTTGCACCATCCAAAACAGTGATTTTGTATTTATCTAAAAAAATAGTAAAAATATTTCAAAAAATATAAAATTTTGTCTCCAAGCACATTTTAATATAAAGATTGTATTGAGTAGTTCGGATCGATTGTTCGAACTTTAAAAATAAAGAAAAATACGTGGAGCATGATTGGTGCATAAAACTAATAGTGCATTTTAACTCTACTCATTTTAAAATGATAAATTTTCATTAATTTTATTTACCTCTGCATGTAATTTTTTTTATAAATCATAATTAATTTTTTTTTTACGAAATAAACATGATTACTTTTTTTTTACAAAAACCATAAGAACCTGACATTTCGGTCCGTTATTTTTTTTTATTCCGACCGAAATGCCATTTCGGTCTGGTCCCCTTTTTGAATTTTCTGTGGTATCGGTTTCACAAGTTTTCATATGAGCTGCCACTAGAGTGGGAAAAATGACACGGTGGAGCCGGCATGGTTACGGCACGGAACGGCACGACACGCATGTCAGTTACGTGCCGTGACCATTCGTGTGCCGTATTCATCTTTTGAAACTTTGGCACGACACGGCACGACACGTGAAAGATTTAGTCACGGCACGGCACGTAGTCACGCAAGTCACGTATAATTAGGACCATTAGATATTGATTTAATGGTGAATCTTGAATAAACTAACCTAAATTATAATTAAATGGTCACGCGAGTCACGTATGGTCACAGCACGTTTAGGCACGGCGTGACCATTCACGTGCCGTGACCACCCCTTGATATTTTGGTCACAGCACGACACGTGAAAAATTAACTAGGTCACAGCACGGCACAACACAAGATCAAAGTCACGGCGTGTTAGTCACATCACGGCACGTTTTTTCCACTCTAGTGATTTTTGTAAAAAAAAAAAGTAATCATGTTAGTTTCGTAAAAATATATTTTTTAATTATGGTTTATAAAAAATATTGAGTAGAACTAGGGTGTTCCTAAGCTCACCAAGCCTCTCGTGAACTCGACTCTAAAACCTATCGAATTGACTTCAAACGACATTTTCAAACCGTTAGATGTTCAATCTATATTAAAATGTGCTTGGAGACCAAATTTTACATTTTTTGGAATTTTTTTACTATTTATTAAGCCGGTTTGAAAACCGCTGTTTTCCAATGGTGCAGAATTTTAATAAAAACAGTGGTTTTCAAACCGGCTTAATAAATAGTAAAAAAATTTCAAAAAATGTAAAATTTGGACTCCAAGCACATTTTAATATAGATTGAACATCTAACGGTTTGAAAATGTCATTTGAAATCAATTCAATAGATTTTAGAGTCGAGTTCACGAGAGACTTGGTGAGCTCAGGAACACCCTAGTTCTACTCAAAAATATTCTCCTGCATGGCCGCAATCACACCGATCATCTGGCCGAACCCTAAAAAGTAATAACTGACTAGGCCCATCATCAGTCAAATCCCTCTCTTGCTTGTTATGAATTCAGATTAAGTGAACTAACTTAATTTTTTTATTTTGGATCAGAATTGTCCAATTCGAATCCGTGACAATCCATTGGAGCGCATACATCCCGAGCGATGGATTCGAATTCCGAAGCAATCCCGAGCGACGGATTCGAATCGAATGGTCTCGATCCAAAACCCAAAAATTGAGTTACTTTAGGGGATCCGTACCCACTTGTTTTACCAAAGGTTGATTTTGGATCGGAACCGTCCGATTAGAATCAGCACGAATATTAAAGATATCACCTGAATTGCAACTCGGTTCGGATTGGTCTAGATTCTGATCGGACGGTTCGGATCCAAACTCAATTTGTGAGTTACTGTATAAAATCCGGACCCGGCCTGCACCGAGGCAGAGACTGGAGACTCGAGTAAAATGGTAAAATAAAAATCGGGAAAATAAGCCGAAAATAGCCATAGCCAACGTACGAACACAGATCATCAGCGCACACCAACCCCCAATCCACCCCACCCCACCTCACCTCTCCTCTCCTCTCTATGTTCACTCTCACCCCCACCTCTCGCCTCCTTATAAACCCCTCCCCTCGCCCCCTCTTCTCTCGTCTCGCTCCCGCTTCTTCCTCTCACTCCGTCCCTTTCCACTCTTACCTCAATCCCCTTCAAGCTCTTTCCACCGCCGCCGACGCCATAACCGCCATGGATTCTGTCTCCTCATGGGGTCTCACCTCCCTCTCCGAAGCCGACCCCGAAATTCACGATCTGATCGAGCGTGAGAAGCGTCGTCAGTGTACTGGCATCGAACTCATCGCATCTGAGAATTTCACCTCCTTCGCTGTCATTGAGGCACTTGGAAGCGCCTTAACCAACAAGTATTCTGAGGGGATGCCTGGTAACAGGTACTACGGTGGAAACGAGTTCATAGATGACATCGAGAACTTGTGTGCATCTAGAGCTCTTCAGGCGTTTCACCTCGACGCAACCAAATGGGGCGTGAATGTGCAGCCTTACTCAGGCAGCCCGGCGAATTTTGCAGCATACACTGCGCTACTTCAGCCACATGATCGCATTATGGGGCTGGATCTACCATCTGGTGGACATCTCACTCACGGGTACGGTTTTAATTTGTATTGAGGTTTAATCTTTTGTTACTTATCCGTTAATCAAGGTTTGATTTCTCTGTTACGCTAACGTTAACAGGTACTATACATCTGGCGGGAAGAAGATCTCGGCCACCTCAATCTATTTTGAGAGCTTGCCATACAAGGTGAACGCGACCACCGGCTACATTGATTATGATAAACTGGAGGAGAAGGCCTTAGATTTCAGACCCAAGCTTATCATATGTGGTGGCAGTGCATATCCGAGGGATTGGGATTATGCAAGATTTAGATCGATTGCTGACAAGTGCGGTGCGCTGTTGCTCTGTGATATGGCACATATCAGTGGCCTTGTTGCGGCTCAGGTAAGGACAAATTTTATTATTTTGCTTTTGATTTATTTGGAAATGTTGATTGAATCTGGTAATCGGAGGTCTGTTGCTAAATGATGTTTGAAATTAGCTTTAAGAAGAGGATTTGAGCTCTTGATAAAATGTCTTTAGACATGCAGGTCATTATTTTTTTCGTGTCATACTTTTTTTCCAATCATGCATTTAGGAGTCCCTCTTTAGGTCATGTTTTATAAATTGGCTTGCTCATGAGGTGTTTGATGAAATGATACATACTTGGGCTGTCTTTTTTTTTCACCATTCAAGCAATTGTAGAAGTATTTAGTAGATTTATAGGCATTGAATATCTATTTAAGTGATTTTAAATATGTTTTCATTTAATTCGCGTTTTAAATGAACATTATAGTGTGCCATTTGACCAGATCTAGTTCTAGTCTCAGGCAATCATCAGTCTTGTTACAGAACTAGGTTATTAGATTTTATGCCATGAAATTAGCTTTTTCATGAGGCATTTGGCTAGTGAGTGACGTTTACAATGGGCTATCTTTTTCAATTTTTCATGCGAGTCAATGATGCAGCAAATGTGTTATTAGATTTTGATTCGTCTTTTTAACTCACATAGAAATATAAAATTGTAGATTCTTAATTGTCTTGCCTATTTGAAGTAAATATAAGAGTACCTTGAGCAACCTTATAAAATTTTCAAATTATAAAAATATTTTAATGGTGCCATTGCCGCCATGTCAATATCTTGGGCAGGAATACAAGGTTTTAATATTTGCATATTTCATATGGATCTATGTTAGGTACAACCATGCGAGAATCCAGTACAAGCATGGTGTACAGTCATAAAATTACTAATCCGACCTCTTTTGTGTTTATTCACTCAACATTATAAGCCAGAGCCTAAAAATATTATGTCACTCCAGAAATTCTTTCTTTTCTAGTATATGCACTATGTGTGGCGAATTGCCCAATGTAAGTCTTAAATCTTCAATGCGATTTCATGACTGTACACTTGAACAATTGTCTTATTAAATATAGTTTAACTAAAATGAGTGCCTAGAATCATGTCCTCTTAATTATAATTATTTACTCTTTTTCCTATTGATGTAGGAAGCAGCAAACCCATTCGAGTATTGTGATGTAGTGACGACAACAACACACAAGAGTCTTCGGGGCCCACGATCAGGCATGATCTTTTACCGCAAGGGGCCAAAGCCGCCAAAGAAGGGGCAGCCTGAGAATGCTGTCTACGAGTTCGAGGACAAGGTCAACTTCTCTGTGTTCCCTTCCCTTCAGGGTGGGCCCCACAACCATCAGATTGCTGCTCTTGCTGTTGCACTTAAGCAAGCTTGTTCTCCTGGATTCAAGGCTTACGCTAAGCAGGTTTTTAAATAATTTAAAAAATTGGAATTTTTACTCTGCAAATATACATTGGGTTTTATTGGAACTCCTATAGGCAAAACCTTTTTTTTTATTTCACTTGCAACATAAAAGGTTCAAGTTGCGTCAAGTAAACATTGCTAGTTTACTCTTGTGACATTTATAATATAACCAAGTAATTTCATGTATGCCTTGTAACACACTGTATGCTCTGGATTAGGTCAAAGCCAATGCGGTTGCTATAGGAAATTATTTGATGAGCAAGGGGTACAAGATGGTCACAGATGGGACTGAGAACCACCTTGTGCTGTGGGACCTCCGTCCTCTTGGCTTGACTGGTATTCTTATGTGGAATTTGATTGTGTTTTAAGTATTATGCCATTAAGTCGAATATTGCACATCATATTTGTAAAATTGATCAGAAACAGACGACATCATCAAAATTCATAACACAATGTAAATAAGAAAGTAAAAGAAAAAAATGAACAAGCAACCAAGCTGGAGTTGGGCACTTGTCATCTGTTTTTTTTTTCGTCGCAGCTGAATAAGCTGAATAAGGTGTTTCGTATGTTACATTTTCATACTAGAATATGGTGTTTCTTCTCCTCATATATATGCTTTGAATTGTATTGATGTTATAGGAAACAAGGTGGAGAAGCTCTGTGATCTGTGCAGCATCACATTAAACAAGAATGCTGTATTCGGAGACAGCAGTGCATTGTCTCCCGGTGGTGTGCGTATTGGTTAGTATCTTTTCTTCTTTATTTATTTATTTTCTTTTCCTGGTGACGTCTGCTTTTGAGCTTTGCTTAGCATGCAAAGCAATTTGGTATCATATCTTTCTGGACCTTGATCTAGGCATGATTTATTTCACTTTTTAAAATTGGGTAATCCAATCTCAACTGCTACATGGTCATGTGGGAGGGGTCAAACATGTGCATACTTGTATCCTGCTTAGCTGTGAATGTAGATATTTTATTCTCAAATCTACTATTTCTCTTTGCTGGATGGCACGAAAACTCTTGGCTGTGGCTCATATTTAAAGAAAAATATACTGTGATATTTAACTTTTTCTTAAAGTAAGATAAATTAACATTGTATTCTCTTAGACCATGTGTTGTCTGTCTGTCTGTTATGTGCATAATGTTGACAGTCCTTTGACATAGTCCTCTTTTAACTAATACGTCATCACCTCTTTAAAAAATGATTTAGTTGATACAGAAAACATCAAACCTAAATTTTAAAAATATCTAACCTTTTCTCTCTTCGTTTTTTATTTCAGGTACCCCTGCCATGACCTCAAGGGGTTTACTTGAGAAGGATTTTGAGCAAATAGGAGAGTTCCTTCACCAGGCTGTGACTATATGCCTTAAGCTGCAAAAGGAGCACGGCAAATTGCTCAAAGATTTCAACAAGGGTTTGATTAACAACCCTGACATAGAGAATCTCAAAGTGGCTGTCGAGAAATTCAGTTCCTCTTTTGAAATGCCTGGATTCAAGGTATCTGAGATGAAGTTCAAGGACTAAGTGGTCTACATGAGTCGTTGGCTAAGTTTTAGTGAACAATCCTTTTAAGATAAAATTTCTCTCTATATGTTACTTGTATTGCTTTGTTCCATTTGGGGTTGTGCTGTCGGTGGAATTGGGAGGAGTTTAGTTTGTTTTACATTATTACGCTAGATTTGATCTGCTGGTTTGGATAATAATGATAATAGGATTTTAATATGTCACTTCTGGGGGGCTGTTTTTGAGTTTTGTAGACGATTGTGATTGAGAACATGGCAAATCCGGGGAAGCTGGGCTTGATGGTATTTAATTATGGTTGAACGTGTTTGATACAGGGAAGATGTTAAGGTGAGAGATCTTTTACTATGTTTTATTGACGAGATGGAAGGCGAGGAAAATTGAATTATGATTTTGCTAAAAATGGTGAACGGACGGAACTTATAAATCTTTTATAACCTCTAAAAAACCAATGCCATCTTTATCATCAAAGTAATCATTCTTAGGTTGGACTGCGATGCCTTAAGATCTCAAATATTCAAATAATACTTAACAAAATTCTTAACTTCTGTAGTCTCATAAATCAAAGACTTCATTTGAAGATAAAAATAGAATCAGAATATATTAAGGCTTCTTACCGGATTTTTCAATATTCCATTTTCTTGCAACTGAAATGGCCACAATTACTTCGAACAACATAAAAGGGGGAATTTCACGTATACCCCTCAAAAACTTCAAAATTACATATTTCCTCTCTAAATTTTGAAATTACGTATTTCCCCTCTAAACATCAAAAAATCACATATTTACCCATTTTATTGTTTTTTATATTAAAACAAATTCTAAATTCATAAAATACCCATTTTACCCTTTTTATTAAAAAGCATAAAACGCTCATCTGACTCCAATTTGAATCTGAAAAGTTCCTCTATCGTCCTAATTGCTTTACGATCTGTGCGTGCTAGGTCAGCACAAATCTTGAAGTGAATATGCACGGATATTGAAGCAACATGCACAGATCTTAATACAATACACACGGATCAAAATTACTTTAAGATTCGTGCGCACTATATTAGCACGAATCTTGAAGCGAACACGCACATATCTTATTGCGATGCGTGCGGATCGGATGGTAGAGAAACCCTTTAGATTCAAATTTGAGTTCGACGGGGGTTTTATACTTCTAATAAAGGGTAAAATGGGTATTTTATAAATTTAGAATGTGTTTTAATATAAAAGACAATAAAATAGGTAAATATGTGAGTTTTTGAAGTTTAGAGGGGGAAATATGTAATTTTAAAATTTAGAGGGGGGAATACGTAATTTTAAAGCTTTTGAGGGGTATACATGAAATTCCCCCAACATAAAAATGGGAAACTGAATGAATGAACGAGGGACCATTATTGGCTGCTTTTCTAGTTGAAACTTTTAAGGCACAAACACAGCAAGATTCTACCACAGGTAAATTGCAGTGTGGCCCAGCTTGTAATTAATACAGAGTGCAAACTACATCAAGATAATTCCCCTAATTGATAGTTCTTCCTCAGATTTTGGAGGAAATACATGCTAATGTGACTTTTGGTTACAATTTGAGGCAAAAAAAAATATGACATTTCCATTCCTGGTGCGCATTCGATCGGCTTGATTTATTTTAGCTCGAAGTGTCCTGTTAATAAGCTGAAGGTTTGTACCTTATTTTTTTCAATACTGCTTATGCTTCATGAAAAAGAATGGTCATACACAATTCTAACAAAATAAATAAATAAAAGAGCAGCAAAGCTAATACTTAGAATTATAAATAAATACTCCGCTCATATTAGCACTCTGTAGGTTATGGTTTCAAGCGAAATCACGAATACCAACCCAACCAGTAAAAATAGATCTTAACATAAAACACAAATAATAAAACAAAAATAAACCTCATTTACAATAAGGTGGTGCCAATTTAAGTCTTACAAACAACCAAACACAGAAATGTTGAAAACCCCATTTGATCTACTTCAAGGGACAGCATCTCTGGCACACATGGTGATAATCTCACAACCCCTAGTGTACGGATTAGCCCTAGGCAGAGATCTACAGTTGTAATATGGCACACCTGGCCTTTCGCAAGGCACAGCATCTCCTCTCAGTGCTTCATAGCTTATATACCTCTTTTGGGGATAATTCCATAATACCCTTCTGTTGATCTCTGAATCCAGCTCCATTTGCATTTCCTTCTCCATTGGTTGCTTTGAGAAACCCAATTTGACCTCCATTTCCCCTGCATTGCATCGCCATGAGAGTAAGAGGAGTAGGAAAAGGGAGAATGAGACTAGGGTTTGCATTCTCTTTCTTCCCCTTTTCTTTCTCTTTTGGTTGATTGGAAGTGTTCTGTTTTCTTTTTCTCCAACTGTGTGTTGTTGGAGAATTAATGAGGTTTAAAGGTGATGCACCAGTGTTTGTCAGGAAAGGAGCAATACTAGGGTTTCTCTGTGGCAAAGTGTTAGCGTATATTTTATGGGTTAATGCAAAGTGAGACTAAGACTGTGCTCATGAGATGGGGAAATATCCTTTATTAAAGGGAAGGAATGGGAAGGAAGGAGAACAGTCAGCACGCTTGGGTTGTCCACGTCATTCACCCGCTTCAAAAGAGGGTAATCGGAGAAGGAAATGAAAGAACACGCTACTGTAGTGAGGAAAACGCCCTTCACAAACTTTCCAAATTCGTACTTCCAAATTGGGGTGTAGATTTCACTGTAGCGAGGGGAACGGAGCAACGCGCCTTCCTTTCTCTTCCTTCCCCTTCATCTCTGTGCTGGTGTTGTGGAGCACAGTCTAAGGGGCAATATTAAAAGTAACCTAAAAAAAGTTACGTTGTGACTGAATACTTCACAACACAGTATGTGTCGGTTATATGTCATGGTTAGTGTGTTCTGTACTGTGATACACGACATGACACACGGGTTGGTTTGGTCACGACACGACATGACACATGTTCATGCGAGCGTATAATTATGACTGTTAGATCTTGATTGAATGGTGAATTTTAAATAAATAATTTAAAATACAAAAAAATAGTTAAATATGATCAATCACATTTGAACACGACATGTGTGATTACAGCGTGACTAACGTATTGTGACTGTTCTTTCGAATTTGATCATGACATGACACGACATATTACCTAAAATTCTAACTTTATCATGATACAATACGGCATAATTTCATCCCCGTCTTCATGAGTTATTTTAAAAAATATAAATGAATGAGAATCGGTAATCATACTATATAAAAGTATGTAACTTTATCGTGTGAATTGTTTTAATTATATTTGTAATGCTCAAGACCTCAAGTACTTGTATTGCGTATTGCTAATCGAAAAACTTTAAAATTCTTATCAGCTCAGATAGATAAAAAATGTAGAGCTCTTTCAGCGCTAATTCACAATTAAAAAATCCTTACCCTTGATCAGCATGGAAGAAGTTCGATGGAGAATACAATAGATTTCAGTGAAATAGAATTAAACAGAATTCAATTCATTATCCAATTTTCTTTATGGGATTGGAACGATGAAGAAGAAGCTTTCTAGATATCTAGAACAATCCTTAATTTATTAAAAAAACTACAAATTTGCGTCATTTCAAAATTAGATATTAAACGATAGGTATTGAAATTAAACGCGGACAAAGAAGAAAGAAAACTAGTGCGGAAAAAAAAATACAACTTCATTGATCATTGAATTTTAATTGAAACAACTCAAGTGAAAGTGAGAGAGAAAAAAAACACACTAATAAAAGCAGGTAAAATAGGAGATGGGACAGTGGAATAGTTGATTAAGTGAATGTTTTTTAAAACTGTAGTTATTCAAAAATTAAGAGTTCGAGCTTTTTCACAAGTTGGAATTCCACGGCTTCTGTAAAACTTAAAAAAAAAAAAATGACAGACAAAAAAGACAGAGTTATTTTATATTCTTTTTTTTTTTTTTTGAGAGAAAGACTCCCACCTACAATGTGTAATGATAGCATATGTGTTATAATGAAATCAATATCACTGCTCTCTGGAAAAACACTATTTATCATCAATGTGCAAAAGAAGCATATGCATTATAACGAATCTCATAATGAAACTCTCTAGAATTGCTTGATGTATTGCATGGATCTATGCGATGTAACGAAATTAGATACACGTTAGAACATAATTAATGGAAATTCATAGTAATGCATGGTTTTTTTGCTCAAGTTTATCTGAATTCTCATTATTCATACATGTTACTTCATTGTTTTCACATCATAATTTTCAACATATATGTCATGATATATAACTATGTTATTAAAAAGTTTCTCAATTTTCTTATAAAATGTTCAATTTTTCTGATCATGATGAAATGAAAAATGTCTCTTCCCAAGAAAGGAAGACAGATTTACAATTTAATTGCACACACTTGTTAACCAGAAGCAAATTATTGTAATATGATTAGTTTGCAATGATGTTCTATTTTGTTGACATAATAATATAAAGTTAGTTATATCACTTATTTTTAAATATTTATGTATCTCATGAAATATTTATTGTATTCCTTTCAAAATACTCCTGTTAAAAATCATTCGAAAGTTTTATATTAAAGCTACAATGCTCTGAGCATGTTAAAACTAGGATAGCAAGTATGCTACAAGAATAGCCACACAAACTGGTCTCCAATTTATTCACTTTTCATCCCTTGGAGGGTACTCTCGGAATTGGGATCACCGACAATGGGCTGTTGAGGTCGTTTATTGGGTTCACATTGGAGCACAAAATCAAAACATGCTACCCACAACCACAATCTTGGCCCATATAAAGCTGGCATATTCACATTGCAGCGAAATATTGGTTGAGCTTTCAAATGTTTTGATTTGTTTCCTCTGCTTTTCATGCTTGAATAGCACTGTAGGTACGTTTGGTTGGATTGAGAATAGGTTATTTTTAGAATTAGACTATTCGGAATAGTTTATTCGGTGTTTGGTTGAGTTAGAATAGTTAGAATAGGAAATTTAATTTTTTTTGTCTTATTAGAATAGATTATTCCTTAAAGTTTTGAGATTTGACTATTCTAATAAGACAAATAATAGTTATTTTTAATTTGATTATTCAAACTATTTTTGTTTTGCAACCAAACGTACCCATAATGATTTTTTTTTTTTATCTATTCGTTTTTTATCTGATGATCCCGATTGATAGATAATGATTAGATTAAAGGCCTTACGGTACTCGAATTTAGATTCAGTGCAATATCTGACTGTGTAAAATGAGATATGAATCGTTAATTATTTTTTGGCACGAATCTCAATACGAACGCTCTATATTGCAAATAGTCTCTGAAAGTGAATTTGACTGGGCTGAAAGTATTCTATTCCTGCGGCACTATATACTCTGCTCCAAACGATGCTTTAGTATAGGCTAGACAATTCATCTTAGATTATATGAACCGAATTAGGATGGCAAAATCCTTCTATACAAGGATCCTATTTATAAGATTTAGTAAATATATATTGTTCATTTTTTATTTGCGTGTCACTTCTCTTCAATTACTCCATCTTAGTTTCTTAGAGAGAGGTTATTTTTTTTTTTTTTGACAATAGTGGAGAGTGTCACCTGTTTCATATTGAAACAAGGATAATAGTTTTTCTTACAAAAGCAATAATTACTATAGTAATCATTAGAAATAAAATATACAGGAACAACAATACTAAAGCATAACCCTTGGGTATGTTTGGTTACAAAACAAGAATAGCTAGAAGAGTGAGGCTACGGTACTATGCATAGCACAGATTGGTCCGTACTACGGCTCAATATTTAAGTTTTCAAAATCCTAACAGTCGATCCAAACCGTTCAACATGATTGTAAAATGAATATGTACTTGCAATTCCAAATTTTACATTTTTTCAAATTTTTTTACTATTTTTTTAGATAGGTAGAAAATCACTATTTTTGGGTGGTCCAGAATTTTCAGATCAAGTGATTTTCTACCTATCTAAAAAAATAGTAAAAAAATTTGAAAAAAAATGTAAAATTTGGTTTGCATGTGCATATTCATTTTATAATCATGTTGAACGATTCGGATTGACCGTTAGGATTTTGAAAACTCAAATATTGAGCCGTAGCATGGACCAATCCGTGCTATGCATAGTACCGTAGCCTCACTCTAGCTAGAATAACTTTTTTGTCATTTGTCTTATTAGAATAGCCAAATTCAACTTTTTGTAAGAATAAGCTATTCTAATAAGACAAAAGACTTGAATTCTCTATTTTAGCTATTCAACCCCAACCAAACATAGTACAAACTATTCTGAATAGCCTTGTTCCAAAAATAGCCTATTCTCACTCCAACCAAATATACCCTTAGATGTCAAAGAGACAACTAAGGTATCTAAAACAAAATACATATAAAAGATATAACAGAAAACAACAAAGTAAGCTATAGGGCAAACGACACAGTAATCACAAACTCTAACAGAGGGGACAATTATCACAACTAACATAAGATGAATATGTAGAACCAGATGAATCTGTAAACTACTAGGAGAACCAGCTGAGGGAGAAGAAGTAAAAGCTGAAAGGGCAGCAGTTTCTAAAGCTTCAGTGTCAGCTAAATCACTAGTCAGATAGGTCAGACTCGTTTAACCTAAGTCCGGCCTCTCCCAACTCCAGCAGAGAGCTTGCCCTTTTCGGGATATCGGAGTCCGACATAATTAGCAAGGAGTCTACCTGATTCAAGAGAGAAACATCCATAGGAAGAATTAATGTTAGTTTAAAAAAAATATCATTATTCTTAGATTTACACCAATAGAGGTAGCAGCAATTATAGAGGTGCCTATACATTTAAGGGAATGGTTAGAGAGGGGTTATGAATTCATAATAGTATTTTGGTCTGTTGTTTAGAAGATTTAGTATATAAAAGGTGGCTTTTTTACATTTCAATTATTGTAGTTCAGTGACAAAAGCATTAGGTAAACATTATATTATAACAATAAAATGGTTACTAAATCATTCAATAAAAAGCTATTGATTGCCTAAATTCTTTAGTAGTGGCAGAACCACTAGAGGGCACAAAGTGTCAACATGGGTAGCTAAAAGTCAACACAAGCTAAGCATGGCAAAATTTAAATATGTGCGTTGCTCATTTTTCATGCACGACGAGATCCAATGGAAATAAGTTGATGAAATTAATATGATTTTACAAAAATAGAAAACTTGAAATTATTTAATGATAACTATTGAAGTTGCTAATAGGAAATATCATTTTTTGGTAGTTACAAAAATAAGAAGTCTTCATTTTTGTTGTTATTTGGAATTGAAGTCTAGGATCTTAATGCACGATAAAAATAAATATTAATCATTGCTACAAGTTTATAATTTGAGAATGACTAGCTACACATGATCTACAATTTCTGATTCAGATATAATATACGTATAATTCGAATATTTTATTGGGTTATAATATAAATAATAAATAAAAATATTTATTTTTTATTAATATATAAACTCTTCATAAATACTATTAAAAATAATGTATTTCCGTATTGTAAATTTAAATATCATTTTAATTTTTTTAAATACTAAAATATAATGTAAAGATACTAAATATGAATATGATTATTATCAAAAAATATTGTTACTACTGTCAACCTACAAATATTCGCTCCAACCGACGCATGAAAAAAGCGACCGACACCCAAATAAAAGAAAACAATATCCTTGTCACTTTGGGTTCTGCTTCAGTACCTCACTTCCTATCCACTGGTTTAGAACTCACTAAATAAATGTGCAATAATGCAGATCTTATTTGCCAATTTCAGATCTCATGGTTAAATGTTATTTACTGGGAATGCTTTTGCCATCTGCTGTTTATTGATGGTACACATCCTGTTAGAGGAATCATTTGATGGGTATTATATGAATTTCAGTTTAGTGTTGGATTAGAACTGTTTTATTTTCATTAAAATTCGGACATATCATACACAATTTTTTTAATATGGATCCAATGATTCCGATCGGACATTATCCGTACGCGCCGTTTCAATATTCGTATGCATCCGCTTTAGTATTCACGCACACAAATTTTAAAATAGATCGGATGGATGGCGGAGCCCATGAGACCCAAATTGTTCCCGCCTTTGTATGCTTTTGTATGGTATAGATGCCAAAAACTTTTGTTTTCTTTGTTTGAGTGGGTTATCTACAGCTCTAATAGCCTCTATGATTATGTCTCATCTTTATCGGTGTTCACGGTCACGCATGACCCCCGTACATTATATTATAATAATAACAATATTCATCCAACATCCAATTCTATGACTCGTCACATTCTACATGATTTATACCCAAATCATAGAAATTCCACTGCAGAATTTGTAACTATTAGAATTTATATTTATTTAATTTGTTGTTTACACACTACGCACCGAGTTAATAGTTTAAACCCACCTAAACTCTTAACTTCCATGCAAGTGGTTTTGTGTGTATGTGTGGGTGGGTGGGTGGGTGGGGTAGGTTGGAGGTCCTGCCATGGCCTCATGGGCGTTTGTACAATTTTGACTTTCTTGTGCACAAACGAATTGAGATAAGTTTGTCGTAGTGTGACTGTCTAGCCATACAAAGTATGTGCTGATTCAAATCAAATCAAATGAAGAAAATGCAAGAATGATACTACTGTTTTGAAATGAAATATACTGGTAAGTTTTTAAAGATCACACATCATTGTTAAATGATTAATTATACCGTCAAATGATAGATCGTTATTAAATACCGTTAATTGTTTCTTTAAAAATTTGTATAGGAGTATCATCCAAGAAATTCAAATAAGTTTAGAGTCATATCAAAATGAACAAATCCAGATAGTATCATAAACTGATATCATAAATTAGCGACAAGCATCTGATAAAGATTTAAACCTCCCAATAACTTGCCAAAAACTAACAGACACCTCTTTATTGTTCATACAATTAGTCAAAAGATTTCTCGGTGTCGATTTGCTTGTTTCAAAGAATTGCTGAAATTTGCTGTCGACATTCAATGGCCGCAATGATTTTTATAGGTACAATGATTGCCAGTGTAGCTTTGTCCTGGTTTACCGCAATTTGGATTGCAAGCGGGTACGTTTGGATGCAATGGCTGGTACCCGATGGAGGTCGCGAGGATCCTCCTATGCAATTCAAGATCAAACGGCAGCTCGTCTGCATCTGATAGTTGCACCTCAACTTGACATGTAATGTCGCTTCCGTTGCACGATTTGGCGGAGCTTAGAGAGTGTGCCGTGACAATGATCGCCAGCCGAGTTGAAAAAACTGATGCTACTAAAAGGAGTAGAAGATAGAAGAGCCGTGGACTATTTAAATTTTTTGAAGCCATTAATTTTATCTGTGATTTTGAAAATGCCAAGCGAGTATGATCACTGCCTCACTGGTGAGATTGTGCTGCTTAAATAGGAAACTGGAGTTGTTGTTTGTGGTGTGTGTGGGTGGGTTGGAGGGGTTTCCTATCACTTAAGGTACCTCAAAATTTGAGTTTGAATTCAGACCATCCGATCTGCTTTTGCACGAATATTAAAGCGGACCCGTACATTCCACTCCAGACCCGAGTGTTTCTGGAGTCTGATCGGACGGTCCCGATCCAAACTCAAAATTTTAGCTCTCAAATTAAGTTTGAGTTCCTTCATGAGGATTCACAATCCGGAATGTTCGATCTGTTTTGGCACGAATATTAAATGAGTCATGTATATTCCACTTCGGACAAGATTGCTCCAGATTATGATGGAATTAATGGTCCAGATAACCAGATTCAAACTCAAAATTTGAGTTATCTCATATAGAGTGGGAAAAATGGCACGCCGGAGCCGGCTCCGCCACGGAACGGCACGGCACGCGTGACCGTCGCATGCCGTGACTCGCGTGTCCCGTGCCGTGACCATTCGCGTGCCGTGACCAATTGTTGGCAAAGAAGACACGGCACGGCACGGTACGGAACACGTGAGTCACGGAACGGTAGACACGCCAGTCACGACAATCACGAGGCAATACACTAATTTTATTTTAATTAAAATATTTACATTTAAATTTCAATTAAAACATTTGAATTTTAAAGAATTGTTTTATTTTTTTTTAAAACGTTAAATGCGATCAAATGTGACTAACGCATGTTTGGTCACGGCACGACTTAATCACGGCACATCTTAGTCACGGCACGCGAGTCACGGCGTGACCATTCGCGTGCCGTGACCACCCCTCGTAATTTTTGTCACGGCACGGCACGTTTTTCTCACTCTTCTCATAGGATCCGAACTTGGGGGAAGCTATTTTGACGAGGTGGCTTCATATCTTTTGTGGGAAAATCTAAAGCAAGCATTGTTGTCAGAAATAGAATGTTAGGTTACAAATGCTAATGTGAGTACATAAATGAACAATTCTACATAGATCAGTGTCAAATTGACAAATTTTTGCATTCTTTAAAATCGGCTCAATTAAACCTATCAACCAATTTTATCATAACTAAGTATTAAACTAATCAGATATAAGTTTCAACCTAAACATTATCATATATCAACTTTTCTTGAGTAGAACTAGAATGTTCTTAAACTTATTAAATTTCTTGATGAGTTTAATTTAAAAAAATCTAGAATTTCAAACAACAAATTCAAACCGTTCAAACCAATCTATTTCACGAGTTATGCTTTTACGTACAAAATTTGTAAATTTTTTAATACATTTAGTATGAAGTTAAACGGTAAAAAAAGGATTGATAAGTTTAATGCATTAATTATTCATCATTTACTGACTGGATTGTATACTAAATAATTCGTAAATTTATAAATTTTACATTTAAGTGCATCACTCGTGAAAAGCCATTTTAATAAATTTAGAGTTAAATTCACTAACAAAGAAAATAAAAAAACCCTAATTCTACTCTATATATCTCTGCGCAAAGAAAAATAATATTAGGTCTTTAATCCGTTAATCAACAATTTGCAAAATGCGCTATCGATTCCAAACTGGAGAACTCATGCTTTCGGCCCACTTTGACAAACTGCGAGTCTAAATAGTTTTTCTCACGGCCACAAGCGCGCATTCAGATCCAGTACAATATCGGACTTTGTAGAATGAGATCTGAGACGTATATTTTAATCTTGTACGAATTTAAAACGGACCCCTCCACCAAATTAATTTAGGCATTTGCTTCGGTGCACACAAGGACCTATTTGTAAAATGAGTCATATTTTCATTTTCAAAGTTCAAACAGTCGATCCGACCGTTCAACATTATCTCCATTTTAAAATATACTTGGAGGTCAAATTTTACATTTTTTTGAATTTTTTTACTAATTATTAAGTATTTTACAAAAACTAGTCAAATTCAGACCATTGAATTTGCAAAATACTTAATAAATAGTAAAAAAAATTCAAAAAAATGTAAAATTTGACCTCCAAGTACATTTTAATATGGAGATAATGTTGAACGGTCGGATCGACTATTTGAACTTTGAAAATAAAAATAGAACTCATTTTACAAATAGGTCCTTGTGTGCACCGAAGCATCCCTCATTAATTTAACTACTCCGCTAGAAGTATTCTATCCTGCGGACTAGGGATGAAAACGGACATGACAATATGTATTTGAAAAATTAAAATTGAAATATCCGCGTGGATACTGATACGGATATGATTTAAGTTCTAATTATCCGTATTCGAATAGTATATATCTACTATATAGTTTAATATATATTATGAAAAAAATTATCTTATTCACCATTATAATTACATAAATAAATATTAAGAACTTTAGTGTTTTTTTAATTATATTTATATATATTTTAATAATTATTATTTTTGCCATCTTTCATAAATCGTAAAAAATAGTAAAAAATTTCAAAAAGTAAAAAAATAGCATTCTACAAGTTCATTATATAACCAATTTACTGAACTACTTAGATCGAAGTTTGAAGTTTATACAATAGATTTTTGAGGTTGTAGCACGGAAGGCCTTATGCTAAAGAGGAAAAAACGTGCCGTGCCGTGCCGTGACGTGACTAACACGCCGTGATTTTGATCTCGTGCCGTGCCGTGACCAAGTTAATTTTTCACGTGCCGTGCCGTGACCAAAATGTCAAGGGGTGGTCACGGCACGCGAATGGTCACGCCACATGAGTCACGCCGTGCCTAAACGTGCTGTGACCATACGTGACTCGCGTGACCATTTAATTATAATTTAGGTTAGTTTATTCAAGATTCACCATTAAATCAATATCTAATGGTCCTAATTACACGTGACTCGCGTGACTACGTGTCGTGACTAAATCTTTCACGTGCCGTGCCGTGCCAAAGTTTCAAAAAATGAACACGGCACACGAATGGTCACGGCATGAGACACGCGAGTTACGACACGTAACTGACACGCGTGTTGTGCCATTCCGTGATGGAGCCGGCTCCGCCGTGCCATTTTTCCCACTCTACCTTATGCTATCCATAGCACCTAAGTCTTTCTAAAAAAAAATATATATATATTCGTATCATTTACGTATTTGCCAGACTGGCAGCGGTACTGCACTGGTCAAGACATTGTTTCATTCGTAATAATGGATGTCCCATTTTTTTTTTCTGTATACTAGCAAATATCATTTGTGCATTTAGCTGTATTTTGGACTGTTTGGAATTAGCTCTCTTAATTATTGTTTAAATGTAAGATTTACTAGTTCTTGAAAAACTATCTTGGATTCCGATTAACCGGAGCAGAATTCCTTTTTAAATATTATAGAAAAAGGTCTTTTTGTTTAAGGGTCAGGTGGCAATTGGCCACTGACAGATATATTGAACAGCCTTGATTACTGGCCTAAATTAAAATTCTAAATGCTAAATTGATTTCGGCATTTGAATAACAGACTTAACAGTAGATACGGATCCATTTTCATTTAAAACATCATCACCAGTATTTGAGCCCATTTAACCCGGTTCATTAAGAGGCCTACAAATATATCTCCCACTTATATCTCAGCCCGAACGAATTTCCTAGAAGTCGCCAGATTTAAGTCAGGAAACATAATGGGTCATTCGGCCCGGTGCTTTTTTTTAAAACAATAAACAAACTACAATGCTCTTGTGGCAACTGAAATTGGTCAGTGCAAATTTAAAACGATATGATAACGGACACTCATTTCTTCCTCCTTTTAATTATGAAGCATACTTCCATGCTACCCCCGATTTCTTTTCCGATCATCAATTATTACATCCATCTTTGAATAATTACTAAGAAAATAAAAAATCACAAATGAAGACTCAATCAGTCACAACAGTTGCGTCCTGATGAAAACATGCATGATGCAGCAAGAGAAACACTGATTTCCAAAGATACAGCCAGCTTTTCGGCCTTTGAGAAACACTTTCTATCTGGCCCAGTTTATACAAATAAGTGAACATTTTACAGGCTTCATAACATCTGACGCGGACATGATGCGCGATTGAAACTTTAAGGCAAGCACACAAAAATACAAATACACAATTGAGTATTTCAACCGTGAGTACTTTGTGAAGGACAATAGTAATTATTGCCGCATGGCCGTGTGTAAGAACCCCCCCGGGCAGGACAAGGTTGTTGTTTAGGGCATACTGGTCTAACTGGATCTTCTATTGCGTTCTTGCCTACCTCTGCAGGTTTACTTGCCTGGAGAATCCGGCGGTGTACATCGGAGTCCATCTGAAATTCGTCCGCATCTGTTCCCACTCGGTTCCACACATCGACATATTTGCCTTCATAAATGTATGCCTCAGAATAGCGAGCGCAACTGATGAGAAAGAAAGTTATTAATAGCGTGGTGGTTATTTTGGTTGTATATCTCATTTTTGGTATATATCTTGCTGTATTTTTTTTGTTCTAACAGTTCGGCTTATTGCAAAACTTACAGGAGGGGGGCTCTATTTATAGTGGAAGTTTTGGTAAAAATATTGGCAATTCGCTTAAAAGTGTGTGAACGCATTTTTGTGTGTGGGATTTGAATGGTGGTGCATTTGCAAATTGAGTGGAGGGGGCATGCATTATGCATAGGCAAGCTATACATTAGACCCTCTTCAATATTGCCCAATCAATGTCCTATGCTGTTATCAGTGAGGCAGAGGTACGCATCACGCATGACAATTAAACCCTATCTTTCCAGTGGCCAATTGCCTGATGCTTGATCATAGATCGAGTACAGATAGGTTCAATAACAATCGAACAAGAAACTTGTTCAAGCAAGAGTCTTCGGCCGTCTGATTTACAGAGTAGAAAATTAGCAATTAGGAACGGTCAAATATGTACATCAGGAACAGACATCCGGGTGATACTGACTTAGGCGCTACTGATAGCACCACTAATCAAGAACGGTTCTATTGCCGATCCTGATTGTGCAATCAAGGACGGTCGTTATAATAGCCGTTCCTAATTCCCATAATCAAGGACGGTTGTTTTAATTAGCTGTTCCTGATTCCTATGATCAAGGACGGTCGTTTATAATAGCCGTTCCTGATTCCCAGAATCAAGGACGGTCCTTTTAATTAGCCGTTCCTGATTCCTATAATCAAAGAGCAGTCCACATTCTAATTTTCTTAAATACTAAAACGCGACTAACATGTGTGCACATTCTAATTGAGACAAAATATTCAAAGAGCAGTTCTAAAACGAGGATTATTCAAAATTAATTCCTATTGGATTAATTTTGAACGAGTATCATGACCTAAAGACATTAATAACTCGGTTATGGCTCACAAGACAATACTCTAGCTAAATACCTGCCAACTATAGATACATTTAATTAACTACATTTGGATTGCCACTAAAACGGATTAATTTTGAACGGGTATCATGACCTAAAGGCATTAACAATTCGATTATTGCTCATAAGACAATACTCTAGCTAGATACCTACCAACTGCATGTAGATCGATACATTTAATTAACTACGTACATACATTTATCATATATAATACACATCCATGCATGCATACACAAAATTAAACATAAGTTTTATATTATACTTACAATTGTTTTGGATGCCAGATCGAGTGAAATGAAGAGATTGTTGCACCAAATCCCCAACCTCCACCTCATGCACAAAATCTGATTTCTTTTATCTATCTCCTGTAATTAAAATTTATTTTTTATGTGTAACTAGGAAAAATTTAAAGAACCAGTATATACATAATTGAAGCAAATTAATCAAGCACATATGATGAACCATCATTGATATATATAATCACCAGTTGACACTCAAGAAAAAAAACGAATAAACTGATATTGGTCTCTTCTATCACTTGGTATATTTGATGATAACTTAGAAAAAAAAAACTGAAAAGTGAAGAGTTGCCAATTATATTTGTTTAATGATAATTATTTATCCATATTAAGTAATATTTCATTCTATTTAAGTTTATGTTAATTCCATTTATTTTACAACTAATTTCCATTTTGTATTCACCGAGCCCAGACAGAAAAGTTTTTATTTTAAGTCTCTCTGACAAAAGGAAATTCTAGTTTTACATAGAGAACCTTACAACTTCATTTAATTAACAATTTGATCCCTGTCAACCCCAAAAACGATACCAGAATCCAAACATGTTCTACAGTTGGGATCATTTAACAGCGTGAAGCCAAAATAACATGCTAAAATTCCCATGGCAAATTGGAGATATAATAACCCACAAAAAAAATGAACCAAGGAACATAAAATTCAATATTCAATCGATTTTACAAGTCAAAAGATTCCAACAAGCAATTAATAAAAAAAAAAAGCGCAGGATCAAACTAAGTTCACATATTTCTGTTCAATCATCAGAAAAGCGCACAATGTAAATACATTTATCACAAAAAAATTAAACAATAGGAGTTATACACTAAAAAAATGAAGAAATAGGATTTATATTACCTCAATCACCCATCAACCTAGATAATTCAACAAATGAAGAAAATGCGAAAGAGAAAACAGTTGTTTCGTGCAGCCATAAAAAAAACTATGTTATGAACTTAAAAATCGCGCACTGGAAGGAAGAGATATCAGGATCGGATATAATTAACCGTTCCTAATGATTCACTATTAAGAACAGTCATATTTCTAGCTGTTCCTAATAGTACCACTTCAAGAACAGTTATAAGTGTTAGCCGTTCCAGATACAAACAAGAACGGTTGTTTATTAACAACTGTTCCTGATAAGTGAACATCAAGAACGGTCGTTAATAAAAAACCGTTCATGTTTGTATCTGGAACGGCTATTTATTAAAGACCGTTCCTAATACCTCTTCCAAAGTCAGCTCTTTATTAACGACCGTCCCTGTTTGTATCAGTATCATTTTTTAATCAGAACTGATCCTGATTGGGCGATACTAATTGTACATTCTCCACTAGTGTTACAAAGTGAACTTGATTAACGGGTCTAGAACTTCAAACCAAATCATTAATCAGCAACCCACTAATCTCGATTAAGTAATTAACAAAGAAAATTTATGGCCAGAACGGAACATGTTACCTTGCTGATTATAGAAAAACATTATGATTTCACAATATTCATAGTCCATATCCATATATAATAAAAAGTTCAAATCGAGTAGGAATACTATTGAAAATTTTCTAATCAATTCCAAACATGCATTATTTGATATTTTATTCAAAATCTATGGATGTTTTGCTCTCTCTGAATTCGCACGCCAATAGACTGGCACTAGCCTATCCCATTGGGGAGGTTTTTTATTTTTTATTTTTATTAACATTGGGGAGGTTTTGCTCATGAGTAACCGGTCGTTTCTCCGACAACTATTATCTGATCTCGCATTTATCTTATTTATGCAATGCAAGGAAGATTATAATAAACTAAAAGGAACTCTTAATTAGGGTATAAAAAGAAAAGTGACGAAGGAATGATCTCAAGGATGATGCAATCCTTAGTAAGTTGAAGCGAAAAAAAAAAAATCGCATAATTCAATATGATGGGTATAGCTTTATATCTGCTTTGATCAGATTATGCAATTGAATGGCGGTTGAAAGGTCTATATCTAGATATTGGCTGGGACCAATTACAATGTAATGCGGACTTTGATCATTGTCCTAAAGAGTGATGTCAATTTTGCATATGTGAGATATAATTGTTTCGCTTCAATTATACTCTAGGCATCACTTATACTGAAGGTTAGCATTGAATTGGATATTATATACTAATTATTTTTAACCAAATTTTAGTTCATCCTGTCATATTTCGGTTATATAGATATAGTTGAATAAGATGGGCCTAATTATAAGAGTGACTAGTAGTTTGAACTCATATAAAGTGGCAATCCAATCCAACTCATATATAGTGGGAAACCTTTGATGAATTCAGATCCAGTGAAGTAACTCAAAAATTGGGTTTTGAATCGGGACCGTCTGATTCGAATCCGTGATAATCCAACTAAAGTGGAGTGCATGCATTCCGAGAGACAGGTTCGAATCCTGAGACGATCTCGAGCGACAGATTCGATTCGGATAGTCTTGATCCAAAATAAAAAAATTGAGTTACTTTAGGGGATCCGGACCCACCTTTGATTGGGTTCATTTCATTGGGATCCGTATCTCCTAGGTATATGACTCAAACAAATTGAAGTAGTGAGATTTTGTATCCTTTTTTTTTTCAGTTTTCCAATTGTTTCTGCATTAAACTTTCACTACGCATCTTCGTATCAACCTTTTTCAATCGTCACCGCGTCAACCTTCCTCTAAAAAACATAGTTGACTTAATAGGTATAAATATATTAGTGCATATGTATAAAAATACTTGATATTAATAGTTACAGACGTTATCTAGTGTCATATTTAAAAAAATACTTGCAAGCATAGGTATAAATACTTTTACGACGAGGTATAAATTTGCGTGACGACGATCCCGAAAATAATTTATCATTGATCTCATTTGAAAGAAAAAATTACGTAGAAGACTCTCGTGGTTCTAGATTCGCAAAATTCCTCACAGAGCTTCAGAATATGAATGAGATTGAACGAAGAAACAAAATCCACATCTATAATGTGTATGTCCCCCATGTATGGACACATTTCATTTACGTAAACCTAGTTCAGTTCATAGATGCAAGTACTTCGATGCTTAGTGTTAAATACATAGTTCGGTTTATAGACATTAATGTTTGAGTGGCACCCCAAGCAAGTTATGGTCCTCCTCAGATAGTTATGGTGCGAAAATTTTGAGAGGATTTTAGTGTGGGTATCATTCCTCATTTCTATTGCCTCTCCCTCATTTCTCCTTCGCCCTCCAGTGCTTCGGTTTGAGGTGAGGGTGAAGAAACCAACAGTTCTCCTGAGTTTGTCCCTCCTTTTTACAGTTTGAGCACTTCTCACCTCTCTAATTTTGGCGATTTTGAGAATTAGGGTTATGGCCGGATTTGGGGAAATTTGATTTTTTGGTTACGGCAAGACTGTGGGTCTCGTGTCCCTCGTCAATTGAGACTTGTGGACCACCCGTGGCCTCTCTTCTGCTCTCTTCTTGTTGGATCATGTTTTGGATTTGAGAGTATGATGGAAGCGGAATAGTATTCATGATCTGAGATCGTACGGCCTCATAACTAGGGTCTAATCCCGCAAGGTACTCAAATATATTATCTTTTTCTTCTTGTTTTTTTGTTATGGCCAAGTCAGTGGTTGGCGGCCGATACAATCGAAGCTCATCTTTCTTCTTTTTTAGAGCACCAAGGTACTCAATATGCTTTCTCATGCCTTGCTTTTTTTGTTGGATTTCTTGTTTGAGCTAATAGATACGAGAGTAATTATTTTGTTGCCCGTACATGGCCTTCACGGCTTCCCATAGTTCGAAAGCTGTGTCAGAGAGGAGAAAGAGATCTGAAATAGATGGCTCCATAGAATTCATGAGCCAAGTTATGATTTTGTCATTTTGGGTTCTCCATTTCTTGGTTGCCTTTTTTCGGTTTCAGTTGACAAGTTTGGGTTTGCTACTGTGGGTTCTTTGTTTTCTCATGTGATGTATTCTCGCATCTCTCGACCGTTGAGCACTCTAGATGCAGTTTTTGCGCACGAAAGATAATTTTTGCCATTGAGCAGAGTATTTGTGAGTTTGGAGGTATTATTGGTAGCCTCGTGTTGCCCCTCTTAAGCCATTTTGCCCTTTTGTTGATTTTTCTGTTATGGATTTTTTGCTTGTGTTGTGAATACCAGTTTACTGGTACAGTATTGTGATTATATTTTGCGTCACAGAACTTAGCGCTCTGATACCATGTTGATTTATGTAGAGAGATACACAGCTGAGGAGAAAAAGATTGTATTTTGATATACTGTGTCTTTTTTCAATTACAAATGGCTATTTATATTACAAGGTCCAATATGACCGTTGGAGACTATTTCTCCTTTTTGCTACAGTGTACTGTTTGAATTATTTCTTAAGTTCTCTAATACACTTTACACATATACTCTTGATCTATGATGAAATATAATTTGAGATCATTATTCAACATAGACGGTTGAACAATTTGTATCGACTGTTAACATTTTAAAACTGAAAATTTGAATTTATAGCGCGAACTAATATTCACTATGTGGAATACCATAACCTCACTCCTGAGCTCAATAATACCCTGTTCATTAAGAGCCCACGAAAATATCTTCAACTTATATCTCAGCCCGAACAAATTTTCTAGAAGTCGCAAGATTTAAATTTTTTTTTTTTTTTTTGATAAAACCCGACAGAGGCTGCCCCAAGTTTAAAGTCAGGAAGCATAATTGGTCATTGGGCCCGGTGCCTTTTTTTAAACAATGCTTTAAACTCGCAATGCTCTTTTGGTAATTGAAATTGGTCACTGCAAATTTGAAATGATATGAAAATGAAACCGGACAAACCCATTTCTTCCTCCTTTTAATTATGAAACGCACCTACACCCGATTTCTCTTCCGATCATCAATTACATCCATATTTGATAATTTGACGAATCAGTAAGAAAAAGAAAAATAAAATCTGAAGACTTAATCAATCACAGCCACCTTAGATGAAACAGTTACATCTATTAATGAAATCATGCAACAAGAGTACAAACACTGATTTCCAAAGTAAAGCAACAAAAATAAACACCGTTAACAATCTCTGCTTACGGTCTGTTTTTTGGCACGGCAAGAGAAACATGTACTTGCTATCTCCGCCAGTGACCAGTTCATATAATATAAGTGAACATTTTACAGCTTCTTAACATCTGAGGCAGATATGATGCGCAGTTGAAACTTAAGGCAAGAATGCGAAAATACAAATACATAATTGCAGTGAAAGGAGTACTTCAATGGGGACAATAGTAACGGTAGTCGCATGGCCTCACGTTGTAAGATCGATCCCCAAGGGCAGCACAAGGACCATTGCATACTTGTCTACCTGAATTCCCTGTTGTTCTATAGACTATGGACTGACTTGCTTCGAGAATCTGGGGGTTTACATCAAAGTCCATCTGGAATTTGTCTGCCTCTATTTCGACTCGGTTCCTCACATCATCGTGTTTGCCCTCGTAAATGTATGCCTCGGAATAGTGAGCACAGCTGATGAGGAGGAAAGTTGTTAACAGTGAGGTGATCATTTTGCTTGTGTATCTCATTTTAGGTATATAACTCGTACTTTTTGTTCTACCAGTTGGGCTTAATCATTGCAAAACTTACAAGGATACCTTTATTTATAGGTGGGAGAGGCTAGCGTGAACTTAAATTTTAATCTTGCAACATCTCATACTGTGACAATATTTTAACTACTATATATGTCAGACATATACTGTGACAATATTTTCGGTTCTTTCTTTTCTTTGTTTATGTTTTTTCAGGTCCCTAATGGAATGTTGTTATCGATATTAAGCAATGATAGTGCCTACGGGCTTTTAACCAAAAAAAAAAGCCTTTATTTATTTAAATAAGTAGTGGATATATCCAAGAAGAATAACTACACGTTCTAACTTCAAGTTTTAGTAATATAGATCATATTTGATTGCTACTTTAATCATGCATATATTGGAGCGGAGGTAGCATTTTAAATAATGAAGGTCAAAAACATACAGAGTGAGTTGCTCATCTTTTGAAATAAAAAAAAAATATAAAATACTACAAATTCCAAAGTTTTACACATTGTATAATAGTCTGTTTTTTTTTCTTGAAATTGAATAGGGGTCAACAATACAAATTTTTCACAAAATTAATAGAGATTATTTTTAAGGTACTCACAATATTTTACTATAAACTATACAAAAAAAAACATATATAATAATCAATTTTTGAAAATAAATGAGGTCAATTAACCCTCGTTTGGACTATGTACATCCGCCCCTAATTATATAGATTATATTTGATTGTTAATTAATTTAAAAAAGATCAAGTTACTTACTCTATCTTATTTTTCATATTTTATATTCATTTAACAACTTAAATTATAGCTTACTTTAATTCATCTAGAACAGTAATAAATTGAAAATAAAATTTCATAGAACTTATAGAAGAGTTAGTGTAGAGTAAGTTATTTAATATTTGAGCCGACTTCCTCTGCAGTAACTCAATTTTAATTTCATCTTATTTTAATTTTATTCTTATTTGACAACTTATATTTAAATATAAAGTAAGAGATTAGTTAATATATTTGTCCAAACTAATTAAACTAATCTCGTGGAAAGGTACCAATAATTGCATGACATCACAATACGACATAATATAATACATCCAAAAAGACAAAACATATAACATATACAATTCACTGGAATTATACTGTGCTCCGGCCCATAATCCAACCTGTCATTGAGAGCGCGACTCCGTTGGCAGGAAGCATCACATGCCACGGTTAGGCCTCCTATCTCCATCCATGTCCCCTCTACCTCAATATTATATACTTCTACAAGGCTGTTGTGTATGCACTAGCTTAACAATCAAACATGGCGCCGACGACCAAATTAACAAGAAGTGTTGGCATATGGATCACTTTTACACTTCTAGTTCTAGCTAGTATCTTCATTACTGCTCGCTCGGATATCAGTTATAGCGTCCTTGAGGGATCCAAATCAGCCTGTGGAAGCAGCTGTGTAGGCGGCGGGTCCTACACTGGCCGTGGTTGCAATTCGCACTACCATTGTGGATAAATATTGTGAGTTACGAAAATGTTCTCTTAGTTATCTTTTTTCTGTAATTTGAATTGGAAGCTGTAATATTTGTTCTTGGAATTAATATGATCGCTACTGTAATTTAAATTGGAAGTTTTTTTTCAAGATAGAAAGATGGAAGTTAAACTTTTTAAAATTCAATTAATATTTATATAGGAATTATGTCTCGGTTTCGAATCCACAACCTTTATAGACTAATTCTCAGTTTAAATTAGAATTAATTAAGTTAATCAAGTTGCTTTTGTTCAATTGATAAAGTTGGGTTAAACAGGAACAGGGCCTCTCATTAGATGTCTCACAGTCTAAGCGAATGTTATGAATAAATATTTCATTTTCATATCACGCGCTGTGCTTTGTGTTTCACTATATATATTACAGAGGTTAGCTAATGTCAAAATGTTTGTTCCGAAGTTGTGGTGTAACTAATTGGTTTTTCAATTTTCAAAATCTAAACAGTCGATCCAAACCGTTAGATGTGATCTCTATATTAAAATGTGTTGGAGACCAAATTTTACATTTTTAAAATTTTTTTTTACTATTTATTAAGCCCGTTTTAAAATCACTGATTTTAATAAACAAAGAAATTATTTTGGATCATTGAAAACAATGATTTTAAATCTGACTTAATAAATAGTAAAAAAAATTCAAAAAATGGAAAATTTGGTCTCTAAGCACATCTTAATATAGATTGAATGCTGAACAGTTTGGATCGACTGTTTGGACTTTGAAAATGTAAAAATCGAAGCATTTGTTCCACGGTCTAGGAACAAACGTTTTGATATTGGCCACTCACTATATATATATATATAGAGAGAGAGAGAGAGAGAGAGAGAGATGGGCTATGGTAAGTTGTGAAGCGGTTCATATATGGTTTCTACTAGGTAGGAGGGCAGGTTTCACTTTAATCCGGCTTGGCCCGGATATACAATCTACATGGACAAACTCAGTCCATAATGTCAGGGAAAGGGGGCTGCAATGGAAGCGAAAAGGGGCCTCATTGCTACTGTGCACTTGCTGGACAATCTGGAAGCAACGAAATACAAAAATTTTCTCTGGCAATCGAGTTCCCCCACAGATGTTGGTGGAAAGGATAGAGGAGGAGGCAGACCTTTGGATGCAGAACTGCTAATGGGGCATGAGGGCACCATGAGTAGTTCTCTTTTGATGTTTTTATTTTAGAAGTTTAGATGTTTTCTGTTGTTGTCGGTTGTTTGGTTTTTTTCTGTTGTATGATGTAAGAATGTGTTTTTCTCATGAATCAATAAAATTTTACACCTTGGCAGCCACTGCCAAGATTTTCAAAAAAAAAAATGGTAAGTTGTGAAGTAAAAATTATGTTTTACTTCACGCTCATATCTCCGTTTTCAAATACCAAACAGTCGATTCGAACTGCTCAACAAGATATCCATATTGAAATGTGTTTGGAGACCAAATTTTACATTTTTTGAAAACTTTTTACTACTTTTTTTAGATAGGTAGAAAACTGCTCTTTTTGAATGGTTCCAGACCATAAAAAAAAAAGTGATTTTGAAATATTTTAAAAAAGTTAGTAAAAAATTTTCAAAAAATATAAAATTTGGTCTCCAAGCACATTTCAATATGGATATCTTGTTGAGCGGTTCGGATCGACTGTTTGGTCTTTAAAAACAAAGATATGAGCGTAAAGTAAAACAAGATTCTTACTTCGCAACTCGCCATAGCCCATCTCTCTCTCTATATACATATATGATAACTGAATAAATATCGTTGAGATAATGCTTATATTTTGTTAGGTGTTCTGCCATTGTTTTGTATCCGATTTCAGCTGTTATCGGTAATGCAATGGTAGAGTTAGTTCTCATTTATATACATTGCGTCGGAGAGGCCAGTTACAGGGACGTGAGTAACATGTAATAAGGAATTACACAGTATAGATATAAAATAACTATACAATAATAAAAACTTACAAAGCGCCAACAAATGGTCAATGAATATCTGGATTGGTCACGGCATAGCAAATAAAATATATATAAACAATTGTAATTATTAAATTTTTGTTCGGTAGTTACCTCTCTGGGCTTTGTACTAGCTGATGTTGAGGTTATCACCTTTCCACATGACTTAGTTATGTCTCTTTGTATCGTTGTAAATGTTGATTTGTCGATGTCACATTTATGTCTAGATTTCATTCATTGAATGCAAATGCTGGTAATTATCTGGCAGAGAGGATAATAGGATCTGACACATCGAAATAACAGGGGCCTCTTTTGCTGATACTGTTGCCATATGCCTGACGCCATCGGAGTAGGTCCGATGCCCATCGGACCTACCTTGGTTCGATGGGTGTGATGACCACCCGATCTGCATCAAGATTCGTGTGATTTGCATCAAAATCCGTGCAGTTCTGTATCAATTTCCGTGCGGATATATCTTGATGCTAATCGTACGGTTCTAGAGCTAATTGAACCTAAATGTAGGTCCGATGCCCATCGGACCTACTCCTATCTCATGCCTGACATATTAATTACCGAGTGTCGAGAAAGACGTTGGAGTATTAATTTTCTACTAATTTTTTTACGATGAGATCATGAGGACTTTGAAATATATGCAGATTTTTTTTATATAACATTCCACATATCAAATCAAGTAAATTGTGTATAATCTATTTCATGAATTTAAATAAATTAAGTAAAGACAATCTGAATTATATATATTATACATCTTCAATATTCAACACTGAGCAAATAAATGTCTAGAATCCTCTCCGATAACACGGAACATATATTAACTAGTTAAAAAAAAAAACCAATACCATAACATGTAATATTCATCGATCGCCGCCAGCGTAGAGAACTAATTAATTATTTGTGAGAATTTTGTTTTCAGAAAAAAAAAAAGAATATGAAGTCTGAAGTACATCTTTTTATATGTACTTCTTCATCTTACTACAAGTCTATACTAGGCCAATATATAGCACTTAGTGGATTTGTTTAGATAATAAAGATCCGAACTTTAAATATTTACAGTAAATCATCTAGCTAGTCAGGTTTCGAACACCAATGACTTTTAAATAGTTATTAATTTAATTAACTAACCAGTTAAAAGGCAAAGGTATGACCCATTGAGGAATAATAATGACACAGAGGTTATGAAATCACTTTCTGTTCAGAAACCAGGTTATTAACTTATAACTGTTTCAGTCAAAATTGATCACAACGCTCTGAATTTTGCATTCTTTTCTCAAGTATTTTATTTAAGGCTTTAGGCATAGATTCGGGCTTTATGATTAGGGAACTATCGTATCTGTCCAAACAATTAGATGCTCTCAAGATGCTTGATGAAATGCTGAAACTAAAATTTGAACTCAAACAATAGCATTATTATACTCAAGTACATAGTATTTTGTTTTGCAAGCAGCTGTAGAATAGCACTTGGGAATATTATGATTTCCATCAATTTGATGCGGATGAGAACTAACATGAAAATGACAGCCCTCAGATTTGATATTATTCAAACATATTCACTCGCTAGAATACTGCCTGACAAGAATGGCAGATACTACCAGCTTAGAAGAATGGAAGGCAGTCCATGAAATAAAGTAAAAGAGGAAGACACAAGCAAAAACATAAAGTAAAAGAATATATATAACTCACAAGCAAGAAATAAAGTAAAGGAAATCTCCTTTGTAGTAATACAAGTACCACTTGATTTTAATTTTAAAAACTTTGCATGTAAATTCATCACTCGTGAAGTATATCGGTTTCAACGGTTTGAATTTGTCACAATTCGATAGGTTTTGAAATTAAACTCACCAAACCCCTTTATAAACTTAAAAACACTTCGTTCTACTCTAAATACCTATCATTATAAAAATTGACCGGAATTATGCCGAAATGTTTATTAATATTCAAAAAATAATATTTTCAAATTATACACCATGTTTGACAAGATTTCGAAAATGTCCAAACCGCAGTTTTAATTCACGGTTTTAGGACTCAAAACCACAGAACAAATCCATGGTTTCATAAAACCAAAATTAACTTCACGGTTTCATATATTTAAATAGAAAATGTTATTTGTTTAATTAAATAGAAAATGTTATAATTTATTTATTTTTTATATTAAAATATTAGAAATATTTTATTATTATTTCTTTGAAAATAGATGGAATATTATATAATTTGATTTATTAGAAAGACTACGACAAATAACCCGGATCAACATTTTTCAGGCTGAATTTTTTGCGGCTGTAAGAAAAATTAAAATATTTTTTGTGTATTATTGGAAAAAAAATAAAAATGTTTTGAATCTAAGTTTCTAGATAAATACAAAAAATATAGTAGTCCTTCTATTTTTGAAATTTTTTTATTGATTTGACAAAAGTGGCTGAGAAGAATTCCCATACCGTGGATCAAATTCACGGTTCTAATTTTTTAATGTTAAAAATCTAAAACCGTGAATTTAAATGAATTTAAATTCACGTTTTTAACCTAAAACTGCAAAACAAATTTCGGTTTTCAAAACCGTGGATTTGTTTTGCGGTTTTGGAGGGCTAAAACCGTGAATTTAATTTGCAGAAAGTTAGCCCAAAACCGTGAAATAAAATTGCGAATTGGACATTTTTTCGAAATCTTGTCAAACATGATGTAGAATTCGAACTTTTTTTTTTGGATATTAATAAAAATTTCGGGGAATTATGATAATTGGCATAATTTCTTTAGAATGCTTCATTGGCATCAAAACTTGTAGCCACTTCTATCAATATTTGTATCCCAGATCATCACGAGATATAAGGAACAGAGCTGCGGTGTTTTTAAGTTCGTCAAGTGAACTTAATTCTATAACATATTATATTGGTTTTAAATGACGAATCTAAGCTGTTGAAACTCATCTATCTTACGAGTGATGCGTCTATATGAAAAAAATTTAAATTTTCAAATTAATTTAGTATAAAGCCAGGGGGTCAAAATTAGAAGGTTTATAAATTAATTTTAATGTTTTATTTTTTGAAAGTTTTTTTACCACTTGACTCTATACAAAAGTAATTTAAAATTTTAAAATTTTCGCATCTAAACGCATAACTCGTAAGTAGATAGGTTTTAACAGTTCAGATTCGTCATTCGAAGCCAATTCAATATGTTTTAGAGTTGAGTTCACAAGTGGCTTGGTAAACTTAAAGAACACCCTAGTTCTCGAAATTTTTAATTATATCATTTTCTCAAAAAAAAAAAACCAAAACACCCGTTTTTTGGAAAATTTTATTTCTACTCAGGCTGCACCGGTGTTCTACGGCCCCAAAGATTGGAGTCCGCACAATGCCGATGCGGTCCCAATCAGAAGGTCCGCACAATGTAGATGCGCACCAGTGCGGCCCTATTCATTTTTTTGGTTTTTTTGTAAGTGCGGCACAAATTTCAAAGCATTAAATTCCAAAGTCGTTGACTGGAGCCGCATGAATTGAATTAAATTTCAAAGCTTTCATAAATTGATTTTTTTTAAAAATGAATAGGACCGCACCGGCATTCTGCAGTTCCCTGACTTGAGCCGCATCGGCATTGTGCGGACCCCAGTCTTTGGGGCCGCATAATGTCGGTGCGGCCTAGGTAGAATTCGAATTCCTCATGAACAGAGATGTTTTGGTTTATTTTTTTTAGAAAATACTAAAAATAAAAATTTCGGCCCTTGTTCTACTCGGATATAAGACACCTCAAATTCAAATTTAATTTTGGTCATTATCAAGTGTATAGAACTAAGTTCATTAATTAATTTCTAGGAATCATAACTTAGTTAAGAATGAAAGTAGTCTCCTAGCTCAATCAAGCCGAATTTAATTTTGGTCATCATCAAGTGTATAGAACTAAGTTCATTATTTAATTTCTAGGAATCATAACTTAGTTAAGCATGAAAGAAGTCTCGTAGCTCAATCAAGCCGTGGATCTCTCTTCAACCAATAAATACCTTTATTGGATGAATTGTATGCGCCACGAACCGGAACTAAGTTCAGTATTTTGTTTGCATTGTTAAGTTTTTGGCATCTGCTTATATGGGATAATACGTAATTTCAAGCTTCGGCTAAGATGACCCGGTTTAACATGGTGGGCCGAAATACAGTCCTTAAAAATAGGCTATTGTTCTAACTGGGCCTAAAATAGAATGCTATTATTCTAGGCCCAATTTGACTTTATTCCAGCAGCGGTCTGATTATAGAACCAGGTGAGAAGGGAGTAATCTAACCAAGTCGTGTTATGTTTAATTTTTTTGTTATATTTTGGGACATTCAAAAAATTTATAGCTTTTGTGATACGAAATCAAATAATAAAAATGCAAGAATTCCCAATTTCCTTCTCCTTTCAAAAGAAAAACACACCTTACAGAATACAAACGCAAACATTGCCTAGGCAAAGATGCAAAGAAAGACACTCTTCCTAGAATTGCAATGTAATTCAATTGAACTATGTAGAAATAATAGATGCCCACGCATTTTAATTCTTCTATCGCTGACAAGGTGTCCCGTGATTAAATATAACCCGTGATCATTACGCTGAAGCGTGGACCCGAGATGCGCAGAACTGGAGGGGACGCTCGCGAAGAAATCCGTTTCACCAAGTTATTATAGAGCAGATAAACTACTATCTGGTGCTGACGTGTCTTGCCAAATGGCAGACCGTCGTTCATTTGAGAGATTCGCTTAGTCATTTTCTTTAGTTCTTGATTCTTAACTTTCGCCTATAGCAATGATTGTAACCGAAATGATTATACTATTAAATAAGAATTTCTTGGAATCTACCTATCTTTTTTTCTCCTTTACTGCGTTCGTATATCCGTTGATCAATTTCTTTGAAAGTAATTTTTACTTTCTAAAAATGATACAATTCAAATAGGGATGTCTTTAATCGCCGAATGCATTATCGCTTGCCCCTCCCCCAATTCAGACACGCATCTATGTTTGTGACGGATTTTGCTAAAGAAAGGTTTTAATTTATATTGTCTTAATTTAGTGAGAATTATCTATCTATGCATAAATTATGTCTATGCAATAACCATAGCAACAAGTTGCCAGCTAACCCATCAGCAAGAGTTAAATTGTGTAACTTTCACTATAATAATTGAGGAAAAATTGAAAAAAAAATAAAATAATAATAATTGGAAAAACAACAACACAAAGTAATCCAGTATTAGAACCCTCTACCGCGTAAACAGCCCTCTAGAACATAAATAATTACAAATTTTAACAAACAAGTGATCACCCTTACATCCCCGCCCGAAGTTAACCCCACAGGAAACCACAAACACCCCGATCACCCAAACGTACTGAAATCTGAGGTAGATGTGTTCTCGTTTGATTTCCACTTTTGCACCTTCTCGCTGAGTCCCAGCTCCGACTCCATATCATCTTCATCCTCTTCCACGTAACTCGTGGGCTTCCACTGGTCCACCAGCGGGGCCAATCTGTTGACGCAATGGCTCATGTCAGGGCGTTGGAAGGGCTCACGGGCTGTGCAGTGCCGGGCCAGGTCAGCCATCTCAAAAAGGGCATCTCGAGACTCAGTCTTAGATAGGTCCAGTGAGGGGTCCACGGATTTCATGAAACGGTCCCGGTCAAGAAGGTTTCGCCGGAAGCATGTGACAAGGTGGCTCTCGTCATCAGGAAGAGTATCATCGAGCACCTTGCGGCCAGTTATTAACTCCATCAAAATCACACCAAACGCATAGACATCTACCTTCGTGCTTATTTTCCCCGTAACTGTTTTTTGCAACAATAAGAAACAAGGATCATGTTTAAGATTTTCACCTATTGATTCATTTAGTAGTAATTAATTTTGGCTGCCAAACCATACCCCTCATGTAACTTTTCGGTCAAGCAGATCTCATACGAATACATTTTACTAGACTTTTCCTATCCGGTGTAACTTCTGTAAATTAGTTTTTGGTTTGCCACTTTACTTATTGTTTCTTTTTCTTTATCCCTTTTGTATCATCATCAGGACCCATTCCTACAGGCTTCTATCAAACAAAGAAAGCAATAGGTCATCAAATCAGCAGGAACATGATGATAACTCCAGTGAAGTTCCTAGATTTCATGATCTTACAACACTAGATAGAGCTAGGGGGGCTGACAATGACACTGTATTGATGCAATGCAAATGGACAGAGCTTACCCTTGCTGGCAAGAATGGTTATTTTGGAAAGAATATGGTAACTTAATAAAAATATTCATTTCAGGGAGGAGGTAAACAGTACTGAAGTTGGGAGAATCAAATAACTCGAGTAAAAAAATTATCTTTTCTGGTTTCAGAAAACCTATAGAAACCCGTGGCTCCCTAAAGTGCAGTATAAAGTTTTCAAATGCCCATTTGGACTCAGCTTGCAAAGCTTTCATTTGTTTTTTCCGTTTTTTTCATAGTATGAAGAAGTATGACTGAAATTTTTGGTTTTCTTTTACAAGTGATGGGAAAGCAAATGTAACCAGAATCCTTGCTTTAAAGAAAAGGCTATTATACACACACACATGCTTCAAGATACTAAGCTGGTGGGAAGATAATTATTGAAGAGAGAAACTATGCAATAGTCAGTCAATAATTCATGGTTTACAGGTACAGGTCCACCCAGAAGTGCTACCAAACAAGTAGTGTCTAATTTGGAGACGATTGTTAGAACCACTATTATATACAAGTTACCAAAAATAAAGTTCAAGACAAATTAGAAAATAATAAATACAAGGTCCTTCCGGGAACAATCCATACTAGTCGAATTTGGATCACCCCAGGTACCTGACTCAAAAAAATTGGAAACAGACAGCCCAGGATCGTTATTTTAACTTGGCACGAATATCAAAGCACAAATAATACTGGCCCCCCTGCGCCATCCCCGAATAGGCACCGTTTTGAGTTAATCTGGGCCGTCCGTTTCAATTTTCTTGAGTCAAGTACCTGGGAGGATTCGGATTCATACTGGTCTCTAGCTATTAGAGCATCTAATTTGAGGACACTTTATTTGTGTTCTGCTTGCCATTTATACACACGCAAGCCAAATTAAACCAAAGCATTAACATCAATTAACTACAATGACGTTGTTAATAGGGAGATACACTTACTTGCATACTCTGGAGCGAGATACCCAAAAGTCCCAGCAAGCCGTGTCATAACTGACTTCTCTCTATCGGCCGCAAGCTTAACCAACCCAAAATCAGAAACTTTGGCTCTCATCTCTCCATCCAATAAAATATTTGAAGGCTTCAGGTCCCGATGAATAAATGTCTCCTGTGCCAAGCTATGCAAATACTCGATTCCTCTAGCCACATCAAGTGCTATTGTCAGTCTTTGCATCCATGTCAATGTTTCATGCCCCCTATTATTCTGCCGGTCAAATATATGTTCACCTAGTGTACCACCAGGCATGTACTCGTACACCAGAAGTCTTTCAGAACTATTCTCACAATAGCCCAGCAGGGCTACTAGATTTCGGTGCCTAACCTTAGTTAGCACATCAATCTCAGCTTTAAACTCTTCTAAACCCTTCTTGCCCATCGGGTCGAATTCACTCCGTTTAACAGCTACCCACATGCCATTATGGTTTCCTTTGTATACTACACCAAACCCGCCACGCCCCAGTACATTGGCCTCGCTGAAATTTTCTGTCGCTTTGCGGAGGGACTCGATTGACATGTGCATCCCCTGATCAAACATGTTGTGTCCATTCATGATCGGGCTGTTGCTACTCCCTTGACTATAAAGATCTTGGAGTCCACCATTGCTGCTTTTCACATTTGCACTGGTACCAGTACTAGGCATTTGTATCTTAACCATGTCCGAGTCATTATGGATGCTACTATGCACTGGCCTGAATTTCTTCATATTCTTTTTTTTGCGCCGGCCAATGATCACAGCCGCTATAATTAATGCCACTGATACTAGAATTGCAAATACTATTCCAATAATCCAACCCTTTGTTGACGATTTAGAATTAGACCCGCCAGCAGAAGAATTCCCATCTGAGCCTGATCCACCAGAGGATGAGCCAGAAGAACTCCCAGATGAACTGGATCCAGAATCTGACTGCCCAAACCGGTTACCTGATAGCTTCAAAGTAACAGTTGATGCGAATTTAGGCACATCTCCTGTAAGGTTATTATTGCTCACATCCAAGACTTGAAGATTTGGTAAGCTGGTCAATCTATCAGGGATCGTACCAACCAAATTGTTATTACTCAATACCAACTTTGTCAAAGAAGTGATGTTTGCGATATCAGGTGAGATCACACCCGTCAACTTCTGATTCGCAAAATTTAAAATTATTATATCCTTTCCATTGGTATCACAAGTGACCCCAAGCCATGTATCACTTCCACATGGGTCATTACCCGTCCACGAATCCGCAAAGCTAGAAGGGTACCCGAAACCGGCAGCAACAGCCAGTAGCAGATTTACCCGTGAATCACATGGGCCAGCAACTTTATTGCAGAAATTGTTACCGCTATCCACATCAGCAACTACATTTGAGGAGAAAGAAGGCAAGGGCCCTTGAAGCTTGTTGTTAGAGAGGGAAACGTTCTGTAAACTAGAGAGAGTGGTGATAGAAGTGGGTACCAACCCGGTAAGTTGGTTGTCTCGCACATTGAACGATTGAAGAGAGCTGAGGCTAGACAGATCAGGTATTGGACCAGTGAATGCATTTGATTGAAGCCAGACTAGGGTCAGCTGTGGCATGGAAGCAATCACATCTATACCGCCGGTCAATTTAGCAACTGATTGCTGGTTATTGAGCTGAAGAGACTGGATTGATGACCCGTTAAGTGACACGGGTAGTTCGCCTGTCAAGTTGTTATAGGAAAGCCGCAAGTTTTGCAAAGTTGGCAGGGTGGTAAGGATCTCTGGAAATGTCCCTGAGATTGATGCATTCGACGCCGAGAAGGAAGTAAGAGCAGATGGGGCAGGGTCGAGAGTTCCCGGTAGAGTCCACGGTTCAAATGGGTTGTCGTCAATTGACAGAGTCTCCAAACTCGTCATGCCCGACATGAAATCCGCCGGAACAGATGTGAAAGAATTGGAATCAAGAGTTAGCCTCTGGAGAGATCCAAGAGAGGACAAAGAAGGAAGGGCGCCGGAGATGGAATTAGACTGGAGCTGGAGGGATTTGAGAGAGGAGAGGGTGGAGATGGAGGTGGAGAGCGTGCCGGAGACAGATAGCCTGGCGAGGTTGATGTCGACAACTCGGTTGGAGGAGTCACAACGAACACCAGACCAGCTGCTGCACGGGTCGGAGTTTGCCTTCCAGGAAGGAGGAAGGTTGGTGAGGGATTTGGCGAGGTCCCACATTGCTTGTGAATCGTCGGATTTGGAGAAGGAGAGAGGGAGGAAGGTGAGGATGAGGGTGGTGAGGGTGAAGAGGGGGCAATGGAAAGGAAATTTCGTACCTTTCTTGCCCATTGTAGTGTTGGCGGTGGTCGGAGGAGGGGGTGAAAGGGAAGAGAAGGGAGGGCAGGAGAAGCGGCTCTGGCGTCTGAGAGCGGCCCCTACCGTCCCCTGAAGTCTGGGTTGGCAAAAGCGTGTTGGGGGTATTATTGCTTGGACTTGGAGTTGGACGGGGTGGTTGTTCTTCCCCACAAGGTTTGTTTTAGACTTTTTTGGGTGGTAAAATACCATGTTTTGTTGATTTATCATAATTAAAAAAAAAGATATTTATAAAATAATAATGATTGATCACTGCAATATCGTTCAATAAACTATTTAGTGCGATATCATTTTCTACAATGCTGATTTATATTTTTTTTTATATAAAACGTATAGTTAGTACGGAGATAAAAATATTTAAAAAGTTACATAAATCCATTTGATATGCGCTATTAGAAAAACTTAGTTTTGCTTAATATTGATCATATGTAGATAATTTTCAAAACTTAATGTTTTAAATTAAATTATAGTTTGTATATACTTTCATTTTTATGGGTGATATAGAAAATGTAAGCTCAAAATGTATTCAAACATTCATCAAAGTTTGTAAAATTATATCATGATCATTGTTAAAACGCTGATTCTTTATTTACTACAATTTAGATTAGGTGCATATCTTATCCAATATTATAAAATTGCACAAGATAAAGATTTTATTTATATAAGAAGGTCTTTCTTAGAAGATTGTTTAATAAAAATCTCAGTACGTTAAATGAGATAGGGTGACATGCACTGGCGCTGCATTAGTATATGTGTCGGACACTTTACACTTACGATTCGTCAGTGGAGTACTCAGTACATAGTGATCCGGGAGTAAAGTTGGTCCATCACCCTCTATATCAACCCTAGACCAGTTTTAGTTTGGTGATTTATTTATTCCTTTCATGCCTTTTTAAGTAAGGAGGGGCCGTTGTATGTCCGGCTGAGATGAGAAATCTCTTCTCCTTCCCATATTGTCCCCAGAAGACTAAGCAAAAAATATTCGTCGAGTTTACACATAACACACCTTTTAAATATTCTCATAGAATTAATTACTATGACCCTATGTTATTCCAATAGAAAATTAAACATTTTTTAATTTCTTCAGTAACAGTTATAAGAGAACAAGGTAAAACATCATAGAATAATTTTGACAGATATCATCGAAGTTAATAAAAATATATTTTTGTCACTATAAAAAAAATTAAAAAAATTCTTAATTTCACTCAATCAGATCATTGATTTTACTTTTGTTTCGGTTTTATTCAATGCAATTAGAATTTCATTGTATCAAGGTAACTAGGGACAAGAATCAGTATTTGTTCTAGTAATTAAAAAAAATATTATTTGCGTGGGAAGTCATAAGTTTGAAATCTAAACAGGAAGTCTTTTATGGATATTTAAAGATAGGAGGCTTGTATTCTATCTTTATCTTAAAAAAAATAACTAGTTGGTAATGCAAAAAAATTTATCTCAAAGATGAAGGGTTGGTCTTCAATTTTTCTAAAAAAGAATAACTGGGGACAAGTATGGGTGATGAATAAGAAAGCTGATTGGGTGAGTTGAGCTGTTTGTTGGCGGGATGTGCATGTTGAGTTGGAGAAAAGGAGAGGAGGGATGGAGTGATAGCCAGGCGGGAATGATAGAGACGGCTGCATCATGCATGGCTAGAGCGTTTAATTTGCGTATTTATTGCACAATTTTTTATTTATAGAAATTATTTAAAAATATTTAGAAAATTAGATGACATGTGGATATATTTTAATCTCATAGAAAAAACCGAATCATGGTCCATTGGTTCGGTTCTTTAGTTAGCTGAATTTCCTGTAACAATGGTTCAAAGTTTGTATGAAATTAAATAGTTTAGAAGTTGAATTTGTAGTTGTATGATGTGGTGTTAGGTGTGATAACTAAAGAAATCGAATCATTGATTTGTTTCTTTTGAAATTGCTTAAAATAATCAAATTAATGATCTTTACGAGATTAAAATATTGATGTCATCCATGATTCATCTATTTCAAATAATTTCTATAAATAAAAAAGAGTGAGGCTACGGTACTATGCATAGCACGGATTGGTCCGTGCTACGGCTCAATATTTGAGTTTTCAAAATCCTAACGGTCGATCCGAACCGTTCAACATGATTATAAAATGAATATGTACTTGCAAACCAAATTTTACATTTTTTTGAATTTTTTTACTATTTTTTTAGATAGGTAGAAAATCACTGTTTTTGGATGGTCCAGAATTTTCAGATCAAGTGATTTTCTACCTATCTAAAAAAATAGTAAAAAAATTCGAAAAAATGTAAAATTTGGTTTGCAAGTACATATTCATTTTATAATCATGTTGAACGGTTCAGATCGACCGTTAGAATTTTGAAAACTTAAATATTAAGCCGTAGCACGGACCAATCCGTGCTATGCATAGTATCGTAGCCTCACTCATGATGTTATCTACTTTCTTGTTAATATCTTTTTATATAAATTGAAAAGTGAAATCATAGTTACGCACTTATGCTACCATAGCATGTTTATCATGAAGTTCAAAAACAAAACAGAAATTAATTAAGAATGAAATTTATTAGAAGTTAACAATTTGCATAAATGACAAAATTTAGAAAAAATATTATGAATGTAATAGTAAAAAGACTTCTATTAAGTTCCAGTCAAACTGTGAAAACTACTTTTTGTGATTTTTTTTTTTTCTTTTTGTGGGCCATCGGGTCCGCAAGAGCAACCGGGCATGCCAGTTCGGAGCCTACCAGTACCAGGTCTCATTAAACCGAGTTGTGGAGATCAAATGTGGTGCTAGCTTGTACGGCATCACTGTCGCTAATATCAATCTCTCGGTCTCAGGCGAGTAATATCAACTTCTATTTTCTGATACAACCAAAAAAAAACTTTAATAATCTGATATATTTAATTTTCATGAAAATAAAAGATTTTGAGTTTTAATTATCAAGTATTTCTGCGTGGAGATACTGCGTTTGTGTCTGACAATTACACAAATTAAATTTTTATTTGGTTTTCGTAACTAGTTATTTCTATGATATAAATAAGTTTATAAGTACTTTTATGAATTTCATTCAATTAATTTCTCAAGAATATTGTCCAAACTCTTTCATCAAACATAAAATTACAGTTATTTTATTAAATAAATAAATAAATCGCCAAAACTGTATCCTCGACACATTAAAAAAATAATATTGAATATTACTATATGTATAATGTTATTGTTTTGAGAAGAAACAACATACGAGTACCCACTCTGACAGTTCTTTTTTCAAATGGAAAATTTATTTGAAAAAAAAAAAGAGTCATCTCCTCTAACTCCTATATGTTTGTCTCACATCTTCATAAGAAATGAAATTAACCAAAGCATCTACATTGATAAACTCATTCTAATTTTAAATTCTATGCAGCAATTTCATTTGCAATTTCAAGAATATATGATAATTTCATAAATAAAAAGATTTCTCTTAATGAAATTGCTTTCAAAACGTCATGTTGGAAAAAATATTAATTTATTTTCGCTTCTCCATCTCAAAAATTAATTTATAAGATGTATGAGAATTTCTTTTTCAATTTGTAAACGCTAAAAATAATTAAAATTAATTGTTTGAGCTCAGTACATTTGAAATTAACTTCAAATTAATTTCAATTATAATTTCATGATTGCAATATTTTTCAAATTAATTTTAAATTAATTTCAGTCTATTTACTTGTGTGTTTCTCTCCATCTTCTCTTGATAGTTGATACTGTATAGTGAAAGTCTCAAAGATATATGGCACAGAAAAGCAAGTGTGATGATTAGGACATAATACTCCAAGTTTACTTTCTCTACTGACTACTGAGCAGCAATTTTTGGTTTGGTAAGCTCCTGCTGCTGGTGCACATGGAACGATGCCAGTCCAAGTCAAATTGTTCTAACTTCTAAGCATACTACGTGCCCGGTCCTACGGGATTGTTTTCTTCTTTTTCTTTTTTAAAAAGAGAAAGAGAAGCATAGGTGCCAGAATAATAAATTGGATATTTAGCAGTTATCATGTTTAACCCTTAATTTAAAAAAATTCTAGAATTGATAGGCCCAAACCCGGACAACATAGCCAATGCTATTAATTGCACTGACACTGCAATAGTTAAGGATCATTAAAAAAAACGCGGGCAAAGAAGTCAAGTACAGAGACTAACACATTAAATAAAAAAATAAAAAATGTAAGTACTCCAAGTCAAATAATTTAACTTACCAAGAAAATGATAAACACAAACAAATGTAGCAGAATTCGGTGCCATATTTTATTTGTGACGATAAGTTCGATTTAATATTCGTTTTATTAGTATATTATAGAGAGTAGGCTTCAAATTTCTCATGTTTTCAATGCCTCAATCTTGTTTTGCATTTTTATCTGTCTTCAAAATTTAAATAGTCAATCCAATCCGTTCAAAATGATCTTCATATTAAAATGTATTTGAAAATAAAATTATATATAATTTTTTGGATACTTACAAAATCCCTATATTTCTATTTACTCATCTAAATCTTCAAGCTTAGATATTTTTCCTTCAAATTTACCAAATTTATCTTTTTAAAACATAAAATTATCATATTTAACTTATAAATTTAAAAAATTATTTATTTTTTCACTTCATTCGCATAAACTACGTTTTAAGCTTCGTTATAAATAAAATACCTCTCACCCCCACACCCCCTCTTCTTCTCCCCATTCTCTCCATATTTTTTTAATAATAGGAAGAACTACAAAAAAAAAAAAAAAAAATCAAGAATAGTAAAATAATCATCAGATTTTAAGATATAAGAAAACCGTTATGGTTTATAACGTCCGACGGACGTCATTAACCATAACGTCCTGATTATCGAAGATAATTAACTCCTAATTAACTTAGAGAAAAAAAAAACAAGACGTTACTGTCTGTAACGCCCGGAGATCTTGAAAAAAAAAATAGGACGTTACTCTCTGTGACGTCCTAATAATTGCTTATATTACTTATATGCTAGTTATTTGTCATTTTAGTGGAATATGTTGAAAATAAAAAATATATATATATGACACTTGTAAAAGGTGGAATAAAGTATTTAATTAATAAGTTACAAATATAAATAAGTGCAAAAGAAAAAAAAACAAATAGCAAATAAAACAATAACTTCGCTATTTCATATCATTCCAAACTCATTTCACAAATAACTTGTTGTTCGAGAAAGCAAGATATAAACTCCAGTTTTCATTTTTTTTTCAAGATCTGAAAATAACGTTCTGGTTCTTTTTTTTCATGTTAAATTTATTAGAAGTTAATTATTTTCGATAATTTGAACGTTATGGTTAATGATAGTCGAACATTATAGTCTATAATGTCCTAGTTTTTTTTCCTGTTAAATTTATTAGAAGTTAATTATCTTGATAATTTGAATGTATGATTAATAAGTGCTGGGGCTTAGCTAAGCCATGGTGTAAAACGACTTGGTGCTCCACGCCTCATTATTTTCATTTTGAAAATCCAAACTACCGATACGAACAGCTCAAGTTGTTCTCCATATTGAAATGTGCTTGGAGACCAAATTTTACATTTTTTGGAATTTTTTACTATTTATTAAGCCACTTTGAAAATCACTGATCCGGCAGTCCATAAATTTTTACTGTTCATCTGGATTTTCAGATTTTCAAAGTGGCTTAATAAATAGTAAAAAATTTCCAAAAAATGTAAAATTTGGTCTCCAAGTACATTTCAATATGAAGAACATGTTGGAAGGTTCGAATCGACTATTTGAACTTTGAAAATGAAGATATGACGTGGAGTACCAAGTCGTTTTACACCATGGCTTAGCCTAGTCCATCTCTGATTAATAATGTTCGCCGGACATTATAAACCATAATGTTTTTCTTATATCTCAAAATGTAGCGAATTCTTTCACTATTTTTTTTTTTTTTGGGTTTTTCCTATAATAGAAAAATTGGCGTTCTCTCCTTCCCCCCTTCCTCTCCGTCTCTCTCGTCTAGGAGTGTACGCTGGTGACTGATCTAACTCGTTTAAATTTTCAACCCAATCCAAAACAAATTGGGTTATAACTATTGTTTATCTCTAATCAATCATCATGACTTAAAAAACCAATCCAATCCATGCCTTTTTTGGCGGTTGGATTTTGCAAATTTTGATGAAAATAATCAAATATATATATTTTAAACATAACTATTTACTTTAATAATCTATAAAAAAAATATATACAAATAAATTGCACTCCAGTAACAAATAAACAAGTGCCTAATAATATCGTGATTATGTCTCTAATGTTAGATTTCAAATTCAAAATTTATTTTTAAATATTATTAAAATTAATACATAAAAAATTTTAAACGATGCCTCAATAAATTTTATCGACATCTCTATAGCTCTGTGTGGTCTACAATCCGAAATGGTCCATAAAGTGTCTATAACTTTGACGCATCTTATTTTAGGCTACATGATGAGGTCCACAGCCGAATGTACAATATTGTGTGGATACATTCATATTCCAAACTTGCTTTTCTCTTTTATTATAGGTTAGGTGTACTTTTTGATATTTAAAGAAAAAATGAGATAAATACACACTACACAATAGGAAAAAGTTCCGCCACATAATTGCACAGCGTTATCTCCATTGTTCCCTTGTTTAAATTGAAGCCATATGCCATGCATTCATGATTCATTGCATTGGGTTAGTGGGTTTTTGTCGGGCTGGTTTCAACACCCTGCATGTTCATAAAAGAATGATATTTTTGATCAAGCAAATATTTTTAGAATAATTTTCTTGTACCTTCTAGTGGCCGTATTTGCAGCAAGAAGATCCGATATGTCACATAAAACAGGATATTCCTCCCCGGTTGTGCTAGTTTTTAGCATTCCATCCATTCTATGCTACCAATTTATTTTTTATTTTTTTATATTTTCGATAAAAAGACCAGGACCATTGATCGAGGTCAGGTTGATATATAATTTGTCCATTTTCAAGGGGAACGTGCGATAGTGGATGAAAGCTTCTTCAAAAGCTAGCTAGAAATCAGGTTCATGTCTACACTGACGGCTTGATTTGACGGTAAAACAAGCTTAAAAATAAAAAGATTAATTTTAAAAAAGAACTGCAGTTTAGTTGTATTTAAATTTTAAAGGTGGATTGAGAATCAATTAATGTCTAGTGACTAAAATAATAATCATTTAGAAAAGTCATAGATTTGAAATTCAGTTAATTTTTTTATAATTATTTACAGTTGAGAAATTTGACTCTTATTTTCATTTAAAAATAATAATAATCTGCACCACAGTTGGACCAATATAGCCTTGTTGCAAAAGCATGGCTGCTTGTTGTTGCAAGGTCGGGTAGATAGGTAGGTATAGCTAAAAGCCGATTACCAAAGAGGGTAGTCTTATCATCAATCTCATAATAGGAGCCTAATTATGGAGGTATTATAGAGAAGAGTCTGATGCATCCTGTCGCAGATGCATTACTAACCAAGATCCCGAAGGACTTGCTTTTTCAGAAAGCAGCATTTAAAATTATAAAAACGAAGATGCATTTGATAATATGACTGATAAATCATGAAGATGATAAACAGCGTAGTAATAAGGTAAATTACACCTTATCATCATACTAAGCTGATGACAAGGTATAATTAAGCATGATAAAATGACTGATAACTCATCATACTTGTATCATTCATAAAATTTGCTTTTTTTTTTTTACAGAGACCATACTACAATTAATATATCTCTGTAAATAATGAAACCTGTAACTAGTTTGTTTTAACAAGATCTCAGTTCCCATTTATCAAAGCAAACTATTACTTAAATCCGCTAAAACTATTAAATTGCCTCTTAATCGCCATTTATTAAAACTCGTAGAAATTAGATGGCTTTGTCCAGTTCAAGTCAGGAACTATGTTCTGCACTCAACCTGGGATCAGCATAGCTTTTACATAATACTTTCATTCTTTTTTGTTTCACAATAAGTCAGAATGATAACCTGCAGTTATTGGTTTCATTATACCCCACAATTTAGGACATCATTAGTAATTGGTTCCATTATACCCCACAAATTCCGGAAATGAACCAACTAAAGATAAATGATAGCCTGGCCCCTATAACTCATTTCCTTTTCCTATATTCCACATGTCAGCTAAAAATACAGAATAATACATTAGTTCAATTTCCCTATATCCCTATACTTGCATAATATCATAAATTCAAAATTCAATTATCTTTGATATTCCTGGGATGAGATGACGACAGCCTGGACTGTGCAGAATGGAAAATATCAAAAGCTGAAGGCAAGCTGGATCTCCTAGTAGCACTCGGCGAATCAGATAGTAGCGGCTCGTACACTGGATTCCATGTTTTGGGTGAGTTTATGACCAATTGTGTGGCATCCTTTTCCATTGGCCTAAGTTGAGACTCAAGGTTTGCCAGGGTATATATGGGCCCGCGTGACCTTTCAGCCTTTTGCAGGATGTTTATTGCACTCGGGTGGTATGTGTATCTGAAATACTTCAGGGCTAGAATTGGACCCATCCCAACCCCAGTAATTAGCTGTTAGAAAAAAAAAATGTTAAAAAAACAATAATAAAATGATGGCGATGAGGGCAAGGATGATAAATATTCCAAGGCTATAAAATAGCTGAGTTGTCCCACCTCAAAATATCATCTTGGAAAAATAGGATAATGAAAATTCAATGGTTATAAAACAGTTGAGGGCACTTTCAAACCTGAGAATATCATCTTAAATATGAAATATCTTATATATAAGCCTAAGACGGTGAAAGACATCAAATCATTAAAATTTCTCTTCCTGAATTACCCAAATCACCCTTTTTTTTTCTTGAATTACGCAGACAGGACAGAAGGGTTAATAGGGGTACACAAGCATATTCATACCCCTTTTAGAACTGTACAGATCTTTTACCATTTGGGTTTCAAGCATGCTATAAAACTTTTGCTGAAGGTACAATAGTAACAAGAAAAGCAAACTGGGAGGTTATTCAAGGAAAAAAAGGAATGAAACATGTAAATAGAATACTTACAAGCATAGTGATCCAGTAAGCTGGATCTCTGCTGAGACGAAACATGATGGTGTACATGCCAGCTGATGGTATACTACTAATTATAAAATTAATTGCATAGAAGGCCAAGAAGTTTCCCCATATTGCAAGAACTTGCACAAATGTGAAAGAACTGTAAAAAGAAAAAAAAAGAATACAGAAATAAAAGGGAGGAGCTGAAACTTGTGCAGGAAATTGGCGAATATGAATTTTGACAGGGCCAATGTGCCAAAATGGTGAACTTACTTCATCTCCAGAGTAACAACAAAAGCTTGTAGCCAAATAGCGCCTGAGAGAGCAACCATAGAAAGCTCTTCCATTTCGCTTTTCTCATTAGCATATGCATGAATTGTTATTAAAAAAACTACCAGTGCCTGCAACTCAACCAACACCACAACTTGTATGTCATAAGAGTAAAAAAGGGCTACTTATGTGAAAAGAAAAAATTGTGATACTCACGTGATACAATGATCGGCCAAACCATCCAGCAAAGGTGCTCGGGTTTAGTAGCCTAAAATGAGAATGATCTTTACTTACTAATTGAACTTATAGAAGAAACAAAGACTAAATATATAATAGGAAATTATCCTGTTCTGACACTTGTTATTTTTGCTTGACTTTGACATTATCAGGTGGCTAAAACTTCAGTTTTGAAGGTGCTCAAACCAGTTACTACAAGTTGGTTGCAATTCCAATGAGGCAAATTAATCCAGAATTTCAGGGAAACAATGCTCCATATATTTTTTAGAACTTAGCTGCCAACTTAATTAGGGGAACCCTCTTTAATAATCCCATGTGGTGCACTGCCTGGATCAGACATCTAATTCTTTTCTAATCAAAGATGACAAATGGGAGCGAGGAAAGATGATTCTAGGGAAGAGAATAAAGCACAACTAAAGATAAATTAAAAAAAAAAAATCTAGGATTGACTTCACATAAATGGATGAACCAGGTTAATTTATTTGCTTATCGTACTTGTGGCTTTCTTATGCATTTGATCTATGACCCAAATAACTATTCACCACAATGTCTTCTCTAATCTGACATTTTTATACATTCCAAAAGTTAGAATGTTTATGTTCTTTACCTTCCTGCCTGACAATAAATAAGAATCTGAGGATTTTGCATCACTGTCTTTTCAGAAAGATCCTTGTCAAGCACGCTTGTCAAGACAGGTATGCTGGTGTAGAACACATTATAAGCCATCAGGCTTACCGAGTTGAATAAGCTAGTCCCAGCAATCCCTGAAAGAAAAGAAAAGCTGCCAAAAAGAATATGATCAGACTTGATAGCATGGATTATGTATAAAGATAAAAGGATTAAATGAGTGCAAAAGAACAAAAAATATTTATCTTACAGAATCTGAATAAAGCATATCAAAAGAGACTTGTAGAAGGAATATTGTGAGAGAAATGCTGTCCGGTTATATGAGTATCGACCATGAACAAGTATCAACCTCGTCAAAAATCTGAACTCTACAAACCCCAAAGAATGAATGTGTCAAAATTTTAGGACTTTTGCACAAATTATATGAGACATGCCTGATGCAGTATTAAAGATAGATAACATACTTCCAATGCTATAGTCAGCAGCTCTTGCAGCTTGAAGCCCTTCTCTGCCACTAATTCCTACACCTATATCGGCCTGCTGTATCATTCTCACATCATTTCCACCATCACCAATCGCTAGAGTTCGGTAATCACATGATTTTAGGAGTTGCACTAGCTGCAATAGATACATGATACTTCAATCGCCAAACAAACTGACTTCTTTTTCTGCAGTAGAGATACACTAGCTATGCTAATACCCTTCTTTAAATTAGTTGCACTATGTTCTTTATACTAAACAGCTACAATTACTGCTGGTCACCAAATTAAAACATCAAGAATGAAAATACAGTTGGTGACAGTTTAAAAAAGAAAATACCAGTATTTATAATACCCTTCTCTAACTTAGTTGCACTATGTTCTTTATAGGGGCAATTTCATGTATATCCCTCAAAAGTTTCAATATTACATATTTATCCCTCCAAAATCAATAATTACATATTTATCCTTGAAAATTGTAAAAACTCACATATTTGTCCAATCTAACTCTATAACATATCAAAAACCTCCAAAAATAATTAGATAATATTTTTCTAAATTTTAAAACTAATTTTACAATATTAATTAATAATATATTGACCATTATGCCCTTTGTTTCTATCTTTTTAGTCCGCCTGAATTCTCTTTTCTCTAAGACACCAAAACTCTAGCCTCTCTCTCCAAACGAAGATGGAAAAATTAAAGTAGCGAGGAGCGGCAGAAACCTGTGAGAGGGGAGGCGACAAGAGAAGGCTGGGAGAAATCCGTGATTTGGCACGTTTCGAGAGAGAAGGGGAAGATTCGGCGCCTTAAAGAGAATATAACTCAGGCAGACTAAAGTGACACAAACGAATGACATAATGGTCAACATATTCTTAATTAATATTGTAAAACAAATTTCAAATATAAAAAATATTATTTAATTATTTTTAGAGATACTTTATATGTTATTGAGTTAGATTGGATAAATATGTGAGTTTGTAAAATTTTCAAGGATAAATATGTAATTATTAATTTTAGAGGGATAAATACGTAATATTGAAACTTTTGAGGGATATACATGAAATTCCCCCTTCTTTATACTAATGGTTACAATTATTGTGGTCACCAAATTAAAACATCAAGAATGAAAATCTTAATAAAGTTGGTGGCAGTTTAAAAAAGAAAATACCAGTAAGATAACAACGCACAAGTGCGTAGAATTACCTGTGCTTTCTGGGAAGGAGTTACCCGGCAGCAGATCGCTGTGCGAGATACAACAGCCAACTCAGTGAAGGCTTCTTTGTAGTGGGTGAGAATAATCTCAAGGGCCCACCCGTCCACAACAAAAGCTAAATCCTGTAATCATGATACAAAAATAAATGCCATGACTGAGCTTCATCACTTCCCCAACTTGATGTATTATCATTCTGGTAACTGAACGCATTTGCTTCACGCAGTGGCGGATTTATTAATAGAGAATGAGGGTCAATTGACCCCCATTTATTTTCAATTTTTTAGAAATTATACATGATTTGCTAAATAATTTAGGGTAAAATGCTATGGTTATTGTAAAATTGACCCCCATACTCAACAGAAAAATTTATATGACCCCCATTCACATTTGACCCCCATAGCTTTAAAGTCTGGCTCCGCCCCTGGCTTCACGTAAATTCTTTCCCATGATAAATGTGTATGCTTCTTGGTACAAAACTCACCTTGGGTTCTGATGATGTGGTCTTCATTGTTAGTAGGACTCTTTCTAAGCTTCTCCCTACTTCATCCTCAGTATTTCCATTTATATGCAAAAGTTGGCCTTTCGGCTCTGGAATGCAACATCAGGAAATTAAGACAATAAGCAGAATTTAAGTAACTACCCCAACACCAATTTTTACTTAAAAAGCACCTGAAGAGATGAAATTGCAGAGTAGTGCAATTTGAATAGCGGTGCTTTGCTTATCACCAGTTAACATCCAAAAGTTTATTCCAGAGCGCCTAAGTGTTTCAATTGTCTTGGGCACGCCACTCTACTCAAAAAATAAAGTAAAAAGAAAAGTTCATCACAAAAAAGGACAAGTACAAATGCCACACAAGAATCCTGAAATTTATTTACCGATAAAAAGTTAAACACTTATACATGCCAAAATAGCTATCCAAATTCCCTTCCAAAAAGCTCTAAGCTCTAGTGCATAATAATTTCTACCTGCGTTGAGGGCTTGGAAATCCTTACAAATTCAAAACTAAAACCAAATATTATGTGATTGTGAGGACAAATCTTTATAAGTACCTGAAGACGATCCTCTATTGCAGTGATACCAAGAATTTCAAGGTCACGCTCCAACCTCTGACAGATGTCAGCAACTTTCCACTACATTATAAACAGGAGACCATAAGCAAACAATGTAATTTTGGTCTGACTTCCCAAAAAATGAAACATCAAAGGTACCCTAAAAAATGTCAAAGTTTCTCCAATTACTATTATAATTCAGCAACAATATTGCAGCAAGTCAAATAAAGCAATTTAAGAAAAGACAAGGTGAAAAATGACCTTTTTTTTCTTAGGGAACTATATCTGTATTACATTTCATGTTTATTAGTACATCCTGCATAACACAATTTCAGAGAGGTAGACTATCTTAACTCATGCATTACCTCTCGATCAATTAATGAGCTGCTTGCTTCTTTAAACAACTTTGACCATTTCAAATATTCATCTTCTCTCAATTCGCGCCATCCCAAACAGAGAGTTCGCAATCCTAATTGTGCGTACTGTTCTACCGCATCAACATAAACTCTGATTTGTTGACCTGAAATTGAAAGATCAGATGAGAAAACATTTCACAAAGCAACAATTTGTTTAAAGTTTCCAAGCTGCAACAAATTACAAACAAATGTCTTCATTAAATCATCAGAAAAAATCCACTTATTATGACATATTAAGGTGGATAGATATTCATGGCCAGAAAGGTCACAGGTACTCTATCATTCCTCATTCAGTGTCTATTAGGCACTTAATTTTAATTTAGCATTCCTTCTTTATTTGTTCTTTTTTCTGGGGTAAAGAGACAAATTTCATTGCCCATAGAAGACCTTAAAGTACCCATGCCCATAAAAATTGAAAACCATCACATCTGTCAATACCAGACACGAGAAATATATACCATAAATCCTTGTAAAGTAATCCCATTTTATTTAAATGCCTGTGTTTTTCAGTTTCCTCAACTAGCAAATTTATCCCTATACTACACTTTACCAAATTAAATTGACAGTCGCCACACTCATTGTTGAAACTGACACAATGGAATTCTAAAAATAGCATTCTCTAGATCATAAAATAGGTTGTATATTAAATTCTCTGCAATTTAAGATTGTTTGGCAACCAATCGAATGCAATGTAATAAGGACAATTAAACAATTGAATTGCTACATTTCAGGAGAATGATTTTCATACCAGATATCATACATTCAACTGAAGTCCGTCTAAATTATTAAAAATACATGTTAATTTCTTTTTATATCAACGAGTTCTGGCCAAGGGGATCATGGATGTAAAGATAGATACCATTAAACCAATACCTTGAAGATGACCTTACAGGTTATATGATTGACAAAAGTGGACTTATAGTGCCATTTTACCTCGATAAGAGCAAGGGAAAATAGTCTCATCAGCGCCTTTGGTTAAGAGAAGAATTCCGCCAGTTTGGCAGTCCTTTACCACAACTGACATTCTTTTTCGATCAGAAGTGAACTCTAGTATGTCAAGTATCTCATACAGCATGCATTGACCATTGAAATTTATTCCTGTGAAGAAGAGGGGTTGACACACGAAAGAAAAAGATAGGGAAGTCATGAACACCTTGAGTAAGCCCATAACCAAAAGGCTAAACAGTGGTTTCTACCAAAAATCATGTGCCTAGTTTGATTACAACTACAACCACCAATTTAAATCACGCTGATAGGAAAAAAAGCCATAGAAACACATTAAAAACAAAGAAATGTTTGACCACAAACCATACAAAAATAAAAAAGCTAAGTAGTTTAATTAAAAAAACTATTTATAAAAATAAAATACAATGAAAGATATTAAAAAACAACTAAAACCAACAAGTATAACCTTCCCTTTTTGGCACTTCAGGCTTAAAAGTTCCCATAAGGCTCTTAGGTAGTGTTCGGCAACCATGGCTTAGAGCTTCTTAGTGCTCCTTAGTGCTTTAAGGAGTCTTAAGCTCACCGAACGGGTGCTCCTTTATCAAGTTTAATGATACCTCCTTAGTGCTCCTTTTATCCACCTTTCTTAAGCTTGCCCAAGTTTTTAAGTTATGGTTTCACTTGGCTTAAGCATTTTGCCAAGCTTAAAACTTTCTTAAGAAAGTTACTTTTTAACTTTATTGCCGAACGGGTGCTCCTTAGTGCAGCTTAAAATTTAAGCTTCATATGGTTGCCGAATACTACCTTAAACTTTACAATGCATACTACTTTAGTCCTGGATGGAGACCAATGCCTGAGTCCATATCATCATTTTGACATAGATGACATGCCTCCGGCCAATACTTCTTCACATTAGCAATGCTTAAAAGTTTCAGAAACTCCCATTTTGGTAGACTCTAATCTGACTACTTTATTATTCCCATTTCGGTGCTAAACTTGTTTCTTTTTTCAGTTCGAATTCAAATTTACAGACCAAACTGGGAATCATCTAGAAGTACAACGACCATAAATAACTCAAAATCTAGAGTTTAGATAGCAGAATGTTCATAAAACTTTAACAAACATCCATGCCATCATGGAAGAGAAGCATTTCCAATGAATTGCTGAAGGCACAATTCCCTTATTGCAAATGCAATGTCCGCTAGTATTGATGTGTCCACTTTTTTTACAGAAGATTTTGGTGAGACCAATTGGCACAAAGTTGAGAGCTCGGGGACAACATGGGAACTTCAAAAACTTAAAAAACCAAATCTCAGCAAAGGGTGGCAGCACCAAGCAAAATTTGTGCAGTTTACAACATAAATGATAACTTCTTAAGAGGAATTACCTACCAACGATGCTACCCTTTTTGCTGACCAGTACCATATGCAAGCATGCGGCAGCGTTAACAAGAGCATCTTCATCTTGCGACTGTGACTTGTATGTAATACCTCCAGTTTGGCTAGAATCCAAATAAAGAAAGGAATTAATCATTAGCAGATCAATTATTAATAGTGATAGTCGTCCAATTAAGATGATCAGAATCAAAGTTAAATATGAATAGGGGTTTAGCACCCAGTGAGCAAAAAATAACTGTGTCCACCAACATCAAAATAGTATCAAACATCACAGCATGCAAGCTACGCTAGCATTACTGAGTACTAACTGGTACATACATGGCCTCCATTAATTTGTGCCCCATGTTTCTCTGCAATACCAATGCTATGGCTAAACTAAGCTTCGCAAAATAACCCCAAAGCACTGAAGACACAAGACAATGAAAAAAATAAACAAACAACGTGCAGACTGGTATTAGTCTGGTACACAACAGGAACTGCACAAATATATTGAGTTCATGATCTGATAAATCCAACTAGTAAAACTATCAGATTTCAACAATTGTTACATTTATACAAGAAAAATGATACATCAAGTATTTACCTTTCAACAGGAACAACAGTGTTGCAGAGCGTCATAATTAAGAGGAATCTGATGACAGGACTCTCATTGCTAGTGACAGCATTTAGCAGTTGGGTATCTGATTTGCAAAAGAAGAAGAAAGAAGGGAGCAGACAGATGCCCACACATACACACAAAGTCAGATCATAAGTTTCAAGCCAAATACAGTGTGTGTGGAAAAGAAGAGCACAACCTTTCAAAGCATCACCACTCTCATTCCCGTAAAAAATTCCATTGATGCAGCATCTCCTAAAGATCATTTTATTCTCAGTCAGTGTCCCTGTTTTGTCAGTTAAGATGTATTCAACTTGCCCCAAGTCTTCACTTATTGCTGTGCTGCAAAATGAAATACAAAATAAAATTCAATACATTAAAGCATGCCTTGCAAATTGGTGTTGAGTATACCAGACTGTGAATACACGTGGCATCGATTTTCTATTTTGTTGTACAGCGCTCAACCATGCTTATTGGGTCTTGCACACATCAGGTAGTGATTTTGGAAACATTTCAACCATAATTATGAGATTAAGTTCACAAAGCAAGCTCACATACTATATGAGAAGTGTACAATTGGCCAATAGACAATTTCAAAACCTAACAAAACCGTGATAATAAATACAACAGTTTACTTAGCAGCATGAGAAGGAGTGTTAGTTTCTTGGTCAAACATTTCTTCATCCCAGTCAATGAACTTTGCATATAAGCTTTTCACAAAGTCAAGTGAAACCTATAAAGAAAAGATATTTGTTCAGATAACAGTTTATATTTGCACCAAAGGCAAAGAGAAAGGGCAATAAATCCTTCTAAAAACCCTGGGATTATAGGATAGTATGCTCATTTATTCCTTTCCAAATCATTTTTTTGATAAAATATCCCTTTCAAAATTTAAAGTTAAGGTTTAAATCACTAACAGGAAAGTACATACCTTTATAGAAATAGGGATCATTATGGAGCATAATAACTCAAATCGTAATGGTATTATCATGAACTCATACCATGGGTCTTCATCAGCATATGCAATATACCATTGCTACACAAAACAATAGTAACAGTTACGGGACAAAATTATATATAAGTCTGCAGTAAATCACATACAGCAGACAGTGGTTGCAGATACCATTAATACTGACCAGAGACACCCTGTGCTTGCGTAACTTCTAGAATGCCAAACATTCTTGTGCAATGTGCGACATATATCTAAGGGTTAATAACTTAATATCCCTTGACAATGAGCATTTAGACTATCTTGACAATATATTTTCAAATCAAGCAAGAAAAAGTTCAAAAAATTGAAAAAAAAAAAACACTTGACACCAACGAACATGTTGTTGGCCTTATGGATTGATTGTGTATCAAATTTCATGCAACTTTAGTGTTATTTGATATTCCGCCAACAAACATTAAATATAGGTCGCTACAAGTTTTAAGTCGGTATATGAACAATAAAATTTGCATCAAAATCCATCAAATTTCATGTGCATCATATAAATATAGTATAGATCACATTTTAAAAGTTGGAATTCGAAATTATAAATTACTTTTTTTTTACCATTTGTCAGATTGTCAAGTTAATGCATTATCAACATATCCCAACCCTATGGCCAGCATCAGCATCATATATGACCAGGATCTTCCAATTTATCTTTCTCATTTCTTTCATGTATTTCAGAGGAGGTGAGAAAAACTTGGGGCTTACATTTCATTTATTTTTTGTGTTGTTTGTTTGACATTAGAAGAATGATGGAACTTAGCATGCTACATTACTCAGCTGAAATAATAAAATGACATTACCTTGCGAGATTCAGTATCCTTCCAAATATTGCCAGCAAATCCTAGAACAACAACAACAGATATTTGAAACAAGAAAATCGCACCCGTCAATTTGTCGATAATTGCATCTACAGCTGTTAGCTTGGGCTCTGGTATGCCCCTACTCATTCCCAACTTGGTTTCGTTGCCTGAAGAAGATTTTTACAATTTCCTCAATTTCTGTTTCAATACGTGAAAAGAGAACAAGTGCAACTCATATTTTGAGAGGTTTTACAAATTTCAGAAAACAATTTATCAGAATTTGCAAATAAAACAATATTTCTCCTAATTGTGATAAAAAAAATTCTTAGGAGTTATATGCAGATAACACACAAACTATCAATATCGAAGTTATAAATGACGACAGAAATGACTAAAGTGCATGCTTGAAATTAACCTTAAAATTAGTATGTCAAATTTTATTTCAGTGTAGTGTTGTAAGATTGATACGAACAAATGCAGAACTGGTAATGTTGAAGAATTGGGTGCTAGTTCCCATATGAGGTATGCTGTTTTTTACAACTATAGTAAGACATTAGGCATTGGAAAAATATTTGCATAATCTCAAACAGAGGGCAATAAATAACAACAACACAAACAAAAGCTATAATAACAAGGCTAAATTTTGACTTACTTAGTTTTTCCTAAAAAACAATAACAACAACAATATTTGTGATCAAACAAGTTACGGACCCAGATTATCTGTTTTGGAACCCTTTACCACATGACAATATATACTTGTTAAAAACACATATTCGTTAGAACATTTTTCCACAACCAAACTACCTGCCAGCAACTATGACTCTTAACCATCTCCTAAACATTTACAGCATAAGGGTGCTCTTTGAACAAAACATGAGATTTTAATGATTGTGAAGTAACTTTCTGCACACAAAAAGCACGACTACAGGTTTTACAATGTAAAGTAACTAACCAGTATAAACAGCCACACCACAAGCCCATTCAGTATTTCTCAAGTAGCAGGATTGTAGGAGAGTGTTGTTTATGCTCAACGGACATGTATCATTGTCAATGAAGGGAGGGAAAAGCCGCATATTTGCATCAAATCTTCTGATATCTTTATCCGGATTTGGACACTCAATAACCCCCTTTAGCATTTCATTAAGACACACGAAAGTTAGGAACTAAAATAAAGAAAGACCTGAATGAAATTTACAAAAAAACACCCAAAAGAAAAGAAAATGGTAGCAATGTTGTTCATTTAACTACCTTGATCTTGCAAAGTTGCTCAGAGTCAAGGCCAGCACAAGTTGGTGGAACTACTCTTGTCTTGAGATCTGTTTCTCCATCTAAGGCAGTTGTCTAAAATCACAAAAATAAAAATAAAATATATATATATATATATAACTGCATAAAACCTCTTTTTCTTCTTTGATTGTATTTTCTTGCAATGCAGTTGCAAAAACCTTCACACCAGAACTGGAGAATCTAGCTTGGCAAGAAAAGTATAATGCCAACCAATAACAGATAAACTTTGTGTTTAAAACTATATATTGCTTTCACCAGGATGCTGAACCAAGTTATGATAATTGAAAAGTGATACGACTGATATAAACATAAGAAAAAAATAATCCTAAAAAAAATCTATTGAAATTGTTATACCTCAACATTGCATATGCCTTGTGGATCCGAAGTCCCAATCACGACAAGATCACAAGGGACCTCTTCATTTTCTCTAAGCCATACTATATTACCAACACGTATATCTTGGGCTTGAATCTGAATAAAAAGCATAAACAATTCATGTCAAACTCCAAAATTTAGAACATACAGCTCGATTTGACATCATAAATTGGCAGGAAGCTGCATCAACGCAAGGTCGGGAATTCTGACTAAAACCACTTCCAGATACAAAGAGGTAGGAGTCCAGAATGCAGGATTTCTTTAAGTTTGATCCCATGTCACCCATGCCATAATTTACTCCTTAGTTTGAACAAGCTAAGGTGTTTTCTGTTCGATATATTGCTTATCACCTAATTGTGCTGACATGTCAAGAATTAGGATGATAAATGAGTGATTGTACCCAGACTAAGACAAACAATCAAATTTCATATTTTGATCTCCGATGTGGTCACAGGGTCTACCATCTACCTCTGCACATTTCATCTCTCATTTTTGCCACATTGTTAGCAACTAAAATATGGACAAGTAGAGCCCAAATATTAAGGCCCACACTGAAGAATTCCTCAAGTTCAGATGCCACATTCAACAAGCAAAAGTTCAGGGGCGCTGCTGATCTTTCCTCTAGAACCAACCATCTAATTTTTTTAAAAAGTGAACTACTCAACAATTTCTATTATGCAACAGAAATCATAATGCAAATGCAAAATAAAATAGTCATAACACAATCTTCTCAGGGAAAAACTGTTTTAACTTTCATTCTCACAACCCAGACAATACTATAGTTGAAGGACAACCGTGGTGAAGATACCGCTAATAGTAAAGCTTACCAACAATTTCTGAAAAAGTCATGAACATTTGCAACAATAACTGGATTTGCTCCAGCTAGCTAATAACAACGACGACAACAACAACCAAGCCTTTAGTCCCAAACAAGTTGGGGTAGAAATGAAACCCAATCGGAGCCATCGGATTGGGTTTATTTCCATATTATTTGCTCCAGCTAGCTAATAATATAGGGAAATGTGTGCACAATTCCTTGTCGCATATGATATAGTAAGGATAGAAGTTTGAAAAAAAAAAACATACATTTCTTCGAACACCATTTTTCACCACCCAAACATCCTTGCAATTGGCCTGTCGGTCAGAGACATAGCGGTTGTAGTCATCCCATGCCTCCTTTGTGGCTGATACAGCAAATATGAAGATAAGTGGACCCCACGTGCTGGCCGGGTTCACTGGTGTAATGAGAGACCACAGTTGCAGGCAAGCAATCAGCAGGAAATATTGATTCATGAACCGTCTATTATTTTAAAATACAAGTAAAAAAAATAAGGTTAGCCCCAATGCTTTTGGATTATTGTTGCAATTTAGGCACACTATAGGTTAAATTTTACTATTTGTTTAGCTTTTATATTACCAAGTTTTAGATAGTCTCTTTACATTAAATATGGCAATTGTAAGTATCAGTTCGATCATCTTTTCTACAACAAAATGTCAGAAAATACAATATAAAAGTTGTGCTTTGGCGCTACATGATATTAGGGCACTAATGAATACTTCTTAACAGTGTAATTAGAAATAAGGGAAGATGCAAATCTACAAAAAAATGGCTAGCAAAATACAATTGTAAATGTTTGGAGCCATGAAATATCCCACTATAAGTTCACTGATGAACACTCTCTTATATATTTAACATTAAAAAAAAGAGCAAAGTTAAAGCCAAATTTAGCTAAAATAATCCAGCTATTGCTTTATCAGAGTCTTTTTCGCACTAGTTTTCCATGTCAGCTTGTGACCATATCTTACTAAAAGTTTGGTACCTTAATAAGATTAAATTGAAATAAGCTAATCAAATTCCATTTTCTGCTCCTTTTGTTTGCTTAGTTTTGCACCAAAAGTATAAGGTGGCAGTCTTCTGTAAATTAGATTAATGCATTTTAATTGACTTGTAAAATTAAGAAAGAAAGACAAACCCAAATTGCTCCCATAGATTCTTGGGAAGGAAATTCAGTAAGGTATATTTGGTGTTAGAAATTCGGTTATCACGATACACATCCTGATATGAATCATCATTTATGTACACAAAGCGCTTCATGTTTACAGAATCCAATCATATATACATCAGGCCTCTCAGAAATGAACAATCAGGAACTCCGGGAAGATCTGTCAACACCAATGTAATAATAAAGTTAGATCAATTTCACCAAGAAATGAAAGGCTTCCGATACAGAAAGTCCACCACCCATTAGTCGTTCTCTTTTCGTCCCTTATTTTATCCTTTTCCAATCTTTTTCCAACAGAAAAATCACCGCCCTTTGGCCCTTTAGCCCTTTAACCATATAGCTCAATTGAGTTAGTTATCTGGTGGCATGCCAGTGAAAAGAATTGATAATCACAAATTAGATCCATAATCGGATACAGCCCGTTAAGCTGGTCAAACACTCTATATGGCATTTCGTCAAACACTTCGCACACCCAACAGGTTAAACACAATGGAGTGCCATAACAATTGACAATAGAAACAAAGCAACTCAATAGGATATGAATCTAACCTCTTCCCTCCTCGTTCTCTCGTTCTCTCGTTTTCCCTTCTTACTGCGCACGGGCTTGAACAAGAGATAAATACGCTTCGATCTGCGGCACTTGCCTGTTTAGATGAAGGTGAATGTAGGGGTTTCGTTCCGAAGCGATGCGGATGGCTGCTTGGAGAGGAAGGAAAGGCGGAGGAGGACGACTCAGCGAGAGAAGGTGATGGTCTGAGGGAGAAGCGGAGACGTGGGCTCGTGCGAATTCAGATCCAGTGAAGTAACCCAAAAATTGGGTTTTGGATCCGGACCGTCCGATTCGAATCCGTGACCATCCGACTAAGGTGGAGCGCACGGATCCCGAGAGACAGGTTCGAATCCCGAGGTGATCTCGACCGACGGATTCGATTCGGACGGTCCCGATCCAAAACTCAAAAATTGGGTTACTTTAGGGGATCCAGACCCGGCTGGTGACTGGTGCGGATCGGATCACTTCCTGATTTCATTGACAAGTAATCGGATTACTTGTGGCATTTTGTGTGTGGCGTGGTAGTTTATGTTTCAGATTTAGAGAGAGCAAATTGCACAAGTCTAAGGCGGCCAAATTGTTACAAATACACTTAACGGATGCATGTTTGTGGATGAAAACGATTAATCGGCCGTTTTACCATTTAATCGTCTGTTTATTCCCGTTTATTCCCATTTATTCTTATTTATTTCCGTTTATTTCAGTGAATTTTATTTTTAAATTTTTTTTTCTGTGATAGCATGTGATAATAAAATTTATAAATTCTGTATTGTAGTTTTATTTATGCTTGGATATACATCCAATATTTTATATATATATTTTTTCTTCTTACTTACTTTGAAATTGATTAATTCTTCTATTATTTATATACCATATATATTTTTTACTTACTGATGTAATTTTTTCAATTAGTACGATGTGTTCATTTATGAAATTAAATTGTTATCATAAACTAAATTTAGTGATTTTATGTTGAAATGTTTCATTTCTTTCAAATAATATGTTATTAATATTTGAAAAGGCTTAATTCTCAAATTTATTTTTTATTAAATAAATGTGTTACTTACACATATAAAATATTTATGTGTTAAGAAGAAATAAGCGTAGTGTCATGTTATAATAATAAAACTAATTTAAATTAAGTTTATTTGATAAGTTTAATGAGTTAAATAAATTATTTTTAATAAATTATGATATATATATATATATATATAGAGAGAGAGAGAGAGAGAGATGGGCTATTGTGCTTTGCAAAGTAAAGCCATCGTTTTACTTCGGCCTCCTTTTTAGATTTTCAAAGTCCAAACAGTCGATTCGAACCGTTCAAGTTGATCTACATATTGAAATGTGCTTGCAAACCAAATTTTACATTTTTTGGAATTTTTTTACTATTTATTAAGCCACTTTGAAAATTGCTGATCACATAGTCCAGAATTTTGTTGCACTGTTTTTACTGTTCACCCGGATCAACAAATTTCAAAGTGTCTTAATAATTAGTAAAAAAATTCCCAAAAATATAAAATTTGGTCTGCAAGCACATTTCAATATGTAGATCAACTTGAACGGTTCGGATCGACTGTTTGGACTTTGAAAATTCAAAAAGGAGACCGAAGTAAAACGTTGTTTTACTTTACAAAGCACAATAGCCCATCTCTCTTTTTTGAAATTGCTTGGTAGTAGCTACCAAGTATGTATTGAAATATAAAGGTTGTTACAATCACATCCAGAGGGCCATTCTAGCCGCACTATCCTTACTCAAATCCCCTCTGACTGTCCTCATGCCTAACATATTACAACCAATGTGCTCCATATTATCTAGGCTAGATTACACCTCACTAACAGTAAGACATCCACAGTGCACTGTCTTCGCAGATCCTGTCCGCTATAATTGTGGGCTCCTTTGCCTGTCCTCCAAATACTCTTTCATTTCGGTGCTTCCATATTGTCCAAACCGTGCAGATGAAGTACGTACTCCACTGTTGCATAGAGAACGATCCCCTCATACCCTGCGATTTTTGCCAGGTTAGCTGAACGTTGAGGTCAGGTCGCATAAGGGTGGAACCCAAACGCTGAGATAGCAAGAACCAGACATGTGTCGCATATGGGCATAGGAAAAGCAGGTGCAAGGTTGACTCTACCGGGCAATTAGCACACATTATGCACTTCAAATCACATCGAATACCTCTTCTACTCATGACATCATGGGTCAGTATTTTATCTCTAAGCATCATGGTAACGAAGACCTTAACCGTAGGCGGCACCGAGCTCTTCCAAACCGCCAGAAAAGGCCATTTGATTTTACCCAAACCCACCATGGCCAAGTATAGAGAGCCGGCTGAATAGGAAAAGCAGGTGCAAGGTTGACTCAATCGCAGGGTATGAGGGGATCGCATATGGGCATAGGAAAAGCAGGTGCAAGGTTGACTCTACCGGGCAATTAGCACACATTATGCACTTCAAATCACATCGAATACCTCTTCTACTCATGACATCATGGGTCAGTATTTTATCTCTAAGCATCATGGTAACGAAGACCTTAACCGTAGGCGGCACCGAGCTCTTCCAAACCGCCACAATAGCCCATCTCTCTCTCTCTCTCTCTCTCTCTCTCTATATATATATATATATATATATATATATACATACACATACATAAATTTAATAAAGACATTAAATTGTCCGTATAATTCGGATTAATCGGCTGCATACCGATTAATCACTTGGCGGTACCCATCCGTCCGACGATCGTATACTGTTATTTACAACACTGGTCTAGCTATCTGTTTTGTTGTCTCGTTTACTTTTTGACAGTCCAATTTTTTTTCTGTATACTATTATGAGAAAATTGACGTTGAAGAGCTGTTTTAGTATCCACGATCTAATGATGCAGCTAGTTGTTGGCTGCGTGGAAAAAAAGAAAAGATGGGGAAAAAGTGGAGGGGGTCGAGGTCAAGTCAAGGAGAGGAGAGGAGAGGAGATAAGCTTGGTGGGGATGCGAATTAAATATTGATACAATTTAGAAGAAATCAAATCGGATCACTTTGCGATGCTTTGTGAGTTGTGACTATTTCTTTGATCGGAGGTTTATTTAGCTAAAAAAGTGAATGGGGCACTATTTTGCCAAACACAGTCGAGATACGTACGGTTTAACGATTGCTCCAGGTTTTGAGGGCTTCAAATTTTTATGTTCACTGGATCTCGGCTTGGGGAACCGTATCTACCTTACGGAACAGTAAATTACTTTACGGCTCATATTTACTCTCAGCCGGTGCCTATTCGGGATTTAGAAAGGGACAGAATTATTTGTGCTTTGAGATTCGTGCAAAGTTAAAAAGAACAAGCCGGATTCACAAATTAGAGAATCATTCTATCAGATTCCCTTGTGCGGTACCCTACTGGATACAAATTCCTCAGCTTGGTCCGCTTGGTTCAGCTCCTAGCTAGGCTCTGTAAACTAGACCATTTAAAAAAAAAAATACTACAAACCTCTGATCTGACACTCATTGGATGTCTTCATCAGGATTTGCGTACAGTAAACAACTATCGAACGCCATCTGGCACCCACGTAGCCTCTTAGCCAAGACAAAGTCTTTGTGTGGAAGGCTATTCACGAAAGATTACCTGGAGCTGGAGGTGCTATAATACACGAGAGGACATGTCAAGAGAGTGAGCTGTGTCAAATATGTGCTGGTCAATGAGGTGTTATGCATGTCATGTTGTGGTGTATTGCAAGGCGAGAAATAATAGAGGTTGTGGTGTATTGCAAGGCGAGAAATAATAGAGGTGTCAGTGGATACGATACGAACCTGGAGGAGACATTTTCTTAGGGGTGAAAATGGAGCGAATACGGAGCGGATAGTAGTAAAATTATATTCATATTTTTTTTAATTTTTCGGATGCAGATACGGATTAGATATCAACCGGATACAAATACGGATACGGATCGGATCGGATATTTATTAAAATAATATTAAAAATATCAAAGTTCATAATATTTATCTAATTTTAATGGTGAATAACAATATTTTTTTCATAATATATATTAAAATATATGATATATATATCTACTATTCAGATACGAATAATTGAAATGTAAAACCATATCATTATCCATATCTACACGGATATTCAGATATCGGATATCCACATCTAATTTTTTAAATACAGATCGAATATTATCCATAACGTTTTCACCCCTACATTTTCTTATCTATATCCATATAAAATTAGTATTATTTATAATTTTATTCTTATCTATAAGTATTATTCTTATTGAGAGGCAGATGTAGGAACAAAGTAGGGGGGGTCAATTGACCTCCATTTTTTTTTCTAAATTTTTTGTATTTATATATTATTTTCTATATAAATTATAGTAAAATGTTATGGTATTGTCAAATTGACCTCCATTCTATGCAAAAAAAAAATTATATGATTGACTCCCTTACGTATTTGACCCCCATAATTTGAAAGTTTGGCTCTGCTTCTGATCTTATTAATTAATACCTCACCCTTATCCGTTAAAATAGAGAATAACTAAACAATAACGAATAATATTGAATAAATTGATTGTTTATATAATTTAATTTAAAAATATCACAAATAAATAAAAAGAATTAAACACATCATGTACGTAAAATTAAAGAAATAAGGGTGTTTTACGACAAGTGCTTTAATTAGAGAAATAGAGGGGCTTTAAAACATGTACATAAAATTAAAAAGAAATTAACAAATTAAACTAATCGAAGACATAGAGTCCATATGCTTAAATAGAGAGAGCAAGATTATTTCGTGCTTGGAGTTGAAACATTAAATGCACAGAGGCGACTCAATGAGAAAGAAAGACCTATAATACTAGCTCTGCGGAAAATAACAATCACCAACAGTTCTTTTAAAAAACAGCTAGTGAATGCAAGGGTCTAGCGTTTTGGGAAATACTAAAGCACATTATCATCAACGGTTCAGTTCAAGTAAACAGTTAGTGAAAGTGGACCAAAATTCAACAATTATTCACATACAAGAAACGTCGGTGATGAGTAGTGTGTGCATTTCTTATAGTTTTTCTATATGAATCGTTGGTGTTTTATACACACTTTTACCAACGGTTCTTTACCAGAATCATTGGTGAATAGACACTTATTAGTTGGTGAAAGTTAGTCATTTTCAACGACTATTTATTACAGATGAATCCACTATTACAAAAATGGGATCATCTAACATCTGATTTCTAACGGTTTGAAGCATTTTTTTTTGTCAAAATCGAAAGTACAGAGATGTTGTTATAAGTTTGGTAATTAATTCAATCTTTATTTTATTGGTTTGATAGTAAAAAATAGATAGAAAAGATTATTCATTTTTTCTATCGATGCAAAACAGTGAAAGTTCAACATTTTATATTGGTTTGTTCTTTAGAACTGATAGAAGAAGTGTCACATTAATTCTATTGATTCTATACTTAGAACCGATAGAAGAAGATGGTGTTTTTCTATTAATTTTTTTTAGAACCGATATAATAAGTGTCACATTTCTTTTATCGGTTCTACACTTAGAACCAATGTCCTAAATAGCGCGCTATAGCGTTTTTGGACCCCAAACGCTAAGTTATGACATCAAAATGCATTATTTGCGCTACGGCCGCTATAGCGCTATAGCGGTCCGCTATACAATATGATTTTTTTTTTAATAAAACCTATTTGGCAGCCACTGCCAAATTTTTCAAAAAAAACAATATGGGTTTTTTTAAGCAATTTATATGAGCTTTAAATAAAGACCCAAAAAAGCTCAAACTGAAATTGAATTTGTTACTACTTGCTACAGATAAATCAATTTGAAATTGAAAATAGAAATAGAAATTTGAATAGAAAAAAAAAATAGATTATGTCATGAATCATGATGCTTAAGATATTTTTAATAGGAAAAATCGATAGTTTATGATATTACTATGGATATTTTGAATTGCAATTTGGACTTTGTACTGGTTCAATATGAATATTATAATTTCTTAATTAGTTTGGTGTTATTTATTGTTCTATGAGACTTTATATAATGTTGATATTTAGTACAAATATTGAATATACGGAATGTAAAAAAAAAACGCTATGTGGCATAGCTTCTGCTATAGTATCGCTATTCGCTATAGCTTTTTTTGTAGCCTTCCCGCTATGACGCTATAAACGCTATTTAGAACCTTGCTTAGAACCGATAGAAGCAAAATGATATTTTTCTATTGGTTCTACACTTAGAACCGATAGAAGAAGACTATTTTGAATTCTAACTTAGATTGAAATTTTTGTAATTTTCACTTAAGTTTCCGCCTCACAAACACTCTCCCTTTTCATCATCTAGATTGTCTCTTCTCTCAAATCTCACGTCCTCTCTTATCTCGTGTCCTCTCTTATCTCAGATATGATTCTCTCAAATTCTAGCTGCTTCTTCTAGATCTGATTCTCTCAAACCCTAAACGCTTCTCCCAGATCTGATTCTCTCAAGCCCTAGCCGCTTGATAAAGATAGGTCGATTTGAGTACTGAGTTTATGACTTACAAAGATTATTTGTCTAATCAGTTTGTTCTTTTGAAATAGTGTGGTATTGCTGCTCATTGGCATAATGAAGATACTTATTTTCTTCTGTTGAAATCAATTTTATAACTTGTCATTATTTTTTCGAAACTTCAATTACAGTTTTGAGGTCCTAAACAAATTTTTTTTTTTTTTTTTTTTTTTGCAATTATGGCTGCACTAACCACACCTTGAAGGTAAATCTTTGATTAGCTTCAAAATCGATATCTCCTCCTCACGAGTTTTCCAAAAAGTGATCGAATGCTGAAAAAGAATTTCCTACACAAATTAAGTTATAATCGGTCAAAATTATTACAGAGGAGATATATTTTTATGCATAAAGCAATCTTTTTGTATCGGTTCCAAATACAGTACCGTTAGAAAAACAACCTTTTTTCTAGCAATTGTAGTACAAAACCGTTAGAAAAGGGTATCTCCTCTGCTAGTGTTTAAAATACGCTAGAAATTGTGCACACCTTATTTTATCGTGTTGACTACTAGCGGTCTGACTGTCAGTGATAAATTCGACTTATTACCAATTTGATACAAACGACATGCACTACTGACTGTTACATATAAGAACAATTATATAAGAACAATTGACGATTAAGCGTTGTGATATGGTGTACGTCTAGTTGTAGTGGTGCCTATTTAGAATAAGTCCGCTGACCACTGGAGGCACCATTAAAAATTCAGGCATTGGACTAAATCTGAATTCATTCGCTGGTCGACTATTCTTTTTTTTTTTATGAACACGTCAAAGGACTATCCTCATACATGCATGTGCACCATTCTTTTTATAAAATTACATACATGACACACACTTCTTTTCTGTTTTTATATTTTTCCATACCACTGACCACTGGAGGTTAACTTCTAATTTTAGTAAGGGCTCAAAATTTAACTAAATCTAAAGTTACGTTAACAATCAAAGTTGGAAGGGTTGACGTTTCTCTCTTTTTTGTCTTGTTTTTTTATTTTTATTTTTTTATTATTATCTCGGGGGTGCTAGGGTGGGTTAGCCACCTAAATGAATAGAAATTAATAATTTTGTCTTTTATATTTTATAATTTTACGAGTTCTAGCTAATATTTTTCAATCACTTTTAAAACTAAAATTATACTACATTCTTATTTAGTATCCCAATCTCATTTTTTTTTAATTTCGCTCCTGATTATCTCTGTTTTGTTTTTCATCATACACTCTTAATTAATTAATTTACTCACTTCAAATCTCTCTTCTTCTTTTTTAATCGTCCAGGAAATTACTAACATTCTACCTCCTTTTTTGGTTTCCTTCTTTTTTTCGTTCCATTATTTTTTTTTCCGTCCAGGAAATTACTAACAGATTTCTTACCGTCCATTTTTTATATCAGTACTTGCGAACACGAAAAATGATAAAATGCTAGCATTAGTCTGAATATTACTCTTAAATTTTTCTTTTCTTATATATGAATATTTCTTACGTTCTATTTTCTTCTCGCTTCGCTCTTATTTCTAGCAGATCAATATCTTTAAAATAATTTTAGCACGGCACTTAATACCATTTAACTTGTAACTACTAATAAAAATGCATGTACATACGGCCGGTTCCGAATATAATTTAGAAGATCTAAATTATTAATTCTTCTAAAAATTCAAGATAAACTTAAATTTAATATCCGATAAATGATGCTTGATCAGCTTAATTACTTTCAATTTATATAACTAATTCAGCAATCAGCTTCTTCCTTAGACGATTCACTGAACCTAGACATATTTCCGAAGCACTATGCATCTAGACGCACGAAGCAATCTCATTCTTTCTCCTTAAAACAGTTGTGTTCCCTCCAAAATTCAAGTCTTCTTCCTCTCTTAACCTCACAGAGTCACATCCTTATCACATGCAATCATCTCAAAACAATAAATGCTCGGTGGAATTGGCACCGGCTTGATCGGTTTTCTGATTCTACCATTTCTGCAGCAAACTTCAATTATAATTTAGCCGACAAATGTCATCGGCATCGATCAAACATTTTTGTGGCTGCGTAATCAGTTGAAGTATGTTATACTCTCTCTCTCTCTCTCTCTCTCTTTGAAAGCTTCGCAGAAGCTGTGAAGTCGTGACCATCTTGTGTTTCTCTCATGTTTTTGTTTTTTTTTCTTTTATTAATTTAATTTCTTAAATACAATATATACAGTACAATTCTGAAAAAATGCATGTCTAAATAAAATTATATTAAATAATTGAATAAATTGGACAAAAATTAAAAGAAAAAAAAAGAGGTACACAAAGAAGGCAATTAATGAAATGAAGATTTGATGCAGATAAGAAAAGGTATATAGGTACAATCAGTAAGAATATTCCTCAACATCTATCTTGAAGAAAAAGGTAAGACCGATAAAAAATTACTAGTATTGTTTTACCAACATAGTTTGTGGTACACTGTATTTGCACCAATATAAAGCAGAAGAATTAATTAATCTAGTCCCATTTATCCCAAATTACATTATCGTGACTATATACGGAAAACAAACCTTTTCACAAACTAAAATCGGATATTCGGATCTAGCTATACAACTATACTGATCCATTCCAATTATTCATGTTACATAATGACCTCAGCATGTCGACATGCATGTACAAAAAAATTAAATAAACTAATCAAATGAGCTTTGTTCCGTTATAAATCTGTCAAACCCTAACTTAATATCCTCGCCTTTCTCTCACTGATCCTCAGCAGTTGAATCCTACAAAGAATTAGCGTTTATATGATCACCAGTTGAACAACACAAAATCCGCAATGAAGCCACTTAACGCAGATGCGAGGGCCCGCCTCAGCTACCTGAGCGAGTCTCATGCTTGTAGCTACTCCACCAGTGGCAGTGAGCACGATTCACTTTCGTACCTTGTACATGAATTTTTTGAGAACGAGTATGAGGTCGGAAAATCCACTTTGCATCCAACCCCTGAAGATGATTCAGACTCTGATACGGAATCTGGCTCGACTGATCGTGCAAAACAAGCAGCAGACGAGATAAGGAAACTTCTAAAGCCAAGAAAAAAGCGAGATCCATTTCGCCTACAGCTATACTCCGATGTAGAGGAAGCAGTGGAGGCACTTGGCCCGCTCAAGTCGAACCGATCTGGTGTCAACCGAGCAGTTATGACTCAACTAAGAGAGAAAGGTTATGATTCTGGTCTTTGCAAGGCAAGGTGGGAGGGATCAAAAGGTCTTGCTCCAGGCAATTACGAGTATATAGACGTGATGCAAATGGCTGTGGATGGGAAAAAGGAGAGGTATATCGTTGATGTATATTTTGTAGCTGAGTCTGAGGTGGCAGGGCCGACAGACGAGTACCTAACTGTGTTGTCTGCACTGCCGGAAATGGCTTTGGCACGACCGGAAGAGGTAATGTGAACTTAAAATGAAAATTTTGAATAACCAGCTGTCATTCCGGAACCAACTAAATGCTGTGTAATACAAAGTTAATCAAACCAAATTAATTAAAGGTCGTTGCATGTTCTGCTTATCAGATGAGGCGAGTGTTGCGCATCTTGGCGGATGAGGCAAAACGATCGTTGAAGAATCGGGGTTTGAGTTTGCCGCCGTGGAGGAAGAAGCAATTTCTTATGGCCAAGTGGCTCGGTCCCTACAGACGTACCACAAATCCTGTGCCAGCATCAATGGGAGTGGCGCCAGCTGGATCCGATGTCAAGTGTCGTGCCGTCGGCTTTGCCGTGCCACAATTGCATCGGCAACAATATGCATGATTGGTTCAGCCTTTGGATGTATGGTGATGCCATCCAACGGCTAGATTGATTCGATGTCGTAGAGGATCTGACCAAGGTGGAGCCGTGGGGCTTTGGATTCAGGGGTATAGAATTATAGAAGGAATATGCGGCGAATTGTAGGAGGCGGTTGGTAGTGTGTTAGCGCACATTGATGGTGACAACTTGTTTGATAGATATATAATCGTTCATGTGAATTATGATGAAGAATTAAATGTAAATAGAGCGACGTGCCTTTTGGCACTTTCTGTATAATAATTGCGTAGCAATAGTTTGTACAGTTGTACGGTACCGACGAGGTATTAATTATTACAATATTTGTTTCCGCAACATGCAGTGACATACTGACATTTCATTGTGTAGATATTTTGTTTGTTTTTTTTTGACACTTTCGATATCTTAGCTTCAACAGAAAATCTTTATTTTCAAAGAAAGCATAAAAAAAGCAGCTGTTATTTATGTAGATCCATGGCACACAAAAAAAAACCCAGAGCTGCTTATTGACTATATATAAAAAATAAATAGTATGATATGCATATATATATGCAACTACATTTCTAAATATTTAATATCTCGTATTTAATTAATACACAGCCTAATGATCGATATAGATATTGAGTTTATAATATTCAAATTAATATCATCTGACAATCTCTATTTTCAAACTATATCGTCGTGATTCAACAGAGGATTGGACAAAATAATTGCTCTTATATAAATGTACGACGACTGCCAAGTGTATATAGGATTCAAATTTCTTGAGTATATGTATTTTTGGATATCACAATAGTAAAGACTAAAGAACTATGCAAGATAATCCCCTTCGATATCTTCTCGAGTGCTTCTAACTCACCTCCTTTGTGGCTACTCGCATAAGCAAAGCCCAAGAAAATTGATTTATCTAATTCAAACTACCCTAAAAAAGGGTTTCATTGCCACATTCTTGCGTGCGATAAATCTATCATATATATATGAGTTGGGCTACGGTACTTCGCTTTATTAAGCGAGTGTTTTACTTCACGTTTATATCTTCAATTTCAAAGTTTAAAATGTCGATCCAAACCGTTCAAGTTGAAAATCACAGCTTTTCATTAAATAAAATAATAATAAAAAATTCAGCAAAACATTGATTTGCAAAAATTCTGAAAAAATAGTAAAAAATTTGCAAAAAATGTAAATTTGGTCTCCAAGCACATTTTAATATGAAGATCATGTTGAAAGGTTCGAATCAACTATTTGAATTTTAAAAATGAAGATATGAATGGAAAGTAAAACACTCTCTTTAATTCCCAAAGCAATGTAGCCCATCTCTCTCTCTCTCTCTCTCTCTGTATATATATATATAAGGAGGGCTCAAATGCCCTAATCGTACCCCAACATCTTTATCTTCGATTTCAAAGTCCAAACAAAAGATCTAAACCGCTCAACATGATATCCACGTTAAAATGTGCTTAGAGATGAAATTTTATCTTTTTTGGAAATTTTTTACTATTTTTTAAGATAGGAACAAAATTATTGTTTTTCAGGAAATTGTAGACCATCTAAAAGCAGTGATTTTGTACCTATCTTAAAAAATAGTAAAAAATCCAAAAAAATATAAAATTTGATCTCTAAGATCATTTTAACGTAGATATCATGTTGAGCGGTTCAGATCTTTTGTTTGAACTTTGAAATCGAAGATAAAGATGTTGGGTACTATTGGGGCATGAAACAATGGAGCATTTGAGCCCTCCTCTCTCTCTATATATATATATATATATATATATATATATAAATATAGAGAGAGGTTGGCTAAGATCAAAATGGTAGTTCCTAAGTCTTGGTGCTATCAATTCATTTTTGCAGTTTTCAAAGTTCAAATGGCCGATCTGAAGTGCTCGACCTATTCTCCATATTAAAAAGTGCTTGGGACCAAATTTTACATTTTTTGGAAATTCTTTACTATTTTTAATGGATTTTTAAAAATCAATGTTTTCCAGATTTTTTATTTTTTTTTTATTATTCAAAACATTGATTTTCAAAAATCCTTAAAAAATAGTAAAAAAATTCCAAAAAAATGTAAAATTTAATATCCCAAGCACATTTTAATATGGAGAACATGTTGAGCATTTTAGATTGACTATTTGAACTTTGAAACTGCAATAACAAATTGGTAACACCAAGGCTTAGGAACTACTATTTTGATCTTAGTCAACCCCTCTCTCTCTCTCTCTCTCTCTCTCTCTCTATATATATATATATATATATATATATATATATATATATATATGAGCAGGGTTAAAATGCCCTATTGGTTTTGTGCCCATCATGCCCCAACATCATTATTCTCTATTTTCAAAGTCTAAATAATCGATCCGAACCGTTCAACATGATCTTCATACTAAAATGTGCTTGGATAACAAATTTTAAATTTTTTTAAATTTTTTTCTAATTGTTTAGAGAGGTACAAAATGACTATTTTTGAATGGTCCAAAATCTTCTAAAAACAGTGATTTTGTACCTATCTTAAAAAATAGCAAAAAAATTTCAAAAAATATAAAATTTTGTATCCAAGCACATTTTAATTATATAGTTGTACTAAGTTTATTGTGTGAATGTTCGTTTTAAAAGTGTACGTAGTTATGCAATCTTAAAATTGTCAGTGTGAATCTTGTTGCTGACAATTTTAAGATTTGTGCTAATTAAGAGGGCAGAATCTTAACACGAATCGAATGGCTCCTATCGGACATCATGTCAAATTTGATCTAATTAAAATCCATAAGATCGCCCCACTCTGCGAAGTACTTGCTCTTGGTTTATGGATTTAATCTGCCCTTATTCCAAAATTGTTTTCAAAACTGCCCTTATTTCTACATTAGTATCAAATGATTTAAAATCCCAAATTAGGCTATTCTTGACTGATTCAAAGGCTATGTGAAAACCTTGGGTCTGATCAGTAAATTTGTGTAATTACACCTTATCAGGTCTAAAGTCTAAACTGAATGTTCTGTGATTTCTCCTTTGATTCGGCCTCAGGCTTACCGGAAGGGGAAAATAAGGAATCAATGTTGGGTCGTGGTTTGGGCCTTGAGCCGAGATTTATGTTTCTTTAACTAATGACAAGTAGGCTACTATTTTCTAATTTAGGCCGAGATATGTAACAGATACTTAAAAGTAAATGTGGGCTAATGGAAATTTTGTAGGAGCCATTAACTTTACAAATGAGTATTTATATTAATTAAATAGTTGTTTTTCGAGGATGATTAAGTACGTGACTATAGTAAGTAAAATGTGAGAATTCAGAGTCATTTTAGAACTTGTTTCTGTGTAGTTTGTAGTTTATGTACATGATTTCTACCTTCTTCTTTTTTGTTGAATGATAGCTCAAACTTGTAATAATTTAGGTAGAAGCATGGTAGGTTGCAGCTGAAAACAATAGATTATGTTTGGATGACACAAGAATAGAGATTATTTTAGAATAATAGTTATTCGGAATAGCAATGTACATCCAAACAATATTTTTGCTATTCGGAATAGTTAGAATACATGCTATTCTTTATTCTTTGTAAATGTTGGAATAACTACTATTCGGAAGTGTGAAAAGAGAGAAAAAAATGTTTCATTTTTGGATTTCCACCAACACAATTCCGAAATGACAAATTTGACACCACTTCTGCTATCTTCACGTCGTGACAATTTATTTGAGATCTCACTTGCCTATCTTTCCTCTTAATTAGCACACTGTTAACACTATTTTTTATTAGTCACACAACTGTTCACTATTCCACATGTACAATCCAAACAACATTTTTACTAATCCGAATAGCACTATTTTCACACTAATCTGAAAGTCACTATTTTTTCTCTATTCTCATTTACTATTCTGAAATTTCACTATTCTAGCTCCCATCCAAGCGTACCCTAGATGTTAGGATATGTTGTAGAACTGATTTGTATGTTTTGGGCTATGCTTTAGGTACTTATTTCATAGTACCTGATTTCTTAATGAAATTGGTGGAGTGACATCCACTTCCTTATAAAAAAAGAATAAAATGTGAGAAATTTTCAAATATTCTGAAGGCTATATTACTCGAATTAAACAAATAATTTCTAAAAGAGGAGGTTCAAATAAACAACACTTAAATGCAAAATGGCTATGCTATTACTTTAATTCTCTTTTTAGATTTATGAGATGCATTTTTAAATGTTTGAAATCCACGTGAAAGTAGTCTATATTCACTTACTAAATGTTCATCAATTAATATGTGAGGCATAGATAATTTAATGTATGACATTTATTACTTTATTGTGTGATTAACTATCGAAATTTTATATGTTTTTCATGTTGCATTTATTTTACGATATTCGCCTCAATTTACAAAAGAAAATTTCCAATACTATATGGTCGAAAAACAATCATAATATAAATGAACGAGATTAAAAAGATGTCAAATCATGCATACCAGTTCTACTAACTAAACAACTCCAGATAAATACACGCCAAGTTTTTGTTAAATATTTCTTTTATGTGCTATATAAAGGTCGTGTTTTAAGAAATGACAATTTCATATTATCTTTGTAACGATTTCACAAACCTCGTGTGAGATCCGAATAACAATATTTCAATTTTATATCTGAATTTTTGCCCTCACAATTCAATATCTGACAGGTCCGCATCCCAATGATTTCCTTATCAGTGCAGAGTTTCAGGATATGGTGAGAATTCATATAGGTAGGAATTTAATGTCATTCACTGATTCACTTGTTGAAGTAAAAGAGAGGATTCAAGAGAGATACGCAAGCGTTCTTGGAATTGATTGATGTCGGGGATTGCTCGTTTTAAGGACGTGATGTTTTTATTGACGGAATGAATATGAAACTCCATTACTCAGCAAGTATTTCAAATCATTATATTGATTAATAAAAACATCTGATAACCACAGTTAACCTGGCCATTATAATTTGAATTATAATGACTCTGAATTATATTTTTTAATACAAATATCAATTTATTACGTTAAGAACTTTGAATTATAATTTTCAACTACAAATAATATAATTGGACCATCTATTTCAAAATTCTGACGTGGAAATGTGGAATAATAATAATAAAAATAATCAAGCACAACAACTAATATCACCCACAGGCCACAGCGATCTAATATTAATCTGAACCAATTTCAGAATATCAGAACAAATTAACTAATTACATTAACTTGGGCAACATCCTGCTCCGACACAGAAACTCTGATGTCAGTTCTGTCACGTTAGAAATAATTACAAATAGTTTCAAAGAAAATCATTTTCATGACACAAAAATAAGCCGATCAAAATTCTGAAATTTGAAATTAATGACTCAAAATAATTCTAAACATAATTACAAACCGGTAGATACTTTTGAAACTTAATTCCAAGAGCATTTGTATTGAAACATTTTTTTAATTAAAAGTACACTTGCGATTTTATATTTTAATTTTCGAGATGTAACATTAATTTTTAATGAAGACCTTTTTTTTTTTAGAGAAATCGTTTTCTAATTATTTTTATTGGTGTTCTCTTTCGTAATAATAATTGCTGATGCAACTATTAAAGAAATTAATAATTAATTTTACCAGTGTAGAGATTCAAAAATTAATAACAGAGCCTCTGTAGTCTGTATATCAGTAAAATACATTCAAAGTAGTTTCAAACCCTAGAAATCGAAAAATAAAAATAAACATAAAAATAGATTTGAATTATAGGGACCTGACATGTGGGACCTATGAACCCCTCCCCTTCCTCTCTCGTTCTTTCCTTCTCATACGAGGGGCCGACTGCTGCCGTGGCGATCACCTCTCTCATCGTGCTCGATCGAGAGCCTCTCTCGATTCGAGCTGGACGCGTGGTCATTACCGCTGAACAGCAGGATTGGATTAAGTGTTAGTTTTGTGGAAGTTCTCTCTCTCTCTCTCTCTCTGATTTTTCTCTTTCCAACCTGGGTCAGGTGTGTATTATTGCTGGTGTACTTGATTGTCGATTTTGAGAAAGAGGCCGCTTGTGAAATCCGGTGGTATTCGTCTCCTTTTTACTTTCTCGGTTGAATTGTTGTACGCAATGGGAACTGAAACCCTACCTCGAGCCCCATTGAAAGATGCATGGCTTATTGAATACAACAGATTACATCCTCTGTGGAGATCAGTGCAAGAATCCTCTAGGGTTTGTTCTCTGAATTTTGTACTATGTTTGGTAATTTTGACTTCATTTTCTTGAATTGGTTTAACTGTATGTTAATTGTTAGGTTTCCCTTCCAATCTCAATATCAAGAGTAAACCAGTTTGATGCAGCGAGGTTAGATGTGGAAATGTCAGCCATGCTTAAAGAACAACTCGTCAAAGTATTTACTCTCATGAAGGTACTTTCTGGTATATTTTTCTAGGAAGTATAGTTCTGTATAGCACTGTGTTTACTGTCGGCACTGATACCAGATCTGCATAATGGGGATCCACTTTTTATGTTATGATGTTGTGCTCATACTGGGGGTTATCAGCAACATAGTACCCAAATTCACTGTAACTCTTACCTTTGGTTTTATTACACCAGATCCACTTTTTTTTATCGCAATTGATTTCTCTTGTTTTTCTTCAGCCGGGATTTTTATTTCAATATGAACCCGAGCTAGATGCATTTCTAGAGTTTCTCATTTGGAGATTCTCTATTTGGGTCGACAAGCCTACTCCTGGTAATGCATTGATGAATCTTCGGTACCGTGATGAACATCACGTACCAGTTTCTGGAAAAGACGGTAATCACAACCAACCATAGAACACTTCATTTACCTATTTCCTTTTTTTTTGGTTTTGCTTTTCTTGAGAAACCAGCACTGTTCCTCTGGTTATGATCCAAGATTGACCTTATTTGCTTTATTCTGTAAGTTAAATATTGTAATTTGTGAACATAATTCAGCTCTCACTTCCTCGGTTGTTTGCATCTACAGTTAGAACTGGTCTTGAAGGACCCGGGCTTTCAGTTTATCAAAAGATCTGGTATTGCCTTGGTACAGTTGGTGGTCGGTACCTATGGTCCCGCTTACAGGGTTTCTCAGCATTTCGTAGATGGGGTGATTCTGAGCAGGTACTGCATGATGATATTATCCCGTATATTTTTTTTCCTTCTTTGCAAATTGGCTGTAGTATATTAGCTTATTGTCGAGCAAACACTAAATCTCCCATGCCTGGTCACTGAAATCAAACTTTTATATGCTATAATTTTAAAAGATGATATGTGGACTTATCCCTACTTCTGTTGAGTCAATTTTTCGCCTTTGAACAGAAAATTGAACTAGAATAAATCCACACCAGTTCCAATTTTGTAGATACCAAATGACAAGTAATTGTATAAAAATTTTGGGGTTAAAGTTTATTCATTTTTCTATATTTAACCTTGAATTAAGTATCAGGCATTGTTTGCAGACCCAGCTGGAAATTCATCATTGCTAGTGGAATATTGGGTTCTTTTTGGAAAATATTTAATCACATGGAGGAATCCTGAGAGGAAATTCAAAAATGTTGCATTATATACAATTATGCGGTTACAAACCTCAAACCAACATAAATTAGAACAAAAGGCCGGTATTGTACAGACACCAACCCACCCGACAGAAAAAAAGAATTGGATACGGTACCAAATAAATTTCATCAAAATTATCTTTCATTTTCTGGCAGAGACCATTGGCGCGTCGTGCATGGATTATGTTACAACACGTTGAGGGTTTATATAAAGCTGCTTCTTTTTTCAATTTATTGCTATTTCTGTATGGGGGAAGGTAACACATGCTTATTTCATTCAGCAATCCACTTTTCTTTAAATAATAATAATAACAACAACAAAAATTCATAGAGATTTTTGCCTTCGGCGCATTGATATATCTAGGCCAACCCAAGTAACAGCAAGAAAACACTGAAATGCTGTTTAATATAAGCTAAGAGAGGATCAATTTCATTTTATACCGACTTGTGCATACTGGTAGTTTGATTTGATTTGTTGAATTTGTTTTGTTGTTGACATACATTTTTTAATATTTGTTTTGTAGGTATAGAAGTATAATTGAAAGGCTTTTAAAAGCTAGGCTAGTTTATGAGAGTCCAAACATGAATAGATCAGTGAGCTTTGAGTATATGAACCGCCAATTGGTCTGGAATGAATTCTCGGTATGCGTAATTTATTTTTGCCTCAGTATATTCCTGTATTTTTCCCTTTTTATGTTTTATTAGATAAATTAGTGTTATAGGTCTCGTTCTCTGTATAGCTCAAAGTCCATCTTCACTCAAAAGTAGTATAGAGAGATAATGTGTTTCTCCTGTGTATCAAGTACTTGGCATTTCTCATCACTTGGAAACACCTTTAATCCCTTGATAAAAGTACCAGATCAGAATATTACAGAAATATTTACTGGCGTGTCGTTTCTTACAGAGATGGAGCTTTATAATGCTGTGTTGTTTCTTCAAGTAAGACTTACCTACCTGAAACTGAAAATGGATTATTTTTTTTCTTTTTTCAGGAAATGCTTCTATTGCTTCTGCCACTATTGAATTCAGCGTCCATGAAGAAATTCTTCTCGCCTTTCTCTAAAGATAAATCAGATGGTACCACTGACGATGAAGTTGAGTGTCCCGTGTGTCATTCCCTCCCAAGTGTACCTTTTGTTGCTCTTCCATGTCAGCATAGGTGATTTACTTTCCTTTCCATTAGATCTTTCCTCGGGATGAATATATGCTTCCAGTCTTCCAGAGCACAATTGTTGTTTAGTTTTTCATTACTTAATTTCTTATTTCTTTTCCAGGTATTGTTATTATTGTATCAAAACTCGTAGTGAAGCTGTCAACTCATACAGGTGTGCGAGGTGTAATGAAGCAGTATTAGCTATTCAAAGACAGGGACTAACTTAGATTACTTTATTGTTGGTCATAATTACATCAGCCAGATATTATGAAAATATTGGTGGGACCTTCCATATAAAATTATTTGGGTAAACACTTTTCTTTTTCTTTTTTCAACATTAGATTTGGCCCCAAGATAGCAATCCTTTGTAGAATCAAAATAAACTCTTTCGGAAACGTGTTATATAAATTATTTTCTCTACTTGTTTCTGTTCTGTAGCTTTACCAACTATATGAATGCTATTTTATTATATGAAATTCTATATTTCTGTTGTATCATAATCCTAGTCCTTTCTGGTGTAGTTATATGCTGACGATGGAGCTATTTGGTTGGACTTGCAAAATTAGAAATTTAGTTGGTTTTTTGTTTCCATAAAGTTTTTTTTTTTTTGCGTATCTCATGGCCGCCCATGCAATGGGATAACTTTTGTAAAGGAAGTTATTCAACAATTAAAGATGATGAATAATTGAACAAAATTAGTTACTAGAAAGAGAGACGTTATTGGAAGTTCTTATTAAAAGGGAAAGAACAATTGGTAAGTAGTAACCAATGTTGTTAAATGTAGTTTTGTTCCTGCATGCAGAAGGTCATTGCATACTGCATGTGTGGTATGCGATCACATATGCGGATTTTCATACGAACTTGTATATGTAGATTTTAAAATGAGAATTCAGATATATATTCATATGTGTGTATTTTATACTACATGTGTGTGTACTATATATGAAAATTTTCACTTAAACATATATATGTAAAATATATAGAGCTCCTCATATGTAGTATTATATTCATATGGAAGTCCAGCACAGTGCATGTTTACAAGTATAATAAATAAATACCCAGCAGCTGCTTTAATTCAAAAATAACTAATACGCCATAAATGCAATTGCTTTAATTCGAAGTCCTTTGTAGCCAATAGCCAATAATGGGTCATAAATTCAGTTGATCAAATCATTCTGCCATATTTGATCGAAACTTTATTTTAAAAGGTCGTCATCACATTTACATCACATTTACAGATTGATGCGTGCATATCTTTATATATAACATATTAAATATGTATAAATACCGGACATATCAATTCTTTATACAGACCGAACAACTAGTGCTAGTTGGATTTTAATTTTAATTGGAATCTTTCATAAGTGTTATGTATAATTTATTAATTTTAAATTTTTTACCATGTTCAGTAAAAAATCATTGATTTTAAACTTTTATTAATAGAAGTAAGACTTTAAACTTGTCATATGAGGTGGAGGGATATAGAGCAAATGGGGGTCAATTGGCTCCCATATTTTTTTTTTAAAACTGATTATTACTACATGGTTATGTTTTATATTTTATAGTAAAATACTATTGATACTATAAATTGACCCTCATACTTTTTATAAAAATGTTATATGATTGACCTCTATTTTTTTCAAAGAAAAACTAGACTATTTGTACAATGTGTACAACGTGGGTTCTTGTAGCATCGAACCATTGACCCTCCCATTACTTAAATATTGTCTCCGCCCCTATTCAAAGTGCAAGTCTCTAAAATATTCAAAATGCAAGACTTTATATTTATGATATCAAGTCTTTATACTTGCACACTTTTTAAGTCTTATATTAAAGTTTTTAAGTCTAAATACTTAAGCTTTAAAGTCTTTATACCTAGCATATTAAGTCTCTACACATATCATATCAAGAAAAAAAATAGTGGAGCAAATATAAAAAATCCTAATTAGACGGTTAAAATGCATTAAACTCAAAATATGTTCTTTTGAGTTAATGCAGAAGATGCGGACTCAATATATTGTGGATAAACGTGATAAATTAATTTTAGGGATTTACTGGCCTCTTGATGAAAAATATTGTAAAATGAAGATTAAATGTAGGAAATCTTCTGATCATGTAAAAAATATTGAAATTGTTTCCTACTTTGAATTGTTGATTAAAAAATAAAAAGTTGTTCTAAAATTGTGGAAAAACGCAATGTTTCATTTTGTGTCATGACATTCTGATACGTGCTGTAACATGGCTGCGTGCCAATACGTGACAACATAATGTTTCGTGGCGTGTCACGTATCATGATGTAAGGTGTCGTGGGGTGTCAAAGTCGGTTTACATGACGACGTTTCATGATGTGCCAATATCAACTATAAAAATATCATCCAGTTATTACATCACATAAAGATAGAACGAGTTGTTCAATTTCCATTTCCCTAAAAGCGTGCCTATGGGCCTATTCGACCCAAAGAAAATTCACATCAAGGTCCACAATTTGATAGAGGTGTAAACTAGTCGGGTTGGTTGGGTTTCATTTAGGGTGTCAACCCGATTCACTATAGTCGGGTTATAAAGTTATCAATCCGTAATTAGCCTATAAAGTTATCAATCTGTTTTTATTTTATTTTATTTTATGTTAGACGGTCGGATTTTTACGGCTCTGACTGATTTTATTTAAAAAAAGAAACTTTTTAGAAAATCATAAGTTATAATTGAAAAGGAATAAATAAATTATAAAGTATTCTAATTAATAACAACACAGAAAAAAATTAAAATTAACAATATTCAATTATTTATATAATAGTATTTTATATTTACAAGTTTTCTTAAGAAAAAATATAATGGTTAATCTGGATTAGAGCTTCAAATCAAAAGGTCCAATCGCCTCTAATTTTTCTCATTCTCCGGATCAAAAGCTAAATTGCCTCTAGTTTCTCTCTTTCTTCGCACCCCAATACGACATTTCATGCCTTCAATTCTTCTTGCTCAACACCTTTTTTCATCTTGTAATTATTTATTCATTATACTTTTCTAAATTTATACTTAAAAAACATGATATATTATCAAGTGATATGTTGATTTTCTCTATTATCTCATTTTAATATTCATAAATATGTGCTTAACAAATACATTTCACGTTAAAAGTTATTTTATAGTAAACTTTTCACTTATTATTTTTTACTTTTTTTAAATAAGGCAACTATAGTTACTATAATTTGTATAATTCATATAATATATAGTTATATATAAATAGGACTGAGTAAAATATGCTGATATATCATGCAAAACTTTTCTCTATATCTTCACTTTCTCTGCATGCATAACTTAGTATATATAATGTTCTAAACATTAATTATCACGTCATCGCGAAAATGAAAAAAAAAAATAGCTATAACGAAAGCTATCATACATAACTTTTTCTTTTTTTCAAAAATTATATTCTATATTTCTACTAATTATCAACATTACCTAAAGTCTCATGGAGCAATAAGTAACACCAAATTGATTAAGAAATTATAATATTCATTTTGAACCAATACAAAGTCCAAATTGCTATTCAAAATATCTCTAGTAATATCATAAACTATTTATATTTTATATTCAAAATAACCAGAGCATCATGACATAAACTATCTATCTTTTTTTTATTCGAAATAATCTAAGTATCATGACATAAACTATCTATCGTTTTCTATTCAAAGAAAAAACAATTTGGGTCTTGAAAAATTTTAGTCCTTGAAAGAAATTTTCAATTCGGACCTTTAAATAAAAACCTATGTAGCAAAACGTGCGCTATTTACACTACACACTACATGTTATTGCGGACCGTTATTACTGCTATAACGGTCATAGCTAAATTAGCACTTTTATCCTATAGCTTAGATTTTATGATCCGAATATTCTATAGCGCGCTATTTAAAATACTCATAAATATCATTAGATTCCAAGGATACATGTACTCGAACTTTACGTAATAATTGGAATCATAAAAAAGTTACTTTACATAATAATTGGAATCATAAAGAAGTTAAAAAAGTGTCTTACAACGATAATAATAGAATTGGACTAACTTTTAACAAAAGATGAATATAAAATTCGTATCCAATATTTTTTGTTAGATTAATTAAAATATAATTTTCCGTAATCAATTAAATTTTAAGTTTGTAATTTTCAAGCCGGGTCATTCGAATTAGTTGGGTTGGGGTCCGAATCCTCCGAGTTAACTCAAATTTTGAGTTTTGCTCCGGACTGTCCGATCAGAATTCGGATCAATCGGACTCACGTTTATACGAAGTCCTTTAATATTCGTGCAAATTGAAATCGGACGGTCCGGATCTAAACTCAAAATTTGAGCTAATTTGGAGGATAGAAATAGAGGTGCTATCGAGTCGAGTAGGGTCCAGATACCATTATATTTGGACCCGTACCCTAAAAGTGTTCGGGTCCGGATCCGGATACCTATCTATCCGTAGATATTTCGGGTCCAGTCTTTCAGTTCAAAGTAGATATATACCCATAACTTGTTTATGGATTATCGGGTCTGGATCCAGATCCAGAGCGGATACATGTCGCAACTCACAAGCATTTGAGAAACACCTTACATTTAAATATAATTATAATTTCTTAAACAACTTACATAATATATCATTATAATATAAATTAAAATCTGCTCCAAAATATTGAAGATAAGATAATTTTAGAAAGTAAAATATTGAAAATAGTGATTTCATTATATGGTTCCAAAAATTCAGGAATAGAATATTAATATCAATTTGTTTCAATCAGTGAAGAGAGCAATAAATTTCAATAATCTGTGCAGAAAGGTAGATACATGGTAGATAAAGAGATCAATAAATGAATTAATTAGCTTCGAAAATTTATAAGCAAAAGGTGAACATGACATTTGATTTCAATAATCTGTGCGAAAAGAACAATAAATTTCATTCAAGAAATTAAAAAATACTACAAATAATTGTCTTTTCATAGTTATTAATATATGTGTTTATATTAAATGATTATAAAGAAATGGTATTATCATTTTATCGGGTATTTATACGGATATCGGGTTGGGTTCGGTTATGGGTTGTATAACTAAATAAAACCCATATCATATCCATTACAATATCGGTTCTGGTTCAAATCAAGGTCGGATATTAAATTATTAATTTTGTAACCGTACACGTAATTTAACCGGTTATATTTTTGAAACCATATCCTATCCAAATTAATCAGATTCAGGTCGGTTCCGGATCGGATCCAGATCAGTTCCGGATCAGATCCGGGTAATCGGGTAAAAGGAGCACCTCTCAGGTAGAATTCGTGGGTTGGTCGGATTAAACGCGTTACACCTCTACAATTCCGTGGAACACGCAAGAGTTGCTGACTTGTTCGAGTTTGGCACCATTGGATGGTTCTGACCGTTGATGCATCAGGATCTGTTTATGTACGATCATGTGCAAATCAACGGCCTGGACTTGTTCAATTGTAAAAGGATGCCGAGGCTTAGCTTATTGGTCTTTTGACTTTTTTCTCGCTTACCATTGCTGGTGGAGAGAGAACGGAGAGAACGATACATAACGAAAGAGAAAAGAGAATGGAGGGGGGAGAGAAGGTGAGAGCTGAGGCGGCGGAGGTAATCTCTCTCTTCCCGGTTCTTCCCAGGCTCGTGGTGTTTGACCTTGATTACACCATCTGGCCTTACGATTGGTTGGTTTCCAGTTCTATGCTTCTAAACCCATACTATTTTTTTTTTTACTTTCAAGGACTGGTAGGTGAGATTTGAAACATAAAATGCTAATACGTGATAGGTGAGATTTGAACTCTAATTTTCGCAATCATAAATACATACTTTACATTTTATGAGAGACTAAGTCAATTTAATATACATAATTAAAATTTTAAAATCACAGGGGTGGCTAAGCACTCCTATAATTGGTTGTAGATCCACCTCTGTATAATGATGTGGCGGAGTCGAAATATTAGACAATACCATATGTTGGTCCAGACTCCTGTGTATGGAATTCAGAGTACCAGAGATGGTATATACTGGTACCAAACTGAACACAAGCAGTATAGAGCTGGTTTGGTACACACAATTAGATACCTATGCCTTAATCAAGCCATCAAATCTTACAGGAAACTTCAATTATGTACTACAAAAATGTTACAAAACCCAGTTGATCAAATTGACTGGTACCAAAGTGGTCCCAGGTTTGTTGAGGTCTGGAACAGTAATGCTTATAACATACTTTGTGTACCAGCGATCATTACTCAAAAGGTCAATTGCCGTATCCTCCATATCCTCATGCAACAGGAATAACACAAGCACTTAAAGATAAAGGTGTAGATTTGGCAGTTGCTTCACGTTCGCCAACCCCAGACATTGCGAAGTCATATCTGGAAATAATGGGTATTCAGTCACTATTTATAGCTCAGGTCAGCGATTCATTTATTTAATGTCAAGCAGATATCTATTCTGTGAAGGGTTAGGAACTTAGGATGATCTATTTGGTAAATGCATCATTATGAGATCCGATGCATGTTTTATTGAACATCGGACAGTTCAAACTTTTCAACAGTTTATTTATTATCCTTAAAGCATCATTAAATAATCAATTTGCATAAAACTCAATAGGTATGTTATCTGTTTGTCATAACAGACTCATAAATATATATGTTTTGGTTTCGGAGACCTTTTGTATTTGTTTAAAAAAATTGTCAAGAGTATCAAACTATTGCCAAGGGTTTTCATCACTTCATTCATTAAAGTAACTTCGTTTTTATTTGATTTCTAAACAACTATGATGTATTTGTTTTCTATTTATGCCCTCCATTATGAGACAAATTTTGTTAATTGCCAGTACTTCCTGTACCGACATTGCGCAGTTCATACGATTGCAGGCACTACATATCATTGAAAAAAATGTAACATCAATCGATCATGTTCTGCTTTTTACCAACGTTTTGCCGTCTATTTCATGTAGATTTTTAATTTCTCGCGATCGTGCAATGCCATACTCATAGTTCAACATCCATACATAGCTATAGCAATGAGAACACTTAAATCCTTAATTTGTTGAAATGTATGTGTAATGCTTTTGCGTGTTTTATACGTACTGTCATCTCTCAGGAAATTTTTTTCAGCTGGGATCCTAAAACAGAGCATTTTAAAAACATACAAAGGACAACTGGAATCGCCTTCAACGAAATGCTTTTCTTTGATGACGATTACAGAAACACTCACACGGTAACTTTTCTTCCTGCCCAATCTACTCCTTCAAATGGAAAATTATATTTTCATTTTCTGATTTACTTTCACTTGCTTTTAGTAACTTACGGGCTGAAAACACCATGTTACCAATAATTTATAATAATAATCTAACAGAGGCCAAAACTGTCTATTGCATAGTACCATATAGGTCAGGTAAAGAACTTATTAAGCCCCAATGTTATATGAACCCCATTCTTGGAAAAAAAAAGTTACTGGTAAGAATCCTGAACTGTGCAAGATGATTGCCCGGCATAAACGAACTCTATCAAGATGCTTTTCTTCTTAACCTTGTGCATTTTGTTTTTCTCTTTCTGGACAAAATTTAGGCTCAAAAAATGGGGGTGACAAGTGTCCTTGTGCAAGATGGAGTAACTCTTGAGAAGTTAAGGTTAGGTTTAAGCATTTATGCTAATAAGTTTGCAAGTTCTAACAGAAACCGAGCACAGCAACATGACTAATGGATTACATAAATTTTCAAAATTATCTCTATTCAATTATTTAAGTGCTTTCCTTCTATTTGTCCCATGATTGATGCAGTAATAAGTGTTAACAGTACATGCTTGGTTTGTTCTCCCGTTTCTAAGTGTACACTGTTATTGATTTTACAAAACTATGTATAGATTGAAACACTATGAAATTTGGGGATAAGAACTTTGCAAGATTTTTCTATTTCTCTTTTTCTTTTGAAATTTTTGTTTGGTTATGATATTTTATTTGTATGAAATCTAAAGTTAAATGTCAGAGATTTACTATAACAATAAGGTGATTTGGTGTCGTTTCTATTTTGCATTATGAATGCATTGTATAAAAACACAGATTGTCAAACAATTAACTAAATACCAGTTATAGCCTAAAACATGTGGTTCATCAAGTTTAACCAAAATTGTCATGCCCATTGGCGGACCCAAATAGAGTTAGGGGTAGGCAAGATTCGAAATTTTATTTAGACCCAGTGGCTCAACCTTTTGAGCCTAAAATGTAAATAACAGAAAAAAAAAAAAAAAAAAACATACAAAAAGCAAAAAGACCAAAGATGAAGTAAGAGACAGAAACACAAGAAAGAAATGTTGTGGTTGAAGCTGAGCTCAGTTTATCACCAAACTGATTTACTGGTATTATATTCTTAATTGTTGGTAGGTGATCCTCTTGTAGTGTGGCTCCCCGAATTGTATTTCCACTGTTCAATCACCTCTTGCACCAGTTCTTGTTCCTCTTTGTCTGTCTCTGAAGATTCCGTTGCATCTCTCCCTCCATGCTATGAACTGTGTTATAGCAAATATTGATTTCAATTACATTTGGCCCTCACAAAGATTCTAGGAACTCAAATTTGCTTGGTATAAGAATATAAGTTAAAATTTTATAGGTATAATTTGGATCCTTGCAACTTGGCAAAATATGGTCTACAACTCTTAAATTAAGTTCCATTACAACTGCACTTGTTGATTTAGTCATTGCTCTTCCTTGCGTGTGAGATGCTAAAATAATTCGTAAAATTGAACGATCGATCGAATTGTATTTTACCGATAGGAAAGTGATTTTTTAAAATCTTATATATGAGCTTTTATGATTTTTTTTTTTGGAAAAAAGAAATACAGTAAGCAAAAGCGGAAAGCACGGAAATAGAAACCAAAGCACCTCTTTTTTTTGCATTAGGAAGATTCCAAGCATAGTTTGACCAACATCACCTGCAAATAAAAATAAATAGTCTACGATATTTTCATTTTCAATTTATTTTTCGGTTTCAGTTTTTTCGTTTCCTTTTGATTTTATTTTACTCATAATAAATTTTTTTATATATTGGTCAATTGGGGTAGTTGGTAGACTAAAGTACGGGCTCACGTGGCCTCTTTGGAACTATTCATTGTTTAAATAACAATGTATATATATCTTTTTTTGGCAATGCATATTGATGTCCATTGTAGTAAAGGTACGAGATAAACTGGTGACACGTGTATTGTATTTGTGTTTAATTATTTGTTTGTATTAATAAATTATCTCATGATTAACAATCTATTAGTTAACCAATCATAGAGCAGAACATTTACTGACACCGAATATGAAACTCAGAGGTTCTAACCAAGCATTGAAAGATATTCACAGAGCTCGTTTAGTTTTGTAGTCCCGATGAAAGATATTTACAGAGCTCGTTTAGTTTTGTAGTCCCAAGGTAGTGAATAAGGAGTCTTAAGAACTTTGGATGTTTTTGGTTATATTTCTAAATTAACAAGTGAAACAAGCAATAAGCAAGTGTACGTAGGTAAAAATAAATAGAATAGAATTAAAGAAATTTGACACACAAGATTATAACGAAGTTCGGTATAAAATATCTATGTCTCTGGGATTGAGCAACCTTGCCGGTGCCCCTTTTTTATTACCTAAAAAGAAAAGATGCAACTCGTAACACGTGAGCCCAATAAAGGTGAAAAGTCACGGCCTAACTCGTGTACGAGGTGAGCCTAAAAACTCGAGCTGGAGAGTTCCGACAAAAGGAATTGTCACACAACTATAGATATATGTGGGCGGAAGACGCTCGCGCTAGTGAGCCCCTTTAATGCCTTATAAGTGGGAAGTCACTAGCTATGGATATGAAGGCTCTAGAACTAAATTCTAGACACTAAACTATATCTCAAAGAAGATAAGTTGAGTGGATTTGAGAGTGTTGAGAGAATATTGAAGTTTAAGCTCACTCAACAATGGAAGCTTTCAAGAATACACAATAAATGCTTTTTGAATGTGGGAGGCGACTAGATTGGTCAAATCTGAAGTGGGATAATTCTTTTTATAGTGGGGCTCCAGATTTGTCAGATCCGTTCCGAACGGATTGTATGAATATTGAAATTAGGATTTTCACAATATTAAATTAATATTAACCGTTCTGAATGGTTATGTCCGTTCTGAACAGTTATGTCCGTTCAGGACAGTTATGCCCGTTCATAGGGGTGCAAACGGATCGGATAATATCCGACCGTATCCGGATCCGTATCCGAAAATTAAATACGGATATCCGATATCCGAATATCCGTACGGATACGGATACGGATATGGTTTTACATTTTAATTATCCGTATCCGAATAGTAGATATATACCATATAATTTAATATATATTATGACAATATTTATGTATATATCTACGGATATCCGATATCCGATCCGTATCCGTACGTATCCGTCTAATATCCGATCCGTATCCGTATCCGAAAAATAAAAACGGATACGGATATGGTTTTATCACTATCCGATCCGTATCCGATCCGTTTGCACCCCTACCCGTTCAGGACGGTTAGTACAATTTATCTCACAATTTACTTGATAAGTGTTCCAACGGATCACAACTGTTCTGGATGGAACCAAACTAGAACTCTCTGTAATTTTATGATTTAATCCGTTCCATACGGTTTGTTCTGTTCCGAACGGTTGCTCCCAGAAATCAACAATCTCAAATATACTTTACTTTTCTATTTGATTAATATAAATTTATAAGTTCGTAAAGTCTTGTTGATTTCTTCGGTTCTTCAAATTAGTCTTGCAATTAAGATCTTCATGAACCTTAGTTCTTCATATTAATCTTGCAATTAAGGTCATGAACCTTTCTTTGGTTCTTAATATTAATCTTACAATTAAGGTCTTAAACTTACAAACTCACTCAATCATGTAAACGATTAAATTCAATTAATGTATGTTTTACAAATTATGTCAAATAAAATATTTAAAAGATTACATATAAGATACAACCAACAAATTTCACATAGTACTTCATTAATAATTATAAAATAAATAAAAAATATATGATTGATGGGCTGCATAAAATCAAAACAACTGTCTTATCTTTACCTCTAATTCAGCAACTGACTGGATTTAATAGCATAAAAAAAATCCCCAGATAATTTAAGTTTACTTTTAAATTACCTCTCTTGTAAAAAAAAAAAAAAAACAATAGCAAATTAATAATAATAAAAATAAAAAATTGAAGAAAAATTATAGTATTAAAATGATTAAATAACACCAAAAGCTACAATTAAATAAAATAAAATGAAAGTCATGTCGAATTAGGTTATCACTGTGGTATAAAAATTTCTCAACTCTTTCGGGATCAATGATGAATTCATATATACGTGGATGAGAAAGAATAGTTTTTGTTTGGTTCCTACCGGCACAGCAGTAGTTGAAAACTCAATTGCTTTAGAAATAGTGAATCAGTTTTTGTTTGTTTGTTATTAAATAAGGTCATGATTGATTGTGAGTTAAAGTTATGATGGAATAAGACGGTATAAGATTATTCTTATTTAGTTGTGGGTTAAAGTTAAGTCATGAGTTAAACTAATTGTTGAGTTATGTTGTTATATTTTATTGTTGAATTAAGAAATTACAAAAGAAATTTAGAACACAAGAATTTATATCCGAAGGTTTTTAAAAATAATATTATATAATTTAGAAATAAAATTAAATTGCAACAGTACTTAATTTAGAAAGTCAAATGACAAATAAATTGTCCATCACATACAAATGTTAATACAAATAAGTTGTCTATCACATTAAAAAGCTAATACAAATAAGTTGTCCATCACATATTATGTAATTTCAAAAGAGGAGAGACGCAGCATCAGTTATGCAATCTAATTAAATAGGTGGGTTCATTTATAACGGCATAAGTGGTTTCTTATACCATACTATTCCATCACGTTTTATTTATATTTGAAAGCATAAGTGCAAAATAAAGTACTTATTCCATGAATTATACCACAATCAAACATGACCTACGTCTATAATTACTAGTAGTGTAATGTATCATTGCCGGAATTAAATATACAAGTTTATTTAGTAGTATGCAACTTAAAATAATCCAGTTTCAATTCCTAATTATTTCCTAGCAATCTGAAATAATATGGAGTGTTATCAAACAAATATAGCATGTATCATTGTAAAACTTGTATGAAATTTTGTTATAAGGAGAACATATAATTGAAAAATTTAACCACTCAATTCAGCAATTGGACCAGCATAATGGATAAAGATATTGACAAAGTAATTTTGCTTCACGCAACGCACGGATCATATGCAACCTTGTTTTGGTTTATTATCCGTGTGTTGCATAAAGCAAAAACTGATCTGTCAATATATTTACCTTTTAGTGATATATATTTCAGTTGCAGTTTATTTGAAGTTATATAGATATCTTTAGTGATATATCTTTAAAGCTTGATAATTTTTTTGAAATTCAATAGATATTTAATGCTAGTCACAAAATGTAATCATATAGAGCTCATTTGGACATAACTACATAACCAATCATTTGAAAGGACTTGTAAAATTTTAAACTTGATAACTAAAATATCCTCATCATAACATGCCTCCTAGTTTAAACCAACAAATCAGGTTATTCGGTGACATTACTGTACTATTTTAGATCACATTTCTTATTCAAAATTATGGAGACTGACATTGAGAGACAACTCACTTCCCCAATGATTAAAACTCTGCATGGTTGATTGATTCCGTAGCCATTGAATACTTTTTTTTTAACAACAATAAATAAAATGCCTGTCTGTTGCTTTTCGTGGTTTTCAGTGAAACGCGCTGTAGTTTCAGATCTCAGAACCAATGCCAGAGAGACACACTTCACCAACATATAAAAAATTTCACCTCACCAATCAAATCGGTTATTAAGAAATCTCTTAAAATACACTGCAAATTGTAAGATATTCAACAAACGCTGACATCGAAAACAGAGCTAACCATTATTCCTTCTATTCCGGTGTGCTGACTAAATCGAAACGGGAAATGAATTTGAAGCAAATTGGATTTACATTAATCGGATTAACAGTTCAAAGCTAATCAACAAAATACGGTCAACCAATATTTTGGGGAACAATGATTTTATTTTATTTTTTGCAAGAAAATATTATTAGGACAGTGAAAGGTAGCCACCAGTCATGATTTTTGTTTCTTGACAATGTCTTCATTTCCGGTGAAATATTTTTATGGTTTGGATTTAAGTATGGACATAACTAGAAAATATTTATTGAGGATTGAAAACATAAAATGCATAATGTATAACATATGAGATTTAAGTTCAGGTCTCTATAGTTATCAAGTGAAATTCTAATGACTAAGCAACAATCATACAGTTATCATTTTACAAAGACAACTAAACTATATAAAAACTTAAAAAAAATCAATTAAATTTCAATATATCAAATTAAAATTTTAAATCATGTGTATGATTAAGTATCCTCTGACTTAGCCAAAGATCCACCATTGATTTTAAGGACATGTACTGGCGGCGGGTTTGCATCGTACATTGATACTTCGAAACATTTATGTAGTTGACTTTGATATATATGAGAAGTATAATTTCTCAACCAGTCACCCTATTATTTTCTGATATTTGACCTTGCTTGAGGGATAACAGCTAAGTTCAATCCTCAAGAAAGTTCCATTTATATTTTAATTGCTCCCCTGTTTTTAGCCTAATAGCCTTCATAGTGTCTTTACTTGCTATAGCATAACTATAACATTTTCAAACCTCAAACACACCAAGTTATGTCTAAAGATTACACAAACACGGCTATAATTGCTATAGTGAATCACTGTTATTGCTATAATGAGTAGCTCAAAACTATAGTAATTAACCCGCTATGATATATAATAATTTGATCATTTTGTTTAAATTTTTAAGGCTCGGTTAATTTTTAAATATTTATATTTTGGATAAAAATTTAAGGAATGAAATTGATGGTCTAAAGCTTATAAAAAAAAATATGAAGTGTATGCCGCATAAATTAAAACTGTTATATAAATATCTTTACCCATGACTGACCTTATTGCGTTTACACTTGGCAGCGTTTCAGCTCTTCTCCACAATAAATGATACAATTAAAGTACGCAAATAAAACAAGCATATGGGGCCCATTACATAAAATCAATGATTAAAATCCATGTTATGTCCAACCAATGGGAGATTAGAAGAAAGAAAAAAGTTACTGGTTCCTGCATTGCACATTCTGACATTCATGCACCTACAACCGACATTTTTAAAAATACCCTAAGTTAATTACAGATTAATACAAATGCCCACGACTGTTTCGAAATTTTAAATATGCCCAAACCGGCTATTTAATGGCCAGTCCTGTGAATTTTTTTTTTTTTTTTTTAAGACAAATAGCTAAAATACTGAAATATAACACTAAAAAATTGAATTTTTTAAAAAAATATTTGTTAGATTATTTTTTAATAGCATATACTAAAATACACTAAATTACTTGAAATTATTTTAATTTATGCTGATTTACACTAGAATTATGCTAAAATACGGTAAGTTACTTGAAATTATGTTAATTTATGCTGAAATTACAATAATTATGTAGAATTATGTTAAAATACGGTAAATTACGCTAAATTACGTATGAATAGGGCCGATTTTGTGCCATCTTTCATAAATCATAAAAAATAGTAAAAAATTCCAAAAAATAATAAAAATTAGTATTCTACAAGTTCATTATATAACTAATTTACTAAGCTGCGTAGATTGGATTGGAGAATAGAAATGAAAATCTTAATCGGAAACTTCAACTTAAGTTTTGAGGCTCTTCCGTTTGTTTTTTGGCGATTCTGAATTTAGAAATCTGGCAAAGCTAGTTCAGACGCATGCATATTTTTGCAAGCTTTCCTAAAAGTGGTCATTTGCTGAAATTGGACACTCGAGCGCCGTTTTATAGCCGTTTGAAGTTTCGCCGTCGTTTTTCGCTTTCTCAGTGAAGATATCATCCCTATTCATACGTAATTTAGCGTAATTTACTGTATTCTACCATAATTCATTCTACATAATTATTGTAATTTAGAGTAATTTAGTGTAATTCAGCATAAATTAACATAATTTCAAGTAATTTAGCGTGTTTTAGTATAAATATGCTAATTATATATATAAAATGTAATATAGCAAATATTTAAAAATAAATTCAATTTTTTAGTGTTATATTTCAGCATTTTAGCTATTTGTCTCTTAAAAAAATTTAACATAATTTAAAGTAATTTAGTGTCAATCAGCATAAATTAACATAATTTCAAGTAATTTAGCGTATTTTAGTATAAATATGCTATTAAAAAAGTAATCTAACAAATATTTAAAAGAATAATTCGATTTTTTAGTCTTAGGTTTCAGCATTTTATCTATTTGTCTATTAAAAAAAAAAAATTCACAGGACCTTCCATTTAATGGCCGGTCGGGCTTTTTAATCGGGACCAGCCATTTAATGGCCGGTTTGGACATATTTAAAATTTTGAAACAGTCGTGGGCATTTTTATTAATATGTAATTAACTTAGGGTATTTTTAAAAATGTCGGCACCTACAAAGAAGCATCTTTTAGCCTCTCAAAAGGGGTTATTTAATTTAATCCAGTGATCAATAAAGTTTTTTTTAATTAATTCTATGGTCGCCTTGTCATGTAGCCAAAGGAATTGGAGGAAAAGCACCGCCAAAATTCCATTAAACTGCCGAATGTGAATGAGTAGTGTAGCTTTTGATGTTGCTTTTCTTTTTGAAAAAATAGCTTTTAATATTATATAAAGGGCAAGTCTACTACCAACTCAAGTGTTGTGTCACTCTAATGATTTTTAAAATTTTAATTGAATTGTCTCCTCATAAAATATTAAATGTATACCTTTATAGCTTAGTAATTAGAGTTTCACATGGAAATTTGAATTTGAATCCTACAGTCTCGCATTATATATTTTATATTTTAAACTCCTTCCATTTAAATTTTCTAACTCCGTACTTAATGTGTAAGGTGTGTCTATTTCTATGTAGGCTTTTTTGCCACTAACTTAGTTCTCTAATGAACAATTTGTTTTTGTTATTATGATATATAATTAGTAAGCCAAAGCATTAGGCAAAGAATGTAGTAAGTTCTAAAGAAAATATTACTGGAAAATTTCACTCCATTAATCTTATTATTTTCATTTTTCTAATGTGAGGACGAAGGGATGTGAAGGAGTGGGGTTGCACAACATATGTTCTGTCTTTAGCATGACAAATGACAAAGAATGTGATCCATTTCTAACTATAAGGTGTAAACAACAATATATAATTCACGAAATTAAAGGGTTGTTAGATCTTGACCGCATTAGCAGTCGGTGTTATATATGTTTGTATCATATTTATTTATTTAGTTAACTAAATATATAGATGGCCGCTGGTATGTGTCTCCAGAAGTTGAGAAAATGTTAGCACTCAATAATAACATAAACAGAGGGATTGAAAGACTTGGGAGCGAATTGGAGATTAATATGCATGGTAAACATAATCATTAATTTCATATATTATTATATTCACTTAAAATATATCTAACTTCATGAGTTCCATGTAATAATTTAATAAAAGAACTTTTTGTTGTATACGTGGAGCACCCTAGATCAACCAGACCAGAAGAATATCTCTAACAATAAGCTAGAGAGATTAAGTGCTCTTGTGTGGCCAAATTTAATTATTAATTAGTTTGTTACATTGTTTTTCATTAGACAAATCCTGTTCTCAGTACAGCAAATACACCATTTAATTATATAGCTTTGAACGTGTTTAGTAGTATACTAATCATCATGCATTAAACAAATATAATCTTTGTAACTACGTACGTACGTACTAATTTAATTAATTAGTTAGCTTAATTTAGCTTTATCTTAGGTTGGCAATTTGCTTAATCAAGGGAGGAAAAGTACTTTTGTATAATATATAATAAATTATGAGTTGGCAGTAACATTTTTAATTAAGGAGAGTCCAAATGTTTTCATTTGCTATGTGCATGGCTATGCACCTATCAAGACTCAATTTTGAATAGCTGAGATTATTTAAATGAATTAGTCAAAAAATAAATTAATTAAGACATCTATCATATATACAAGATTTAGATAAGCTCTAAGTATTGTAGAAAATACCACCATAACAAAATAGATTGGTACAACTTTTAAAAAAATACGCAGATCTGCATATCGCTAGCGATTACTAACCGATAATATTTTACGCAAAATAAATACATAAAAGTAATAAATTATCATAGAGTGAAAGAAGACTTTTGCAAACCTTATTGGGTAGAAATCTATTGACAACATATAATGTGACAGTTTTGACAACCTTAATAAATAATTAATTTGTAATTTACGATATATACCAACAACTATAACGTAGTATATACATTATGCAAAACATACATGTGAAAAATAATTAAATTTAATGTATGTTTCACTATTTATCAATGAATTAAAATTTACAATTAATGTCCATATTTATAAATTACCAAATTACATATAAATTGAATGAAAATTGATATACAATCAATCTATAATACAAATAACATGTCTATATATCAACTTTATTTTACATGATTTGAAAAGATAGTGTTAAGATTATCAAGTTAATTAAGCCTTGTCAATAAATCGATCTTCACCCAAATCATAAACTAGCAAATTAGTAGCCATCTCCTTCTGATTAAAACTAAACCTAATATTTTTTTTTCGTTCAAATTTTTTTTCATATATTTTCTTCCGTAGGGTCCAGAAACAAGCCGGCTGCACAGTATCATATAGGTTGAATAATTTATGTTGCAAATATCCCTATTTGTCCACCATGTCTTTATATCATATTGGAGGAAATCCTCATTGGAAAATTAAATGAACTTAAAAAAAAATTCAAAAGCGATAAAGAGCTATTCCAATAGAATTATAGAAATGAGTAAAATGGTCATTTGTGGAATACATCGTTCCATGCCAGTGGAAAATTTCATATGATTACCCCATATGCATCTGACCCTCATAATTCGAAAATCTCACTTTGTCCCTTGGAATGAACTATGACAAGCAACTCAAAATATTGAATTGTTCTCAGTAGAGATTAGAGAAGTCATTTGCATTCCACTTCCAAAAAAAACAATCATGATATTTTGAATGACAGAAATATTGAATAAAAAAACAAAGAAACACCTTACAAGAAAAAAAAAATGAACTATTCTCGTTTATTCTATAATTTTACATTATCTTTCTGACATCTGTATAAAATTTAGTAATATATCTCTCCATAAACACAATTTAGTAATATATCTCTCCATAAACATTCAACGGTCCAAGCTAAATCGCATTAAAATTAACATCCGACATGACACATCATGAAACGATCTTTCTCACAATATATCTGCTACAACAGAGGGGTTGACATGTAACATTTATGGAATGAGAGTAGGTCCGATGCCCATCGGACCTACCTTGGTTCGATGGGTGTGATGACCATCCGATCTGCATCAAGATTCGTGTGCTATGCATCAAAATCCGTGCAAGTCTGTATCAATTTCCGTGTGCAAAGATCTTGATGCTAATCGTACGGTGATAGAGCTAATTGAACCTAACTCTAGGTCCGATGGGCATCGGACCTACTCCTATCTCAACATTTATATCCAAAATCGAATATGTGGTCCTGCATTAAATTATTAGATAGCTAGATCAATAGAAAGGCTCTGAGTTCAAAAATCTCTCGTTTTCTGAGCCCGAGGTAATTTGTCCATATTCATGAAAAAAATATTGAAAGAGGAGCAATAAAAAGAAGGAAAACGAAAAAGAAAGAGAAATGCAATAAAGATCTACAGTTGCATCCTGGTGCACACGTGTGAGCTTACGAATAGAGAGAGGCTCCACGTGCAACCTGACATGCTTCCAATCACTGTGCTCAATTAGAACCAACAGAACCACCTTTTTTGTTTTAATTTTAAACTTTCCCAACTAAAAATGTCAGGAATCTGAGGTGATTTATGTTGAATGAATTAAGTTTGCATGCTACCGTCAAAATAAATAAAGAAATAAATTGTTAGATATTATTGTCCTATTCTAAATTGGACTGTTATTAAACACAAAAGTTGTTATCAAATATAAATTTATTATTTGAAATAGTGTCATAGTATTATTGTTCTGCTAATCCAAAAAAAAAAAAAAAAGTTGGAACAAAAGAAAGAGAGAAGAAGAGATAAGAAAAAAAAAATGATCTCTCTTCTAAATGTTATTAATTTATTATTATTTTTTTGTCAAACACACTCAACACTATTCCAAATAGTATTATTTTTACCGTACACTTCCAAATTTACTATTTCAATTATGTTCTTCAATTTATCAAAACAAGCTCCATAATTTGTAGTATGTTCATATTGATTTGTTGAAATTTTTGTTAACGCTTGAATTGCATATGTTGAAGCTTAAAAAAATCATAGACATGTTTTTTTTTTCTGTAAAAATTATAATTTTTGCTTTGTGGTTTTTAATCAGGATAATTAGACGATTAGAGTGGAAGTTGAGATTAAACTTTTGTTGCCATGTGAAATGTTGTCTTTTATTTAATGTTTTTTATATACACTCATTTTTATTCGTCGCGCCAGATGATTGGATCAGATTAATTACAAATTTTGTCCTGGCATGTAATACACAACACATGGAAACAAGTTGAAACTTCAAACACTACTTAATATTAATAAAAATACATTTTACTATCTTAAGAAATCTGTTGTCATATTTTCTTTACGCATTCAAGATATCTTGGCTTTTTAAGCATTTAATTTCAAGTTTTGTAGATGCGTTTTTTTTTTCTAATTATGTACATACACGTAAAACAATCAGTTATATAATAAGTATAAGTATCTGTATTTATATAGTAAGTTATATAATCAGTTACAAAAAAAAGTATGCATTTAAAAAATTGTTTAGATTTTTTTTTTTTCAAAAGTGTCCGTAGTTGATGATAAATATATTTGAGTAGAACTAGGGTGTTCCTAAGCTCACCAAGCCTCTCGTGAGCTCAACTCTAAAACCTATCGAATTGACTTCAAACGACATTTCCAAACTGTTAGATGTTCAATCTATATTAAAATGTGCTTGGAGACCAAATTTTACATTTTTTGAATTTTTTTTACTATTTATTAAGCCTGTTTGAAAACCACTGTTTTTATTAAAATTCTGCACTATTGAAAAACAGCGGTTTTCAAACCGGCTTAATAAATAGTAAAAAAATTCTAAAAAATGTAAAATTTGGTCTCCAAGCACATTTTAATATAGATTGAACATCTAACGGTTTAGAAATATCGTTTAAAGTCAATTCGATAGGTTTTAGAGTTGAGCTCACGAGAGGCCTTGGTGAGCTTAGGAACACCCTAGTTTTACTCAATATATTTATATATTTTATATAATAAGCATAAGTATCTGTAATAGAATGTCTGTGAATTAAGGTTGCAAGAAAGTTCATGTTGTGTTACATACAATCAGTAACAAAAGTGATTACACCTGCTACTAAAAATATATAAAGAATTTTTCTTGTGATCAAGTATACATATTTTCTAAATAATTTTTAAATTACATATAAAAAAGATATTTTATTTTAAATAGTATTCCTTTAAATTATTTCAACGGAACAAGCCTTGGTGGAGTGGAAGTTAGAAAACTAGCCTCCACCGGTCCTACGGACCGGTGTAGCAAGAAAAACACAACCCACACCGATCCTAAGGATCGGTGGAGGCCGTTTTGCACCAGCCACACCATACTACACACAAAACCACATCAAATATTCCTGCACCGATCCTGTGGATCGGTGGAGCTTCAAATATATGATTAAAATATGGCACTCAGAAATCATGTGATTAAAATAAGGTAGTTAAATATATGAACACTGTATCATTAATTCCATGCTTATAAGCTAAAAGCACTGGTTATATATATTTTTATATATGCACTCTTAATACATGCTATTTAATTTAATTACCAACTTGATGAATTAAAAAAATTATAGAGTTCTGATTAACAAGATCATTTTATATTTATGGTGATTTTGTTTACACCATACAACATCATTTTTTAAAATGTGGAGATCATACCTTCATATTGTATTAATATGGATATCATAAATTTCAGAAATTTACAAAAGATTGAAAAAATTAAAAAAATGAAATACACACAAAAATAAAGAAAGAAAGCAATCAAGAAAAGAATTAAAGCAACAAGAATTTTTTTTAAAAAATAAAAACTTTCTGCCTTACCTGTTTTACATGATTTCAAATCAATAACGATTTCAATTCTAATTTTTATTATTATTATTATCATGCGAGATCATTTATTTTGTTGTTAAATGGAATTGGGTTATACTATTCAAATTTGGGGCTCCACCAGTTCTAGGGATCGGTGGAGGTATAGATGAGGGATTTTCTGTGACGAGGGTATCGGTTGGTGCAAAACAGGCTCCACTGGTCCCTAGGACCGGTGTAAATTGGATTTTTTTTGCTCCACCGGTCCCTAGGATCGGTGGAGGCTAGCTTTCGAGAATCTTGTTCCGTTGAAATAATTTAAAGGAATTTCTATTTTAAAAAAAAAATCTATAAAAAATATCTGAATAACACTTAAGATTGTGTTACAGAGGAGAGCATATAAAGGAAAGAAAGTGAAAAAAAAAGAGAGACGAAGAGGGTAACATAAATAAATCATCTTCTCTTATTCTCTATATTCGGATCAAGAGTGAGAATCGCTGACAAAAATTACTGAAGTTATACATTGATTTCACTTCCTCTACCTTTTCTTTTTGCTCGCTCCCCTTCCGATTTTTCAATTCACATCACCTAAAGTAACTCAAATTTTGAGTTAAAATCGAGACCGTTGGATATGCTTCAGCACGAATATTAAAGGGTCCCAGTACATTCCATCTCAGACCGGATTGATTCAAATTCTGATTGAACAATTTTTTTTTGAATGAAAATTATGATTGAACAGTTTGAATCTAAACTCAAAATTTGAATTACTTGTAATCCAGATTCTTGATTTTATCACTCTGAAATAGGTAACCGAATTCGATCATGATCGATCTCTCCTCCATCGTCTTTCCTAGTTTCCTTCCTCAAGTCACCCCTGGTGGAGCGCATCTTAATCAATCCAGTTGAGTACGTAGCACATCCTGCAAGGAGAAATAATTACTGAGCGTATTCTACAAAATTGAGAACCATCAAATTAAGTAGGCCTCTTACCAAAGAAACTGGACCGGGCTCTCCGTGCAGAAATTTATTATAGAACTTCTCTGATTAATATTTAGCTTTTGCTTTAGCAGGTTTATTGATTTATTTATTTCAATTATTTTCATTTAGGTTATCTTTATTTTTTTAGAAGAATGGCTTGCCACCTGTTTTCATTGTTCAATACGAATTCATCTTAGCATGGTTAAAGTGTGGAATGCACGAGTCCTTTAATATTCCTGTTAAAGTCTGGATCTAATCTTAAAATTTGACTTAACTCAGGTGAAATGAATACGGTTTTTGTTGGATGACTGAACGGTCCCCTGCAAGCACAACCGTTAATATCTGATCAGACGGCCCAGATTAGGGTTGACCCAATACCCCTCCAAAAAAAGGATTGTTGTATTTTTTTTAATCCTGAACGTCAAATCCAATGTAAGCCATCCAGAACTATCTGGCGCATAATTTTCAGTTTTTACACTGGAGAGGAGCTAATTTAATTGTAATTTATTTTTTATCGTCAGTCTGACATTTCAATGTAACAAAATAATGACATAATGACACACTAAGCACTAGCAAAGAGAGAAAAATTTCTCGCCCTTGAACTATTTTTTTTTTTTTTGTCAATTATTGCATTTTTTAGAATGTGTAATTGGAAATGGAAGTTATAGAAATTTTAAATGTATTCTACCAATTTATTGTGTGTAATTAATAAATTGGCAAATAAAATTTGAAATTTCAAAATATTTATGTTCTAATTACACATTTTGAACAAAGAGAACAAAAATATTGCTCGAATAATGAGTTAAAATGCGAGAATATTTTTACGCCCCTCGGTGAAGTGATTTATTGTTATGTTAGGCTCAAATATGAAATTTGATTAAAAAAAAGAGAGAAATTATGACGAAACTGACATAAAAAGGATTAAAAAAATGTTCGGGTGAGAAAAAAAATTGAATAAGGTAAGAATGACTAAAAATTTGCCAAGTACAGAACTTATGTGAAATTGAGTCTTGGAATTAGATTTAAACATGATTAGAGTATCCTGTTAAGCAAAATAAGTTTCTAAACTTTGAAAACAACATATAGACATGCAAGAAGTGAATCAGATTTAGATTAAAACACACATTTACTAATTTTAAATCTCAAATTTAAGGAATAAGATAATGTTTTTATGCATAAATTTTTTTGCTAATTTTATTAGTTTTCAATTGGAGCAATTATAATATACTCTTCATATTTTGTTTGTTCATTTACAGAAATGTTGGACTACATCGAAGAGGATCACACTGAAAATGATACTTCAAATTTTTTTTCATGTTATATTTGATCCGTTTTTTTTAAAGTAGAAATGTGGAGGTCAAGCCTCCCTATTTCATTTGTTGTTGTTTCTTTTACTGTTTTTTATTATTTGTCTCCTTGTATTTTGTCATTGTGTTTTTTATTTTTATTTATATATTGTTTTTTTTTCTTAATTCTATGTGAATGTAGCTTCGTTGAGCGATGTTGGGGTGGAGTCAGATTTTCAATCTATGAGGTCAAATATAAATGAGGATCAATCATATAAAATTTTCATACTGCGAATGAAGGTTAATTTACATTACTTGTAGCATTTCATTAAAAAATATATAGAAAATAACATAGAAAAACAAAATATTTGAAAATTAATGGGAGTCAATTGGCTCCCACATGATTGATGTCAATCCGCCCTGAAGCGACGGCCCTTCTACTCGGCATTGTCGAATCACTAAGAATCTCTTCATATTCTATTTAATCTTATAATTAATATGTCTCCGTTACACGGCACAATATTAGTAAAATAAACTCTATGCTTCAAACCTTTGACATCAATATGTCTCCGGATTGATCGAAAGTGGTTTGCTTTAATTGCAGCGATTGACCAGACATAATATATTTACTATTTCTTTTTCTTATATTATACATGGAACACTGGAAGATCCCAGGTAATTTTACTATTCTTAAATTGATAATAAATTCAAACAAATTTGGGCAACAAAACACAATAAAAAAAATCCCTAATGGAAAAACCATAAGATGAATTATATTATTTTCAATATTATCTTCCGAATTCACAAGCTCATGAAACAAAACAAAGCTCAAAAATCAAAATAAGTGCATGTTCATTTTACTTGCGAGAAATTATAAATGTTAATGTGAGCGTGTGACATTTACATTTTTAATTGCAGAATGTGACATACCTACTAATTTAGTAAGCTTGCTAAATTAGTAAGTTGTCTGAAACTATAACATACGCTTCTGCAACTGTTTGCAAGTGGTAAAAATATCTCCATCACTGCAATTGCAAAAGATTGCTTTCTAATTAAAAATTGTAGGAATGGAGATGTTACGAAATTGATTGATAAATAATTAATAAATAAGCAGGATTCATATGCTCCAATCATATTTCACATCTTTATTTCCGATTTGAAAGTCCAAATATATAATTTGAACCACTCAACATGATATCTATATCAAAATGTGTTTGGAAACCAAATTTTATATTTTATAAGATAGGTACAAGATCATTGTTTTTAGATGGTCCAATTTTTTTTTTTTTTGAAAAACAGTGATCTTGTACTCATCTTAAAAAATAGTAAATAAATTTCAAAAAACATAAAATTTGGTCTCCAAGCACATTTTAATGTGGATATCATGTTTAGCAGATCAGATAGTGTGTTTGAACTCTGAAATCAGAGATAAAGATGTGGAATGTAATTGGAGTATGAAAGCAATAAGAACTTTGAGCTCTTCTCTTAATAAATTTAATGATGTGGAAAAATAATAATTTTCTATAATTATAAAGTGGAAGATGCTTTAACAACTATTTGAATCTTACGATCAATCTTTTTTTCTTGCTCAATAGATTACGTTGTGCGCTCTTGTCGGTAGTTTTTATTTCTTCTTGACAACATACATGATCTTTATTTTATATTTACTTTAAAAAAATCTTTACTTTATTTTGACTTTTGAGATGGAGTCAGATTTTCAAACTATGAGGGCCTGTTCAGTGTTTACTATTTGCGTGGGAAAAAAAAAATTCACTCAGACTGAATTTTTTTTTTCTCACGTGAACAGTAAAAATCAATTCAAATTTTTTACTTTTCTATGTCCATTTTCCAACCCACTATGCAGCCGAACAGGTCCTGAAAGTTAATAATATAAATTTTTTATGTTGTGAGTACCCATCACATTTTACTTTAAACTATGTATAAAATCAAGTATAAATACACAAAAATTTAAATCAAATGAAGTCAATTGACCTCCATATATTGTTAATGTCTCCATCTCCAATTAAATCCTTCTCAAACTTGTACGAAGTGGGAACAGTATTACAACAATCTCTCTTTAAGAGCATCTCTATCCCTATAATTATAACACCTAAATTTATTTTTCACATCAATTTCAGAATGTTTGTCGTAATCAGTTGAGTGTCCTTTTAGTTATCATAAACTATTACAATGATGATCATGTAGGATGTTTGATTATGTATTAAAGATATCGACAACGGTGTCATGTCATAGTACAAGACGATTTTCGATTCAACTTCTACTATTAGAATACAAGTATTGTTGTTGCGTTAGACTGAGACGTTGCACGGTGATGTCTTCATCATATAGATAATTGTACCTCAGACATTCTTTAAGCTCCTTACAAATTTAAAGTGACAAGTTCATGCTACTTAATTACAAAAATTAAACAAATACGTACATAATACGGAATATATCTACTTCATAGGCTTTTATGCCCATTGCAAAGCTTCTTTTAGGAAAAGATAAAATGAAAAGTTTCATATACTTCATAGGTTTTTATACTCACAGCCAATGCCAAATGACTGTTTACGGAATTTATGAATTGACTAATGAAGAACTTAAAAGCACTCTTCATAGAAGAATTGCTGAAGTATTAAAAGATATACATAAAAAAGAGTGAGGCTGTGTGGTACTTTGCAAAGTGTAGATTGGTCTATCAATCTGAGCTGCTCATTATGATCTTTATATAAAAATACATTTAGAGAATAAATTTTATATTTTTTTAAATTGTAATTATTTTTTTAAATAGATAGAAAATTATTTGGTCTAGAATCTTGATATCAGATGAGTTTCTAACTGTTTAAAAAAATAGTTAATAAAATTTAAAAATATATATTTGGTGTTCAAGCATAATCTTCAAATTTGATAGCTTTAGGCGCAGCTGTTCAGGTGATTTTCTACCTATGCTTTGTTAAAAAACAAAAGAGTGAGGCTATGGTACTTCGGCTAGTGTACTATGGCTAGTGTACTACGGCTCAATATGGTACTTCTAAAAATTCTAACGGTCGATCCGAACCGTTCAATGTGATATCCATATGAATATGTACTTGCACTAAATTTTATATTTTTTCGAATTTTTTTACTATTTTTTTAGATAGGTAGAATTTTGATGGTCCAAAATTTGTATAAAACACTGAAAATTCTATCTATCTAAAAAAATAGTAAAAAAATTCAAAAAAATATAAAATTTAGTTTGCAAGTACATATTCATATGGATATCACATTGAACTGTTCGGATTGACCGTTAAAATTTTAAAAAATATCATATTGAGCTATAGTTCACTAGCCATAGTACACTAGCCGAAGTATCATAGCCTCACTCAAAACAAAATACATAACTTCTCTGCTAGAGTTGTAAATTGTTTTAAGGTACGCTACATACTTCTCTGCTAGAGCTGTAAAACTGTTTTAAGGTGCGCTGTAGGCCTGTAGCGGACCTACAGACTTTTCCTTTTGATTAACGGGTTTGGAGTTCGATAATTACTTTAGTATTATTTAATCAGTCCATAATGCGTCCAATTTACCATTACATTTACCAACAACCGGCCTTCCTTTTCTTTGACCCCAATCATTGCTACTTTGCTCGAGACGGTAAACTAATACCTAGCCTACTGATCTTGCATGGCCTTCGCATATGTAGCAATACCTGTTGCAAATCATTATCCCCAAATCATTGTGAACTCTAAAAAGCAGTGTCGGATTTGAGAAAAAGATAGAAAACTGTACACATAATTAAAGAAAACATTATTAATTAATGAGATGTATCTGAAAAAGAGAATACGAAGGAAAAAAATAAAATAAGGAGCACAATAAAGAAGACAAAAGAAGAGGAGAAAAAAGATATATTTAGAACTTTGAAAAGAAAAGGACACGATAGCTACCAATAACGAATTAAAATTGCCATGCGCTTTATCTAACAATATTACACTTTTTTTTTAATTACTTAGAAAAATAACAATTTAGAGGACAATACATGCGTTCATAAAAAGCGGAAAATAAATTTAAAATCGTCAATAAAATGGTCAAAAGTTATAAAAATTCTAAAGGTGGACATAATAAGTCATTCTTTACTCTTATAATTATCCAAAACAACCAAAATGTTCACTAGAATAATTTCTTGTATACATTCGTAAAACATGTGAAATGGTGCTAGCAATCGAGATTGTGAAGGAATAACAATTATGGCATGTTGAGTTCAAATTTGTTGTTATTTCGACTCAAATTATATGACTCTACTTTTTCAATGTGAACCGTTTGATTTAAAACAACATACCTCTTTTTAAAAAAAAAAACAACATACCTCACTAATTTGTTTGACATCATCTGGAAATAAATCTTCATGACATGTGGACAAAAGAAATTGATATATTTGGTTTAGATCAAATAATCTAGATTTCAAAGAAAAAAATAGTTCCAACATACTATATAAAAAAATAACAACCGAAACGCATTAGTAAATGCCACATAATGAATTCAAAAATTAACAATAATATTAATTGGAAGTGCCAACGAAAAGGTGTACTGGTGAGAAACTATTCTCACCGTATGTCACCTTGATCTTAGTAAACTAATGCATGAAGTTTAACTTAAGCAATATAAAATTAAAAGAAGACATAGACTATTAAATTACTCTAACCTAAAGACAGCTAGAGGGGTTGGAAAAACTGTAAGCATCTCCTGCGGACTAAAAGCATGTACAAGTTACAACTAATTGACAGGATTACATAACCAACCCAAACATTGAATACAATCTTTTTTTTATGAATTTTTTTGACAGAGGCTGCATCCTCTGAGATAACTGAAAATTTAATTTTATTTAAAGCCGTTGTCATATTCAATTTGGTGTCTATTTAAAATGTACGGGACAATGTTAATTGGTGCTTTGAACTTCATGCAATAAAGATTTGAACGGTCCGGAATTTTCACAAATTAACTCAAAATTGGAAATATATCAGGATGTGATTATGGGAAGCAGAGTAGGTCCGATGCCCATCGGACCTACCTTGGTTCGATGGGTGTGATGACCATTCGATATGTATCAAGATTCGTGTGCTCTGCATCAAAATACGTACAAGTTGTATCAATTTCCGTGCACATAGATCTTGATGCTAATCATACGATCCTAAAGCTAATTGAACCTAAATGTAGGTCCGATGCCCATCGGACCTACTCCTATCTCGTGATTATGTGTATTCATTCCGGAGACTTCATAGTTCATACTTCATACTTCATACAAAAAAACCACATTACAATTTTATTCTTGTAATGCCACAGAAGAACCACACTGTAGATAGAGGGGGGTTTGTGGGGCCCACATCTACCAAATGAACTTTTGTTTGCCTCTCAACTTGCATGTGACTGTCAACAACAATCCAGCCGCACTAACAATTGATTAGTCGCCATTAAATCGGCAAAAGAGACTTAATAATACATTGTTCGGTGACAATACACCTCAATCTTCCACACACTGAATAAAACAATTTGAATTATTAATTAGATGCTGAGACTTTGCTTTTCATCTTTTTCAACAGCATTTACCTCGACCTTATGCACTGTAAGTGCCCACTTGTCTTTGTTTTTTTTTATAATGCAAATTATCTGCAATAGTTTAAGTTTGACTGTTAATCAAATGAAGAATAATTTCAAAAAGTTATATTTAATACAACCATTTGCAGCAGACACCAAAAATTAATAGCAGGAAACCCCCGTACAATATCTTTGCATGGATTTTATTTTAGTATTTTAATTGCATTCTGTTGAAGTGTTTGATTAGTGAAATTTTCTATTCCATGTTGAAAGGAATAAGAGGTGAAAGTGAAAACGAAAACCTACTTGTTACATGTAACACGGCATAATCCGGATCTAAACTCAATATTAATTATTTCTGTCACCTCAGGTGATATGAATTCCATCTAATTAACCTAAAAAAACAATATCAAGTTTCCTTGTCTTGTAAATTGTAGTTAATAAATTATTACGGAAATATGTGTAGTTCTTAATCGCTTTGGTCAAAACTCAAAAATCGAGCATACATTATCAAATGCTCGATCCAGTGTTTGCCGATATTTTTATTAATATCCAACATTAATTATAAAATATTAATTATAACCAGCTTAACCTTTTTTTTTTTTTAAATATCCAAACCGGTCAAAAAATGTCCGGTAGGATTAAAGATTAGAACCGGCCAAAATAGTAAAAATGTTAGGAGAGTTTTTTTTTGAAATATTTGTTAGATTTTCTTTTGATGTATAATTATACTAAAATACGCTAAATTATTTGAAATTATGTTAAATTATGCTAAATTATGCTAAGAGAGACGATATTTTTACTTAAATTACGTTAAATTACCGACATAAAAATAGTAAAAATGTTTCTAAAACATGTAAAATTTGATCTACAAGTACATTTTTACCTGAAAACCAGGTTAAATTGTAAAGATCGACTATTTAAATTTTAAAAATAGAAATATGAGTTCAAGTGTAAATAATTGTGTAATATGTTGTTTTAATTTTAAAAATAAAAATATGAGTTCAAGTGTGAACAATTGTGTAATATGCATTATACCATAATCTCACACTTATGTTTATAAGTGTGAGTCTCTAAGATAACATAATATTTCTGTTTAGATTCGGATTGTCCGATTATAATCTGGACCAATCCGGTTTAAGATACAATGGCCAAGATCCCTTAACATTTGTGTGAATTCTAATCAGACATTCCGGAGATAAACAGAGATATGCTGTTAACTTTTTTTTTTGAGGAAACATTAACTGTTGGTCTGTTACCTTCGGCTTGGGTGATATGAATTCCACATGTCCACTCATGATATAATCCCAAAAAAAATGAGAGAAAAATCTAAAAAAAAAGAAAGGCCCTTTATTTCCCCGCTCCCGCTGCAAAGGGGAGTCTGCCTCCTGTAATTTTATTTTCCGTTCACGGCCCGTCACCTCTCTTCTCCCTCGCTCCTTCAAATTTTTCTTTATATATAAACCCAAAAGGTCAACAACTCCACTTCTTCCCCGTCTTTCCTCTCACATTCCACTTTTTCTTCGAGGAACGAACCTCTCTAATTCATTCATTCATATACCATTATACCACCATTCTCTACTTCTCTCTCTCTCTCTCTCTCTCTCCCTCTCTCTCTCTCTTAATTCTATCCATAATTTATCCTTCCAACCACCGCTCCTCCCAATGGAAAGAGACCTTTTTTCCCAAATGGACACGGACCTCAACTCTATCTCCTACCTCTCTCTCAACTACGATCACCAACCTGTACTGGACCACTTCGATTCTGCTTTCAGCTCCATCGTCTCCTCTCCCTCCACAGCTCCTCCGCCTCCCGGCCCCACCAACAGCCTCGTAATCCGTGAACTCATTGGTCGCCTTGGCACCATTTGCAACAACAACAAGAGCTTGGCTGCTGGTGGGGACCACAGCACAAACACCTCTTGCTACAGCACTCCTCTGAGCTCTCCTCCCAAGAGCTCGCTTCATTCCGTACCGAGCATGAACCCGAACTCAATGCCCTTCCCGCCTGATCAGGGCTTTACGGAGCGCGCCGCGAGGATGTCCTGCTTTGGAAGTGGGCCCCACATGGCTGTGTCTGGACAGCTCTCGCGCGTGTCAAGCAGCCAGTCTCTCATGGATGCAGGGATCACTGGTGGGGTCCACTTAGAAGGCGAATTGACAGTGCAAGAGAGTGGTGGTGGTGCTAATAATGGGAGGAAGAGAAAGGCTGGGGTTAAAGGGAAAGGGAAGGAGGCTTCTCTAGCCTCCTCTGGCACCGCTAATTCTAAGGTACTTTTCAATTTCAATTATCTCAGGCAAAACGTCGAACAAGTTCTTTGGCCCGGCCATTGGGTCCGGTATGTTTCTTTTTAAATGCCACATGTCAAGCGTTTCTGCTCTTCCTCTCTGTTTTGGTTTAATGCGCGCTCTTTTTTTTGCTTCGGATAAAATTGGTTGAAAAATAATATCATAATAAGTCAAATAAGAATCGAAGAATTATTTCAAGATGTCTCTGTTTTATTTTTCAAGGTAGTATTCGTACATATAAGTTATAACTACTTTGAAGGGGAAGTACCAAAGTTTCTAACTAAATCATTTCAAAAAAGAAAAATCCTAATTAAAGTTGGTTTCATGGAGAAGCCTTTTACTCTTCTCCAAGACTCCAACTTTTTAATTGCTTTCTTCCAGTATAGTGAAATCTTGAAAAGTAAAATTGACTCATCTGTTCACTGGGTCTGCCATTGGAATTTCTGAATTTTATATCTAGATTCAGAAAATGTTCCATTCTGTAATGGATACGTAATCGGTTTTATTATGTACCTCTGTCATCACTTCTATTATGTATACATATGAAATCTAATAGAATTATTCTGTTCTTCTCCCCAAAAATTTTAGATGTCAGAGGAGGACCCAAGTGCAAAACGGTGCAAACCTGACTGTAAAGTAGGGGGAAAAAAGGGAGGTGTAGAAGAGAAGAATAGTAACAGCTCAGAAAATAATAATGACGATAGAGAAAATAAAAATGAAATTGATAGTAATAACACTGATTCAAAACTGGCTGAGCCGCCTAAAGACTATATCCATGTGCGCGCCAGGAGAGGTCAAGCCACTGATAGTCACAGCCTTGCTGAAAGGGTATTTTTCTTCTTTAAAATACTCAATTTTAATTTTGTTGTATTGTTGTTTATTTCTTTTTGATATGCACTTTATAAGTTTTCAAGATATACTGGTATGCATTATCCTTGCTCGCTAGCATGTCAATTGTGAATAATTATACTTTCTTTATTTCTGATGGGTTTTCTTTTCCACATTGTGTTTTGATTAAATTGAGGTTTTAAACTTTCCCAATTGAATCTATGTTTAGTTGTTAGTCTGTAATTTTTCTCTTTTTTCGATTAATTTATTAATGGTTGGTATGCTGTTATTAGGTGAGAAGAGAAAAAATTAGTGAAAGGATGAAGCTGTTGCAGGACCTTGTACCTGGCTGTAATAAAGTAAGCATCTTTGTTCTATTTATATGTGTTAGTTCTAGAAAAGCCCTCCCTGTTTGATATTACAGAAATAGCTCGAATAAAAAGAAAAGAAGGGATGACATAAGTTTGTAAAATGAGGGAAGTGGTGGCCTTGGATATAAAAAAAGTGGCTCTGAATTGTAATTTGCCCTCACATTTTCCCTTCTTTTGATAAATTGAATGGTAGGTGACAGGAAAAGCTGTCATGCTTGATGAGATAATCAACTATGTACAATCGTTGCAGCGCCAAGTGGAGGTACTTGAATTTTTTTACAGAATTACAAGTATGGAATTGAAAATGTTCTCCTTATCCAAAACTCTGACATTATTTTTTTATTTTTTTTAAGTTCTTGTCGATGAAGCTTGCAACAGTTGATGCACCAGAGGATTGTAACATGGATAACCTTCTTCGAAAAGATGTAAGCATCTTGCTCTATATCTCTTCGATTAAGCCTATAATTCACATTTTCTATCCCAGTCCTACTTGTATTGAAGATCCCAAAAATTTCACAATTAATTTCTCTTGAAAAATTTAAATACTTTAAGAACATCCTTAACGAGGAGCACAACCTTCAAAGAAATGCCGTTTGCTGCATTGATGATTATATGATCTTTTAGAGAGACAAATATGGAATTTTCACCTTCACTGGAACTCATCTTAAAATCTCAATTCATTTTAATTTTGTAAGTCATTGTGTTTTGTTTATTTTCCTTATAATTTGGGTTTTGTGTGTTTTCTCAGATGCATCAAGCTTGCGACAGGTCGATGCAACAGGCAGTCTACCCTTCAGCTTTTCCATACCCGAATCAGCCTCAAGCAGGCCCACTTAACAGTTTACTAACAGCCAATAGCATCTCTAATATGGGTATGCAACCGGCTAGTAATCTGCCTTTTGATGGATTTGGGAATACCAGTGCTCAGGTAAATAGCAATTTCGTTTGGTTGGTTGTGCCAGTAACAATAACTAAGTTGGCTTTACACCAAATTTATTATTTTAAGGTTTTTTTTTTAACTTGAGACTTTCCTTTATTAAGACTATCTTGTTTTCTTGTGCTTGTTTTGCCAAATACCTTTTGATTTTCCTCAAATATTCTTATTTACGGTTCATGAGTTCATATTTCGCAAAGTTATACAAGTGCTTAATAGTATATTAGTAGTTATGTTCTTTATAACATCTGCAAGATTTTTTGCAGCCACAATAAAGTAAAGTTATGATCATTCAAAGTTTACATTAAGAAAAAACTATTTTCCTCACAAGAGAATGTTTATAGAAAATAGATACTCTTGAAATTCTTGAAACAACTTTTTGTGTGCCAAATTTAACCTATAATGCAAGGTTACTTTCATCCGATACCAGTACATGCAGGCTAATAAACTAACTTGGTCTGTACTTAGTCAATATTTAAGAGATCTATAATGCTTTAACAAATTATTTTATTTCTATACAGATTGGGGGTTTTTGGGAGGATGATCTTCAGAGTGTAGTTCAGATGGGTTTTGTTCAGAACCAAGAGGGTGCTTTATCCTCTCAAAGCTTCCAAGGTACAAAATTTGAGACCTTTTCTCGTGTACCCTTGAAACTTTTGTATTTTGTTTTGCACCCAGCATGCTTGAAGTAGATAAATTTTTGAAATCTCGCCCTGCTTCAAATTTTGCCTAGAAATATTTCTCTGATGATGACTGACTTTTTGCATGAAAATGGACAAGCTTAGAAGTTAGTAACAGTGTGACATAGCAATTCCCATTTTATGCATTTACCTTTGGTATCATTAATTATAAATTTACTTGATATGTGTGCCAGGCAAAACGCAAAAGAGAGGTAGTGTAGAGACCAAATAGGAAATATGAAGTCCATAGTACTTTAAAGTTAAAAGAAAAATTGCTTTTTGTAAATAAAAAGAGATGCCAATTGATAAATTGCACTGTTGTTGCTTTCAGGTTCTGGACCATCATCATCAGATATGAAGATTGAACTTTAGAAGCAATTTCATGAAAGCAGGTGCAAGAAGCCTCTGTACATAAAGAAACCAAACACAACCATTCTGAAAAAAAGAAGAAAAAAAAGATGGAGTTCAAAAATTGAAACTAACATGGATTGTTAAGATCAGAGCACAGTATTGTGTGCAAAAGATTTCCTGCAATACCTCATGTAATTCTGTAATATTGTGAGGTCTGCAAGAGAAAGAGCAGAGAAAATTATGTTAATTTTTGTATTATTGCTGACAATTATTCTTGATCATCAATTTTAAGCAGAGTATTTTATTTTTCAACATTATAATTTGTAAAATTTCCATTTTATTTAGCTTTCTGTATGTCATGGTGCCGATGAGGAATTATTTTGGCATGGGTCTATAGTTAACTAGTTTTTATATACTTATTTTTCTGTAACTAAGTATTGTGAAAATTTGGGGATAGGAACTCTGGTATCTAATTCCACTTAAAACCAATATAAAAAAAATATTTCAATCTACAAACAAAACTATTATATAACAAATATTATACATCATTCTTAATCAAAGAAATATTTTTCAGGAGAAAAGAAAGACCATAGCATCTTTTGGGCAACCAGCTGGCTTTGGAAAAAAAAAATTGTGCCCATGTATTACAACGTAATTTTTGGGATCTATGAGCTGGATATCAATAAAAATATTAATAGTATCTTCACCTCTTTATTCTATCAAGTACAATATACCACCCCTTTAGCCAACTAACCTTTGGAAAAAATGCCCAAAGGAACCAAACAGCCAACTATTAACATGTACTGCCCTCCATTGTTAATAGCACTGGAGAAATCCTTTTACCACGTTGCCACACTCTGACATACTGCTTCAACAATTGAATTGCTCATTTTATAAGTACCATATGTAATTAATTAGCAATCTCTTCTTACTTTGGACTCTCATTGTAGACCTCCCAGTTCATGCTTACACCATATATCTCAAATTTTGATCTAAGAGATTACAAATCCATCAATCTAGAAAAGAAAAAATATATATTATATCTGCTTACAAAATCATAAAACACTAATCTTGACTTCATTATTGAGTTGATGCGATTACGCATTGACCATTATGTATTTCCGTGATCTTATTAACTACAACAGTCATTTTTCTATTTCTCAATTTACCCCTGGCATGCGACCCAACATGCAAAAATGGAGACATCCGTCAGAAAAAAACTGGAGAGAATGATTTTGATTCTGGAGACCGGAGGTACTGTTAAGCTGGATCCCATAAGAGGCGGCACATGACAGATCAGTTCATTTGAGGAGAATAACAAATCAGTCTGATAAGGCCATGTACTGAAAGCCCCATAAAATCACTATGAGCTAAGTACTAAATTAAGGTAGCAAGTTTAAGAAGAAAGTCTGTCCGAGTGGTGTGTACGCGACTCCCCTTAAACCACTAGTCCGCGAGATAAGTCCGTTCGAGTTCTCTGTACGAGACTCGAACCGACTTGCCGGCTGCGAATAAGTCCAGTCGAGAATCCGTACGAGACCCAAACCAACTTATAGGCCTATAAATACTCTGAAATTTAATGAGCTTGGGAGCACAATTCTGGAATACGCAATACATAGAGATAGAGTTACATACTGAGGAGATCTACAACAAGTTTGAACTCGGATACGTAATAAATACACACCTAACACGCACAGACTAATCACGTTTGTTAGAACGTACTGAGACACACTGCATCTTAATTTTTCCGGAGATAGAACGTATCATAGTCAATCTTACAATTCGTTGGACAATTTTTTTATAATGTTTTGTGTGAACGATCAACCAACCGCAATCAAGATTCCTTAAGTGTTGGACTCTTGCATATTAACAAGGCAATGTTTGATAATAAAAAAATGGAGAAACATCCAAAATATGATGCGGAGAAATTTATGTAGCTATAAAAATATTTTCGCCCTCTTTTCATAAAAGAAGGATGAGTCCAACAGTTCTAATTTAAATTATTCATAAGAAACTTCTAATTAAGTTGTAAACCTGTCTATTTTTTCTTATTTGATATACACTTTTAATGACGAGAATTTACACACAAAAAACGAACTTCCAAAATTAACGGACAATAACTTCTTGAAATTCATTTATTTATAGGACATTAAAATTTGACTATTTATAAAATAATATGATACTACATTAAAGAATAGTGATGTCGCTGATTCAGTTTTTTTTTTTTTTTTCAATCGAAAATGCATGAATTAATTCTATATATTTTAAAAGTGAAATATGTACGAACTTTAAAATAAAAGAATAGGATGAATCTTGTAGAGGACGATCGTTAGCAACTCTCTATATTAAAATTTACACTAAGACCCACTATATCTTAGATATATAAATTTCTTTTGAGCTATAACTTATAAGTGTTCCTTGGGTTCATTAAAGGAAAAGGTGGCCCAAAGAAAATAAAAATGTTCTTAATTGGTGACAGGTTGGATACATTCTATCCAGCACGAACTCCAACTATAATCAGCGTAAATTTAAACCACCTTTTCTTAATCTTGGCCTAATATACGATCCTTTCTACATCATTACGTGCTCACTACAAAAGTATCTTTAAAGCTTAGTTATACATTCTAATATAATTAACTAGATGCTTCGTTGCGGCAAGTACCGTTTCCTTTGTGTATGTTGGTGCATAATTTTTTTTAGAAATTAGTGCAGTAATGTATTTTAGAAATTATATAAAACCATATGTTCCATTGCAATGCATTTGTCAAATTTTATATCATGTAAAAAACTTGTGTATATGACAAGTGTATGGTGGTTTCTAAATATATAGCTTATACTTCAACTGAAGATCTAAATAATTGTTAGGCTCGAAAAGCTTATGCAGTTACATTGGAAAATGAACCTCTTTGAGTGCAATCAAGTATACTACAGAAGTTATTTAGGTAAACACAAAAATTGCAGTGTTGAGGTCAAAAAAAGCAAGTAATATAGATTACATTTTCTGTTTAATGATGATGATTAGTAGTAGTGCATGTGGTTGGTGTTGTCGATGAAGGGGTAGTAGAAGTTCCAGCAGCACTGCAATGGAGTAGCACATATAACCATCAGTAAAAAATAATGATGATAATAATAATAATAAGATTTGGAATGTTCCATCTATAAAAGAGGCTCTCATTTGTGCATAATTTATCTCTTCTTTTTTATGGGCATATTTCCACTCAAGAAACTTTTTGTCTAATTAAAAAAAAAAAACACAGCTAACTCAGAAAGATAATGCACTCAAGCCTTAAATTTAAAATGTCTACTCAAAGATAATATACACAGCTCACTCCGAAACTTTTTTGTGCATGATTATCTACCCTCTATCATTGTGTTTCGCTGTGAAGTACCTACTTTAAAGTGTTAACTCTTTGAAGGTTATATATGCAAATTTGATTTTTGCAATAGAATATCCACATTATTCCATAACTTCATATAAAGAATCTTGCTTGCTTTGTTAATCTGATGAAACAAAAGCTCACAAACAGGAATTAGTTCTTTTTTCTCTATCATGGTAAGTTTTTGAATCAGTTCTACTAGAGTGATCAGCATTCATATTATCATTTGAATTTGACGCAACTTCGCTCCAAATTATAGCTGGATTGAGTTTCTATTTGCCAATATGTGCTTCATTTTATTGGCTGTTTAGTTCTATTGTTGAAACATGAACATAAAAAGAGTTCGACGCAGTGGAAGTTACATACGTGTCGGTTGATGGATAGGAGCAGCTGGTATAACTTGAAATAACAGACGGTAGAAAAAAATATTTAGTAATTAATTTAGTTATACTGCAGTGATGGAAAGCTCTCAAAAGTCGTTATTTAACAGTAATATCTGCCTAGAAAAAATGTAAACAATTTTTTTTGTGTAGAAATACACAACTCCTCCATATTTCCTTGCAAAAGGTTCCCAAATCTATTAGAAACATCCAAGCGACAGGTTTACCATCAAACTTTGATAGAAATTATATTGCATGACCTTAAGAGAGAGAAAACTACATTGAATGACCTTAAGATATTGGATGATATTAATATGTCATTGTCTCGTTGTTAAATTATAAAGTGAAAAAAGGGTACCAGCACTGAAGTAAGACCCAACTTAAGAAGGATACTTAATTTCAGAGGGATTGCTATGCAAATTCGAAATGCATATTTTCCAATGAATAAGAAAAGGAAACTTACCTGGGTCGGTGGAGGCATAAGAACAGTGCGAAACAATATTATTGGGGTTATAACAGACCCCGTTTTGTATAATCGGTATGCAATTGGTACCAGCGTCCACATGCATAGTCTATGGTTTTCTGAAGAGTAGGGTTACTCTGGTCTTCACACGCACCAGAATGGTCCAGAATAACCAGGGAATGCTTAATTAGATTAACCAGCATTCCTGCACTCAATTGCAGATCAAGGATAAGTGAAATTTATCAGTCCTAACTTAATTGCTATTTTTAGAAAATCATGAGAGAGAGAGAGAGAGAGTTCATTTCAGTGTAAAATTTAATATTATAAAATAGAATTACATGATTTCACCAGTAAAGGCACCACCTTTTCTGACCCAGCAATTTTGTGCAGCTATAGCAAAATCAGATTTTATCAGAGAAAGAACGAAAGACAAGGAGAACAAACTACTACCTCTGAAAATAAAATCGCAAACTCTTTTAATTAACTGGTCCATATGAATGCTAGTCAAATGGTCCTTTAGTACAGTGAAGATGAAAAAACGAGAGCGCTTCATTTATCATCAGATGTTTAAGAATGGAGGTGCTACTGTTTCCTCACTACAGTAACATCCATTGTTCTTTTACTGTGTAATTAACTTTGGATATTAATAAAAATCTCGGGGAGCTTTCGGTGCTACTCTAGGGAGGAATTTGAAGCGCCAGATGAACTTCTAGATTCGATAAAGAAATGAATTTTTGTCTGATGACGAGAGCGAACATCAGATGGAAAAACGAGAGCGCTTCATTTATCATCAGACGTTTAAGAATGGGGGTGCTACTGTTTCTCACTACAGTAACACCCATTGTCCTTTTACAGTATATAATATATAATATATAATAAAAATATCGGTTCTACTAATCTACTCCCAAATTAATATCTTAATTTACAGATTTTTCAACTCACATTATAATTTCAGCACATACAACTTTCCGATCAAAGCCTAGTCCGCAAAGCCCTAGCCGACTCTTATCCCTCAAATCTGCCGCGTGCTCTCCGACTTCACTTTCGACCCGGCCCTATACTTTCCACCATGGCCGAAGAAGCTGTTCTAGGATTTCTAGAAACGAAGGAGATCTCCGACTCGCACGAGTTCGCTCACCTCCATTGGCGTCGGCCACAACCGAGCTCGAGAACGTAATCAAGAGCCTCAAGGGATTCAAAATTATCGATGCACAAGTAAACTGGACAAAGTATTTTCACAAGTTTTTCGAAAAGTGGTCATTTGCTGAAATCGGACACTTGAGCGTCGTTTTATGGCCATTTGAAGTTTCGTCATCATTTTTTGCCTTCTCAGTGAAGATATCGTCCCTATTCATACGTAATTTAGCGTAATTTACCGTATTCTAGCATAATTCTACAATAATGATTGTAATTTAGTGTAATTCAGCATAAATTAACATAATTTCAAGTAATTTAGCGTATTTTAGTATAAATATGATAATTATATATCAAAAAAGTAATCTAACAAATATTTAAAAAACTTCGAGGACCAGCCACTAAATGGCCGGCTCTTAATTAAATCAAGGATCGGCCATTTAATGGCCGGTTTGGGCATTTTTAATAAAAACCAGTGGCTCTGGGCATTTTTATTATTTTGTAATTAACTTTGGATATTAATAAAATCTCGGGGAACTTTCGATGCTACTATAGAGAGGAATTTGAAGCGCCAGACGAACCTCTAAATTCGATCGGGAAATGAATTTCTATCTGATGAAGAGAGCGAACGTCAGATGGAAAAATGAGAGCGCTTCATTTATCATCAGACGTTTAAGAATGGGGGTGCTATTGTTTCTCCCTACAGAAACACCCATTGTCCTTTTACTGTGTAATTAACTTTGGATATTAATAAAAATCTCGGAGAACTTTCGATGCTACTCTAGGGAGGAATTTGAAGCGCCAGATAAACCTCTAGATTCGATCGGGAAATGAATTTCTGTTTGATGACGAGAGCGAACGTCAGATGGAAAAAACGAGAGCACTTCATTTTTAGTCATACGTTTAAGAATGGGGGTGCTATTGTTTCTCGCTGCAGTAACACCCATTGTCATTTTACTGTATATAATATATAATGGCAAATGCTTGAATAGATAATTTGCTTTTAGGTTAACTGTTCATTTTTTAGATCGGACGGTCCACATTTTTAAATAAATCACCGCATATACAGTTAAGTTTGACAGAAGTTTATAACGGAAGGGTAAAATAGTCATTCTGAAATAGACAGTCTCTTTCTTATTTTTGTTACCCTCCGTCTCTTGCTCCTCTCATCTACCTCTTGCCACCCCGCCTACTTCACCAATAGCGAGCACGAATTCAGATCCTCTGTAATACTCGAGAAAATACGGGGAGCTATCAGCCGTCAGATTTAAATTTACACGAATCTCAAAGCACAAATAATACTGCCCCCTCCAATCACCCGAATAGGCACCGGCTGAGAGCTCCCCGTATTTTCTCGAGTATTACAGAGGATACTGGTTCTAGCGAGCACCCCGTCTCCTGCTCTTCGTCCTTCGTCTCTCCTTTCTCCTCTCTCTCTCTCTATCCTTTCTCTCAGCGCGATAACTAGGAGAGAAGGGAGATTAACGAACGCCGTTACGGGCGATCCGGATCCGGTTCTCAAAGTTGTGTTTGGTGAAGAGGCGGAGCTCGGTTGCGGTGCGGTGGAGGCATTCAAGGTCATTGGAGGGCTCGGCCATGAATTTTTAAGGCAAAGTCGACATGAGTTGATTTGGAAAAACCTGAGTGCGCGTTCTCAAATTACCGTTCCCTCGCGCCAGCGCCCTACGCAGCTCCAAGCCTCCAATCAGTTCTGATCACTTCTGAAGCGAAGATAAGGAGGGGTGCACGAGAATTTTCAAGGCAAAGATAAATTACTCGTTCCGATCAGTTAATTTTATATTTTCAAAATAAAAGCCCTAGCCGATTTTCATCCCCTCAAATCCGCCGCGCGCTCTCCGACTTCACTTTTGACCTGGCCCGATACTTTCGACCATGGCCGAAGAAGCCGTTCTAGGATTTCTACAAACGAAGGAGATCTCCGACTCGCACGAGTTCGCCACCTCCATTGGCGTCGGCCACACCGAGCTCGAGAACGTAATCAAGAGCCTCAAGGGATTCGAAATTGTCGATGCACAGGTAAATTGCAATTTAACCGATTCCTTTCCTGACATGCATTGGCAGGGCCATAATTGTACCTGCCTCGACCTGGAATTGGTTACTAGAAATGTTTATATGTGTAATAATGCTCAAACATTTGTATATTTTATATTTTCAAAATAAACATGTTTTACTAACTTTTATAGAGTTCCATATCATATCTGACAGTCTACTAACTCAATAGAGAGTTAATATTCGTTAGTTATGGTGGACTTTAAAAGGAATGCAGGTATCCTTTCCACCTGACTGCATAACCTGATTCAACATTGACATCTCTATTTTTTAGTGAGGGTAGGGTTTTTGAGTTGCGAGAAACGAATTAAAGCTGAGAATTATAAGCTGCGTTCTTATTTTTGGTGCTATGTAATTGGGCCTAGGAAATTACACGTGAAAGCTGGGTACTTACTGAAGAAGGCAAAACTTACATGAAAAATGGATCTCCAGAGGCGCTATTCTTTGCAGCCATACCACCTGAGGGCATCTCTAGGAATAATCTAAAGGTGGTAATCCCTTGTTATTGCTTCATAAACTTTGTGAAAGCACATAATTGCTGGCTGATTTTCTTCTCTTTTTTAGTTTAGGAGAAATTGGGTTCTGAAGTTTTTGACATTGGGAGCAAGGCGGCAGCCAAAAATAAGTGGATTGCTTTTGAGAAGGATCTTGTCAAGAGAAAGGTAGAATCTTCTCCTATCCCTCATAAAAATCAATTGGTCTTCCTTCGGCGTTCTACTCATCACGTATTCATCTATATTTTTTTTTTTATTTGTTTAGGTTGAGAGTGTACAAGATGAGTTACAGAACCTGCTTGGGCGAATTAACAGTGGAGAGGTACTTGCTGACTTGAGACATAATATAATATTCTGTCATTGTTTGATAATGTAAGAGCTGTATGACAATTTCACCATTTTATAGGTAGCTGGGATCAAGCTATTAACGATCTCAAGAGAAGAAAGCTCATTGTTAAACAGTAAGTTTATTGACCAAATTTGACATATTATTTTTGTTTTTTAACAAGCAATTTATCATTTTGTAATTTACAGTTGTATTTCTTTTTTCTAACACAGAACTTGGAAAGGCTATTCACTAAAGAAAGGTCCTAAATATGTATCAAAGAGGAAAAAGGCTGCAACTGATTTGACTAGAGAACATATCGTGAGGTATTTTTGCAAGTTGCAGCATTATAAATTTGAAAAACTGTTGAGGTGTACTTCTTTATTTCATCGATGCACTAGATCTCAAGTTTTATCTTACAATGTTGTGTTACTGATAGTATGCTTTGCTACAAACTTATGGCTGCGTCATTCAAAAACATTTTGTATTATTTAATGAAAAAGCGCCCCCTTGCTTTTTAATGATTTCTTTGATAAATTTTGTTCGCTTTGCAGTGGTGACTGGAAGAATCTAGAGTTCAAAGAGTATAACCTCAATGCTGTGGCACCACCAATTCAAGCCGGTTATATGCATTCTTTACTGGAGGTAGGGTTAGTCTCATCTCATCCATCTCTTGTTTTTGTTGCTTGGATCTTATTTCTGTCTTGTTGAGTACAAAGTTAACTTGAAAAAGAAAAGAAGAAGCCCTATATTAATTTTTTTAAAGTGATATTGACAAAACACGAGACCTCTAATTAAATTGAAATCATCTGTCCTACTAATCTCTCCTGTTTACTAATATCGGATGGCAAAAACATTAGGCATTCATTAATTGTTGATGTAAAATAACTAGTTCTTGGTCATTTTTACTATGAACTTCTAGGCAACCCTTTCTTTTTCTGTTTTAGCCCATCAACTGTTGTGTGAATATTCTCCATCTGTAATACAGAACCCTCGCTTAAATTCTATTGACTGCCTTCTACCTCTGAATCTTCTTATTTCAGGTCTGCGAGGAAATTCAGAATATCTTCTTGCAAATGGGGTAAGAAATGAGCACTTCAGTTATGGATTTTATATGCTAAACTGGATTTTGTCTCATAACTCTTCATTTATTTGAATGGTGCAGATTTGAGGAAATGCCGACAAATAACTTTGTTGAAAGCAGGTACTTAATTTATATAGATAGATGGTTTGTAGCTCTTCCTTAGCATGTGGTACTTTGAATAATCTTCCTGATTTTACTGCTTCAAAGCTAATATTTAAATAACAGGAATGAATCAAGTATGACGCTCTAATAATGTTAACTAAATATGTTACCAGTTCATCAAATTTCATGTCAATATTAAGGCTAAATTATTGAAGAATGTATTAACCAAATTCTTGAAGAGTTATTTAGTTAATACATCAAATTTCATGTCAATATTTAGTTAATACATTGTTGAAGAGGTTTTGAATATCTAATCAAAGAATGCTTTTTTCTCATGACTGGTTATATCTGTTATTTGTAGCTTCTGGAATTTTGATGCGTTATTCCAACCGCAACAACACCCTGCCCGTGACTCGCATGACACCTTCTTCTTGGAGAGTATGCACTTTATAAATATTTCAGCTTTGTGTATTATTCATGCGAAACCTATAAAAAATGTTTACACTTTTCTTGTGGCAGCTCCTGGAAGCACTAAAGATTTGCCTGAAGAT